>RSEF01000001.1:1364721-1384757 GCA_003993805.1 Himantopus leucocephalus | reverse complement strand
CCCGCCCCCCCGTTCCCGTTTTCGGCGCTCTATTGCTCCAGGCTGCCCCCGCGGCAACGCGCAGGCGTCACAACAACGGCGCTCTCGCCGCGGCCTTCCCCCACCTCTCAAGAAGCCCGCGTTTCATAGGCCGCCGCCATAGAAGCTCGCCGCTGATTGGTGGGCGGCGGGGGAGGGGGCCTGCCGCTGGCTACCGCCTGGGCTCGCCTTGAGGAGGAGCGGACGGGGCCATGTCGGCGGCGGACGGTGCCCGGGAGGGCGTCAGGGAGGGCCCGGGGGGCGCGGCGGGTGGCGGAGGCCTCCTCAACCGCTTCGTGCAGCTGCCGGGGAGGCCGCGCTCGGCGGGTGAGTGGCGGCCGGTTCCGGGGCGGGGTGACCCCGTCCCCAAGGCCCCGGGGTGTCGGGAACCGGGGTACCCCCGTCCCCAGCGCTCTGAGGGGACGGATAGCCCGCAGCCCTGGGCGGGGGTGGGTGTCATCGCCGTCCCCGGGACATTGGGAAGGGTGGCTGGGGTAGCCTGTGGAGCCGGGATGGGGGGGTCACCCCGTCCCCAAGGCCCGAGGGTAGCGTGGGGAGGGCCGGGATGTCGCCGTCGCAACGGCCCGGGGATGTGGGGGCCCGCAGTGGCGGATGGGGGCGGTCACCCCTTTCCAAACGGTCTCAGGGTGTTGAAGGGGACCCACAGTCTCAAGGGTGGGGAGTCATCCGCCCTCCTACGACCCCGGGGGATGGCCGTTCTTCCGGCGGTCTCAGCGCGTTGGGGGGTGCTTGGGTACCCCCCACGGGGTGTTCCTCTCCATGGACAAGTGGGTGTGGGGGGAGCAGGGTACCCCACGGTCCCTGGTGGGGGGCCAGCCCTGTTTCAGTGACCCTGTGGTCCTGCATGGGGCCTGGGCTAACCCATGGTGACACACACANGGTATAAGGTTTTTTTTTGGGGGGGGGGGCGCAGTCTTGGGAGGGGTGATCCTGATCCTGGGATGGGGAGGGGCAGGCTATCAGAGGGCCCTTGGGCGAGGCGTCAGCCTAGTTCTGTGCCCTGGGAAAAGTGGTTCTTCCTCTTTTCCACCTTTCCCCTAGCAGTGTTGGTATGCTGGGGTGGGCAGGGGGTACCCCATAGTCTCTGGATGTGTGGGTCACCCCACCCCAACAGCCCCAGGATAGCAGGAGGAGACTGAGGTTACCCCACAATCGCAGGACTGGGGAGATCACCCCCATCCCAACAGTTCTGTCATGCTGGGAGGGATGTGGGGCACCCCATGGTTCTGTGATGGGGTGGGGTGGGGTGTTCGCAGCTGGTTTGGGGCATGCCCCCCTCATTATCTCCATAGCACCACCTGCCCTCAAGGACCATATGGTGCTGAGCTGCTGCCACTCAGGAGGTGGGTACCCCAGGCCCAAGGCATCCTTTTCTGCCCCGGCTGCCCCTGCCCCCACCACTCAGATCCCTCGGTGGGGACTGCAAAGCCCCTCACTACCTTGAGGGTAGGAGCCTGCGTTCAGCATGTCTGGAGCACCAGCAGCGGCTGGGAATGGGCTTTCAGACCAGGGTCCGTGCTTCCATCCCTGTGAAACCTGTCATGGGCTGGATCTGCAGCAAAGACGCCTTCGAGCCTTGTGCAAGACCACTGTGAATTTTCTAAGTGGCTCCACACCTTCTATTTTTGGGCAAATTCTCAAACATGTTTCCTTCCTTCTGTGAAAAGGGCCTTTTTTGCTAACGCAAGAGCTGATTATCTTCCCGTTCTTGAATTTTAGTCATTGGCTTGAGCGAACCACTAGCGCATCCTTCTGATGCGGTTGTAATGATCCTGCTTTTGGCTATGGATTATGTCGTGACGTGGAATCCTGCCTTCCACCACCTGCAACGTGGCAGATGCTGCATCCTCAGGGACAAACTACCCCCGTTCAGCTCAGCCTTAGCACTGAAGTCCAGCCTTAACGAACCCGAAGCTGACTGTCAATCTTGCTAAAAAACTACCTGATGGAAAAATCCCACTTGAGTCAATTGCTGGAGGTTTCTCCCTGTTTGACACCTGTTAATGTCCTATTTATAGAGCTCCAGCAGCAGGCCTTACATAACTGTTGAGACAGAGAGAAAGGAATATTTTTCCCCCCTCCTTCGATTTCCGCCAACCAGGTTTGTTTTCTTACCTCCCAGTTCTCTTTCAGAGTTTTCATGAGGCGTTCCTTCATTTTCCCCCCCACCATTCAATGCCCTGAACTCTTTACATAAAGCATGCTATCTGTGTTTAATCCCGTTTTTATAAGTAATTACTGTCATGAAATCACGTGAAGAGCTCATAGCATGCTTTGGCATTGGATGTGTTTGATACATCCCATCCTGCAGAGCTCTTTGGCTCCTGCTAAGTCGTGTGTTGTTTGAAGTAGATCTGGGTTAAACACAAGAGCATAATCATTGATTTAGGTGCTGCTTTTGTCACATTCTCCTTTTCCACCTACTTGTAGAAAAGATTTTAAACTTCTGTCACCCTTTTCACTCTGAAGAATTTCATTTGCATGGAGAAATGATTACAAAAGGTAAGCAGGTGGGTAGCGGGAGCTGGTGCCAGCGTTGTGCTGCTCTGTTTGCTTTGTCAGGCGGAGTATTTCTGTCAAGGGTTTCTCAATAGGGGCATTTCTCAAGCAGAGTCTACAAAAGAGTCTCGTTGATGGCTTAACAGCTCAAAAAAAATAAGCAATTTGTTTGTGTTTTTGCTGCCTCGTGATGGGTAAAATTGTATGTTGGATAAGGGAAAGGAAGGAGCTATTTTTAGTTGTTTGTAAGCTTTAGAAAGATCAAAAATGTCAAATATAGGTGGTATGTGGTTTGTTCTTCTCCTTATTGGAAATCTTCTTGTCCACATTTAAATGTTTTCAGTGTTTTCATCAGACTCTCAGGGTTAAGTGGATAGAAACAATCTGGAAACCTAAATATATCTTTGCCTCTCACATGCTCAGCATTTATACTCTTGTCTTGAGCTATAATTTTCCCAGTGTACCAGTCACAGTATGGTTGGGTTTTTTTTATATGGAGAGGTTCAGAGTTTCTAATATATATTTTAAAAAAAATACAACAGAAACCCCAAATATCCTGAAACCCATTGTGTCACATAGGGGAGCAAGCCTGAAGCCAAATTGAATCCTGGGCTGCATCTGCAGGGGCATTAATAGCAGAGAGAGAGAGACGGGATCATCCTGCTCTACTCGGAGCTTGTCAGGCCACCATAGGGGTGCTGTGTCCAGTTCTGGTCCGCACAAGTCAAGACAGTCGTGGACAGATTGGAGAGGGTCCGAAGGAGATGGTCGAAGGGCCGGAGAACCTGCCCTGTGACAAAAGGCTGAAGGAGTCGGGTCTCTTCTCCCTGGAGAAGTAAAGGCTCAGGGAAGACACCATGATTTTCCAGCTATGAAGAAGATGGAGGGTCTCTCTTCACAGGCAGCTACATGGAGAAGACAAGGGGCAATGGGTGCAAGCTGTACCAGGAGAGGTTTCATCTCAGTCTGAGAGACATTTTTTACAGTGAGAACAGTCAGTCGCTGAAAGGTTTCAAGGTACGGCTGGAGAGGGTGCTGGATAATCTCAGCTCAGCTCCCTTTCCCACGAGAGGTTGGACCAGATGATCTTTCCAGGTCCCTTCCGACCTGGGTTGTTCTATGGTTGTCATTTTCCAGAATTCCTTTCCTTATTTTCCTTTCACATAAAAAAAAACCCAAACCCAAACAACCAAACAATCCAAGGAACACTCCATTTTAGTAGTGTAGAAACACACCACAATTTGTAATAGGTCTATCTCTGGGGCAACTGTTTCCTTTTTTGCTCTGATTTCTCAATAAGGACAGTTCACTCATAAGGACACTGTATTTTATTCTCTGCTCTGGGATGCTATCTCGTGTATTATAATCCGGTTCCTGTTTTACTAATCATGGGAAATACTGACAAACAATTGCATGTTTGTAGAAATGTTTGAAATATGCGATTGCTACAAAGAGGTTTGAAAACAAAAGCCTCTGAGAAGCAGGATGAAGAAGCGGACCCGTTCTGGACATTGATCCAAACCTGAAAGCTCTCAAGGGTGGATGTGAGGATGATCGTTCTCCTAGAAACACTTCTTTAGAGACTTCAGATATTTGTAAGGCTCTTGGCTGGTGGCCTGCAGGTTGTGTTTGGCATCCTTGGCTGGATCCTCTGCCCTCTCCCAACTGCCTTCGGCCCTGGGCAGAGTCATTGTTCAGGTGTCGGGGACCCAGACGCAGCTGCTTTCTCTCCTGGGTATTTTTCAGGCACGGGCAGCCTGCCATGGACAGGAGCTGCGTGATCTGGAGAGGCTGAACACAGCTGGATGAAGGAACAGGTTTTAAACCTTGTTCTCGGCGATGCATTCACATCCTGCTTATCCAAACGTTTGTAAGGGACTCTAATTACATGAGTTACAAACTTATTTTGTCTAGCTGGTATGGAAAAGATGAAACTTTGAAGACTGGAGTCAAAGTCAATATTGACTTGTCCTGTTCTCTCTCCCAAGAGCTAGCAGCGCTTTGGCTTCAGCCCTTGACCTAAGTGTCCTTCAAAAGTCTTGCAGAAATCATAAAGGGAAAGAGAGATATTGAAACCTGCTATTCTGGATGTTGAAAAACTAGGTAGGAGGGAAAATAATATTGATACCATCTTTAGAAGGCCTTAAGAAGCAGCAAAGAGGATGCGTACACACACCTTGGCTATTCACCACTGGTGTGTTACTTTGAAAAGATGGGAACCAAAGCCAGACTGTATTCGTTAGCTTTACATCCTGTAGTTAGTTAGTTTGTATTTCCAAAAATAGTGCTCGAAATGCAAATTATATCACTAGTAGTAACACTAATAATACTGCGGTGTAACATGAGGATTGAAGATCACAGATTGATGGAAAAAGCCAGCCTGTTTGGGCAAGTCTTGCAAGCAGAAGACCCTACACCCTGATAATATGACAGAGTCGATGCGGTTGCGACTCGGCACCCTTGCTGTTCCTTTTCCTGTTAGCTCGACAGGAAGAACTGTAAGAAATCCAAAATGAGGAAACGCAGACAATAGGCAGCAGACCTGCCTAAACGTCATGGAAGCAGAAGGAAGCAAAACTCTGAGGCCAAAGCATCTTGCCGTAGGAGCCAGAGGTTCCCAGAGGGTATAAAAGACCTGTCCCAAACTAGTCTGTCCTTGTAAATGAAGACCAACCCAGGAATCGTAGTGAGGACTTGGCAGCTCTTCTGCTTTCATCCTCTGTGCTGTACGTAAGTGATCCTGGCTGGATCACTTGAATATACTTGGTGCTTGTGGGGATGAACGTCCAGAACCAGCTTATTTAAAGATTTTGTAAAATGAAATCACCCTGCGATCTCACATTGAGTTTTCTTGCACTAACTTCTTGCACCCTTTACTTTGCAAATGACCCTCCGGTGGATATCATCGTTAAAATAGGTGGAGAAAAAAAGGAGCTTAGGAAGGGCGGTGCTGGCATTGCTGTTCTGGGAGGTGTTTGAGGCTAAACCTGGATATCTGTTGGTTATGCTCCAGGAATAAATAAAACCATGCTTTGTTCTGGGTGGTCTGAAAGAGCGGGAAGGAGGGGCTTGGTTTAAGATACTTTAGCATAGTCTTCAAATCCCAATTTGAGCTGCGCATAAAATTAAGAGGATTCATGGCTGGACCTGCAATTATTTTTCATCAGTAAATATGAAAATAGCAAGTAGTCTTATAGTTCTAGGAGGAACGTCTCTCTAGATGAGAATCTTTAACCAGAACGAAAATTCAGAGTATTAAAACTACCAGTGCGTTGATTGCAGCCCAGGAATCTATTTTTTCATTCTAGCAATCTGTTTTGGCTGAGGTTTTCCTGTTGTAGCCTGGCAGAATGGGATCCTTGCTTTTATTTCACTGCCAGCCCCAAATGTTTAAACTGGACGAGGTCCTCGATGTTGATCTGTTTCAGGTTACCTGATGTGCATGGCAACCTCTAATCCATCAGATTACAGAAGAAAAATGATACAGTTTTGTTCAAGGAATGAACTGGGAGCTTGCTCAGCATTAGCTAGTGCGTGCTACNGTGCTTTCTCTCTACGCCATGGCAAAGCTGCCTTCCCTTGCTCCGTCTCGTTGTGTAATATTGCTGAAGGAACTACAGGTAGAGCAGCATTCAATCTTTAATTTTTCAAAGCAGAATTACTTGGCGGTAGTGTGTGATCACCTTGGTAGGTCTGCTCTTTATCCTGCCTCCTGTGTTGAGCACGCATTGGAGATGAAAACACAGCTGCCGAAGTGTGTGTTGTGAGCGCTGATAGCTGTGGCTCAGATAAATTTCGGTAAATTCGTGTGTTATTGGTGACCTGGCATTGTGTTGTGCAGTGTGGGTGAGGAGTTGCTCTAAATAACTAGCTTAAAAAAGGGTGTATGCTGTGGGTTATAAACATTTGGATCAGGCCATCGTGAACTTACGGTTGAACTGGCGTGATCTTAATAAATGGTGTTTTGTGCATTTGAAGCAAATTTCATTTAGCTGTAGGAATCTGTAAGCTTTATACATATATATCTAAAGAACTTTGGGGCTTGATGCGTTGATAAAAAATATACTGCACATGTAAAGTGTTTTCTCCAAATGTATCTGGGTTGGAAAAAAACAAAAATGATTGCTTGTCCTTGAGATTCAGAAAAATTGGCAACTTTTATTGGATAAACTTCTTTTCTGAAGGTTGGAAGCTGTGTTTCTTTTGACCTTGAATCCCACTTGCGTGTGGAACCCTGAACTTGAGACCAGTCGTCCTTTTTAACTCAGGTCGCCTGCGTGAGATGATGTTGAACGTGCACACCTTGTCAGAGGCTGATAGCACATGAATACCTTTCACTGATTCCCCTGAGTGCCCAGGAAGGTTTGTTTTACAGGGGAAGAAAAACCTGCCCTGAGCAACCACCTCCCTGCTGCACCAAACTGAGCTTCCAGATGCCAGAGCATCCCTTGGCTGCGTCCGCTGCTTTTCCTTTGCTTTTCGGCTGCTTTAACACGAGCTGGGCAAAAGGGAAACGAAAAAACAGGGATTTGCTTCTTTGGAGAAAGCCACGTGCTATAAGGAGAATACAGGTTCTTGGGGTCATATGTGACCCAAGATTTGAATGAAACCTTTCACATTGGCCTTTAGTAGCTGTTTTTGGCTTTGAGGATCGTTCCCTGTGTATTCTGAATAGAATAGACAGTTCTCCCTAATTTCTGTTGCCTTTATCTTATGTGCTTTCCTTTTTGTGAATGGCAATGTCTTTAAATGGCAAGCAATAAAATGGTTGCATGAAACAAGCAAGCAGTACATGGAAAAACAAATCATAAATGCTCTGATTGCTAAATTGTTAGGATCTTTCTGTAATTCAGTGACTTGGGATGGGGCAAGTGGCGTGTCAAAACATTGTAATTGTGCTTCAGTTTCAGATGGGTCTTTAGTGATACTTTAAGACTGAACGAATAAAGAGGCAAAACTCTAAAATCGACACCTGCAGCTTGAAATCTGCTGATCCAACTGAGCAAAGGGATATTTTTTGCACCCTTAGCAAGAAACAGTGCGTGGCAGAGTTTAGAGATGAGGCACCCCGAAGCTGGAAAGTCATCGCAGTTGCAGCTCCAAGGCAGTAACCCAGGGGGAAGGGGTATGTATTTTCAACAGGAGTATGATTATTTAGTTCTCCTCCTGCCATTATGGCTAGCCAGAGCCAGATCTCTTTCGGGTAGCTGTGGTGGCCAAAGAGCTTGAGCTGTTTCAATTTCCAGAGTTGCCTTTTAAGCATGAGGTTAGCAGTTTCACTTCCCTCATCATCTTTGCCCCCAAAGGATCTAGGAATCATTTTTTTTCTGCTGCAGGTTGCTTGGGCTACTGCTCAGCCTCATACCTGGCCCTGATGTGGAATGATACAGGGCTCATTCTTCTTTTTCTTTCTGCTCACAGGTTTCTGAGCAGATGGTGGGACAGCCCAGGCCCTCGGACTCTTCCTTCCAAGGCTGGTTGGGAAAGGGAGGCAGTGGTTGTGGATTTGCCACCTTGGCAGAACAGCACTGCATCGATTTGCTGGGAACTGATAATGAGACATGGTAGTGACTGGGAAAAATTCCCTTGAAAAGAAGAATTAAATTCTGCAGAACCCAGTGGCATAGGCAGACCTCACTCTCTGCCAATAGCTTCTTGTTGATTAATAAATTTATTTGTTGGTTTTGTTGTGATAAGAAAAAGCATAGTTTCAGGCAGGCTCTCCAAACAACTTCATATTCAACTCTTTTGTTGTTTATTTTTATTTTTAAGAAATGAATTCAGCTAACTAGACCTTTTTTCCCCTCTTTTTTAAAAAAAAAAAAGGCCAGCTGGCGAGCTTACTAACTCAAATAGCAGTTACTCCCCTCTTGTTTAACCTAGCCAGTGAGATGATGCCAGCAATTTTTTTCCTGCAGCCATGAAAGGCAGGATAAGCGAATGGAAAGAAAACGCCTTTGTTCTTCGAAACTTGTCTTTGCGCTGCTCTGTTTGAAGCGCTTCTCGCCTTACGTTTGTGCTGCGGGTGATTCAGTGCAACCACTTGGTACTTTGCAGTTTAATTTTCTTCTTCTATAACTTCATTACAGAGCTATTGAAAAGCGGTAGATAGATCCAGTAGACTTGAGCGTAGCTGTTGACACATGCTGTGGTTCTGGGCATGGTGGTAGCATTTAATCTGCTCTGTAACCTCATGTAATCTGCTGAAGCCAAGGGATTTTTGTGTTTGTTTCGTTTTTTTTTGTCTCCAGGCCTTCCATAGATTTCTGTAGCTGTCAAGGCACCACAGTTGGAATTTAATAAACTTTAATGCTTGTGTTAGTCGGAATAGGAACAACATTTATGGACTAGCAGGTGCAATTCAGCTTTGTCCTCCCTGTAAGGACATTTTGAGTGGGATTCTTGTTGGATGCCATTATGCTTTCCTCCTCCAAAATGAAAGGTTTCTTTAAATTTTCATAATGACCATCTCTGTCCTCTCCTCCTTCTCGCCCCGGATCTATTCCGTATTCAAAGTTTTCAGGAAGGTAGGAAACAAATGTCCTGTGCATCATTTGCTGTGCTGCGTCACGTCAGGAAACTCAGGAACAGATATTTGTGCCGCCTTTTTGCTTACTCTCCTTCAGTTCTAATAATACCTCTTGCAGGAGAAGTATCCAGTTAGGAATCCACTCTAATAAAGTCAATCTGGGCCATCCGAGCAGCTCCCTCTGAAGTCACTCAATGAATCACTTGAAAAGGGTGAATTTAACAGGGTGTTAACAGGTCAGTGTGTAACGATAGCCAGCAAGCAAGTTTCTATCAGATAGCTTAGTCCTAAATTAGGACTTTCCTTAATTATGTCCCTGTCGCGATGTTTCAGCTTCATTCTGTTTGTGGAGCTTCTTAGCCTCTGAAAGTTTTATTGTTCCCATTTCTGCCCTCAGGACCAAGGAAAAGGAGTCTCCCTGTGAATGCACCTTCCTGTCCTTCCCTCCTGCTTCGCTTTGGAGTCTTTAAACCAGGAAAGCAGGCGCTTTCCAAATTATATCCATCCACTGTAAAGCCAGTTGCTATAACTAGCTTTATGACATCTTTCCCACAGATCTGTCTTGACTCATGTTGCTGCTCCTTTCTACGTTGGCCATCAAAGAATTCATAGCGGGGCCCGGTGTCTTGCGGCTTTTCACGGAGATGGTGCCTTGCTTAGCGTTGGGCACTTCTTTAATCTGTGGCAGGTTCAGCTCTTGGGGAGATGGGCTTTGCTAACTAGGGGAGGAAGTTAGCAAACCCTTGGGTGTTTCCACCTTCCTGCACCGTCTGAAGTTTGCACTTGTGTAATAGGCTCGTTGCACGCCACTAACACTGGAGCAAAAACAGATCCAAAACTTGCATTAAGAATTCCAGTAGGAGATGTGAATCATCTGATAAAACGTAATTAAATGGAAATGCAGCTCTTTATTGGAGGTGCAAATCACAGAGCTTGTCTGCTGAAGAAACTAATCTGAATTAATTCTTCAATAGATTCAGCTTGTACAGGTCCCTTCTTTAAAAAGACAGAACTAGAGGAATCTTTACCTAAGACTTACTTCTAAAGTGAATTAAGGTCCCTTCAGTTCTGAATAGAATTTGGTGACAATTTAACTCAGTTTAACATCGTACCATTCAGTTCCTTGATGTATTTGTGAGTCTGCTTGCATAGGTGACTCAGAAGATGTGTTGGATACATTTTTTTCCCGTTTTATGGGTAGATGCATCACCTTGTCTGGGCCTCTGCAGGTGGGAGGATCCAGTCCATTGAGACGAAGTGGGTAGTGAAGGGCGAAACTTAAAAACAGCAGGCTGGAAATGTGAAGCCTTTGGAGACAAGTCAGCCCTTACGCGTGGAGCACGGTGTTGAGCAAACGCAGCTGGGGTCTGCTTGAATAGAGCAGAAAATGTGTTCTTCCCGAGCAGAATGAAATGAAATTGCTTATGTTTGTAGCTACGGGGGTTGGCCCTGAGGTTTTGGAAACCTCGCTGTGGTTCGCATTTCCAGCCCTCCTTTCCCTGGGAGTCGCTGCCGCATAGCAGGCACAGCGGGAAGAAGCATTTCAGCCGCTTCGGCTGCGGTTTGGTGTTCAGCTTAATGCTGAGGACAGTGGATTTCCCCTGAGCAGCTGAATTGTGAATGCATGACCAGGGACAGGCATCATTTTTCCTGTGAGCTCTGCTATGAGGATCCCCAGCTTCTGGCAAAGGGCAGTTACTGAGTGAGTGTTTAATTAAAAAAAGTTTGTTCCTGTAGTGCACAGAGCCCTTTGAGTTGTTGGTGAGAGTAGTGGGAGCGGGCAGGGAACGGATGTGGTTTGCAGCAGGAACGGCTGCGTGGGAAGGGTGGTCCTTTCAGATCGTCTTGGTTGGGTACTTGCAAGTATCTGACATCAGTGCCGGCTTCTGATGACCTTGCTGTGTCTTGAAAATATCTTGAAAAAATTCATCTTTTAAAGATACGAGACAGGTTTTTTGGTGAATGGGAAGAGCTGAAACCAGCTGGGCTGTGTATGGGCGTAATGTACCCATCTTGCTATCTCGAGGACCTGCGTGCATCAAACGTTAATCCCTTTCTGTTGAAACGTAACTGTTCTGAGGCTTTATGGCAAAGTCAGGCATCTTCCCTTTTTAATTTTGAGAGGTGAATGGCAGAGAAGGCTTCCTTGGTTTTGTTTTTTAATTTATTTTCTTTGAATTACACCTCTTAGGCTTTAGTCTGTTTGCTTTATATAAAACTCAGCCGCCTTCTGCCCTCTTTCCTCTGGAAAATTTTCACGGCAAGTGTTATAACTAGAGGGAAATAGGATAATATTTGTAATATTTAAACTCCTAATTCCCTAACACCTTTTAAATTCAATGGGTGATTAAACTAAATCCTTAGTCCCCTGTGAAGAGTGTGCAGTGCTCCCAGTCTTCCCTGGAATTCAGCTCCCATTTCAGTCCTTTCAGGTCTTCTTTTTGGAGACCTCCAGGGCAAACACAGAAGAAGAAACAAGCCGGATGAGCTCCCTTTGGCCGAGCACAGACACACGAGCCCTTCGCCAGGATTTCCTCTATAGGCTGCGGAGAGGCATGGGCGCTTCTCAAGCACGGTTTTGTTGGCAGATATTCACGATCAGATGAACTGCCCTCTCGAAGCATCTCTGATTATAAGAGTCTGAACGATTACCTTGATTGTAAATACCTTTATTGTCAGTGTGTTCACTTAGGAAAAGCATATCCATCTCTTTGGATAGTTTCAGAGTTTAAAATAACTAAGCTCAAGGGGACGGATGTTTCTCTTTCCCTTTGTGAATCACCTCTAAAGCACATAATATTTGTTTTAACAGTTTAGTCCAGCACTAAGGGCAGTGGCTTCCTGGCTGCCGCTATTAGTACATGTGATATCCATCCCTCTGGTGCGCAAATGTCCACGCCACGGCGGGTGCCCAATGGCACTGCACTGTCTCAGTAGCCAGGCCAAAGACTACAGGTTTTTCCATTAATTCCTTAACTTTCTTCCCTTCTTTTTCATCCAGTGCTTATTAGTTTTCTAAGTGGGGATTGCTGCAAGATGCAATTATTACTGGAAACAACCCAAATCTGTCAAAGCTTAGCCACAAGGAGTTTGTCTGAACCCTGTAGAGCAGCTTAATTTTGGACAAGAGTTGGAGCTTAAAGCAGCAGCAACCAGGGAACGTGATTGAGCACAGCTGTTTGTGCTGAGTTAAAATTCATTATTCAGTCTGGACAGATCATTTAGGAAAGATGCTCGATGCCTCATTGTTATTGCTCTGTGCTCCTGATTCACTGCTGATAATTGTAACAAGCTCTAAGAAGAAAACACGATGTGTCCTAATTAGATGCTTCACTGGGTCCCATTCCATCCTAAAAGTCTGTAAAAGAGCTGTGAGAGCAGGTGGATGGAAAAGATCACTGGTTTGTTTGAGTGAGGGGTCTTCAGGGATCTTTTGATGTTTTTTTTGTTTGCTCTTTTGTCAGCTGAACCAAAGCAGGCCTGTCATCAGGTACGACAAGCAGAGGATGTGCTTGAAGGGGTGATGGTTACTCATTGAAATTGTACGTTTTAGGGGACTGTTACGTATCCTCCTTCTCAAGATGAAGCTTAGAGTTACCAAAACACTGTTGTACTGCATACAAAAAATGATTTTTGAAACCTTCCTGGTTTAGTCAGCTTGAGATGTTCTACGCATGTCTCACAACCAGCTCCTTTGTTCAGGGACCTGATCGTTTTCTGTTCCTTTCATCTTTCTCATTCGTTATGTGGTCCTGTGTCTCACTGAAGGAAAGAATCCACCTCTGGCACTATGCTTGGCTCTTGCTGTGCATCGAATCCAGGCAAGCTCAGAATTACTTTTTGATCACTTGTCAGCTAAGACTTCAGTTGCCGTTGTCCAACAAGAATATTGCTGTTCAGATTTTCCTGGACTGAATCAGTCTTTTTGCCTGTTCCACTTGAGGTTTGAGCTTGAATTGTCCTCCCTGCTTTTATTTCCATCAGCTTTTAGGGAAGAGGGTGGGTAGGCAGAGGGCTTCCTTTTGGGAAGGGCTGTGTCTGCGAGCTGTCAAGATGAACCTGTGGGATCTCAGATGGGTTCCCTGCTGCACTTCCTCCGGGTGCAAATGCCTTTATCTATGACCAGACTTTTACTTGCTGTATCAGACCTGCCTTGCTTAATGTTTGGGGACCCCAGGGGTGTTCAAGGTGAAAGCCTAGTTGATATACAAGGTACCAGGAGCAAAAGAGAAGGAATGGGGTGAAGGTTTGTGTAGGAGGGAGAGCAAATGATTACTTTTCTTCTTTGTTCACACCAGGCAGCTTTAAATATAAACATTTTGGAACTGTTTCCTAAATGAAATCTGCCATACAGAATGACAGAAGGGGGAATTTGTAAGATATCTCGGAAATAGCTTTTATGGAAGGATGATTGTCATGTGTCGACCTGCAGGCGGGTCTCCTTAGGCAGGTGCGGTCCAAGGGCTAGAGTGGACGTGAATGAGATGGTGACACACAAAGGCTCTCCCCATTCCTCCTTGAAGTGGTGAATCTGTGATTATGGAGCCATTTCCTCCTGGCCGCAGACATGCTTCTCTGCGGCTAAACACCAACCGCTCTTGTTGGAGCACCACTGCAGTGGATGTAGTCCTAACCCTCAGACACAAGCTCAGCTCCGCTGCTGACGTTTCACTGAAGCTGTTTTACCTTCTCATTTTGCTGTAGGCCATAGATGTCCACCAGCAAGAAGTGGCCATCGTTGTGTGGCAGATAATGCCAACTTGTATGTGTTTGGAGGCTACAATCCTGACTATGATGAGTCTGGTGGGCCAGAGAATGAAGACTACCCGCTCTTCAGGGAACTCTGGCGGTACAACTTTGCTACAGACACCTGGCATCAGATGGGCACTGAAGGCTACATGCCCAGGGAACTAGCCTCCATGTCACGTACGTATGGAAATTCAATTCCTATGCGCCTACTCCTGAAGCTATTTTAATCAGTGTCCCTGGTGGAATGCAAAGCCAGGCAAGAAGTAGGAAATCTGGATCCTGTTTCCAACCCTTCTGCAAGTAGGCCTTGAGTTTGGGTTGGGTTTGTGATTGTTTTTTCTTTCTCCTTTCGCCTGGGGTGAGGCAGAGGGGAAGAAAAAATTTCAAACGCAAGAGATAGCGTTCAGGTATTTAGCTTGATAGTTGCGAGGCACCTGCGCTTTCAGCAGCTAGGTGCTCAGTGCAATCAGACATCTCAAAGCATCCAAAAATAGATCTCTTTGTTCGCTAGCCATTTTTAAAAGTAGGCCTTTGGTTACCATGGTTTTAGCTTTCATTCTTTCTCGTTTAGAGCATTTCAAAGCCATAAATGTGTGGTGTGAATTGTAGCGTATTTGAACAATATCGAAAACTCACTGCCTACTGCCTCCAGACCAGAGCGTCGTTCTGTTTTACTGCGTCTCACAGCAACAAGTATCTCTGCTCTGTCTCTCTCTCCTAGTTGTATTGCACGGCAACAACCTGCTTGTGTTCGGGGGCACCGGGATCCCCTTTGGGGAGAGTAATGGCAACGACGTTCACGTCTGCAACGTCAAGTACAAAAGATGGGCCCTGCTCAGCTGCCGAGGAAAGAAACCGAATCGAATCTATGGCCAGGTACGAAGGACACCCCTTGTTGAGGCACGTTGAGTGTGCCTGCATACGCTGCTCTGTCTCTCACAGAAAAGGGCCGGAACACGGAGGTCTCTTCTCTGCTAGTAACTGGAACTTAAGTTCTATGTTCATAAGTGTAAGGAAAGGCAGGTACCATGCATAAAGAAATAGAACAGTCTTGGTTCTTTGAGATTTCAAAGGAAAGGAATAGTTTTCTTGTAGTTAGAAAAGCCAAAATTTGTTAACTAGATGCCAGACGCAGCTGAACGAAAAGGTATGTGCAATTTAAGGAGTAGTTGGTAGTTTCTGGAGTTGCTCTCTAGCCTCCTCAAAGCCTTTAAAACCCCAAGCTATAAACGAAAACAGTGTTTAGTAGGTCTTATTTGTATTAGAATAACAACTTTTAAAACTGTCCATGATGTCTTGGATGAGCATGGTGCAAAAAAAACCTAGATTCATTCTCACAGGAGGACTGCCAGCTTTTGCTGTGCTTTCCAGTAATACTGCCAATGTACTTGTGGTGCAGACATTTATAACTCAACTAACTTCTCATTTAGATGTGCGCCAGCACTTGGGGGAAGGAAAGTAGTCTTCCCCTTGCCCAGTTCAGCTCGAGCTGACCTTTGGCAAACAGGCAGTTGAGAGCAGAAGGAGCTACATCTCTGCTTCCACCTTGGACTGCATCGGGGAACGGTGCCTGCACCACCATCACAGTTTCAGTAGGCTGATAGTCCGTGTGCTTTGGGCTGTCTCCGTTGTTTAGTCTGATGTACCCACTGTGTTTGGGGCTTTCTCTGTTACACTTAATGCCCCTGGCTATCTGATAGTTGGTTGATAAGATTCTCCGTAACAGTATCTGCATAAGGTCAGCGTGAAAGAGATTCAGGGTTAACTGTGCTTTGGTTTTAGCTCCTGGGAACCCCTGCTGCACAGGTCGATCTTGTCTGATGCCTGAAACTCAGCAGCTCCACTTCTAGGTCCTCATCTTGTGACCACGGAGTTATTTTCTATTCCTACAGGCCCCTCCCCCATCGTTTGTGTATCATCCTTGTTTGCCCTTCATGTTCCTCCAGAACACGTCGTTTTGTAAGTTGTAGGTAGAGCTTTGCAAGCAGTGTCTTACTGTAGGAGGGTGGGAATTCTCTCTTTTTCAGACACTGATGTCACGTGTCCTTTCTAACTGGTTTCTCTCTGTTACCTTCCAGGCCATGGCCATCATCAATGGTTGTCTCTACGTGTTTGGAGGAACAACTGGTTACATTTACAGTACCGACCTACATAAATTAGACCTCAACACTAGAGAGTGGATCCAACTGAAACCGAACAATATGTCCTGTGACATGCCAGAGGAGAGGTGAGAAGCTGGACAGTCTCAGAGAGCTTTTCCACAGGGGAATCACTGCCTTTACTGGGAGTCAGAAGCAGAGAGAGCACGGACAGGTTTCTGGGCACTCTTAGAGCAGCATTTTCGGCTGCGAGCCTTGTACCAGGGCTCCAGCGATCTGGCGAGCAGGGGGATGTAGGGATGTGGGGTGTGAAGCCTTTGGCAGGACACTGATCTGGACCGTGTAGTGCCAGAACAGAGCTGGAGACCTGGGGCAACTGGTGAGTGCTGAGGAGGGGAAGAGGCTCCAGTTGAACCCTGTTGCTTGTCCTATTCTGTAGCAAGGCGTGGAGGAAGGAGGGGACTATCTTTGTAAGAGAAGGGGATGGAGTATTGAGGGCCATTGTGGTGCTCTGTAAATCATTGTACTTAAGTTCCATGATGCTCAGCTCTCAGAAGATGCCTTTCAAGCTTCTGGGGTGCTGCTTAGATTGCTTATGAAAGCTTCCACATCTTCCGAATGGTCCCAACCTGAGGGACTGATACAGCGTAGCCAGGCTTGGGTTGTCTGCTTAAACCACTCGAATTTGACACTGTTTTCCAGAAGGCTTTTGTTGTTGCTCACTTGCACTAATTCCTCATGCTGTTAAATGTCCTTCTTTGCACCTTCAGGTACAGACATGAAATCGCACATGATGGTCAACGGATTTATATATTGGGAGGTGGAACTTCCTGGACAGCTTATTCCTTAGATAAGGTAAGGCAATCAGAAACCTTGAGTGCTTGCCTGGATGGGATATTTTCTTCAGTGAAGCGTAACCTGCACAGTCTCTTCATCTGGCTTTGCCCGGACAGCTTAGTAAAAAAACAGATAACTGGGAGCAGATTGTTTTCCTATTTCTGTAAAAACTGGTGTTGCCACCAACATGTCCTGTTACAGATGCTGCATCTGTGGTACCCAGTGACCATACCGATCTGCAGAACAGCTTCATTTCTGTAGACCTGTTGTCAGATTCTCAGTTAAAACACTTAGGACATATTTTTAAATGTTGTATTTGTGCCAAAACAGGGAAGTGCCAAAGGAGGGAACTCCTTGATGTTAAATTCAGATATTGATATGGTGACTCTTTTCTTGTCTTCTCCCTTATTTGTATGCTTTAATTTCCTTTCTTGTAGTAACTGTTTTTCTCCAGTACAATTTGGGGAGGGAAGAGTGAATTAATCTTGAACACTGAAATGATAAACAAGGAGACTTTAAACAGTGCTCTGCTTCCAAAAAAGTTGAAACTGCAGCAGTCAACATGACTTTTTATCTCTCCATTCTCTGCATTTCTTTTCTCCTTACATGCAGCATAAGTTAGGTATTTCTGAATACTTTTGAGAACTGCAGAGTGTGCTTTTTAATCGGTCCATTTTTTCTTTTAAAGCAGTATTCTTTTTCTTCAGCTGTGGGGCTCTAATAGGGGCATGCAATAAAAGCTTTAGTAAGCTGGTACAATTTGAAGGTGATTTTATACCTGCTTAGTCACTGGCTGCGATTAGCTATTTTTGTTTTTACAGTTAATGAAAAAGAGGTGTTATTTATAGTGGCTCCCTGGGTCAGAGCATGTAACTGCGTCATCGTAGTGCTGGGAGAGCCAGGAGGAACTAATGGCTCCTCTTTGTCCCTTCAGATCCATGCGTACAACCTTGAAACCAACACCTGGGAGGAAATTGCCACAAAACCTCATGAAAAAGTTGGTGAGTCTGGAAATTCCCATGTCTTCCCCTGTAAACCAGAGGGTGGACAAGATGTTGGAAGATGCGGTTTTCTGGCAGGCTGGAAACCTTTTTCATAACCTTGTTGTACAGTGCGTGACTTAACGCTGACTTCAAGGTCCTGCTTGGTTAGAGGTTTAGCAGTGAGGACTAACCCATCTGAAGCATATTTAGCAGTCTGGCTTCTCTCCCTCCCTGGGTGGGAAAGATGATAGCGGCTGGCTCTCCTCCCAGGAGAAGATACGCATCATCTCTGCTCCCTCTGAGGGACCACGTGCTGGCCTGGTTAGCAGCAGGGGTTTCCCCGAAACCTTGTAGGCCCTTGGCTGCTGCTTTTCACCAGCCAGAGGTGACAGCTGGAGTCTGTGTCCAGCACATTTCTTCCTTCCCTGCAGAGCAAGCAGGAATCAAACCTGAAACAGCTGGTTGCTAAATTAGAGATGTTATACCTGTGATTGTAGGAAAGCTGAAGCCCCATATAAATGAAACAAGTGACTCCTGTCCGTGATTATATGTTGAGATATAATCACCACTTGCCCAAACACTTTAAAGCAACTATAGTTGATACTTTTTTTTTTTTACTCTCCTCAGGCTTCCCAGCAGCCAGAAGATGCCATAGCTGCGTTCAGATAAAAAATGGTAAGATCTGCCTCTTGAAAATCGGTGTATGTTATACAGCCTAGCAATGACAAGCCCATCCTTCTAAGCCTGAGAGATGCTGGCCTCCAACGTGTTTGAGAAAACTGCAGGGCACGCGTGTCTTTTCTGGAAGAGAATTTCTTTCTTGTTAACAGGCCTTAAGCTGCCCAGTTGGCACCACTCTTCATATGAGGGATCTTGCTGCTGTGGGGAAATTTAGTTCTGCACTGCACAGTACTGTCGCTCTCTGGAATTGTGCAGTATTTTATGCAACACCTAAATCTCCTTTGGACATGTGGCCACTTCAGTGTAAAATATCATGTATTTTAGCCACAAGTGTCCATGGTACTTTGTAACTTACTGATTGCAAGCTCAAGAACAGGTATGAGTGATGCTACTGCTACAGCTCAGTGACTGACCTGTTAGCATTACAGTCTGCTGTGAAAAGTAAAGTGGGGCCAAGTCCTGGAAGCTGAGTTCTTTAGAGGCAAGACAGTTCCGGGATTTCTTTGATAGTGGGTCTTTTTTGTGGCGGTGTAAATCCGAGATACTCATATGGAGTGGATTCTGAAGCAGTAGCAGAGTTAGCACGTGAGTCTTTCCATTCTCTGGTAAAATGAGGGCTGTTTTACATGTTAGGACCTGCATGGAGCTTAGTAGAGCCTTTTGTTCTTCAATTTGATCCTCCAAATGTTCTTGCTGTAAATCACTTGCACGGTGCTGTTTGAGGCACAGCTTAGAGAGGGCTCTGCATGTGCAATCCATGTTCAATTACCCACAATTTTGAACGGTAGAGTGTTCCTTCAACTAGTTTTGAGCCTCTCCTGTAGCCTCGTCGTCCTCCAAGAATGCATTTCCCCAAACTTGATAAAAACCAAATTGCTCATAATGGACTGAAGAAGCAGTTACAATATTGATCCTTCTTTTCAGAACTCTTCAGATCAATTACTGAATGCTGTATGTTAAAGGGTTGCTGAGCCATGCAGAAGAGTGATACCCCAGATTATATTTCTTAGGAGTGCTAATTGTGCCAATAACAGTAAGGCAGGAGCTGGAAGATGCTTCCAGTCACCTTCATCAGCAGTATTTTGCTGCAGTGCAAGCCTTTGAGTTGAGAACTTGGGCAGAGCCGGGAGCAAGGACCTGTTTCTGGCAGGCAGCAGGACTAGAAGCCGGGGCTGTGGCTGCTTCCCGCAGGTTTAAAAACACTAGAATCTGATCAAACTCCGGTACCTGTGAACTCAGGTTATCTAGGGCTTAATACAGCTTCATAAAGTGGGAGTTGCACTGCACTACTGCTTCTCAGTGGCGTTTAGCTCTGAATGTGCCGTGGTGGGGCTGTGATCACTGGCAGGCTGGGAAGCGAACGTGAGCTGGCAATGTGCGCTCACAGCCCAGAAAGCCAATCATATCCTGGGCTGCGTAACAAGAACCGTGGCCAGCAGGGCGAGGGAGGTGATTCTCCCCCTCTGCTCAGCTCTGGTGAGACCCCACCTGGAGTCCTGCGTCCAGCACAAGAAAGACATGGACCTGTTAAAGCAGGTCCAAGAGGAGGGCCACAAAAATGATCAGAGGGTTGGAAGACCTCTGCTATGAAGAAAGGCTGAGAGAGTTGGGGTTGTTCAG
>RSEF01000001.1:1343920-1358873 GCA_003993805.1 Himantopus leucocephalus | reverse complement strand
ACATGCAACATCTTCAGATTTCTCACAAAATATTACCGAATTAAACAGCAGTCATGCCACTCAATCTGCGTTTTTTCCCTCTGTCCATTACAGCAAAGGAAAACGAGAACAAGGTGAAAGGTTTTCCTTGCATTAGAAATTGTTAGGTTAAGGCAGACATTCGGCTTTTTTAAAAATATAGCACGAGAACTGCCCAAATAAGCTCCCCACCTGCCAGGCTGCTCCCTGTAGTTACCTGACAGACGTTTCAGAGGAGTCTAAGTAAGAGCCCGGCCTAAGACTAAGATACGCAATTGCATTTTTGTGATCTACGCCATGTCCAATCCCATTTGCATTATTCCCTACGGAGTCTCACCGACTACAATGGGATTATCAGTGTATGTGATGCAAACAGGATTTTATCATGTTACTCAAAAGACTTACTGGCTACTCCCTCCAAAACCTACGCTGAAAGGCAACCCACTTTAAGCTGTCGTACTAAGACATCTTCGAAAACTTACGGAGGAGTCAGTGGGCAAGTCGGTGTCCCACTTGCGGCCTTTGAAATCCCCTCCTCTGTTCCATCGGAATGAACTCATGCATCNTCCCCTCCTCTGTTCCATCGGAATGAACTCATGCATCCTCCCTGAGAAAGCTCTGAAAGCAACAACATTTATTCAGTTACGGGGGGTTGAAAGTGTATGAAAGCAGTATTTTATGCTTAGTTTCAGGGGCTTCACACATGTNGCAGTATTTTATGCTAGTTTCAGGGGCTTCATACATGCTTCCAGTGTATAAAATAGAGGAAGTTCAGCTAATGAAATGCTTGTAAAGATAATAATACGGGGAGGTAAATTTACAAGATCATTTTTACTTTTAGTTAATGAAGAGATTAAACCCAGCACTTTGCACCCCAAGCACGCAGGAGAAAAATGAGAAATAAGGCTTTTAAAAACATTCCCAAAGTTACATCCAAGTCCTGCATCATTACATCACTATAAAAAAGTAAAGTTATGAAGAAACATCTGTCCTGCTTAAAAGCAGCTTTAATCCCTGACGTGACGCCTCAAACATCTCCACTGAAGGAACGTCTGACATCACCAACACTTGACTGAGGTAACAGAAGTGTTTTAAAGTCAGTATGGTGACACCACATACCTTTGATCCTTTCGACCAAGTACTCCTGGTTTGGTGTAAGATCCAAATACTGCACTATAGTGTTCAGAGTTGGAATGAGCGGAGCTTTAACGAGCGCTGCCTGCTTCAGGCTGCTGATGCTGGCTTCTGCAACACAAGAAGAGCCAGTGCAGGTCAGCTATGACCACCAAAGAACTCCAAACAGCCTCCCTTACCAGGCGTTGCTACAAAGAGCTCTCCCTTTCGGTGCACCATTTAACGTGTGACACTACCCCAACCACTCATTTCAATTCCAATGCAGTAGTGCTTTACATCACAGAATATAAAAGCTACAAGGAACCAACATCTACTTCGAAGAGCAGAGGGAGAGTAATGAGGTGCTGATGAGGCCAGCATCCCATCAGTTTTTCCGCAAGCTTCACAACGGACGCAGCTCTTGAGGTGACACTACAACAAAGAGCCTGCAAAAGGTGGATTTAATTTAAATGCAGCACATCAAATCCACTTCTTGGTTAGGGGGACATAAATCTGAAGCAACAAGAGAAGCAGTTCCTTGTTCCTTCCAAGAGAAGCAGTTCCTTCACTTTTTTATCATGACATGACAAACAGAACACTCCATCAGAATTTAAAAAAATAGTTTTCAGAAAGCAGCTGATTTTAAGGAAGATTTTGGAAAAGCACATAGGACTGGAGACACTGAGAGTTTATAGCACATCTATCCTTGAAATGTTTTCTGACAGTTTAATATGCAATAATCAATGATAATTTGAGCCTGTAATTCCTCAGCTGTAAGTTTAGGGAAGGAAAAAACAACAAAACCGAAACCGAACAGGCTTATGAATTTTATACAAGACAAGCGTGAGTGTGACTTCATCAATATTTCCAGAAGTCTTATGAAGAACCATTCCAGCTTAATGAAATGCATGACTTGGAACAAAGACCACACCAATACAGAGCAGAAATAGAACAGTAATATTTAACAGACCTGATTTATGTAACACCTATCCAATGCCCCAGCTACAGAGCAGCTGGCCCCCCACTAACGAGCACTGGGAACCCCAAAGCCTCATCCCTACCTCCAATCTGCAATTCTGGACACCCCATTCTTCTCAGCTGAGTGCTCACAGACTCGATCTCTTGGACAAGTGGCACAAGAATAGTCTCATTAATCCACTAGGAAAGAAAAATGAAAATTCAAGAGGTCAGAAGCAATAAAAATGTTAAAATCCCCCCAACCTTTAGCTTACATCCTACTAATTATCACCATTACAATCACAAAGAAGCTTAACAACTGAAACACTGAAGCCAACCACGGAGGAAAGTAATTAAGTTAGAGTATTAAGTTAGGCAGAGTTTAAATGACTCGAATACCTTCTAAAAGGCCAGGAAATTCAGTGTAAAGGAGTCAGGAAAACAAATCTGTAGAAAGCATCAGATAAAGCTTTTCTGAACAATGAGGACGGGTATTACGAAGCACAGCCCTCCCTCCATAAAGATAGTTTATACTTTGATGAGTCCACTCCCTCTCACATTTGTTTCAGGAAATCAGGGAGCTGATAAACACTACGTGTGGGATTTGTACGTGACAGGATTTGGGAACTGAAGCAAGCTGGCCCTAGGTTTATGAACAGATGCTCAGGAATCTGGCGTGGATCTCATACTAATCTTTGCTTTTCACCAATCATTACTTCAAAAAAAACCACCACAAAACACACAAGCAAAACTACATACTTGACAGTTGCTACGACAGAAGGGATAATTCAAAGTTAGATTTGCTAATTATTTTGCCACTGTGTGCAATTAAGTCTCCTCTGCTACAGCAATTCCTATTGATAAGAGCAAGGTTTTTCTTTTTGCTTTTCATTACGCCACTCAGGACTGTCCGAAATTCAAAGTCAACCTTTGGGTTGGAATTTTCTGTGCTTTAAGCCCAGAAGAATGAGTTAGACATACTGCAGAAACATTGATTTAGCAACCTGAGTTACAGCAAGGAAAACCAAATCTTGTCATATCCCAGATGCTTTGGTTTGTCATTCAAAGGTGGATGAACTTTACAACTGTGAAATTTTCAGAATACAGAACATCGAGGTCTCATCGAAAACGCATCTCAGTAGTCTTCTCTTAAAGCATACTGTGTTTTTATCTCCTTGTGCCAGCCCACCCCGATCCTCAAACAGACACTGCGATTCTTCCCACCTCCTTCGGCATACTGGGGACATGGAAGTTGTTTTCCACTCTGCTGCACTTGTTCTTAAAAACGAGGCAGTCCTTAGAGATGGGACTTACGTTTCTGAACTTCGCGGTCCAGGAATCCATGTGATCAAGGAGCTGTCGGTTCATTGTCACCCGCGCCCAAACCTGTGGAAAGGTTTATTAAGTACACAGAAGAATTTAACAGAATACCAAGAGTTTTTAGGGTCTATAACAATTTCTGATACCAACTACAGCACATAATCGCATTTTTCCCAAAATTCTTAGACATATGCTGGCTGTATCATGTGACTTCTACAGCAGCTCCACGTACGACACTCCCACTCTCTATTCGTGGTACAATCATCTTGCGTGAGTCCAAATTCAGTTTTAAGTTCTCTGCTCTATTAGGATAAAGTTAGCTGGAACCATAGGATTGATTTAAGAGCTATTTGAATAGGAAGCTTCACTAGGTTAATGTAGGAAATAAAGAAAATTGATCAAATTTAATTGAAGCCACATGAACTGTATTCCTTTGCATCAGACTTCTTTCAGACGCAAGCATAAAGGCTTCATGCTTTATATCCTTCAGCTGTTCCACTGATCAATTTCAACCCAATTTTTATGTCACACATGTATGCTATCCAGAGTACACTTTCCTCTCTAATGGAGAAATCATGTTCCAACTAAAATTCAGAATCTGAAGTCATACAGTGAAGCTGTATGAAGATGGTTAAATGCTAGAGGATTTCTCCAAGATTTTTCAATACAGCTCAAATCCAAACCTTTGCACAAAGCTGTATATTTTAGAGGCCTGTTTCTCCCTCCTGACCACTTTGCTGCCAAATTTACCTCTTCTGCAGCCTGTTTCGAGCTCAGATCAGCATCGTCCTTGTGTGCTGACGGAGCCTGGGACCTGCAAGCTGGCTGATACTGGAACTTTCTCAGCATCTGTGCATTGTCTGCCATGGAACGGCTGTAGTTCCAAAAAGTTGGGCTGCTGGAAGGAGAGCTGGAATCTGAACTTCCTGAAACGATTCATTAATTAAAAAGTCATGTACAATTATTGCCAAGGAATTCTGGAAACAACAGTACAGGCAATACGTCAGTATATTAAGGCTTTGGCAAGAAACACGAACACGAACTGCCGTGAATACATACACTGAAGTCAGTCTGCATAAACACTGATTTCACCCCTGTCTTGATTATCCCTACACAGGAGAAAAACTGCCTGCAGGTAATTCATCCCCTTTATCTGAAATACCTTCTCCACAAGACATCCCTCTCATTAAGGTGATAAAGCCCATCATCTTATCATGGTCAGCCAACCATGCTACAGAGATAATCTATCAGCACATATTTCCATATGCTGCAACAGCAGCACATATCCTATCCAAAGGAATATTTTGGAGAAAAACTTTCTGAAGCTCCTAAGCCGTGGAGACGTGTAGAAACAACAGTGTTCTAGCTCATGTCCTAATTACTCAGTAGAAGACTAAATTCGTCAGCAGCCGCCTCTACCAAGGTCACAGGTGATTACCATACACAAATTAGGTTCTATTTACTAGTACAAGTACACTGGAATCCTTTGCAGCTTTTCTCACCTGCAAAAGCCAATCTCAAATCAAACCAACAGCTTCTCCTTACCAAGCTTTTCGATCAAATCAGTTTATTTACCTAGTTGAACTCTGTACTGTTTCTCTTCTTCATTTCGAAGGAAGGTGTCCAGTGACTTGAGATCTGTCATATAGTCTTCTTTGCCAGTAGGAGAATTATAGGGAATGGGTGAAGAGCGGTAACGAGACCTCAGCCCGCCACTTTCCACTGGTCCAATACTCGTGGGGTATGGTGATCCACTGGGAGAGGGGCTGAAGCTGGAGACCTTGGATGAATAAAAACAAATTGTTGTGTCATTTAAAGAATACAGAATTCCACCTTGATTTGTAAACAACATGAATATAAAAGACTTGGGGTTTGGGTTGTTTTTATTTTTCTCCTTTGTATTTACATTTTGGTTTCTTATTTTTGCTTTGTTCTGAAACAAACTAGCCACTCTAAAACAAATGAAGTAACACTGGGGGAAAAAGAAAATTGTGATACCACAAATTTACAGCTACTTTGCAAAAGGAGCAAACACACACATACACAACTCTCCGCTGGCTGCTCCTCTTCTTCGATGGCATATGGCACAACACAAGGACCAAACTGTACCCCTGGGAGCTGTCTTGGTCATTACCTTATTGTAGCTGCTGCTTGGTGAATAGGTTACAGCACTGCCGTAAGAAGCGCTGTTACTTGACAGAGCCTGTAGCTGAGGGCTGTACCCTGTGATACAACTGGCAGTAAACTTTGGACTGGCACTGGGGGAGCGGGACGGGCTGTAACTCAGCACACTTTGACCCTGGATTGGAGGAGAAGGCGTCGAAGACGGGACTTTCTTTGCCGCCAGCTCACGTGGTGGAGTTGTTTGTACCGCTGCAATAAGGAAAGACAGAATTAACATTGGGGATGCAGCAGCCCCAAACTCTCCTCCCCCTTTTCAATGCATACACACGCTCTCTTAAGGCAATTTTATAAAGATGCTAGAAGGGACACTAGAAAAATCTGGCCCCTACAGAACTCAGCAGTTAATCCACTGACAGGAAAAAAAGAAGAGACTGAGACACACGACCACAACTCAGTACCAATCCTACAGCTTCAGATTTCAGTTAAACGTTACCAGGCACCTTACATAACCCCAGGGGCTTCTCTCACCTACTGCATCAACTGCTCTACCTGCCTACTTTATGCATCTTTAGGACACTGAATGTCTTAAATTTATCTGTGCAAATAAACACACGAGATCCTTGAACTTTCGTGACACAGCATTACTGCTGTCTGCGTACCATTTTCCAGGGGCAGACTAGCAGTGCTTAATACTACTGCGCTAGCATTTTGCTTTTGGTTTATTTACCTTGTCAGGTTCTGCTCTATGTTAAAACTTTGCTTCGACATTCAAGAGCTTTCAGAGTGAATGCTCTCTGCGCTGTCATTTTCAGACTTCACATAAAGGTCTGTTTGTCTGTTTGTCCCTCTAATTTGGTTCTCGATACCCAGCATTGATATTAGTAGGATATCAAAACTATCAAACACATACTCTCTGCCTTGCTCCTAGTCCCACGTATAGGTTACAAATTCCTTGTTCAGCCTCACAATGTTCGAGTGTCTCACTGTCCTTCAGCAGCTGCTACCATCCTGTCCTTTTTCACTGTGTGTGTTTGTTTCCCCTCCAGTTCTCCCCACAAACACTCACCAAATTACCACTTGATGTTGTGAATTTTAATATGCTGCGGGTAATTTCGTTTACCGCTCATGTCAGATGAGGTAATTCAGAACTCACTTCACTAAAGAATCCTGCCATTGACAAAGATACCGTCTCGAAACAAACAAAAAAAAAGAAATAAAAAGAGATATTTATTACACCAACCTGCATTCTGCAACCCCAGTAGGGTCTGCTGGCCAGGACTCATGACCAAGCTTGTCGGTGCCACTGTGTATTTGAAGTACATCCAGAAATCAAATAAGGCATTCAGGCTGAAGAGAGATGCAAGTGCAAGTTCTAGAAGAAAACCAGAAGTTTTTACCACCGCTTGAGCATGGGGAATAATAAAAAGTATATTATTTGCAAAAACAGGCATATGCCCATAAAAATAGGTCATTAATAGTGCTATCAGTAAATACTAATTTGTGGAAGTATCCAAGATTTCTTCACCTTACGCAAGAACCATTGGAGATAATTTTCCTTGCTATTTTGAGATTAATTTATATCACTAAAATTGATTTTCTAAAAACAGACAGTTATTTTCTAAAAAGGACATGAACTACCACAATGAGGTTTCACAGTGCTTCTCAAAAATCACCTTCCCTCAAATCATCTGTCACTCATGTCATGATTTTTCTCCCTCTCTTGCTTCATACTGTAATAGTATTTGATGCAGCTAGCTTAGAGTCTAGTCATCTGAAACAAAATTTAATTATTGTGAAATGCCATCCACACCCACACAGTACAACACAGTAGTAAAACCTGCAGTGTTCTCCACACATTAAACAGATTTAATGCACCAAACAAGTTCTTCATGCCCTCTCATGATATATCTAAGAAAGCTGTTAACACTCCTTATCTGTCACTACTAAAGATGAAATTCCATCAGTTTCAAGGGAGATAACAGAAAGCAAACCAAAGGTTTGGTTTAAATTAAGAAAAAAAAAAAGGCTAGCTTAAAAATGACCACCACAGCAATAAAACGGACAAGTGAAAAAAAGAAAAGAACCCTGAAAATTAATTGAAATGCGGCAGTAACTCACCAATATACCAGAGTGGCCAGTATGTGATGTTGTAATACGAGCTTATGAGTTTTCCAGTCCTGAAAAGAAAAACAAGTTATCATTTTGCAACTATTCAGTCCTGAGAAATATTTAGGGATATACAAAGTAGGATGCTTTGCTTCTTGAATCAAATGTAACAATTAACATACATTTCAGTATATATCATGCCTGCAACAGACACATTAAGGAGTCCCCAGGCCCAAACCACTTTCCGGGCTTCAGTCTCCTTCTTCATCTTGATGGTCCTGTCGATGAGGGAAGTTGCTGGACTCTGTTCTGGTGTCATTATCTGTAATAACAAACACAGAGAGAAGACAAAATCTGTCAACTTTTATACAGGAAGATTCTCAGTCAGCACGACATGAAAGAAAACGCAGTAATCCAAAATGAACGATATAAATGTGCTTTACCTTTAGCCACTGAGTCATGTTTAGAATACTTAAAAAAAAGCAGATCCTTTTTACCAGTAAAAATAGGTAATATTTCTTTGATGAACTCTACTGTCAGCACTGTCACCTCATTGCTGAGGAACAACGCCCATCTTCTCTAGTAAGGTGCAGATAAGAGGACACAGACCGATTCCAACCTCATTTTTGAAAAATAACATCCTTCAGAAGCGAGAGGCAAAGCTCCTGCCTTCTCCAGCCAAAAGAAGTCAGAGGAACAAAAGGCCTTGCACAGCTCTGCAGTTTTCCTATTGAAAATTCCCACTCATTTCAGTTGGTAACAGAGTATTTTCCGTCTGTACAGCCACCTCCTGTGGGTTCAGTACACCTGAAGGGTAGCTACCTTTATGCCCAGCAACACCTTATGTGAAAGAAATAACCCTGGTGACTTTTTCTGCTAGTCCCGTCACCAAAATATGCTACTCTTCCTGCCACTTGCTTAAAAACTTGTCACATAATTCTTCACTAGATGGGAACATGTACAATTTGCTTTTTGGAACAAATACTTCCAACTGTACATTATGACATAAAAAAAATTAGAAAGTATAAAACCCAAATCACATTATCTGCTTCTTACTGGTACAATGGTGAAATAGTTAACATCAGGATTACTGGAAGACTTATACAAGAACATGTTGCCTGGGGTCTTTTTTTGACAAGTTTTTCATCCAGTTTGAGCCCCAAGACTTCCCTTCCCACGCTGACAAATGTAACAGCCTTAAGCAGAGATCCTCTCCCCCATCCGCACACTCCCAACCTCTCTCCCTGAACCATGCCCTCCTGCAGAAGCAGAAGCCGCACTGTTAGGGTACTAAAATAAAAGTGGGATTTGGTCCTATTCTACTTGCTTAGGAGAGATGGGTGTGGGGTTTTAACCTCCAGACTGTCATATGTCCTCCCATACCCCCTGCCCTCTTCTACTAAGCCACAGTAATGAGGGAAGGCATCACCTTGACAACGCATAAGGCACTGACCCCGGTGCCACACACGGAGGTCCCCCACACCCCCCCTTGCCCCAAGCCCCCCAGCTTCCCCCATGCATGCCCCGCTGCCACACACAGCCCCATCTGCCCTTTCCCAAGACCCCACAGCATCCTCCACCCAGATCTCACTGTCACACACACAGAACCCCCACAGCTTCCCCTGCCACGCACACAGAGACCCTCGGAGCTCCCCCTGCCCACACCCCACTGTCACATGCAGGGCAGCCTCCACANGGGGGGGGGGGGGGGGGGGGGGGGGGGGGGGGGGGGGGGGGGGGGGGGGGGGGGGGGGGGGGGGGGGGGGGGGGGGGGGGGAGGTGTCTCCACAACTCCCCCCACCCAGACCCCACTGTCAGAGAAGCTGCCTCACCGCTCCCCCCGCCCAGATCCCATCGTTACGCTTCAGCTCGCACTGCCCACACCCCCGTAACACAGAAAAAGCCCAACATCTGTCCGTCCCCCCCCCCTCCCATCCTCACCCCTGTCACACGGAGGCGGCCCCACAGCCCCACCCGCCCACGGCCCTGTCATACACGGCTCGCTGCCAGACACGGCTCCAGGCAGCCTCCCCTCAGAGCCCGCCCGTGCAGGCCCGAGGAGGAGCCAGGCGGTGCTGGGGTGTGTGTGGGGGGCAGTCACAGTACCTGCCGCAGGGCTGAGGGCCAGTGGACGTGAGGAGACACACAATTCCCCTCAGGGAGGGCAGGGGCACCCCCTTTTCCCAGCCGGGGGGTGTGGGGGGGACACGCACGGCAGAGCGCTCCCCTCACCCACCGGCCGCGCCGCAGCGGCCGCACCATCTGCGCCTGCGCGAGCGCCGGCGTGGCGTCACGGCCTGCGCCTCACGGAGGGGAGGCGGGGCCTGTTGCTATGGGGACAGCGGGGGCGCTCGCGCCGCGGCCGTTGTTTTGGCGGGAAGGGGCGCGTGAGGCGGGCGCCGGGGCCGCCATGTTGGGCCGCGCCGTGGACGAAGGTGGCGGAGGAAAAGGGGGTGACCGGATCACTCGCTGTCCCGTGCTCTGTGGGTGCAGGGCCACACATTGCCATGTTTTTCCCAGTTATTTTTATAACTGAATTAATTGATTATGGATAGTAATCAGACCGTACCTTGCCAAGGTCCACAGTTAAAACTAAGAGATTTGGGGTCTCTTTGCGCACTGTGCAGGCGTAACTCCATGTTCCTGCTCTGAAATACTGTAAATGAAGAGGGTTGTGTGAATTTCGTGCTAAAGCGGTGTATCCAGAAGGTATTCCCTGAAGTAAAGGCGGTCCAAATTGTCATGGTGGCTTTGGGTGACCTGTTTGTGTCATCAAGTCTGGGTGGTAAATCACGCAACATTGCCTGTGTGGTGATATACTGACATTTTCATGTGATACGCCCTTTTGAGGCGAGAAGAGGAGGGTATGTCAGCAGATGGGAAGAATCGTGAGGCAGCAACTCGAGAGGAGCTGGACAGAGGAGCCAGACCTGTCAGTGGAGGCAATATTGAGCTGAGGTGGCTGCAACAGCTCGTACAAGACAGGGGCAGCAGCTTTACAAAAGAAAAATTATCTGGGATATTCTGATTATCCAGGACATCCAACCTATTTCTTAATTTTTCCCACTGTGCTTCCAGTTTGGGTATCTACAATAACTTCCAGGTTGTCCCAGTGTAAAGGCTGGTGGAACGTGTTATTCTGCTATTAAAAGCCGGTTATAGGAAACATACGGTAATGAAAATGCAGTTGGAGAAAGGGAGGAGGCAAATTTAAACAGGGTGGAAGTTGGTTCGGTAGATCCACACCAATGGGCAATTTCAGTTGGTTTGAAAGATCCCTTGACTTTGATTCATTTCCTAAGCAAGACGATGAAAACAAGAAAAGCATGAAATTGAGATAATATTGAAGGACTGTTAAAAGCCTAATTTGGCTTTCCAGTCTCAAACAGCTGTTTGAGGATGGGGTGAATTGCCCCTCCTCAGGTACAGAGGAAGAAGAGTCTTGTTTTGGTGCGATTCCCAGCTTTGACACAGCTTGAGTGAATCCCACCCAACATCCCCCAAACGCTATGGACCCGCAGGACTTGAGGGCACTCCAGCCTTCCCCAAATCGCAGCTGAAGGACTTTAACAGGCAGAAAAGACGCCATTTTGCGATGCTGTTGTCCCCATGGCTCGTCAGGCGCTGTTGTCTGATGTGTTGGGGCTTCCTGAGATGGTTGGCTGGACAATGGGCTGCCAAGGGGCTGCTCCGAATGCAGTAATTCTCGCCCCACATCCAGCACTGAGGCCCCATGGGTTACCCTTTTTCCTCTCTTTAGTGGAATTACTGGCAGAACGACCCTTTGCTCCCTGGCACTAGTCAGAAACCAGATGAGAGGGAATATGAGGAGGATGAGGAAGGCTTTGGGGGGATCAGAGGGAAAATCCTGCTCTGCTCCTGTGCTGGCATTTTGATTATCTGTCTTGTCTGCTGTGCTCAACATATTATTTAATTCTGTGTTTTCTGCTGACACCTGCTGGCCCTTAGCAGAAGGTTATTGTTGGCCTTATCACAAAACTTTGCTGCCTAAAAGTCTTCCACAACCTCGGAAGTTATTATTACTTGTAAGTACCTCATGGGGTGATGTCACTGTTAGAACCAGTCTTTAATCTCCAGGTATAGGCAACTGATTGTATCTCTCCCAGTACCCTTCCCATCCCCTTCTTGTTATTACCAGTTACAATTCATCGGTGAGCTTGCTGTCCTAAAATGAGAAGCTACAGCATGATCCGATGGAATGTGTGGTGCGGTATAAACTGCTGTGTGACTCAGACACCTGAAATCTAGGGACAACCCTGGAAACTGAAGGTCTTGGTTTCCTAATTTAAGGAAATTTGAGTTGGAAATAAGTAGCTCCACCGCAGTCAGTGTTATTACACTGGCATATAGCTGCAGATTTTCCAGAGAGATCAAAATGAAGCTTCTGCTCCTGAAATGATGCCAGTCACATCTACAAATGGTGAGCCACATACTGAAATCCCTACTCATTCTTTATCCAGAGCATTCCCAAGGTGCTTGGCAGATTAGGGACGTGGAAACAATCCATTACTTACTTACAGAAATAATAGTTCTCTCACCAGTAATCCAAAATGAATTGCGTTACAGCCAATTAACTTTGATCATCCAGGAGACAGAGCCCTTTGCCATGTTGGTGTTACTGGTCTAGCTTGAGAAGATGAGAAACATTTCTATCCTAAGGTGAAACGNATTGCGTTACAGCCAATTAACTTTGATCATCCAGGAGACAGAGCTCTTCACCATGTTGGTGTTACTGGTCTAGCTTGAGAAGATGAGAAAAGAAACATTTCTATCCTAAGGTGAAACTTGTATGGGATTTCTGAGGCATATGGGCTTGTTGAGAGTCTCGGCAGAAATACCGAAGGCGTGAGGGCTTCCTTCTGCCTGTGTTTTCCTGGGGCAGGGGCTGGCACTGCTCCCCGTGCTGTAGCTGTGCGAGTGCCAGTCAGCCTCGTGTCTCAAAGCCTCTCTCACAAGCTTACACATGCTGTGAGAATTAGCATTATATAAGGAATTAATGCTTGTATGTTGTTCTAAGTAACATTATGTGTACAATGTTATTTCCCTTAAACAGATCCTTCAGAAAGCCCAAGATAAAAGATTATGTTCTGACAAAAGGGAGAGCAATTCAAAAGGTAAATATGAGTTTTGTAAGTTATGCATAGAATTCAAAAAAAGCAGTTTAGAAAATCCCTGGGACCCTGTGAGAGAGCAGGATGTGATGCAGAACGGATGCAGAGAAGGCAGAGGGGACAAGTGAGGAAAGAGGAGCACAAGGAAGGCTCAGTCCGGCAAGGATCGTCTCCCCTCTCCTCACCTTTCCGAATTGCTGAACACTTATTTTGAGAGGATGGGAGACGAGGGGCACCTCAAGCTGTGGGCTCTCTTACCCTTCCTATGTGATAGGAGAGACTACTATGCTGTGTCTTGGGTGCAAGAACCTTTTTTAGATAGAGGGTAACAACAGAGGGTCCATTTTCAGAAAAGTTGTGACTCCACCTAAATTTGATGACTTTTGACGCCTTTCTAGTTGGCAGGGGTGGGCAGGTCTGTCCCTCTGTCAACAACAGCACAGGCAAACCATCCATATATTGTTAAGGCAATTTTAAGCAATGAAACAAAGTTTGGATAGACGAGATTCATTTAACCTTTCACTTCTTAACGTGTCACCAGGGTGTTCGTGATTCACTGCATGATCCCACATCCTCTTCGGGCTGTGCAGAGGGTATGTCCCACCCTGCCCACATTAGTCTGCCTGGGCCCTGAGAGTGCTAATTGCCCTGAGCGGGCTCATGCGGGGCTCTCACCCACACACCCTCCGCCCCTTGGCGTGGGAGCTGCATTTAAGCTGAGGCCATTTTTTTTGGTCCTTGTTTGAGCTGCAGTGGGTGCACGGTGGACTTGGGCTTCTACTTCTTGACATCCTGGCTGTGGATCGGCTGTGTGACTGTGGACTTACCTGAGGATCTGGACTGTGGCTGTCCCTGGTCAGTGCCACCAGACCTGCTCCGCTCCTCTCGTTTGGGTCCCATGGGGCCGTGCTGCTTGTGGTGAGCTCTCTACCCCCGCCTGCCTTGCTGTCACCTTTGGCTTCTGGCTTGCTGGGCAGTGCACCCCTGCCCTTGCAACTCCCTAATTTGCTCAGGTGTTTTGGGCCCTGAGCACTACAGAGGCTGACTTTCAGCCTGTGCAGGACTTCACCCATAGGTTACCCTGTGGTTCAAGGCTGATCTCCAAACCCTGTAAGACCTTATGGCTACAGCGGGAGGTCACAGTGCTGCAGGCTTCTGTAGCCCCTTCAGCTGGGATTAGGAGTGGGTACAAAGATTTGGGGTTTAAACGCAGCTCCTTAAATGCAATGGGTGGAGGCCCCAGATGAGGCTGGTCAGGGCACTCGGAGCTTGTTGGCGTACTTTAGACCCTGACATCATGTTTGGCAGGATCTCTTGGCAGCCTTTATATCCATGCAGGATGTAGCATGAGTAATTTAGGGCAAAATTATAGCTTGCTTTATTAAGTCCCTCCTTCCTGTTTTCAAAGAGTGTATCCACAGGGAGGTGGTGTGGACAGTCTGTTGGTTCTTTATGAGATGTCGAAGGCCATAAGCTACAGGTGGGATTTGACTTCTGGCAGAATTACTGTAGCGCTAGAAGCAGGAAGTTCTCATGATGGTTCCTGTCTCTTAGGATAAACTTGCGTTATCTGATTTACGTTGAGGGGAGTAGAGATCTGCTTGTTTCCCAAGGACTGGGTTAGGTTAAGCGTCGAAGACCTGGGGACTCGCAGGAACATACCTTATCTCCCTGCAGAGCATATGTTCTTCACGCTATGCCCCCAAGTTACAACAGTTGCAGGATGACTAATTCCTCTATGTCAAAACAGGCAGAATTCCTGCCCGAGGCTCCCTTTGTTCCCAAAAACATGAGGCCTGGCCTTACAAAAGACTTACTTGGAGTCTGCTGTGAACCCATGACAAGAAGCCACTGTCCCGGCTGTGGAGGGGTGGGGTGGGAATGGAGATTGGGGAAGTCTCCTCAGGGAGGTGCTGACAAATGTTGAGAGTGGTACAGGTGAGATCCTCTGGGGATTCTGAGAGACTTCCTTTCCTCAGTCTCCTGCGACTGATTGTAGAGTAGTTGAACCATCTCCCTTCCGTCCCCGTGTTAGTTCCCAGGAACCCCATCTGCAAGTATTACAGTAGAGTCAGCACCTGGCTCTTTCTCAGTAACATTGTTAATGAGACAAACAAAAAGCGTGTCCAACAGCCCTCCGGCTCTACCTGTTGTTCAGGGACAGCCACAGCTGGGTGTTCCCA
>RSEF01000001.1:1307188-1343820 GCA_003993805.1 Himantopus leucocephalus | reverse complement strand
CACATTGCCGGCTCATGTTGAGCTTCTCATCAACCAACATCCCAAGTCCTTCTCAAGGCTGCTCTCCATCCATTCTCCGTCCAGCCTGGATTTGTGCATGAGATTGCCCCAACCCACATGTAGGACCTTGCACCTGACCCTCAAAAGAGATTGAGAAAGAAATGAATTTAAAAATAGGGAAATATAGGAAGCCAGTAGCCATCATGCAGAGCAGAGGGTAAGGTATTTTTACTACCAGAAGTTCTTAAAGAGGGTTTTGAACTTATTCCTGAAATAAGTAGATCTTGACGATGTAGCAGTGCTTCCTCCTACTTTGTGACGTCAGGAAGAGCACTGACTACATTGACATAAGGTGAGATGGAGCTTTGGAGCAGTCATAGTAATGAAGGCAAAAGGAGAGAAAAGTAGATTTCATCAGGTCCTACAATTGTTCTGGGCAGTGCTATATATAAATGTCATGTAAATGTCACCGTGTCTTTTCATTTCAGATTTATGCAGAACTGGATCATCTTGCATCTGAGTACAGCAACATTGTCACCAAGCTCCAGATTGGGGAATCCTATGAAAAACGGCCTTTGTATGTACTGAAGGTATGACATATACAACACAGAATGTGTGCATACATATACTAATATACGTATGTATGATACATACAGCACAATTCAGTCCAAAGCATCCCAGTCTGTACGGGATGTTTTTGACTAAAAGGTGTCAGTGAGAGTTTTAAAACTTTCTGTTTGTTTGACAGTTCAGCACTGGAGGAAACAACCGTCCTGCAATCTGGATGGATGCCGGTATCCATTCCCGAGAGTGGGTTACTCAAGCGAGTGCAATATGGATGGCTAAAAAGGTCACTTCAGCAGCGATGGATTTTTCTTTTATCCTGCAAATGCCTCTGACTATTTAAAAGTATATCACACCTGTATGCATTTAGCCAGCTCTGCTACCTCTCCTTTACCCCTCTTAAAACACAGCCGATTCCAGAGAGAATACAGCAGCTGCCTAGACAAAGAATTGAAAAATACTGTGTATTGTTAGAGCAGCTGGGAGAAGTTTAGGTAGACAAAATGTAGTAGCTCAGGTGAAATTGTTGAGGACTGCATGGTTGATAGTTATACAAATAACCAAGAGCTTTTTGAAGATTAGTTTGCTGCTTTGGTCTGCAGACACAGAGGAACACCGTGTCATTCGATACCTTCCACAAAAGGGCAAAAGCTTCCAGCTCAATATAAATGAGCATTTAAATTCTGCTGAAAATGACCAAGCCACCAGAGAAGTGTAGTAGAGTTGTGTATTCCCAAGACAGCTAATCCATCTCAATCTTAGTGCCAGCATTGGCCCGTTCTCTGGGACAGGGACAGTAAAATACATTCATTGCTCTCTCCAAGCTCCAAGTCTAATGAGAAACAGTTATGGCCAGCAGATAATTAATGTTTCTTGTTTGCCTGCCCTGAAAGCCAGACTTGCCTCTGTACCTAGCTGTTAGAGCGTGAGCATGCAGGCAAGAAATATGCTGATAATCACGGTGTACCGTATTGTCTCTGCTTAGATTGCCTCCGACTACGGGAAGGATCCGTCCATCACCTCTCTGCTGAACAAAATGGACATTTTCCTGCTAACAGTCACAAACCCTGATGGATACGTATTCACTCACACCACGGTGAGTAAGCAGGCTGTGTGTCTAAGCTGATTCAGAAAGCTGTCATGCTCTTCCAAACAAACAATAAATGCGAGGGAAGTAGGCTCTGAATGTCCATTTCTTAATGCTGTAAGAAGGAATTACAAAAGAGTTGGGCAGCCAAAGATACTAATTACTTGTCTAACCTATCTGAACCGTCTGTAAATTCACCAGCCCTTTGATTTTTGCCCATTGGCCCGTCTTGGCAGTCAACCCATCAGAAATAATCTTAGGCTTGTGCCTAGGATCACTTCCTGGTGAATGGCAGCTATTTCTGGGTAGCAGTTTTAATGCAAGGATGAGATTTGCTCTGTTTTGAAGCCGTAATGTTTCTTTTTTTTTAGAACCGCATGTGGCGGAAGACCCGCTCCAGGAATCCAGGCAGTGTGTGTGTTGGAGTTGATCCAAACAGGAACTGGGACGCAGGTTTTGGAGGTAGGAATAAAATTTCTGGATTCTGGCTGTCACTAAGGAGAAAGTTCCCTTTTGCGTTGACGGATCCTGTTACACAGGACCAGCAGTTGTCTTAATAACATAAGAGATTCGGAAAGGAAATGATCGAGTAGGATGGGAGCTGTCTTTACAGATAATTTCTCATTGATTAATTGCCAGTGAGCACAGGATGAAGGCAGTAATCTGTATCACCTAGAAGTATATCCCTTGAGTATTCATGCTCTGTCGCTGCTGTTTGAGCATTTATCAGCATTTAAGGCCTTGCCCTTGGCTGAAGACCTGTTCTTTGGAAAACCTGACTTTGTGTTGGTCTGCTTTGACCTTTCATAAATGCCAGTTCTTACAGGTTTGCCTTTGTTCCCCCTTTTGCACCGACAGGTCCTGGAGCCAGCAGTAATCCTTGTTCTGACTCTTACCGTGGGCCCCATGCCAACTCAGAGGTGGAAGTTAAATCTGTCGTCAACTTTATTAAGAATCATGGAAATATCCGGGCTTTCCTCACCCTCCACAGTTACTCTCAGCTCCTGATGTATCCCTATGGCTATAAATGCACTGAACCGGCGGACTACGCCGAGCTGGTGAGACATAATCGCTTGGCTTTAGATTCCTCTGTTCTGTCCAGCTGCCTTTTTGTCCTCAAGTATCACCGTGAGGTATCAGGATGAAAACAAGAGGCTGAACTCTGCCATCTATAACAATAACCATCCGTAAGAGCGAACAAAAACCCGATGCAATGCAATGCCTTTAAAAGAGAAGCCTTGGTTGTACGTGAACACACGTCATCCCCACCCGTTCTCAGCTCTCTTTGCTCATCCACCTTTCCTTCTTTCTGCTTTTAATGCCAGCATCACAGCTGTGACAATACCTTTGAGGCGATATGGAGCTCACAGTCATAATTCAAATGGAAAGGACCTCTGGAGGTCTCCAGTCTCACCCTCTGCTGAGAGCAGGCAGGCTTTGGAGTCAGACCCAATTTCACGGTTGGATTGGGTTGTTTAGGGCCTTGCCCAGCTGACTTTTGATTAATTGCTTTGATTTGTTTTGATATTTCTCAAGACAAATTCCACAGCTTCTTCAAACCCATCCCAAAATTTCCCCACTCTCGTAGGGTTTTTCTTTTTCCCTAATACCTAAATGCAATTTTCCCCTGTGGCGATTTGTTTGCTGCCGCTTGTCCTTTTACCCTACTCTAAGAAGAGCCTGGCTCTGTTTTCTCTACAACCAGCCGTTACGTAGTTGAAGTGAGCACAAAGCTGACCCCTGAGTGCTGGAAGATCTCCCATTGCCTTGGGATTTTCTGCTCTCTTGAACCTTCTCTTGACAAGAGAGTTGGTTAGATGAAGCACTGGATGATCAGATATAGAACCTGCTATGATTTAATTCACCCGCAGTTGCACCTCCCCAAAATACTGTGGAAACTGTGAGTGCTGTCACTAGAATGAGTGATTAAGAAATGGATTGATTGGGCACTGGTTTATTGGGGTGGTGCGAAAGATTGGAGGTTTTGTGAGAGATTGTGGAGATTTCCCTGAGTATGGTTCAGGTTGGTGAAATCTTAATGTTTAATCCCATTAAGTATGGCTACTTTCTGACCCATCCTTCATCTCCTCCTCTCCAGGATGCCTTGGGAAGAGCTGCCGCCAGTTCCATCCGGTCCCTGTACGGCACCACCTTTACAGTGGGGAGCATTTGCACCACTATCTGTGAGTATTTTGCTAGTCTGAGCTTTTACAGGCCGTCCTGGGGCAACAGTCTCTATCTCTGCCCGAAAAAAGGTTTCTCCTTCTTGGCAGCAGTGATGCTTCTGTAGAGTGATACCACCAGTCAAACATTGGCGCTGAGTGATTGCATAAAAACCTAATACTTGTCCCTCATGAATATATGAAGTAGGACAGCAGAACTCAAATCGATCCTCTGTTCACCCCTCTGGCTCGTCTCCCTTTCTCTTTCAGACCAAGCCAGCGGAGGCAGCATTGACTGGAGCTACGATTATGGCATCAAATACTCTTTCGCCTTTGAGCTGCGAGACACGGGTCGCTACGGTTTCCTCCTGCCAGCCAGCCAAATTATCCCAACTGCAGAGGAGACCTGGCTGGGTCTGAAAAAAATCATGGAGCACGTGCGAGACAATCCGTACTAAAAGCTGGGGTGGGAATGGGCTGTCTGCAGCAGCAAGCTCATAAATCCTCTTGGTGTGCTTGCGACAGCTGTAATGACATGGCACCTGGCTGAATAAAAACCCTGTGTGCATTCCTCCTGCAAGTGATACGTGTCTGCATGGAAAAAGCTTTTCACGTTTGTCTTGTTCACCGCAACTCTGTGCGCGTGGTAGACCCTTGAAAAGACTTTTAGGACGCGGTTGTCGTCCACCTCAGTGAGACACAGTAGGAACAGTGACAAGAGGAGGATGGAAGATGTGGGCACTTGGGTGGCTATGGAGATGTCAGTGTGACATCCAGTGAGAGGGAGAGCACCGGCCTTTTCCCACCCAGCTGAAAAAGAAGTCAGCTGAGGGACTTGTGTCAGTGCAGAGGCTGAGGGGAGGTTCGGTCTGAGAGCAGAAAGATGTGCTGGGAAAGGCGGCGATGCTTGTCCCCTCGCTCGTGACTGCTGCAAACTGTCCTGCCTTGTGCCCTCTGCAGCTCCATCTCTGTCAGTAAACGAAAAAGTGTGTTTGCTCCGAGCGACGCTGGTCCTCAGCAGTGTGTTGGACTTCTGCAAACCTCCCTGCCTGCGCAGCGCCAGCCCCTCCTCACAACCAGCCCTGTCCCCACTGCAGAAACTGCCTCCTGGGGCAGGATGTGGGCGCGGGTTTTCTAAAGTATTTCTGAAAATTGTGGATTCAAAGTGGTGTGACCTTTTCAGAGCTGCTGAAGCTCTTGAATGATAAACTTGATCATCCAGAAAGTTAATTGCTCCACTACAGGAGCGCAACTACCTCTGGGGGGATGGAGCGAGCCTGTCTTTTTATCTGCTCTGGTAGCATCCAGTGGCTTTTTAGAGGAGACAGGGAAGAATTTGGGTTTTTTTTGTGCAAAACAACTCCGTGTTGCTGCTCTTGTGAACTCGGGGGTTGCAGCAGCGCTCGCTTCTGGGGGCAGAACGGGCTCGTGTGGAGGCCCTGATGTTAAGCAGCGTAATCCAGGCTGTGAGACTGATTAAAGGAATTTAATGTCCTTTATTGAGCCTCAGGACGCTGCCAGGCCCCCGAGCGCTGGTGACAGGGGGAGTTTCCTGGCCTAATGTCCCCAAATATTTCTCCTACCCCTCTTCTCCCTCCCCAGTTTGCCCGGTGGGCACAGTTGGAGGGTGGAGGTGGAAGGACACCTGCTCTCACCCAGCATGGCCAAGTCCACTGTCCCTCAAGTGCCCGCCTCCCTCGTTCTGTTGTTTAGCCTGCTAATTTCTTGGGGATTAGGAGCAAACAGCTCAGGGCTGTGCACGGGAGCCACTGAAGGACTGGAGATTAGCAATCCCTGCTGCTGTTGCAGTGATTAACGAGTCTAACAGGTTTATCTCGCTGTCCCATGATCCCCCCAGCAGCTGGTGAGGTACTCCTCCATGAGTTGGCAGGAGAGCAAACGCACCTGATGTAGCGGGTAAAATGTCAGTTCAGACTCAGAGGACACGCAGCTCTTGGCAGGGAAACGAAGGTGAAGGTGAAGCCGGGGCATCAGGAAGCACCACCTGGGGTTGGTTTTGGGTTAAGTGCAGCTGTTTTGGAAAGCAAATCTGACCATGGGGCAGCCGGCGCTCCCTGCACATGTCCCCGTCCCCTCTGCTCGTGGCTCCAGCTGGTGGCACCTGCTTCCCAAAGTGACCCACCCTGCCAGAATCCCGTCCTCCAGCCAGCGATAAAAACACCCCTGGTAAAACCCCGCTGACGGGGAGGGCCCAGGGCACATGGTTGGCTCTTGGACCCAGCCAACCTGCTGCCACCGGAGTGGGGACCTTGTGGGGGTGGGCAGGAGCTGCAGAGCCCAAGCGGCCTCAGCCGGGGTTGTAGACCTCTGGCCTCGCCCTGGCTTTGAAGCTCAGTCCAACCATCCAGGTCTTGAGGCCACCTGGCCCCTCTTCTTGGAAGTGCATGGCTTGATGACAACTGTATCCAGTTTTTGGACACCCCCCCCCGGCACCAAAGACACTTGGAGCAAGACTGATGGAGGCCACCAAAAGGAACAGCAGGATGTGTCCCATGATGGAATGCTGAGGGAGATGGGCTGCTTTGGCCTGGAGATGAGACAGCTTTGGGGTGGGGGGACCTAACGGGGACACTCCCATCCCTGTGAAGAGGTTATTGGGAAACCAGAGCCAAGCTCTTCACCACAAAGTGTGGTGGGAGAGACAACGGCATCAGCTGAAACAAGAGAGAGCCAGGCTGGACACAGGAGAATGCTTTTCCACCAGGAGGACAGTCCAGCAGTGGGACACGTCGCCCAGAAGGGCCGCGCAGGGACTCCAAGACCCAACGTGGAGGGACCTGGTCTGCCCCCAGAGCTGACCTTGCTTCATCCAGGAGGTCAGGTACAGACCTCCTGCGATTCCTTCCCACCTCAACTACCCCATGATCCTGCCTCAGTGAGGACATCTACCCTGGCCCCGCCGGCCAGGATCAGCTCACCAACATCACCGGTTCCGCATTATGAAGCCGTAACGGACCCCTGACCACAGCACCTTCCCTGCCGCACACCCTGCTGTGGGCACAACCAGAAAGCCGACCTGGTTTTAATGGGAAAAAAACCACAGATAGAAGATGCCCGCTAAAATACTGACGGAGATGATGTCTGCCAGCCTGGGAACCCGGCCCGGGAACCCGGAGCATCCTTGACGAGCGCAGGTGGAAGCTCAGGGGCATCGTAGATAAGCGGACAACAAAGACACTGCTATAACCTGGGGAACAAAGACGCTGCTATAACCTGGGGAACAAAGAAACCACTGTAACGAACTGACCTCCTAAGACAGCAGAAATCAGCAACGGCTGCTGCAGGAGCTGCTGTCCTGCACCCACTCGTGTCTATACTAAAGACATAAAAATAACTCACTTCCTACCCAAAACCGAGCCCCTCTTTCTCTCTCTCTCCGAGCATTACCCCCAGGTGAACGTCCCTGTGTCACCCCTCGGATCCTCGCCGGGGACGCCTGGCTCTGGTCTCCGTGACGCCCATCGTCTTTGAAGTGAGACTTCATCCATCGTCAACTGGCCCCACTCCTGGGAGCGGTTTGATGAACTTCACCGGTAATAATTTGAATGATATATTTTGAATTTTATAGATAAATAGATAGGGGTGCATATAAGTAATTAATCATAAATATATATATTTGCTTTTCTGCTGGTAATTTTGCAGCAACTTGTAACATACACTTTCTTTTCTTGTAACATACACTTTTAAATCTTTCCTAATCATAATTATACTTAACTTACTAAGAGTAACCTGTAATAAAGAAATTAATGGAAACAAAGCGCCGTGTCCTCGTGTACTACGGGGTCCTATGAGCCCACTGTCCCCACCGTCCCACGCTCGTGAGTTGGGTGGTGACTGTGACCATGACACCTACTCGCATCCAGCTGGGCGCGCAGGCACGCTTCCTCCGGAGCACCGAGGAAGACGTTATCAGATCCTCCCTAATTTGGCTGCTCTTTCATTGACTTCGCCAAATAAAGCAAACGTTTGGGCTCCCGGGAGCCGTTCCTGGCTAATCTGTTTGTTGCTGCTGGCTCCGCAGGGACAGCAGATGTGGCCTTCGTGAGAAGGTCCACAAGTGCCCCCAGAGCACTATATAGGGGGACTATATATGCCCTCGGGGGGGCTGAGGCTCATCTGCATCTGCTCACCATGAAGGTCCTCCTGGTCTTCGCCGCCCTCGTGGCAGCCGCCTGCAGCAAGCAGCTTTTTGTGGGGTGAGTCCTGCTGAAAGCAGGGGGTGGTGGGGGCACCCTGGGTGGGGACGGGGACCAGGGTGAGAAGTGGCCAGCCCCATCTGCCCTCCTTTGGGGTCAACGAGAAGGGCGACATCCCAAAGGAGGGAAGTCTGGCAGCTTTTGCCGCATGGACACCAGGAAAGATGTGGTTTCACCCCGGCTTCAGGGGGAGGTTTTGAGCACCCTCCTGGCTGCTGTGGAGGGTAGAAATTAGGGGATGCTGAATCACCCTGAGCTTTTCCAGGGGAAGGACTGAACTGAGAGGGGGAAACCTTGCTGCTGGGGAAGGAGAGCGGTTCCTTCTCTGCTGGGGGCTGCACCCATCCCCAGGGGAGCCCAGCTGGGCTGGAGCAGAGGCTATGTTAGAAAATGTCTGTACCTTAGATATTTCGTAACGTTTTGGGAGCTCTTGTGATCAAAAGAAGGATGGAGACCACCATGGGCTCTTCGGCGCTTGCCATTTTTCCCATCGTGGCTGTTCTGAACCTGCATTTTTCACTCTTGACACCAAATCTCTAACAACTCATGCACTTCCCATCCCACTGAGCCAGTGTAGACCTTTCACAGCCTCCACCCAGCCCGTGATGGGGCCACGTCTGCGCTGGAGGCTCAGCTCCTTTTCCCCCTCTCCTGTGATCCCTGCCGCATGCGCTGATGGCTCTGCCTCCCTGCAGGGACCAGGTCCTGCGCGTCACGGCCAGCGACGACGAGCAGATCGCCCTGCTCAGGGTGCTGGATGAGCGGGCAGAGCTGCAGGTGAGCTGCGACGGGGCCCCGAGCATCCCCTGGTGTAAAACAGAGACCCTGGCGACATCCAGGGGTCCCTCCTTCTTTTGACCTCGCATCCAATTCTCCTTCCCATGTTGGATCTGTGTAATTTATAATGATGTAAATATAATATTTATCTTGGGGCACCTGGGGCCCTCCTGTTTCGGACAAAGCGGGAACACCCCGGCCACTGCAGCGTTGTTGTTCCCAGGCTGAGTATTCAGGTCTAAAACGTCATTGCATTATTTTTTTTTGGCTTGAATTACGACATAACTCTGCTCCTGCTGCGTTTTCCCTGATTGCTTCAGTAGGGGGGTGAGTCCCAGCGAACAATTTAAGCAGTGGGAGCAGCAGGAGGCAGGTGGGTGGTGAGGAACAGCATCTGCACCGCAAAGCTGATGTAAGGAAATACATCTATTGAATTAAAGAGCAAAACCAGCACACAGCGACCCCGGTATCTCATTGTGTCTGCTCAAATCACAGATACTCATCATTCAAAGGGACGTTTCCAGCCAACAGGTAACTTGGGCTGAAAGATGTTTCTACAGAAGATCCATTGAGTGAGGCAAAGGGACCCTGACCCACCCTGGTACCCATGTATGTCCCAAAACTTGTCCAAAGACCTTTTTAAATCCTTCAGTGGAAACACTTATGAGACCCCTTTTGGTGCCAGGGAGCTCAACGGATGAACAGCAGCACAGGATGGGGCTGAGGTCTCTTTTCTACACCAGGTGGACTTTTGGCGTCACCCCACCAGACCTGGCCACCCAGCCGACCTCCGGGTGCCCTTCCCCAACCTCCAAGCAGTCAAAATCTTCCTGGAGTCCAACAGCATTTCCTACAGCGTCATGATTGAGGATGTACAGGTAAGGGCTGCGGCGGGGAGCAGCATGAGCTCCCATGGCTCAGTCCCAAAGAAGGCCCAAAAAGTTGGAAACCATGAGGAGACGGAAGAAAAACCCAACCCCCTGTTCCTTCCAGCCTGTTGGTGTTTGTTGTTATTTTTGTTTTCTCCTTCTAAACAGGAATTATTGGATGAGGAAAAGAGAAACATGACGAAGTCCAGGAGGATAGAGAGAAGCACCAGCACATTTGATTTTGCCTCCTACCACACGATAGAGGAGGTACTTTGCTGTGCAGAGCGTTCGCTTTGTCTTGCTGGGGTCACAAGCTCAGCCCATGCCATGGTTGCATCCATGTGGTGATGCTCTTGGTGACAGTGAGACCTCTCCAAGGGTACGTCTCTCCTCCTTGGGTAGAGGTTTTAGCTGATCCAGGAGACCAGGCGTCCCTCCATGTGCAGTGTGGCCCCTCCTGGCACCTCCCTGTCTCACTGGAAGACATCTTCAACTTCATTTTGGAGGTCAAACCCTGTGGTTGCAGCCCAGTGGGTGGCTGATGGAGGCTGTGATGGTGTTGGGGAATCTCAGAGCTTTTTTCCCCCACCGTTCATTCTGCTTTTGCAAAAGCCTTTGCAATGTACGCCTCCCTGCTTGCACAGAGGTCCAAGCAGCTGGTCTTCTCCAGGGAAGCACCAGATCTTCTCCAGGGAAGCTCTGCATGATGTGTCTGGTGCTGGATACCCTAAAAACCAAAAGGAAAGCCAGAGTGAGCCTCATGACCTGGTGACTCCTCCTTTCAGATCTACGACTGGATGGACATGTTGGTGGATGATCATCCCAGCCTCGTTAGCAAGATCCAGATTGGGCAGAGCTACGAGAACAGACCCCTGTACGTGCTGAAGGTGGGTACCAGGGGCACCCTCGCCTTGCCCAGCCCTGGGAGGGCGCGGGGCTGAAATCCCCCCTCTCTGTGCAGTTCAGCACTGGGGGATCAAATCGGCCGGCCATCTGGTTGGACACCGGCATCCACTCACGGGAATGGATCACCCAAGCCACCGGTGTCTGGACGGCCAACAAGGTAACCACATGCCCTGGGACATGGGACCACAGTTCTTACTCCAGCCCTTTTTTAACACCTCCCTGCGGTGCTGCTTGGTCGTGTCCCTCGTCCCCGAGGGGCACCGAGGCAGCTCCCGCACCCCTCCCTGTGCAGATTGCTGAGGAGTATGGCCAGGACCCCTCTGTCACCGCCATCCTGGACAGCATGGACATCTTCTTCGAGATCGTTACCAACCCCGATGGCTTTGCCTTCACCCACAGCTCCGTGAGTGCAGGAACATTGTGGAGGGAACTTGTCCCAGTGCTTGGCTCTGGCAGCCATGGCTGGCCATGGTTTTTGGGTGGGGAGGGATGTTCCTTCCTGCGTGGGATGGCAGGTTGGTGGAGGTGGTTTACACCCATCCCTGGAGATGCTTGGGCAGGAGGGCGTCATCTGTCCCCCGAGGCGGGGGGGTTAACAGCCCTGTGACTGTCTCTCCCCAATCTGCTCCTAGAACCGCATGTGGCGCAAGACGAGGTCCATCAACGCCGGCTCACACTGTGTTGGTGTGGACCCCAACCGAAACTGGGACGCAGGCTTTGGAGGTGAGAGGTGGGCCACCGGGTCCCCATGCTGGACATTGCTTGTGCCTCAAGCACAAAGCTCCTTACTAGAGGCGAGTGACCTGGGGGCTAGAAACCCTTCCCCAGTGGCAGCCTCTCTGCATGGTGCCTCCTCCACCATGTCCCAGGCTCTGGCTCCAGCAGCAACCCCTGCTCTGAGACCTACCGCGGCCTCTACGCCCACTCCGAGAGCGAAGTGAAAGCCATCGTGGACTTCATCCATGGCCACGGGAACGTGAAATCAGTCATTTCCATCCACAGCTACTCCCAGATGCTGCTTTTCCCCTACGGCTACAAGAGAGTTCCTGCAGCCCACCACCAGGAACTGGTGAGATGGCCCCAAAATGTAGACATGGGGCTGCAACCGCCAGCCTCGCTGGAAGAGTCAGGTTGGGTCATCCCAGGACTCCCCCGATCCTCTTGTTAGAGGCAACCTGCACATTGAAGCCCATCGCCTGTTCTTAGAGGGAGGGTGATTGCAAGATATCTGTCAAAAATTAAGGGTGTTTTGGGGAAAAGCAAGACTAGAGTGGGTGGGAAATGATGCTGGGCTATAGATCCCTCTGCCCCGGGGTTTCTGCTGCCCCAAGGTCTTGATACACCAGGTCTCACCACTTTTGGGCTCTCCTTTGCAGAATGAATTGGCTAAAAAGGCGGTGAGTGACTTGGCCGCCGTGTATGGGACAAAATACACCTACGGCAGCGTCGCAGACACCATCTGTAAGTGTCCCTTCCCCTTCCTGCGGCACAGTGTCCACCACAAACAGCGTTGGGATCACATCTCCCCTCCTCTCCCTGCAGACATGGCAGATGGCACCACCATCGACTGGGCCTACGACAACGGGGTGAAATATTCCTTCACCTTTGAGCTGAGGGACACAGGGCGCTACGGCTTCCTCCTGCCCAGCTCCCAGATCATCCCCACCGCTACCGAGACCTGGCCAGCGCTGCTGGACATCATGGTCCACGTCCTGGAGCATCCATACTGAGCCCGGTGACTCCCACGGCGTCCCCTCATCTCAATAAATAATGCTGGAGACTGTTTATGGTTTAAGGCTGGCACCTTTATTTTTTCATGCTAGACTTCAAAAAAATGGTGGAAAAGGATTCCCAGCTCTGCGGGTGTTTATTCCCCCCCATCATGGCTTTGGTCCTACAAGTTCCCATCCTTTGGGACCAACAGCCCTGAAGGACCTGGGAGGGGATGGGTGTTTTTTTGGCAACCAAACCCACATTTGTGGGTTTTTGGGCAGTATTCCTCCATTGTCCCTTCTGCGGGGGCTGGGAGGGGGGACACTGGGCACCTTCGGATCCATCGCTGGGTGCAAAGTCCTTTCAGGCATTTGCTATTTTATTTTTTTCCACCTGGGATGACCATCACCCACTCTGACCTCTATCTTGTGTCACACTCTGCACCAATTTCCTCACCACCCCACCCCCGCTCAACGCAGCCACAGTTTAGGTCCCCAGCTTGCTGAGCAACCCCATGCCAAAATCCGCATCTCCCACTTTCTTGACCCAATTTTGCCCTTTTCCTCCCCGCAGCTCCAAGCCGGAGCCGTGGGCGGTGGGATTTTGACACCTCCCTGCCTCTCGCCCCGCCGGCGGGTGACTCACGGACGGCCCTGGCCGGTTCCTGGGACGGGTTTGGCCGGGGCCGGGAACGCCGCAGAGCAGGGGGGGACGACAGGGCTGCGGTGCCCAACCTTGGCTGGTGCCAGCCGGAGCCTTCCCATGGCCCTGGGAATGGGGACAGCTGGGGGGGCCGGGCTGGAGGCCACCATCCTGATGGGATTTAAGAGGCCCCAGGTTGCCGTTGGGACACGAGACGGGCTCTTCCAGCTGACGATGAGGTCCCTCGTGCTGCTGGCTGCCCTGGTGGCAGTGGCCGCTGGCACCGAGACTTTTATTGGGTAGGGGGTCTAGCCAGTGGGGGGTGGTGGCCGGGAGGGGGATGGTGGCACTGGTTGGGGCAGAAGGAGCTGGTTCAGCCCTGAGGGGACACAGACACCCTCAGGGAAGAGGCTCAGTGCAAATTTCCTGGAGTGAGGGGGGATGGATGGGGTGGGGGGGGGCCCGGAGCTTGGTCCCGCACCCCCCAGCACCCCTGACCCCGCAGGCAGCAGGTGCTGCGCATCGTCCCTACCAGCGATGAGGAGCTGCAGAAGGTGCGGGAGCTGCAGGACCTGGAGGAGCTGCAGGTACTGGGGGCAACAGTGGGGGTGGCTTTTGGGGACACCCCCTTCCCAGCCTGTGTCCTTTGCTTTGCACACCCCTAAGTCACGCTGAGATGGGGCCGGGGGGGCTGGATGTGGGATGATGGGGCTGGATGTGGGACGATGGGGACCAGCTGGTGAGAAGCTGGTGCAGGGGGGGCAGCCCAAGGCTGGATCCGACCCCCCCATCTTGCTTTCTCCCCCTGCAGCTGGATTTCTGGCTGTCACCCCGCGGCCTCGGGGACCCGGTCGACATCCGCGTGCCCTTCCCCAGCCTGCAGCCCCTCAAAGCCCACCTGGAGGCCAACGGCATCTCCTACTCCATCATGATCGAGGACGTGCAGGTCAGCGGTGGCGGAGGGGAGGCGGGTGAGACGTGGGGTCTGAGCGCGACAGGGAACAAAAGCTCATCCTGCCCCATGTCCCCCAGACGCTGGTGGACCACGAGCAGATGGAGATGCTTCGTAGCCGCCGCGGACTGCCGCTCTCCACCAACACCTTTGACTATGCCACCTACCACAGCCTGGATGAGGTGAGAAAGCGCAAGATTCAGGGCATTTTGGGAGGAAAATTGCCCTTGCAAAGCCCTTTGCTCCATGTACAGCAAGGGCAGGGGATGAGCCAGGCACGACCTCCCCATCCCTCTTCCCCACTTTCAGATCTACGCCTTCATGGACCTGCTGGTGGCCGAAAACCCCAACCTGGTCAGCAAGCTTGAGATCGGCCGGTCGACAGAGAACCGCCCCCTCTACGTACTCAAGGTGAGGATTTGGGGTTCGTGGGGTGATCAGAGGGGGGAAGCAGGGCCACGAGCAAAGCTGACCTCTCTCACTGCTCTTCCAGTTCAGCAAAGGGGGGACCAACCGCCCGGCCGTCTGGATTGACACCGGCATCCACTCCCGCGAATGGGTGACGCAAGCCAGCGGCGTCTGGTTCGCCAAGAAGGTATGGGCAACTCCCAGATTTGTCTTATGTCCCCGCGGGGCCACAAGGTCCTACAGCCACCACGGGTGCTGGGTGGCTGGCCCCACAGAGAGGACAGTGCTCCAGCCGCGCCAGGAAACCTCAAACCGCCATCCCCTCTAGATTGTCCTGGATCATGAGAATGATGAAGGTCTGGCCTCGATCCTGGACAAGATGGACATCTTCCTGGAGATCGTCACCAACCCAGATGGCTTTGTCTTCACCCAAACCCAGGTACTGCCCCGTCTTTCCTCCCCCCGAGTCCTACAGCTATGCTGCATGGGGCTGGGGAGCAGGATTGGGGTGCTGCACATCAAGGCCCCCAAAAGGTCAAAGCCTCCTTGTCCACATTTCCACGGGATGGGAAGGGGACCACCATGACCCGTTAGCCCCCCGAGCTGTCAGCCCCCTTGTTCACTCGAGGCTGGTGGAGCTCCAGCCCTGGACACCAGCTGAGACGACTCTGCCCTTCCAGAATCGCATGTGGCGCAAGACCAGGTCCAGGAACTCAGGCTCCATTTGCATCGGTGTGGACCCCAACCGCAACTGGGACGCAGGTTTTGGAGGTCAGAGCTCTCCCCCTAACCCCACAGAGGGGTTCCGCCCTCCAGGTGGAGGCTCTAAGGCCATTTCTGGCTCAGAAAGATCTACTAATGTCCACTGGGGAAGAGATGGGATTTGCTGTCCACAGCAGAGGCATGGGTTTGGGCTCCACCAGCGCTTTGGTGTCCCCTAGTGACCAGCATGGTGGTGACCACTAATGAAAGTAATCATACAAACACCTAGGAGGAGCCACAAAGTGTTCCTCGCTGGCCACCACACAGCTGAGGGGTGGGAAAAGCTCTTGGGCTTGGAAATGGAAAAGGCCCTTTGCCCTTGTGACTCTCTGAGCCACCCAACTGCCACCAAAGCCACCAACACACTGTGTTTTCTTTTCCCCAGGGCCCGGGGCCAGCGGGAACCCCTGCTCGGAGACGTACCATGGACCCTACGCCAACTCGGAGCCCGAGGTGAAGTCCATCGTGGACTTTGTGAAGAACCATGGGAACATCAAGGCTTTCGTCTCCATCCACAGCTACTCCCAGCTCCTGCTCTACCCCTACGGCTACACCAGCACTCCAGTGCCTGACCAGAAGGAACTGGTAGGGCTGATATGGAGGTTTTCAAGGGGGCTGGGATGATGCGAGGTTGTTCTCCTTGTCCAAGGAGGGGTAACCTCCATCCTGCACCATGAAGGGGGCACTGGCAAGCCGGGAAGAAGCCCTGGCTCCTCTGCCAGCCCCTGGGGACTCACCCAGGCTAAGGCTATTGAGCTTTGGCATCCTTTCTGCCTGCACCACGAGCTAAAAACACCCCTCTCCTGCAGGCTGTATCCCGCGGGCTTTCCCCTTCTCTGGCTCACCTTTCTCTCTTTTGCGTATTCCCAGCACCAGATTTCCGAGAAGGCAGTCGCAGCTCTGTCTTCTCTGTACGGCACCAACTACAAGTACGGCAGCATCATCACCACCATCTGTAAGTAACAGGGGGCAGCAGCGGTTCCCCCAAAATAAACCAAAGTCAGCACTCACACCTTGGCTTAGACAAAAGATCCCATGAAATACCCGTACGATGCAGAGCGACTAAGGTTTTGCATCCCTCCTGTTGTTTCCCCGCTCAGATCAAGCCAGCGGAGGAACCATCGACTGGACGTACAATCAGGGCATTAAGTACTCCTTCACCTTTGAGCTGCGGGACACGGGGCGCTATGGGTTCCTGCTCCCCGCCAAACAGATCGTCCCAACCGCCCAGGAGACGTGGCTGGCGCTGAAGGTCATCATGCTGCACGCGCGGGACCATCTCTACTAACCAGGATCGCAGGCCGAGGGATGGTTGAATTAGCTGGAGGGGGAAAAGAACGCAATAAATAAATGTAAAGAAGGATGAGAAATGCCTTTTGTTGTTTTCCCCTTTTTTTAATCACAGTGAAAAGGTTTTTTTAGAGACTGACTCAGCGTTCCTGTGGGTGCACACACTGGCAGCCAACATAAACAGCACACGCTGGCCCAGCAGCCCGAAAAGGGCATGAAAACAGTGGGACACAAAAGAAAGGAAGGTGCTTGTTTTCCCTCTCTCAGGGCAGAGGATGGAAGGGGAAGCAGTTCTGCTGGATACTCGCTGGGTAAGCAGAGACCACAGCAGGAGGGGTGCCCACCTTCCCCAGCCCTCCCGGGGGCGGGGTGCCTCTGGGACCTGAGGAAATTGGGTTAGCGCCATTTATTCTGCACATTTTTGTGGATGAACACCAACTCGCAGCGCTGGTGGAAAGGTCCCTCCTCACCCACTGCAATCCCATGGGGAGGGGGAGCCAGGCCCCTGCTGTCTCTCGGCTTCTGCAGGCATTGCTCCACGCTCGCCGTTAGCTGTCAAAGCTTGAACTGAAAAGAAGTACTCAACCATATGGTGTCATTTACTTTTTTATTAAATTACACAATTTAAACTCCCAGACTATATAGAGTTTGATTCTATCCTCCAAACAATACCAAGTCAAGAGTCCAAAACCACACAAATCCATCAAGACGACGGCAAAGTACATTCAGTTTTTCCTTTGACGCCCTGGATTTGGAGGATCTCAAACAGCTCGGACTAGTTTCATCCGCCCCTTTCAGAAGGAGGTTTTCATGCGGCTCAGAGCAGCCAGGGATTTTGGATCAGTCTCCCACAGCTGGATAGCAAAATCAGGACTTTAAGCCAACACGATGACCCCTACTCTCATGTCCATTTTCATACAGATGCTTTTTATACACTTCCAAGCGTGCACGGAGCTGAAAAGTTTCTTACTCGCACACTGGTGGGACCCCGCGTGCTGTAGCAGGCCCCGTCTTTCAAGTAGGTAATAAATGTCTCTCCTGGCTCTCACCTCTTCTGTGCACGTTCAGCTAAATCCATCAGGTAGTATCATTTTTCAGGCAACGAGCCTAGGCAAGCTACGATCTGAATTATGCAGGAGATGCCGCTTCATTAAATGTTTTTATTTCACGACGACATAGAAATGGAGGTGCTGTGCAGAGCAGGAAGGAGCAGCGGGCTCAGGACATCAAGATCAGACTGCGCAGCTGTGTGAGCCACGTTATACGTTCGAAGCCAAATGTGGCATTTCTGCCATGCTGCAGTACCAAACGCCTTTGAAATCTTTATTTAACTTTAATTTATTTTATTAGGCCACCTAATAGCATCGCTGCTCAGTAACTAAAGCCCTGAGAGGTGAGTCAGCTTCCCAAGGCTGTGAGTGAATAAGAGTGCAGACAAAAAACAGGTCCCTGTGTCTCCTGCTTTGGGCTCAGACTATTTAAAACCACTTTTCTCTCAAGAAATGATGCTGCTGTTCCACCAAAAGCGAACCGGTCTGACATAAAAGGACAAGCTACTTCGTTCAAAATAAACATGCCTACAAGTAAACCAACAAGAGGTCTTCCAGAAGTGTGATCACGTAGGAAGGTAAGAAAGCAGAGCAGTTAGTAAGACGCTGAGATGCATCCAGCTTCCTAAGGACAGGCTGAAATAAGATCTTTACATTTTTGATCTTCATACCTGACCAGCCCAACTCTTAAGAGTACACACTTACACACACACTCCCTATGGAAACCCAGGACATGTGCAATCCTTAGTGGAGGGGCTGGAAAGGCAGTTTGTACAAATTAAGAGCTGATTTGTACAACTTAAAGCGTTCAAAGACTTCTTTGGGAAGCTGAGAGCTTTAGGTTACCTCCCCGCAAGCAGATTTTGTTACATATAAAAATATAGATGTGTGTTTGAACACACAGGGGCATTCAGCTTTTTAAAGTACTTCATTCAGTGCATTTTAAATGCTGTCTCTGCTCTGTGCCCCTTGATTTCTCCCCTTATTCTTCCTCCGGGGGATCCCAACACCGCATTAAAGGTTTGGGCTGATCACTTCACTCTTCTCTGGAGAGGACTGAAGTTATGGCTCTCATCAGAATGAGATTGTCAGTCCCGGTATCAGCACTCCTCCGATTTAAGACTCATGGAGACACAATAAACATGATAAATGCACTCAGGGATGTTGAGTCTTAAACTGCCAAACTGGAAATTATCTGCGATTTCTCTCACCTTGCCCTTTCACCAGAATTATCCCCTGATGATCTGCACCAGGGGGGAATTTTGAGGTCTGTTAAAGATTACTTGTCTGCTTCAAAAAGGGGGAAAAAACCCCACCAAAACCCCAAAAGCCACACACAAAAACCACAAGACGAAGAAGCCAAAGCTGGACCAAGCTGAGCAATCCTGCAGGTAAAGGTTAGAGAGCAGGATCTCTCCATAACCACCTCTGATGTCTCTAGTAGGCAACTCTGCTTTTCACTGGGTAGTTTCAGAAGATTTCTAGGTCACCCAGCCAATACTGGTATGGTAGAATTACCGATTTGATGAAAGCTGTGATACTTGTTTTCTATGAAATCTTCACGCCCTGTTCAGTTCCCAGGTTCACGGTCCCTGCTGGGTTTCAGGGACGCGAGCGAGAAGGCAGAAAATTTCCCTTCAGCCACTAACCTTAAAGGACCTACTCCAAAAGCACCGGCGAGGGCGTAGCTGGGAATAAATTTCCAGCCTCTATCAGGCATTGGAACCGCAGAGCTTGTTGCTGCTCCACTGAAGAATACAGTTCGTCTCCGGGTACCACAGAATCATTTTACGAAGCAAAATGACATTCTGCTTCCTAACCTTGACTCACAGCTGCCTGTACGATGGTTAGGGAAGTCAGCCTTGTCAGCAGAAGAGTGACCGGCTCCTCCACGTACGTCATAGTTTTCTGCAGCTCCAGTGACCAGCAACCTGCTCTGGCAAGTCAGAAAAGGAACAAACCACCGGTACACAGTCGAACTAAGGAGACACCCTGCCTGCACACCAAGAACAGGGGTACAGCAGGTGATTTTGCCCTAAGACACAGCAGCTAAAACCCTGCTCACAGAATCATAGAATCGTTAAGGTTGGAAGGGACCTTTCAGATCACCAAGTCCAACCATTAACCTAACTTGACAAAAACCACTTCTAAACCATATCCCCAAGTACCACGTCTGCCCTTTTTTTAAACACCTCCAGGGATGGCGAATCCACCCCCTCCCTGGGCAGCCTATTCCAATGGTGGATAACCCTTTCAGGGAAAAAAAATTTCCTAATATCCAATCTAAACCTCGCCTGGCATAACTTGAACCCATTTCCTCTCATCCTATCACTTGTCACTAGGGAGAAGAGGTCAGTCCCCATCTCTCTACAACCTCCTTTCAGGGAGCTGTAGAGAGCTGCTCAGCACATCTGGCAGCCTTACTCTCTCATTTAAAACCAAAACCACCACACAGCAGCTCTCTAACCACGGCAAGGAACAAGGCAGAAAAAGCACAGTTAGAAGCCAAACCTTCTAGACAATAAGGGAAGCGAGGGAAAACACCGTTATTTTCTCCTCCAACTCACCTTTAAAAATACAGGACTGTTTCACAAACTGTCCATGAGTAAACACAGCTGTCAGGGTACAGTGCCACGCTGGGCATTATTTCCAAAAACATCTTTATTACAAATACTTCTGTTCATTAACATAAAAATAATTAAAAAACAACAACAACAAAAAAACAACAACAAACTTACGGAATCCTCTCTCCAACATTTTGGCAAGTTGCTGAATGTCTGTATCTTTGCTACAAAACACCACAGTTTTTGCTCACAGATGATTTCTGGCCCATTTACCTTCACATGTGTTCTTCTGTTCACACGGTCTGAGGTTCCGGGCACAGCACAGGAGTACGTTACAGACAAAAATTCATTCCTCTGAACTACAAATTTCACAGAACCATTTCTACAGGTCACAGGCTTTACTACTGGTTTCCTCCCTCCCCTAAAAAGAAATCAGTTAGATAACTCCATCCTGACACTGCACCTAAAAGTCCGCCCTGCCAAAGTGATCCCGTTCCTGCTTCTACGAAACATCAACCGTTCCAGCTGCCCCAGACCTACCCGAGCTGCCATTTATATACCACTGCTGCTTTTCCCTGCAGATTCCTAAAACGACAAATGGGCTGGACTGCTCAGGGTTCCCAGAACCTGGACATTCATTTATTTAGTGGAAGACACAGCTGCTTATTTCCATGGCCTGTTCTGGAGGCTGCTCCTGCTCAGCGAACGGGCGGTGAGGGATCCCACGTTGCCAGTGGTGCTGGAGAGACTGGGGCTGCTCCTCACAGTTGTCACTTTGGAACTGCGGCCTGAAGAACCACGGCTAAGATGGCCTGGGAAAACAAAAAAAAGAATCAGAAGCTGTGTGCATGACAGAGCACAAGGACACACAAGTGATCTGTTGCCCCTCGCTGGCTCTCCAGCTCTCCCTGTAAACATACATGGCCATCAACAAGTCAACCGGCGGTTCTAGGCAGTCTCTTCCTAGTTGTGTGGGACTAAGAATTTGAAAAACCTACTAATCACCAGTAAAAACTAAAGACATTGNATCACGAGTAAAAACTAAAGACATTTAAATATAGTGGGCAGAATGGTATATGCCCACCCTCAGCAGGCCCAGAATTTTGCCATCATGTAGCTATGTAAGATTTAAGTCCTCTGGGATCAGCATAGCACAGGTTTTGGTGGATCTTCTCAGTTAGTATGGAAAAAATTGTCCCTCTCCCAGCAATCTCATGGAGAGAATATAGCAAAGCAGAAAAATGCAGCAGGGCAGGCTCCAGAGGTACAGAAAGCAGCTGCAGCATTTGTCCTGGAGTCTTACTGGCAGTGTTTGAAGGAATGTGCTCCTCTTCCAGGTAGTACTTTATCTTTTGTAGATCATCTGCAGAAAATCTCCATTTATTCTCAGCACGTGCGGGTGGCACTCTGGGAGAGGTCTTTCTTCGGGCAGACCCAGTGGGAGCTGCCACTTGGCAGGACACGGGGAGTGAGCCGGTGATGAGCCCTTCTGGGATCTTCTGTGCCAGGACCTTCAGGCCTGCAGACATACAGATCACACGTTATCAGCGACCACCAGCTAAGATGGGATCAGTGATTTTACCAGTCACAAATAAAACACTCGACAGAGCTGAATATCCAGGTCTTTCCAATCTCCAGCTCACACAACCCTTGCTCTCTCCTCTTGCTCCACCCACCCGAGATCTCAGGGAGTCCTGCCCATCCCCACTTACCTCCAGATAACATAAACAAGTTCTCAAAGCCCCTCTCACACATGGTCGTCGCAGCCTGGCTGGCTAACCTCTCATCGTTGTCATACAAAATGATAATTTTTCCATGTGCATTTTTCTGATGGGTAGAAGAGCTGAGGATTCATTTGTAAACTGAAGGTGACCATTAATACCTTTTAGAAAGAAAAAGGCAGACACACAAATGGGACCGGAGACTGAGAAATTCCCTACTTGATTTGCGAATATCAGGCAGGCATACCTTCCCTTCACCTGTGCTTTAAAACTGATTTCTCCATAGCTGAGGCTTGGCGGATGCTGGAAGGACACAGCCTAACCCCCACCGGAGTGCAGCCCCTGCAGGAAGCATCCACCACTGTTGTGAAGGTTAGACAACAGCAAGAAGCACCTTCATTTTCAACCTCCCCTCTCCCCTACAACCCTCAAGCTAACAACCCAGGAAATTATCAGCCTAATCCTAGCTAATAATCCTCTTTCTGTCCTCCACAGCAAAGCCAATCCCCATTAGGGTGCTGAGAGGAAGCCAAAGGATTTGATGAATGCATCCCTCAAGAAGCCCAGCGCTCCAGCAACAGCCAGGGAAGGGGGCCCCAAGTAGCACGGCTTTGCCTTCCAGCAGCCAAAATCCCAAGGAAAGCCAAATTCAGGCAGCTCCCACCAGAGTCAAGAGGTGTTACAGCCTTGAGGAAGTAGAATCCAGCATCTGATGGTGGCAGTGAAGCCCCACCAGGTAATCACAGCCAGCATAAAGGACCTTCCGTTCCCATCCTCCTCGAAATCCCCAGATTTTGTTGGTTAAGCATTGTCCCGGTCACAGCAGTAGCTATAGCTACAATTGCTTTTTGGAAGCCCCCACCAATATCCCCTCAATTTTTTATTTCTTTTTTTTATTCCAGGACTTTATATGTGAAGGATACATATTCCAGAATACTATTTGTATATGGATTCATGGTTCTAGACAGCGTTGCAATAGGGTAGGAATAAGCTGCAGAGGAGGAAAAAGAAAAAAAAAAAGAGAGAAAAATCATACAGCATCTGAACTCCAACCACCACACAACCTGGAATACAACTGACACGGACTTGTTAGAGTTCAACAGACTTGAAAACCGACTGAATAAGGGATTAACATCAGCTCGGCCCCCTCATCCCTTTCCAGGAAAGATGGGTGTACTGGATGAGCGCCGAGAGCATTCCACACCCAGGCGATGTCCCACCTTGGGGGCAAAAAATGAAGCCAGCCAGAATATGGCACAAAAAGCTGAATATACAATCCCAGTTGTCACTACGCTGCTGTGGGATTCTGGCCCCCTCACCTCCAACAATGTGACATTGGTCGTATGCATCTTGGTCTCGTACGTCCAAAAGCAGGAATGGGCAGTCAGGATAAGGCATGTCTTTAGCCCGAGCGTCTATTTTCTTTGGAGCGTCCTTTTCTATATCCAGTTCACCAATGCCACTTATCACACTACAAGAGGAAAGAGGAGGTTATGGTGCAAGCTCTCACTCTGAACGCTTCCTCTTTCCCAGGTCAGCGCTTTTCCATCAACTGTTCCAATAGCCCGTTTATGCTCCAGTATGGCCAGACACCACATAAAAATGGAGGGATTTTATTTCAGGCTTTTCATTACCTCATAAGAGACTGACTTTATTTTTATCGATATAAAAAATAGAGTATAACCTTGCTATGTGAACATACCACACTCTTCTGCATCAGTTAATTCCAGGTGATTTATGTCATAAGTGACTTCGAGGTGAGGGAGAATAACTCTAAGAAGCTGCCAATGTCAAGATCTCAGCAAGTCAGACATGCTAAATAACTGTCAGTCACACAAGCAGTGCTATGCAGAGGTTTCCCATTTCATCACTAGATTGGATACAGGACGTGAACAGAAACCTCCAGATACTCTTACTGGTGACTAAATTGATGTCTCTGATACGTGACCACCAAGCCTGTCAAGGCTAGCGTCTCAACTCTTGTGTCAACAGCAAGGGAAAGGCTGAGACTACGCTTCATCTTACAGCGTCGTCCTGGTATCTCCAACCTCAACTAGTGATGTAGCGGGTTTGGAAATTGGACTCTTTAATCTCAATCACAGGACAATCTGTTAAGATCATCACTAAGGCACATTACTGAGTTCACCAGAGCAGTTTGTAACATGGATTCTTGAACCCAGGGACCTGGATTGAATCCTACAAACATATTTCCTCGTCAGCGATTTAGACAATCATCAGGTGGCAACAGTGTTGCGTTACAGCCTCAAACCAAACTCACTCAGACAGGAAAACCTGCCAACCCTCTCGCTCACATCCCCAGACCTGCAAAATCAGGCTTTAATGAGAAACACAATAAAAGCCACTTAGTGGCAATTTAAAATAACTAGCCGGATAAAAATAATTATCTGCTAAGACAGGAAGAAAATTGTATATTATTATCAGGCACCTCTGCAGTGTGGACCGATAGGATTCTCCAGCTCCTGTGTTGTTTATGAACAGGACCGGACTAGGTGTCCCATCGGGGCTTCCTTTCCCATTTGTCCCTGCTGTGACTTCAGCATCTGGAGCAGCAGAATCACCATCTGGGGAGAGAACAGGGTACAAAGAGTTAAAATGCTGCAGGAAATAAACAAGTAGGTTTTAAACCCAGTGCCTATTCTTAGAAGAAAGTGTGTCTCTTAAGACAGCCTTATCTTCATCCTCTTATAAGGATGACTTACTGAGAGCCTCATATTAAAAATAATAAAGAGCCATATGATTTAAGGGCTCAAGATCTCATTTTAAGAATTCAATAAAAATCTAATTCTCGATGCACGATATCTACTGAGTTACTACAATAAACGTGGCAGCACGAGGCCTTTCTTATTTGCAAGCCTCTCTCTTTTAGGAGTGTTTCTGTTCCCAAAGTGAAATGGCTGCAGGCCACAGGTTAAGTTATTTTTTCCTCCTGATTAAAAGACTCGCTGAATAGTCAGCTATGTCTGTCAGGACACAGTTCACCGCATGACAGCGATCTACAGCTCTTTCTCTTTGTGCTTACAATAAATATTGTTACCTTCCAGCTTGTGGATCTCCTCATTTGTCACTTCTAAGGTTTCATCAGATAGAGAGGCAACCTGGATGACCTGCAGGAAACAAAAGCGAGCAAGGATACCTTGATAGGCATGCACTGTCAATGAAAGACAGCGGGGATCAGCTTAAGGAAAAACAATCCTCAAGCCAAAACACATTTAACTCCCTGGAACTTCTACTGGACTTCAAGGTCACGTATAGGTGCATATATAACACCTGTACTGCAAGTATGTTCTTTTATTAAACAAAAGTTGTAGCAAAAAAAAAAGAATGTTCAACCTTAGGATAAAGAAAAGCCAGACGTGCCGTGCGGGCAGAACGTTTTCTGACTTTTATAAAGTTCAGTCACTGAAAGATCTCAGAGCACACACTACGTTGGATAAAAGCGCACACAGTTAATTGGTCTGTGAGAGCAGACCTGCAATATTCACATGCTGTTCATACTGGTTGTTCATCAACCAGTGAAAGTCACACGATTGGTCTTAACAATCCAATGGAACTAAAGATACGAGTCTGTGGAAACCCACTCCTTCAATATCTGCAAGTTTGACCTTCCCTTTCCGTCTCTCCTTAAAGGAAAGCTTGTCTTTTGTTAGTTTTTTACTAATTTTCTTGAACCAACATGTAAGCAACACACAGTTCAATATTTACTCATCAATTTTTCCATTTTTTAGTACTTTGATTCATTTATTTTAATTTAAAAAAATATGAAGAAAGCCTTGAAGTCACAACCTTCCCATCTTCTCCAGTTAAACCCGCTATTAGGGAGGGCTTCAGGCTGCGACTCCTTGACACAAAGCTCGATGAGATCAGATTTGAATGCTACTTTACATAGCCCTTTTCTTTTTTTAAGAGGCTTGAAGATCCTCTTAATGGAGAAAAAAAAAAATAGGGCACAAATTTCAAAGACAGAGTCACTACAAACTTCAATTTGCAACTAAAAGCATTTGACTATACTAAAACCGTTTTGCCTGAATGTTTTGCTTTTATGAGGGCAGGAAGAAGCCTATATGGAAGTACACACCAAAGCTATGTAACTACATAGGAAGCTTTAGGCAAAGCAAAAATGCTGTTTGTAAAAGATAACAACTTTCGGTGGCCAGAGAGGGAACTATACATACCAACTGGGCAAAAGTAGTCACTTTCAGTCTTTTAAACAGCTCATCCTTTTTATATCTGTAATCTTCAAAAACAAAACAGAAGAGGACAATGTAAGTTTTCAGTTAATAGCCAGCTTTTGCAAATACTGGGTAATGGGCTTAGTCCCAGCTATTCTTGCGGACTCTCTTCTCCAGCAAGGCAGGATTTCTGAGTGCTAAGCTTGCCCTGAAGGATCAGAGGAGCAAACCTGAAGACTTTATGAAAAGTAATACCAGTTATAAAGAGAAAATTTGTCCAGATGTGATTAAAGTGGAGAAGGCAGACTTTGTTGCGTTTAGACCCAAATCTGTATTATTTTGTGCTTTTTGTGCTCACTGGGGGAGGAAGCAATTTCACAAGTTTATCACCTTGCCTGCTGTTCTTTGAAGCCTGCTATGGTTGCAGAGCCTCTTAAACCGAAAGATTTAATTTACCTGAATTTTTAATTTGTGTAAGTTAAAGCAGAATCAGAGCATAGGGGCACTGCATCTCAGACTATTTCTTTTCAAATACTACGCTAAACATGTACGTTTAATCTTACCAATTAAAATGCTCCAGGTTTTCTTACTTCATCTGACAAATTCTGATTCCTACAATTTGCTAATACGGATAGCTAAAAGAAGGGACAACTGACAGAAGGTGTTTAACGCAGAAAACTGAACAGCAGATCAGAATGGATACCAGCTTGAAGCACACATAATTGCTACGGAGAAACTGGACTAATTGAGTCTTAAGCCTGAAGACAAAGCTTAGGCAATGAGAAAACTGAGCGGTCTGTTGAAATGACTGGCAAACAACCAGAGCAGAGATTACCAGTGCTAAGTAAGCGATGACAAGGATGGAAGTCTGATTGCATACAGATACTCGAGATGCACAGACGCAAGGAAGAGAGAAGCCTTCTAGTGTGAAACAAAAGGGTGTATGTAGTAGGAGAGAGAAGCTAAGACGAGTATCAGTAGGAACATCTTGATATGAAATAGCCTCCCACGAGAAGTAATGGAAGCCTCGTCCTTTGGGAAATTTACAGCTAGAAAGAAGACAGCGGGGTGGGGGGAAGGGAGAGAAGATCAATCCTGAACTGGCAAGGAAAGGCAAAGAAGATGAACAAGATTCCTCCTGTGTCAGACACTGCAGCTGTAACCGAGTTCTGTATGCAGCTCTTGAAGCCACTCTCTAACGAATCTAAGCTCTCCCAAAAAATAAAATTGCTCCTCCTTTCTTTTCCTTCTCCTCCCCTACAAGGCTCCACCTCCGAAGTCACAGATTTTTATTTTTAAAAAAGAAAAGTCTGCATTTTTCTAACAATTTTAGTAACTGCCGGAGGATATTCCAACCCGGTCTCTCTCCAGCTGTTCAGCTAAGAGGGCTAACAATGGAGTACAGGACCTTTAAGCAAATCCAGCCAGTTAAGCAATTCTAAATCCTCTAAAACCATCTGCTGAATGCTGCATGAGCTTAAGCAAAGGAAGATGGGGCAGAAGGGGGAAGGGCTCCAATCCATATTCCTGTAACCACCACACAAAAAATTACCACAAAATTAGCTTATGGAAACTCTCAAGCTGACGTGTGTTTAGAGAAGGAGCCACGCGAACGCTGGAGGCTGAGATCTCTTCCCAACACAAGCCATGATCACACGCGTCCTAGCAGAACGTCTGTCAGGAAAAGATTCTCCCTGTACACAGGCAATGTGTAGCAGAACAGACACAAGAGATATTGTGAGCTTTCATCTCTGGGTTTTTTTTATTCCTATCCTTTCTCTCTTAAATACATTTCCTGCAGAGGTAGTCCAATTAATTTTCAGCATTTGGAGCAAGCAGAGTTTACAAATTCAACATCCTACCCTATATAATGTTTATTAAGCCACAAAGCAATGTCTACTTGCTACTAATCAACTTGTCTTATAAAGAAGGAGCCCGTCCAAAATACCCCAGTGCACTGCAGTATGTATTATGCATTTCAGACTGTGGGTCTGAAGTACAAGACCTGCCTATATATTAGACTTCAGAATGTCAATTAACTTGAAAATGACCCTCATGGTTCTTGCAAAACCACCTGGTTTCAAGCCTCAAGCTCAGGTTGCTAAAGCCTCGCTTTATAACTCGGAAATAACAGCAACAATTGTCTTTTATACAGCTCATTTCACCTGCCTGACACAAAACCCATTTGTGGCCCATGTCCAAACGATTAAAACTCCCCAGCCATGGACAAAAAGAGCCCTTCAGCCACAAGAAGGGCAAGAAATATATTTAATTTAGAAAGACAAATGAAAGCAGCAAAGCTTGTGAAGTGCTGGATGTATATATAAACACTGACAAAGCAGAACTGCAGTCACAGTGCTTACACAGAACAGGTGCTGGATGGCTTCCTCCCACCTCAACCAAGGATTATTTACCCCAGAACAAGCCTGTATGACCTAGATCTTGCCTTTACCACTCAAAACTATTTCTGTCAACATGAAAAAAAACACAATCGAACCAAAAACCAAACCCACAAAACTGTTATTACAAAGCCCGACCTGAAGCAGACCAATGTGAATATTCACGCAAACCTCCCAGCAGTTATCAGAAAATTCAGAAGTGCTGCTTCCGACTACAAAAGCAACACGACATACCCGGTTCTGTCCTGGAAGGTCCATTCGGATTTTCTGACATCTTTTGTTTCAGCGAACTGGTCTGAAGCTGTAATTATTGTCTATTCAAGGAGGTGCTCCTCGGGGCTTCGGAAATGAGTGAAGCAACACCGGAGAAAGGGAAGAGACTTGGTGCCTCTTCTCAAGTCAATCCTCCAAAGAACAAATCATCGTGGTTCCAGCTCTCTTATCGTTTTTGATTCCACAGTGGGCTCGCAGAATTAAGTCCCACTCTCTCACATTACACAAGAGACAGAGAGTTGTCTGTACTGGGTATTTAAAGTTGTGTCCAAACGGTGTCATCTATCCATGAGAAATCAAGGGGGAGAAGTTTCTAAACTGCCTGGGAACACAAGGTGTCTATTCAGCCCAAATAGAATGAGAAAGTTTCTACTGGACTCCAGAACCACGATTAAACAAAAGAACTCCTACATGAAACAAAATCAGATTCACAGCAGAGATTGAAAACCAACTAGACCCATACAACAAGATTTTCAGCATAGATAAAAAGCGATGGCAATCCAGTGTCAAGCATTGAAATCTTAGTCAACACAGGATTTTGGAAAGCAAGGCCATTTCTCTTTTGATTTTCCCCAAAGACCTGTGATGTTTAAAAAAAAAAAAACACCCAACAAACAAATGAGCAACAAAGGACCATTTTGCACAAAGCCAAGCACAAATATATTCACGTGACAGATTAGTGACCTCCCTTGTAATCTGAATGTTACCATCTTAGAGGAATACAGTAAGTGGGTCTAAGAACTAAAACTGAACATTCAAAATCCTAATTAATCCTCACTAATGGGGGTGATTTTTCTTTCACATCAATAAATGCAGCTTTTGGGTTTAGGCTTTCCTAGCTTTCTATGTGAAAATGATCTGGACAGCAGCTGAAAACAAAGTAAAACATTACCTTTATTAGTAAGAATTTTTTAAAGGTCCTATTTTCAGTGGGAAAAGAGACTGAAATAAAAATCAGTCGGGCTTTCATGAGCCTGAACAACCCAAAGTCTTCAAAACATCTATGTTTTTCTGGTAAACAATGTTATTCTGGTAAACTCAATGAGTTACACAGGAATAAGCCTTTCCTGTCTTGGAATATTCTAATAGAATTCTAAGAACACTACAATTATACAGAAGTAAAAGATCTCAAGCTCAATCATTTTGTTGCCTAAAAGTGAAATAAAGTCTCAGAAGCGCAGTCTGAGTCTTCCCAGATGAGTCTAGTTTAGCTTTCTTAATCCGGAGAACTTTGTCCTGCCTGGTTTCCATTCAATAAAAAAATTCATACAAAGAGGGGTCTGGAACGACTTGTAGACCTGCCTGCCATCTTGAGTTAAATCTGTAAAGCACTGAGAAATAGAAATAAGGCACAGGACAAAGTGGAGTGTGCCCAGCAAAGAATCAAGGTAGAAGCACCTTTCTAGCCAACTGCTGCGTGTTTCTACAATTCATTCCTGTAAATGCCTGTGGGAAGCATCAGAGTGAAGATTTCCAAGCAAATGGAGAGCCTGGGATTTAAACTATCTCCTCAATGCTCCCTCAATTTTGAACTAACCCACCGCAAGTTACATTCTGCTCCTCTCCAGATACTCACTTCTTTTGATCTCTTCCAACCTCTCAGTGTATTTTGTCAAACTGTTTCCTGTAACAACAACAATAAAAAAAATCAACGTTTGTTACAAATTTTTATTAGTAGTTTTAGCACTACTAAGGCTTGAATTTTATTTTTTGAAGGAAAAGATCAGCCTACAATAACAAATGTTCGTTGCAGACCGTCTTTCACCATGACAGTGCAAGGCAGCCATAAAATCAAAGAGTCAGTCAAAGGACTTGCTGGACCCCAGCTGCCGACAGTCTCTGGGAACAGGCAGCGCTCTGTAGCTTAAAGCTTCTGTACTGGAGAGGGGAAGTCACTGTGAATGTTCGTGACCAGAAGGAGCTCAAATCTTCTGCGTAATATTCCCAGCGCTATTTCAGTTCTTTTACAGAACGCACCCGAGTTTTACTTTACAGGATTTTCAGTAAAGGGTACAGAAGTATCTGCACCCTGCTAGTCAAAACAGCAATATATGCAAAAAACCAGCCTCGTAGCACCCTTCCCATTTACGAGTTCCACAACAAGCCCTCTCTACTCAAAAGCATAAGTTGTTTTGACGATGCTTTAGAGAACAAAGTCATGACCTTCAGAAAGTCACTACCTAAAACTCAGGACATTACAGAAACCGTATGTTACGGCCCTCTCTCCAAGGCAGCTGAATCCAGGACCTCAGTATTCAAATCCTGCCTCCAACACACTGCTCCAAGCGCAACTGTGGCCACGCTGTCCCTTCCCCAATGTTCTTATGTTGACACTATACGCAGGTGTTATCGGATAAAATTCAACTGCTTTAACAACAAAAAGATCCCCAAAGACGCCCCCCAAATAATTATATTGACTTACACCCTTGTCAAGATATTAGTTTATACAAGAAAAGCCCACACATAGAAACTGTAAGACCAGTAATTTCTGTGGGAATTGTCACAACAAAGCCGGATGTAATCAGGTGAGACACATCATAACTGCGATGTGAGTTCTGACACAGCTGCACAGTCTCTGGGCTACGACAGCTCAGGACAGAGGCAGTGAAGACATTCGGTGTATTTTTATATGCTCCCACATCGACATTTGGTGTTTTTACCCTATGACAATTTCACTTACCAGTATCAAGGCGGGTTTTTATATGTTGGTATCTGGGATTCTGAGGGATGCGCCTGGTTAAATACTGTGTTAAAAAGGAAAAGAGGAAGTCAACATGCAGGCATACACTTTGTTTTAAAGCAAAAAAAACCTTACCAGAAGAGGCTATTTGAAGAGCTCTAAGAGACACCAAAAAGAGGAGCGAGCCCACAGGTACCCTCTCAGACATCCTCTGCCCTCAGGCAGAAGGACAGACCTGCGAATCTCCCAGCTCGATATTAAATCCCCTGCCAAAACCCCACTTTAGAGCCTCAAGAGGAGGATTTTTCTCCCTCCACCTGCAACTCACCCGGCAACTCACGCCTGTCTCTGGGGACCGCAAGAAACCACCATCCCCCCTCCCCGACCCGAGTTACGCCTCCGCAGGCTGCACCGGCCCACTGAGGCCCCCGAGGGGCCCCAGCCCTCCGGGTACCCCACCGATTCCCTCCCCGCCCCCTGCAGCCGGGGGACTCTGCACCCCATGGGCCACCCAGGGCTGATCCCCTCAGGAGGAGGAGGAGGAGGAGGAGGAGGAGGAGGAGGCGGCCGCCACCGCCCGGCCCGGCCCGGCCCAGCCCAGTCCCCCGAGTCCCCCCTCGCTGCCCGGCGGGAGGGCGACGGCGAGGGGAAGCACCCCGCACCCCACCTCCGGGTCCCCGACACTCCTCCTGCTCGACATCTCAACACCGCAAACACCCGGCCGCGCCGCCGCCCGCTCTCCCTCCCTCACTCCTGCCGGTCCGACCCGCCGGCCGCTTCTGGCGCCCCACCCCGCAACAACACCCGCCCCGATTGGCCGCCCGCCGCGCCCGCGGCCAATCAGACGCCGCCCGAGGGGCGCGAGAGGCTGGCAGCGCTCAATCGTCGCCGGGCAACGGGGGACGCCGCGGCTGCACGCGCGGGAAGGGGCGGGGGGGGAGAATAGGAGGAGGAGGGGGCGGGGCGTCCGGGCCGCGCATGCGCGGGGCGGGGCGCTGGCCCCGCCCTCGGAGCGCCATGCCGGCGCGCGGCCGAAGCACCTGAGCCAGGTGAGGCGCGCGCGGTTCCCCCCCCACCCCGCCCCGCGGCCCCGCCAGGCGCGGAGGCTCCGCCCCTCGGTGGGCGGAGCCTGCTCCCTTGGGGAGGGGGCGCGCGGCGGGGGGCGTGGTCTGCGGGGGCAATTGCTGCCCCCGAGGGGCGGGGCTTGGCCCATGGAGGGGCGGGGCTTGTTCGTGGGGGCGTGGCATTGCTGATATGGGGCGGGGCTTATTGAGGGGTGCGGCCTGGGGGCGGGGCTTTGGCGGCACTCCCCCTCCGAGCGCAGCCCCCCCCCAATGGGGCTGCACACCCCCTTCAGCCCCTTATGGAGCCCAAACTCCCCCTCACACCCCCATAGCGCCCATATCCCCCCTCAGACCCCAAATGGGGCCCACGTCCCCCCCTCAGACCCCCCTTTACTGGAGAGACCACTTTGTGCCATGGACCTGCCACCCCGGGGACGTGCAGGGTATGGGGACATGGGGGTTTTGGGGACCTGGAGGTGGGTCATGGGGACGTGGGGGTTATTGGGGACATGGCGTTGGGTCATGGGGACGTAGAGGTTTTGGCACTTGGAGGTGGGTTATGGGGATGTGGCAGTTATTGGGGACATGGCGTTGGGTCATGGGGACATAGGGGTTTTGGGAACTTGGAGGTGGGTTATGGGGACGTGGGGGTTATTGGGGACATGGCGGTAGACACGCACCTCGCTCTGTCCCGCAGGATGAAGGAGTGGTGGGTGCAGGTGGGGCTGCTGAGCGTGCCCCTCCTCGCCGTCTACCTGCACATCCCGCCCCCCAAGCTCTCCCCGGCTCTCCTCTCCTGGAGGTCCTCCGGAGCCTACTTCATCTACAAGGACCAGAACATCTTCTACAGAGGTGACGGGCCCTGGGGACAGTTCGTCCATCCCAGTGGGGAGCGGGACTGGGGGCTCTGCTCCCCTTGGTGGCCCCAGGGATGTCCCCAAGGCGAGGTGGGGTGATGGTAAACCCCTCCCAAAATGTAATGGCTTTAAGGGGAGCTGCTGTGTGGATCCAGGCGCAGTGTAGCTGTTCATTATCAAAACGTTTTAATTTGGTGAAGCCACAAAGGTTGGTTCTCGTGCAGCATTAGCAATACCTTGGTGTTCACGGGGAAGAATCCCGAGAGCCTCCGATGGGTCACGGCAAGGAAAAGATACTGAAAAACTTTTTTGCTGGAGCAGTTGTTACCAATCGTAGCAACTTAGGGGCAGCTGCAATTAATTTGTGCTAAATAAAACCCTGATTTCCATCACGTAGCTGGTACTGGTGGTTTGTCTAGCCCAGTTTCCAAAGCCACGCTGGCACTGGGAAGCTGTGGTGTGAGTCAAACCCATGCTTGGTTTTGGGGGAGCGGGGGGAGAGGTAACACCGGTGTCGCTGGTTGGGTTCCCAATGGGATGGGAGGAAATTGCGAGGGCAGGGGGGGGGGCGGAAAGCTGACCCTGAAGTGCCCCATTCCCTCTCCAGATTCAACCGGTGCCGTCGGCAGCTCTGACATCGTTGTCCTCCTGCACGGCTTCCCGACCTCCAGCTACGACTGGTGCAAGGTGAGGGGGGCGAGAGCACAGGGGGTTGGATGCTGACAGCAAACCTGTTGTCCCTCCTGGTGATAAGCAGGTGGACACAGGTGGTGCTCAGCCCAGGGTGGGTGATGCTCCGGAGTTTCTGCTGGGGGTACCACCACGCTGCAGGATGTCAGCCCCGTTCCTCTCCCAACGGCTTGCATGGAACCCAAGCTCTTTTCACGTTGCCCTTTCCCATACTCCAGCCCAAAGTAGGAGGAAAAGATCCACAACTATTGGGTTTTGGGGGGGGATAGTCTTGCTATTTATTGGGAAATTTCAACCTCCTACAGTTTTCTTGGAGCTGGAAGGTGCTGGCTGGGGGAGTGGAGGGGAGCGTGGCCGTCCATGGCTGTGCATCGCTGCAGAATTTTCCTCTTTCTGCTCTCATCAGCTGTTTTTTTTTTTTTTTAACGCATTTCTCCTCTTTCCAGATCTGGGAAGGGCTGACCCAGCGGTTTCACCGGGTGATTGCTCTGGATTTTGTAGGATTTGGTTTCAGCGACAAGCCTGTAAGTAGCCTGGGAGGAGGACTTTCACAGTTGCTTTTTGCCCAGAGGTTATTCTGCCATGACAGCATCCCCAGAAAATTGGCGTTTGCAGTCCTGTTTCTTCTCCCATTTACATCTGGAAAAGGAATAAGATATTATAATAGCAGAAAGGATGGGGAAGGTGCGTGGTGGAGATCGGCTCTGTCACTATCTTGCCTTTACTTGGGTTTGACATGACTCCAAAGCACACCTGGACCCCTCTGGGACATGGGCAGTGCTCCTGTGGGCTTGTGGACGTAGCTGCTGACCCAGGAGATCCTGACTGCTCTGCCCGGGGTTGCAAACTGCTGGGCTCCACCCCGTAGTCCTCCATTCGAGTGTTTATTCTGGAGTTTGTGGTGGGTCAGGCTCTCACTGTGGCTCCTCTCCTGCTTTGCTTCACAGAGGCCCCACCGCTACTCCATCTTTGAGCAAGCCAGCATCGTTGAGGGGCTGGTGCGTCACCTCGGCCTCCACCACCAGAGGATTAATCTCCTGTCCCATGATTATGGGGATACGGTCGCACAGGAGCTGCTCCACAGGTCACTGCAACTACTGATGCTCTGGCTGCTCTTTGTTGTCCCTGTCAAGATGATGTCCAGCAGATAAGTGGAGAATGTAGCCCAGAACCCCCTTCCCCCTGTACCTACAGCTGTAACAAAGGCTGGGAGGCCTCAGGACACATCCGTGGTAGGCAGATTTGACGTTCCCATCCATCAGTTCCCAGCCGGTAGGACGTTTAACTTCCCTCCTGAGCTCCTTCTTACCAAACTGGGGACAACAGAGGAGCAGAAATGATCTGACACTGTTAATTTGACCTGCTGGTCAGTCATTTCGCAGAGCCTGGAGAGGTCTAGTGGTGTTTCACCTTCTCTTCTGTCCCCAGGTATGAGCACAATCAAACTGGAAGCATCTTGATCAACAGCCTCTGTTTATCCAACGGAGGTAAGGTTTCCCCGGTGTGGTGGGCTGGGAGGGCTGGGGGATCCATGGGATGGAATGGCCTCCCCATATGTGTCCACCACCCGAACCCCAAGCAAATTGCAATTAAAGTGCTGTAATTAACCAGGAGCGTCAGTCCTCGGGCTGCCCGTGCCACCTTTCATGGCACCATGAAGAAGGGGAGAGACTGGGAGATGCGGAGCAAAACACTTGTAACGTTACAATTCTGTTCTCTGACGTCCTTCCAGGGATTTTCCCCGAAACGCACTACCCCCGGTTCATCCAGAAGGTGAGCTGCTACCCCCTCTAGTCGTACCGAATCGCCCCTCAAGCAGAAATCTGACCCCGTGAATTTGGGGTTTTACCTGGCTCAGATGCCTGCTGCTTTTCCCGCTTCGGTAATGGCACCTGAGCTGCTCGCAGGCATCGTTAGAGGTGGTGGGGAGAGGCAGGGGCTGTCGGGATGTGTCTCGTCTCATCTGAATGTCCCGGCTAATTGCCCCTCGAAGCGCTGATGTCGAGGGCTCACGTACATCTCGGCATTAATGAGGGTCAGGGCTGGGCTGGGAAACTGCTCCCATACGGGGAGACAGCTTTTCCAGGGGGGAAAAGCCCTCAGGGGAGGCAGGATTTACCCATCTGTACCATACCCGGTGGTGCCGTCTCCTTTTTCCCTTCTGCCCAAGATCCTCAAGGATGGGGGTTTGCTGTCCCCAGTCATCACGCGGCTGATGAACTACTTCTTCTTCTCCAGAGGGTGAGTCGGGTCTCCGTGCTGCTGGGTACAGTCCATACAGGGGATGTGAGCCAAGCCCGGAGGGGGCAAACGTAGGAATTAGCGTAGTGGGTATTTGGCAGGTGAGCGGATCCCCCGGCACTGTCCTAGGAGAGATTTGCCCCTGGATTTGAATGACCTCGATCCTCCAGGCCGTTCCCTCCTCCAGGTTGGCAAAGCGCTTCAGTCTAGTAATAAACCACGCAGCTTTTCACCATTTGCTGAAATCCTTCTCTCCCACGAGTACTGGACTTGCACGTGTGACAGAGGCAATGAAAACCCTAACCGCACTCCGCATACGGTGCGCAATCAGATAGATATTTTTATCAGACGTTGCAAACCCTCGTTTTTTTTTTTTCCCCCCAAAAAGCCCTTTAGACTGGCCGCTAGGTCCAACACTGGGTGCCTTTGGGGGACGATTTGCAGTGCTGCACTTGCACCCACGTGTTTCACAGTGGAAGCTGGAAGTGCTCAACTATTTTTTTTTGCCCTCGGATAGTTTTTGAGTCGTACACTAACATGGCTCTGCTGCTCTGA
>RSEF01000001.1:1269891-1299958 GCA_003993805.1 Himantopus leucocephalus | reverse complement strand
AAAAAAAACGTACTAGAACTTCAGTATGTGCTCGCCAAATCCCACACCCTAAATATTTTATTATCTGTTCTCCAAAAAGTTCATTTGAGGGATTTGTCATGCAGAACTACTCCCTCCCAGTGAGTACCTGCAGTGGGGTCATCCCGGGGAATCTGGACGAGGGTGTAACACATGCCCGGCTGGTTGTAAGCCAGGTTGGGTGCTGGGATGCAACAGATCACATCGTAAGCGTCCGACGGCTCCATCTGCACTGTGACTCTCTCTAACAGCTGATCATTTAACGTGTTTGTGCAATCAAACTGCAGAAGAATAAATTGAAAATGACTTGAGCATAGAAGAAACGTTCCTAATCAATTATTTTTCCCCTCAATCAGCTACAATACTCCATAGCATACAGCAGACACCCTGCATCTTTGATCAAGCCTGCTGTTCTCACTAAACAGCTTTTCTGTCTGATTTTACTACAATTCTTTAACAGATGGGATCATAACTCCCATTCTTTTTTGATTGTTGAGGCACGCAGCACACACCCTCTGAACTCTACCTTACAACTCCCTAAAGAGAGAAGCTGTCCTCTCCAGAGCACAGCAACAGTTTATGCTACATCCAAGCACATAACTTCTTTTACCTGGAAAACGATGTGATTTGTGAACACGTGTTTAATACAACGAACAAAATACTCCGTTTCTGCTTCTGTGAGCTGCACTGGTTCTGAAGACTTGAATAACGGACCCAAGTTCTTAAACTCTGGAATGGCTGCCAGTTGTTCTGCACAGAAAGGAANATGGCTGCCAGTTGTTCTGCACAGAAAGGAACAGAAGATGACAGACACTTAGTGACAGGCTCGTTTATCGCTCCTGTCTGACCCGTGACAATCCTCCCAACAATCTTCAAGTGCTGGAGACCCACTGATCTCTCATACCTTGGAATATATCCTGACGGGAAGGAGCAACTTTCTCAGGCTTGCTGGTCACTAGGGCAATCTCTGAAGAAAAAAGCAAAGACATTGTGCCGTCAACTGCACCGTGCAGGAGGTTTAAATGCCTTTATATCTCCACTAAAAATTCCTTAACCTGTAGTGTTTCACACATTCTGCTGCAAACCATTACCAGCCTGGTTCCTCACTCACACCGAAATATTTTTAGTTCTAGGCAATGTTGGATTTTAAGGAGGGAAGAGGAGAGATATTGGAGTAATGATGAAGAAACCACACTTTAGTCCAGAACAGCCAGAAAAAAAAAGCTGAAAGAAGAAGAAGGGAGGCAAAAAAAACCCAAACTTTTTAAGAAAAAGTTGTGCAAAGTCAAAAGTTGTGCACGATCACGGAAGAAGGCCAGTGAAGTGACTAAGTGCTTCTGGACTGTACTTTTTTCAACCATCTCTGAACTAATAAATCCTGATGATGTACAAACTCCTCTCTGATAACAAGATTAGCAGAACAAATAATGACATTCTTGCCAACCTACGTTCCTTCGGAAGAGGTGCTGTCTTCCTTTACCTGTGAAGATCAGACAGGCTTGCTCCTGCAAAGCCAGCGACACTGTAACCTGTACAGCATTCAGCTGAGGCACCTCTGGCCTTGACCCGACCCTACTAGGACAGCAGCCAGCTTACAGTCATCAAGTATCGTTATGGCAGCCTGAATGCTTATAGCCTTGCCTACAGCCCATTTAAACGAAGCTCGAGTGTTACCTGCTTTCTGTTCAAAGATTGGTGCAGTAGCCAGTGGAACTGTTTTCATATCAAAAGGTTTGTCAGAAGGCTCCAGTGTATATTGGTGCAAGGCTTTCTCCATCCCAGGAACAGAGACGGTCAAGCCTGCAAAGCAGAAGCAGCACAGGCAGAAAATGTCAGTTTTAATAGCAGGAACTGTCAAGAGGCCTACAGGCGCTACGACACGGGGTTCATGAATGAACAGCATGAATTTTGGATCGCCCACTGCACCAAAAGCAATAAGATGCCAGAGTCAGACTGGCGAAACTTCTGTCTCAGTTACCTCCCTTTTGAGATATAAACAAGNGGCCTACAGGCGCTACGACACGGGGTTCATGAATGAACAGCATGGATTTTGGATCGCCCACTGCACCAAAAGCAGTAAGATGCCAGAGTCAGACTGGCAAAACTTCTGTCTCAGTTACCTCCCTTTTGAGATATAAACAAAGAAGATTACTTGAAGAGCTCTTCTCTGTAGCCATTGGCTCAGGCTGCAGAGAAACACTCTTGAGTAATCTAGATTTTACAGCTAGATATATATGTTTTGGACTTTGGTTAATGAAAAACTGGCAAAAGCACTTTCTTTTCTCAGTAAACACAAAATACACACTAAGTACTTTAAGCTACTGGATAGATAAAAAAACTGCTCTGAAGATGACACAGAAATTTGCCATTTCAGAGGGTACTGCAGTCTAAACAGTTCACTCAAGAAGAGTCCTCTTGCAATAGTCTTACATAGATGTTGAATGCTCTGCTTGCATGAACTTTCAACTACAGACCATAAAACATTTTTATAGCCAACTCTGGCAACAAGATGTTATGGAGAAAATGGAACAAAGGTCAAGAAATGTGCCCCAAATGAAGGAAGAGGCAATGATGAAAGACGTCCAAGCCATACTCCTGCTCCATTTCGTAGACAATCATTCCTGTATCTTGCTAAATTTGCCATTCTTAGTTAGCATAAGTACTTCACAGGAACATGCTAAGGCCAGAAAAAACACACAGTTCTGTCCTTTTGAGTTATTCTGCCCCAAGTTACATTGCAGAAAACTATTCTTACAGCAATGAAGCCCATCCACAATACACAACGTGAAATGACAGTTCAGACTTCTTTCCTTTCTATCACTGACCATTAAAGATATAGGCAGCATTCAGTGCTATCTGCCTCTGTTGCAGTACATTCAAGTAGAACGTTGCTCTGTCCCGAACTTCATCGTCACTGTCCATCATGCACCTGTTTCAGGGAACAAGAGGACAGCAGTAAGCCAGCTCAGGACATCACGAGAGCTGAGCTAAAAATGGCACTGATCAGATTCGACTCAATCCTGTAATGACAGTTTGAACTCTCTCAATGGATGTGCAAATTATGAAGAAAAAAAAAAAGTGTTCATACAATAGAGTAGTTGAAGTTCAACCTGAAGTTTATATGCAAGTGTCGTAATCAGAAAATTAAGATTAAAGGAGACGTGTATGTGAATTGCTAACGCTATACACACTTGCTAGATTGTAAAATATACACCTGCATTTTATGGCTAATAATTCTGAATGGGCACCATGTGGTTGCATTTTGGTTTTAATTTTTTTTTTTTTTTTTTTACAGCATTCTTTCACAATAGAACAAAAGCAAAAGAAATAAACAGATTACAAAAATAAACATGTTAAAGCTGCTTTCTATTTCAGACTGGAAAAAATGGCTGTGCGCTCAAGTATTCACCTAGTTTTTCAAATATAGCAGGTGGTTTATAAAGAGAGATTTCTCTCTCTCTCCTGGCAACATCTCCCCCTCCGCACACTGCTCAGGTCACTTCTTGCAGTTGTAACCTACACTGAGGTTGCTTTCTGCCTGAACCACTTCATAATTTGAATTATCCCTCACACCACGGAAGCCAGACATGCCATGGGTTTACACTATAGTGCTATACAAATGAAGAACATGACATTTCCAGTACAGACAATTTAAGGAGCCTGAGTGGTCTCGACAAGAAACACAAACCTGCAAAATGGGAACACCTGAGACCTCTACTCAGCCATATACAAACGTTATTTATGAGTAGCATGGAAATACATTCTTTTGCTTCAAGGGATGCAAAAAAACGTACACGTATACTAAACCACTGTAGATTTATTACCCACTGAGGAATGTTCTCAGACTAGATTACTATCATGTGTTTTTGTTCTTTCATTTGCTTATCTCCAGCAGTGCTATGCTCCCTCCCAGCCAAGAAGGAAAGAAGGAAGACAGCCATCTCCCAACTCCTCTCCTGGTATGTCGTGATAACTCTAGTGCAAGTTCTGACCTGGTCTGACCTTGCTGCTTCTGTGGAACCAGACCACCCAGCGTCACCAGCAAGCTCAGCACACGCACAGCACAGCCATACCCACTCACCTCTGCAAAAGCACCAAGATGCTCGGAAGAAGATTCTCATTCTGGGCACCAAACTTTGCTAGCGCACTTACAGCGGCTAGAGAAGAAAACAGGGAGACGTCAGAGGTGCTCAAGTTATACACAAACACATTCTCACAGTCACAATTCAAAGCACTGTGCGTACTACACAGTGCTTTCACTATGCAGGTTTTCACTTCCACACCATAAATCTTTAAGTGTTACGGAAAAACTAAACTATTTCCATATTTACAAATGGAAATGTTTTTGTGTCAGGGAATAACAGAACAAGATCAGCTTAACAGCCCTGCAAATCTGTTCTGAGAGAACTCTCTAACACATAAGGTTAGTTCAAGCTCCACAGCTCATTCCAGTTGTTGGCCCCTCTGCCATTAGCTGTAGCTCACATCCCCAGATAAATCTGTTTCTCACACACAAGGGTGACATGCATCCAGTGGTGACCAAGGCCAGACTGCATCCAGTGACTTTGCAAGGAGCTGAAACCCCTCAGCAACCACTTCGAGCTGCCTGTCCAAACTAGTCTATTTTCAGCTCAGCATTGGCTTGAAGAAATTCCACACACAGAACGAAGACAAAGCTCTTTAAGGGAGTACAAGCTTTATGGCCTTGGTAGTTAAAAAAGAATCCATATCTCTACAATGACAGTTTCTATACAGTGTACAGTCTCTGGGGATGCTCTTCATGTGCTCCCAGGACACAATTAGGAAACTGCGGCCAAAAGAGCTGACACTAAAAATCAAATGCAATCTGGACCATGCTGTAGCTTATTTTGCTTCCTCTTTCCCAGCAGTACTTCCTCTTCTAACATGCAGATCAAGCCGATGCTGACATCCACCCAATGCCAAGTCCCAAGTGCGAAAAGAGGCTGAACGCTCTAAAGGGTTTGTTGTAAAAGCTCTGCAGGAAGGAAGGATCAGTCTGCAACACGCTTCCAAGGAGACATCCCTATCTTGTAGAGGGGAAATTTCCACATAAAAAGATGATAGTCTGTAGCAGACAATTATGCTTCTTGGGGAAGTAGCAGCACCCCCTCCTCATGTATTACCTCTTAAATTTTGGGAGACATTCAAAGAAGTGACTAGAAGCTGACATATTGCTTATGTTCTGCAAAGCAGGAGGACCAAGTGCTGATGCTAAGATAATATGAGGAGTTTGAACACATTGCAGGATAAAATCACCTTCACAGCTGATACACGTAAAAGCTAGCTCTTCACAGTGCCTGTGCAGTAACCATTGCCTCCCACCCCCAAACCCAGTTTCAGCCCCGAGATTTCTAGCAGAGCTCACACGTGAAACCATCAAGCATTTGAGCTGAACTTACCAGCCCTCACAGCCTCGTTCTCCAGCACCACCCTGTTGAATATGAAGCGGATGTACTTGGACGGGGATGGAGTCCTCGGCCCCTCTTTCCCCAGCAGGTGAAGGATCTTTGTGGCTAGGACAGTGTGTTCGCAGTCTTCAATGAACTCACAGAGGTGAGCCAAGCCCGATTCCTTACTCTCGGGATTTTCCTCAATGATGCTGATTATACAGTCCACAATGGCTCGCTTGTACTCAAAGCCACCCTGGGAAAGGAAAATCAAGGACACTGACCTGGCAGGCAGAGCTCAGACCGCAATGCTGCTCTGTTCCCCTCATGCTTCAACTGCTTCTTTCCATTCAGAAAAACAAGCATTTGCACATAAAGAGAAAAGAGAAGGTGGGCTGGATAACCTAAAAGGGTCTTCCCAGTCTCCCTGACCCATAAAGGCACATCACCTGAACACCTCTTCAGATCAGTTTTTGATGTACCAGCTCTAATTCACAAGCACCTTTCAGGCAGGTCTGACCCACGAGATAAACAAGGTCTTGGTAATCAGTCATGCCCCATCATTGCTGTGCACCCACTGACATAAGACAGAAGAGACCCTTCGTACTATTTATCAAAGCTACCAGCAAATAACTACACAAAGAAAGTTTCACACATACATCATCCCTGAGCATATTGGAGAGGAAGGTCATCATGACGCTGTGTTTCCGAGGGTATTTCTGGCACAAAGCACTGATAGCCTGTACTACCACAACCTGCGAAACAACAGAGAAGGACATTAGTCACGTGCATTTACTTATGAAAAATATAGGCTTCTCACTATCTCAAGTTGTCACCTTGATAGATTAAATTCACATACAAGAAGCATAAAAATCAGGCGGTGGACTCTCAGCGTGTGTTAGCAACCTTCTGCTAGCATGCTGCAAGACCTGGCTCTGCTAGAGGGACTGTAATTTAGGATGGACTATGTTAATTCAAAGGCTTCCCCTCGTTTCCCATGCCCAGTGATGATCCTGACCTAATTCTAACTTAACTAGTTACATTTTTGTCATTAGAACTCTTTGCAAATTTAAACTTAATACTTATTTCATTTTCTCATAAAAACAAGAACTTAAGACCACTGTACACTAGCAGACAATGAAATGTAGAGACATCCTATGCTCCTCAAGGCAACTCCATAGTGTAAAAGGGACAGGTCCAAGTGAACTACCACCCTTAACCAAATTATTACCCAAGTTCATAGCGACTAAACTTGACAAATTAGGTAGAAATTTACAGGTTAAATTATTTCCTAACTACGTATCAGACTGTGGTGATACACTCAATGAGAACAGTTAAAAATCCCTCTGCCTCTCCAAAGAGGCAACAAGAAGGCAGTACACGGTTTTGCAGGATATGGCACAGGAGCCAGGAATCTACCAGACAACATTTATCCTTTCTTGGAGCGATGGGAGGAAACAACACAGGATATTTAAGTAGGGAAGCAGAGGACTACGCCTTCTGAATTTCAAGCTGGCTTTGCTCTACCAGACTAAGTCACTGAAGGATTAACAAGTGAGAAAAGCTTCATAATAACAAGAATGGGAGAAAAACCTGCAGCTGGAAAGAGCAGAGGCCTCCAATGCCACACCTTAAACTCATCTGATATTTCTGACACGAAGGAAGAGATCTGTTTCATGAGCCTGTCTACACTGCTCTCACTGCCCGTCTTCAGCAGGGTGGTGATGGCGAGGGTAGCGATACTGCGGTTGGAGTCAGTGATGAGGTTTTCCAGGTCGAGGTTGCAGGCAGTGACCGCAGATGGATGCTTCATGGCCACCTGTAAAGAACGCAGTTCCAAATTATATGGGAGCAATAACATCGTACAATTCAAAGCTTTCGATGGGACAAGGATTAAAGCCCTTCTGGTTTGGGGTTTTTTTTGGGTTGGTTCCCCCCCCCCAAGCACTGCTCTGTCCTACAAGTATTGCAACTAAACCTACATCATATGACTGCTGGCAGGATGCAATCAAAGCTCAGGTTCTTTTGTTTCAGTGTTTCAAATGAGCTCCTCTAAACGTTAGCTACAGCTCATGGGTTTGACAGTCACAAACTGCTTCTGTTGCAGTGTGCAGCTTTGAAATCAGAGTATTATTTCCTTCACACACTTCCTATTCACGCTTTTCACAGTATTAAATATCTGGGACTCTGCTTCCTCACAGCTGAGAGCTCACAAGTTATCAAACTACAGCTTCTTCTAGCCCTGTGGTCCAGAAATGAGCAAACATAGCTTGCGTGCAGAAAAGATTTCTGTCACGCTAGCAGATTTGGCATGGAAAAGCCAATTCTCCAACATGGAGTATTTCCAAATACAGTAATCACAAGAACAGTTGCTCTACTTCAGGCAATACATCATCAGGCACTGAAGTCTGGCTTCCTCTGATGCTCAGAAATTTATGCTTGTTTAGAGGTTTTGGAAGCACTCACTTTATTAAGGGTCCGTACAGCTGCATATCTCAAGACAGGTTTGGGAGAACTACAGAAGAGNTCCTAAATGACACCCACGGCACATGGAAAAAAAAAAAAAAAAAAGAGAAGTAACTCACAACAAAGTGTTACAGAGTGGAGAGTGTTTAACAAAACCCAGCTCCAAATACTGCAACTCTAGGCACTAGTTATGTCAGGGGAGCAGAAGATGAGAGCCCTCATGACCATACCAGGTGAAGAAAGGGAAACTGCCTTGTGCCAGCACTTTGATATTGAGAGGCGGAAATCACCACAGCAGAAAAACAGAAGAAAGGGAATATAGAGGAAAGTCTAATGTATCCACGTTCAACTACATGCTGCTAAGTGTTCATGCAGCTCTATTCATAATTTATCACTAGCTTCACAAGCAAGTTAAAAATAACTCTTGTTTTTCATCTTATATCAGTAATAGGTGGTTTGTGTAGTTGTCGGTGGCACATCTCCTCTACTTTCCCTCCCTCCCATCCCAACTTCCCACAGCTGGAAAAAGGCAAGCATCACCCTGTGCTACTTCTAGTGCCAATTCTCTAAAGCTTTGGATGAAATGGGAAAAAAGGATCAAGCTGCTTCTCATCCAAAAGCCCTCTAACTTGGGGACAATTAGAAAATTCAGGTTGAGTCCAGTATTTTAGTTACGCTGTACTGTCTCTGACGTACTTTACCACCCTTTCTTTCAGCTGCATCGGTGGTACAAAGGATTCTACGACCAACCTGAAACAGCCGGTGCCAGCTCCCTGGCTGTGCAGTTTGGGAGATGGATGATTGCAGAAGCAGCTTCGTAAATAACCATTTCATGCTTATTCCGCAGACAGCTCTCAATGAAGTCAAACAGTGGACTTTCATGGCTACGAAGAGAAAGTGTTTCACAGCATGATGCTGAGTTTTGTACAAACCACTGATACCACATTTCTGAGAACTTGGCAGAAAGCACAGCTAACACACTGGCTTTCAGGTTTCCTACACTGCCATATTGCACAACTCATACTTGAGTTCTAAACTTTCTCTTTACTGTTATTCTATTCATCTTTACATTATCTTCTTCAAGCTATAAATGCTGCACTCTAGAAATACATAATTTATTGATTAATCATGTATGACACACCACTAACAAAAATTTCCATTGATAGCATTTCGTTAGGAGGTAAATTTCTCAGGTAACTATACCCTCCTCTGCTAGTGCGAGATCAGAATAAGATGCATCCTTTTATTTATATCCCCACAACATAGGTAGAACCTTATTGCATTTGAAATGCATCTAACTTGACAAAGCATAAAACCTCTCCAGAGATTATTCTGCAGTTTTAATCCTACTCTCAGCTAAGTTTTGGTGGTACGGTGCCAAAACAAAATTCTAAACCCCGCCACACAACTGCCACACATACACTCAGTTCAGCCTAGCATTCTGCTTCTACCTGCATTTTATTTTTAACACTACAGTTCTCTCCATCTGCATGTAGATTTCCACAAACTTTAACAAATGCAAATTTCCTCGCTACTGTTTACCTCAAACTATAATTAGTTTTGTAATTCACATGCTGCCTCTCACTCACCCCTCTTCAGATTCCTTCAAGAGTTTGCTTGCAATTCGGATCAGCATGCAGTACGCAAACTGGGATTTCAGTCCAGACTTCGTGAACTTATTCAGCATCTTGGAAACCGCAAGGCGATCATTTTTCCTAAGGTGATAGAGCAGCCCCAAAGCATGGTACTAGGAAATCAGAAACAGAGGCGTGCAGGTATTGAATACACGCTGCAGTTGGAAAAGTCAGACTATAAGACATAAAAGAGGGCTAATAATCGCTGTTTCCTAGCAGAAATACCTTCTAACCTCAAATGACCCACGTTTCCTGATAAGTTACAAAGATCTGCAGTATTGCCATCCCCTTCCCGTCCACCGTAAGACAACCTCAACATATTTCTGAAGCTAAGAGCTCCATGAAATTAGTTTACTCCCTTTTCTCCCCATTAAATGTCAGAACTTCAAAGGCTTCACCTTACTAAATTATACTGCACAATAGCACTTCCCTTTCTAGTATACTCAACATCCAGGATTTCCCAAATGACAGCTGACCTTAGAAAAAAATCCTCAAGGCATTTATGGTCAAAGTACAAAGGAACATTTATAGCTGCTTGCCAAGCTGTTTTGGGTTTTTTTTTGCCATAAAAATTCAAAGTAAGGCTTAAAGAAGCTGCTAACTGGGCAAGAACAAAACTGATTTTACAGATTAGTTTCTGATTGTTCGTCTGTAACACTGAACATGCAGAATACTAATTTCTACAACTGTTTGGAGTATTTGTGCAAAGATTTTACTAATGTATCACTGATATTTGGTCTAATCTCTGTGGTCCTGTAGAAACTGGCAAATTTTCTGAAGGCCAAGACAAGAAATGCTGGTGTTCTGGGAGGTAGTGAGATAATTTCTTGAGCTTTTTGAAAACTCGGATTTAAAACCCTTCTGCAAAAACTACTGTGAAATGGTCAGTGGCATCTCAGCTATCAGAAGGTTAGCAGGGAAAGGACAGAGGACTTCACCAAAGACCCAACTCTTAATTAAGACTCTTGCACTGGGATCATGGAGAAACTTGTGATTTTTTGAAACAGTTGAGTCATTTCCCTCAAGTCACAATTCTTGTTTTTCAAAGAATAAGGGAAAAAGGAAAATCAAGTTACTTTTTCTAAAGTTATCTTAAAAACTCACAGGATACCATTAAAAGCCTGTAGTGTGTTTAGAGCTTCCCAGGGCAACCACCCTCAAACACACCTGCACCATGACGTTGTCACTAGAAGCTGCTTCTTGAGCTTCGTTGATCCACCGTTTGACTACATCATAACTGATCTTCATCATATGCTGGAAGAAGCCAGAAATTGAGACTGCAGATAAACTAACGTTAGAAGCACAGTGAAGTACCATAAGCCTTGTTTTCAGTTTTTAAGTTTAAAGAGTTCAAGACAATCTAGGGCTTTGTTGCGTACTACAGGTAACAAAGAATAACCCCCAAATACATCGTTTGTATGGATGCACTTGTTTCAATAAAAAGTAACTCAGAGAGTTGTTTTTTTATGTTCAAACAGGACAGATGACAATGCTGGGACAATCCACCTGCCTACGGTTAGTCCAGCAGGAAGACCTCAGTTGTCAGTATTAACAAAGCTTTGTTTGCACCCTCAGGGTCCTAACGAAGGCTCCGCTCCACCTCATCGGCTGGAGCTCTTACCTCCTGCTCTGCCTACTTGCTTTAACAATGCAGCCAGTCTCTTTATCCTATGCACCTATGAACCACTGTTTTTCTTACATCTCAGTCTCAGACTACCATGCTTTCACTTGTATTCTCCTCTTTAAGAAAAATATTCACCTAACGAGATCTTTCCCAGCCTTTTCTCCTAAACAAGGGAGAGGACAACAGTGAACTTCCTGATGTTGCCCTCCTTGCAAAATAATCTTGAATTGCAGTTTTATCAGGGCAACAATTTCATGGATTTGTTTTTTGCAGAGTACAAAGCAGACTGCTTTTATCATCTGTTACAGAACTCTTTCGCAGTCATCAACGTTGGTTCTTCCACAGAACAGAACAGGTTGTTTCTACTTAGTCTTAACAAACTGATAAGCACTTTCACAGTCATCAGTGTGCTTGACTTTTCAAAACAGACAAGGCCCCTCCCCAGAGAAATTAACGTTCTACACTAACTGAGAAATGACTGAGCACTTTGCACTTAAAGTTATTAAAACTGATATATTCTAAAGCAAAAGAACATTAAGGAGGGAGTTTGAGAAGACAGAGTCTGCTTGAGACAAATGAAACTCCATTCCTACTATTTTTTTTGTTTATTTTCCAGCGAGGAGATGAAGACCAGCCATATCAAAGGAAAAGGAGGTGAAGAAAGAACAAAACAGAGGCCAGGCAGAGCTACACATGCAGTAGACTGGCCTTTCTAGCCACAACACAATGCACAGATTTACAGTAATCTACTGCTTTACTTACTAAGGAAGACACCAGTGCAGAACTAGACACACTGGGGACTTTGTCCACAATGGCTTGCTTCATGTATCTCTCAATGGCTTGTAACATCGTACCCTATGAAAGCAAAAAAGAAAAGCATTGATACTTTGGAGGCACAGCATAAAAGCAGTATAAGGCAAAAATATACGCACAGCGCATTCAAAAGGCCCTCAAAAAAGAAACCTTGAACTAATTCTGAAAACGCATAGTTCTGCAAGGGAGATGCGAGTATCAGCTTCCCAGTCCTGAAGGTTCAGTGACACGAGCAAAGTCTACAGCAAAGCCAGCTCAGATCAGAAACCAGAGCTCCAAAGCTCCTGCCTTCTAACTCCATGTTTAGAGTGCTACAGCTCCACAGACTTCCTCATATCTGCAGAGAGCTTCAGAGCAGTCCTCCCTAAAGCCACAGTTCCATTAGTTCCATAAAGTTTTTCTACTTTAAATACACCCATCATCTTTCCCACAACAGCGATGTGATTTGTACTTACATCAGTGATCCTGCAGAGCGCTCTGATGGCCGGGCCTCGGTATACATCTTCCTTCCCCGTCATGTCTTTGGTCAAACTAAAATAATCAAAGACACCGAGTGAACACTTTCCTAATATCTTGATGTCTTCACTTCATCCCATTTAGCTGTTCTTCCAGCTGTCACCACATAACTGCTAAGCTCTGGTATTGGCTAGAAACAACTTCTTAATAAGTAGCTATTTGAAAATGAGTAACATCAGATTCTGTGGAAATACAGAACATTACAAAATGCATAGTCCATAATATTGCTTTGCCATAGGCCTGGTTTATTTAGCTCAGCCATTCGCCTTCTTAGTGTTGCTCTTCTTTCTACTACATGAAATTTGGTTTAGATAAAAGCAAAGTTTAGTTTGCTGAACAGCTTAAAAAATATATAAAATAAAACAATTACTTGGCACGTGCCACAGATGCAATTTTTGCTCTCACAACAACTGTAACATCTATTCTATAGTCAAAAAAATTGACAGTTCAGTTGGCGGACTGAACCGAGCTTTGCTCTGCTTTTCCCTAACTGCTCTGACAGCAAAGTGAAACAAAAGTCACAGCCTAAGTTTTCACAAAACCACTAAGCACCAATAATTTAAAACAAACAAACAAGAAAACAACACAGCAACCGATTGATAAACTGTAGGTGAGCCTCTTGCTTGTTTAGAAAAGCGTAACAACACAGTAGGAAGAAATTAACATTTCCTATGGTGACACATACTTTGTATCATGGAACAATTTGTTTTGCCTTGCTGTATCCTTTATAAAGCATAATCACAGAAAGCCAGAGCCGCTAAAACAAATGCATTAGGATGCAGCTACTTGTTTAAGGGCTGTGATACTGTGTTTTCTGTAGGTTCTACTACCTGCTTGTGACAATGATGACGTCCTCAGAAATATTGGCCATCTCTTTGATAGTAAGGTAACACATTCTTCTAAGGGTTTGCTGTGAAAGTGGATTGCAGAAAATCATTAAACCCAGTTGGAATTATGAATAAACACTTCCTAGAAGTTTGAAAAGTTAAACACACTTAAGAAGTTAAATATTTAACTTCCCCACATCTATGCAAAGTCATAAACAGACAAGTAAAAACCATGTTTGACAACTGGGTAAAAGCCTTACTCCCTGTTATCAAACAAACCAGGAGAAGAATAAGAGGTATGTATCTTGTAAAATGATGACTAAAAAGAAAAAAAAAAAGGTCACACAAATTATGAAAGAAATGATACATCATGTCTCTATGCAGAAGCCTCACAATTATCAGTTAAAAAACTTAAAAACAGCTTCCCCTGATCTATTTGTTATTGTAAAAGAAAAATAGAAATATGTACAGAGCACTGACACTTTAATTCTTTGAAAGCAAATGACAAATTTACACTAAAAAGAATGCTACTTTCTAAAATGTGGATATGAGAAAGGTCTCGAACAATCCGTACTGCCAAAATTTTCATTCCATCTTTTAACAGTTACACATGCAACCTTCCTCAGCCAAATCTCTAAAAACCTAAAGTGCCAGTTCATTTTTAACAAAAATTAATGAGACTCATCACATGAAGCTCCTCTGAGTTCTTACACTCTCAGCAAAAGAGATCAGAGAACGACTTTACATTGGGCAAAGTCCAAAGTTTAATCCACAATTTTTAGGATATTCCCATCCCTTAGCTCCATGCTGACTCATGAACAGAGCAAGTTGTCCTAGAGAATTGTGGTATTTGATCTACAGGCAACTTTTAAATTCTATTTTGAGTTAAGCAAATGAGGATTATTTACAAGTGTAAGAAACAGTCATAAAATTACACTGATTTGTATATTAAGGCTTTCTCTCATTATTCACATTCTTTACAACAGTAAGTCAACTCAGAAAAACACTCCACCACCAAAAACAACCTGCAGAAGTAACTGTATGTTATTATTCAGTGATTTGTTTCCAAACCATTAACTGCCTTCAGTGAGTACTTTGCATGCAGAACTTGTTCTCTGAAGTACTTGCGTCACTCTCCTCCCACCTCCCAATATCCAACTGTTTTGTAATTACTGCAAATCCAGACAAAACCAGGGAGGCAGCAAGTGGTAAACACTAGGTACTTACATCATTAGATTGAAATAATCTGGTCATTGCAAAAAAAGCTTCTGTGGCTTCAGTGGTTCCAAAGTGTTCACCCTGAAAATAGCATAAAAGCAGTGAGAGAAAAAACACCGTTATTATCTAGCCACCTCCACCTTTCAGCTCCCACTTATAAAACTTACTCACACATGAAGAATCTTTCTTTGAAGACTTTTTCTTGTGTGAGAAATAGTCCCTCCCTCACCTTGTGTTTCCTGGGAAGTACATGCCAAGTTTACCACTATTATCTACTTGATTTTAATATATATGCCATGCACAGTGGTACAGCCATGGTATAGTTTGTCAAGTAGCCTGTGTCCCCTCTTTTGACATTAGTGTGTCAGCAGTTGGGTTTGTGTCATGCTTGTTAATCAGAAGGATCCCCTTGCTTAAAAGCGATCTGCTTAAAGATGACTGGTGCCAATTAAGACTGAACAGCACAGGTCCCTCCTAACTGATCCTAACTCTTAAATACTGCGTGACATGCAGGAAACCTGATCTATGTGGATACCTAAAGAAAATTTCCTTCCATCCGAACAAAAAGAGACCTTCCACTTCATCAGTTCCTTGCCTATATTCTTACCTCACCTCAGTTATTCTTGTCCTATCCCTTGTTACTACCTCTTCTCGCTAGTAAGAAGCGACAGGATAACAGGAAATGGCCTAAAGTTATGCTAGGGTAGGTTCAGATTGGATATTAGGAAAAATTTCTTCACAGAAAGGGTTGTTAAGCACTGGAACAGGCTGCCCAGGGAAGTGGTAGAGTCGTCATCCCCGGAGGTATTTAAAAGATGGGTAGACGTGATGCTGAGGGACGTGGTTTAGTGGTGGGCTTGGCAGTGTGAGGTTGATGGTTGGACTCTATGATCTTAAAGGTCCCTTCCAACCTAGATGATTCTACGATTTTATGATTCCTACTTTAGCTTGGCAAACACAAGTGGCTCTTTAATTGCACAGTGCTGCGGTGAACACAGACCTAACAGCAGCTCTCACTTGGCACTCAGAAAAAAGTCTTAAAAGCCTCAGTGACACATATCTCACCTCAGTGGCAAAATTGGAGGTGACAACATAATACTACAGCATAAACACTCCACCTTTTATCTCCTCAAAAACTACCTCCCAAGTTCGACAGGAAGAGGTATAAAACTTTCACACTGAAAGTTATCAGAAATTAGCTTCAGGAATATTCATTCTGGCTGGGAAGAAATGGTAACAGTTACCTGGTTCAGCAAGTAAAGGATCTTGGTAAGGATGTGCAGGCATCTTCGCGGATTTATAGGGGTCTCATTAAAGATACGTGCCTACAAACACAGCATAAATACTGTATTACACTGTAACCCAAACATAATAATTTCTCTTTCACCATAAAAAGTAAAGCAATTTTTTTTCAACCAAGTAGCTTATAACTTTTTTCATTCTAAAAATGTGTCCCAACAAGCATATTCCTGTCATTCAGCTCATGCGTGTTTAGTTTGTTGGATGGGCAGCAATCTGAACAAAGGACAATGACTCTGCTTATCATCTGGAACTAGCAAAAATACTTCAAAATAAAAGCATAACAACTTAATTTTTTCCATAGCATCTGCAGCCCAAGCACTACTTAGCACTAGTTTGTAGGAACACAAAATGAAAATTATCAAGTTCCTACTTATAGCTCTTTGCACCCACCAAAACTCTGCATTATTTAACCACACGTTCACTTCATCACTTGCGTTCTTGGGAGTATACAAAGAGAAGCAGCAAAACCCATTACGTAGTACATTGAAGAAGCACAGGAAAACAGGCAGGTCACCTCTTCAGAAAGAGCACACTGAGATCCTGCATGTCCACATGGAAGGCAGAAGCCACATGTAATCTAATTACCATACATAAACCCCTCAGAGTCACTTCATACAGTTAACTTAAATCACAGGGTATGTAAATTAAGTGCACATGAATTTAGTCATTCACGTTTCCCAAGAGTCACAACGTAAAACTTCCTTATGTTACTAACACTTACTGATCAAAGAGTTAAACAGTATTATATATGATTATTCATACCTCCTGAAGCACAGCACTCTTCTCCAAATGCTGGAAAGGATTAGAGCCACTACCTGAAGAACAGAAGAGACCTCTCAGTTAGGGAAATGTGCACTCCGCAAATGCCAGTAACTAAAACCAACAGAAATGAACATGCAGGAACAGGCCCTCAACTTTACAAAAACACCTGAATGCTACAGTGACATTCTGCTTGGAGTAACTGATGTTCTCCATCAACAGCTTGGAACCCACTTTCTTAAGCTGCATATTCAGAATTATAGAAAAAAAAAGGGGGGGGGAGCAGTTTCAACGCATCTGGAGAGTAAGGAAGAAGAAAGGTTTTTACTAGTAGGTTTACCTTAATATGCCCTTTACATGAAACTATTTACTCTTTTTTTCCTAGTCCCCTTGTTTTTATTCCTTCAGGCAAAAAAAAAGCACTGAAGGCGTCACAACAGAGCCTGCTAATCAGCATCCAAAATAGAAGTATACTGATCGATTGATGCACCACTAAAACAGGCTACTCAGCAAACTCCAAAAACAGTCTGGCTACTGCACATCACAAAACCGTTACCACTAGACTATCTCCACACTGTACGTTCTCAGCCTTTTAACAGCCCAGATCCAGCCGTTGAGAGTAATTAATTTCTTGGAGATGACACTTCTCTGTCAGCAGCATAAAGAGAAGACCAGCCTTCTAGTCCATATACACAGCAAAACTATCTCTTAGGGCCACTGTTACAGACACGTAAAACCCTCTAAACCCTCACGACTGCTTCTGACCTTTTTCCTCTAGCAGTAATTTTTCACTTTCAGTTCGTTCACTCTTCAGTTCTCACATCCTAAGCAGAAGGAAACTGAGAACGAAACGAAACGAAACTCAACTCAGCTGGGCATATCTTACAGCTCAGAAGACCTCTGAGGAGCAGCAAGAGAAAATTCAAGACTGCATCAATTACTACAGGCGACCTAAACTTAGTTTTCCAGATGATTTTATGGACCGAAAACGCGCAGGTGATGACTTAGTTCACCACATCTGTGCCTAATGCCATGGTTTCACCCCCCGCCCGCCGGGTACCTGAACACAGCCGCTCTTGACACAATCCAAACCACACAGTCTGCGTGGGGGGACGGCTGCTGCCCCGCTACCGGCCAAAGGAGCGGACCCCCATCAAGCCCTGCAAGTACCGCTCCTCCTCACCACACCAATGGCAGGAGGGGACCGCCAGCTCCAGCCCGCCGGGCTGCGGGGAACCGGTTCTCTCCGAGCGCGGCCTCAGGGGCCCGGGGCGGGCCCTGCAGCCCGAGGACCAGCCCGAAGGGCCGGGGGAAGCTCCGAGGGAGGCTGGGGCAGCGGAAAGCAGGCGGGGCTTCCTTCCTTAGCGGCCGTTACCCCCCTCACCTCCGCGGCCGTTACTCCCTCCCTCACCTCAGCGGCCGTTACAGGCCGCGGCGCGCGCTGGGCGCCTAACAACCACTCCTCTCGGGGCCGTGCCTCCGTAGCCGCCCCTGGGCCCGGGCCCGCCCCCCGCTCCCTTCCCGCCGCCACCAGCCGCGTACCGGACTCCTCGTCCTTCTTGTCAAACTTCTTAATCATGTCGCCGCCGGTGCCCCCCCCTCCCTTCGAGGTGCGCCGCCGCGGGAACACCCGCCGGAAGGCCCGCCTCCCCGTCTCAAGCTCTGCCGTCTCATTGGGTTGCAGGGCTGCCACTCAACCCCCGCGGCCACAGTGTGCCTTCCGTGTCTCGAAGCCACGCCCCCTCTCCCGCTGCTGAGGGGGCGGGGCTGAGCCTGGCAGGGGTGAGGGCGTGTCTTAAAGGAGCCGCGCCGCCATTTTGTGAGGGGATGCTTAGCCTTCACTGGCTGACAGGAAGACAAACCATCCGATCTCCTTGGCAAAAAAAATACACATTTCAGCCACCGGCTCCCCTCAGACTGGGGAGGTGAAGCACATTTGGCCAAACGCTGAGGTATTTTGGCAGCAATGGCCTCGCTGCAGCGCCCTGGGGAGGCCATTGCTCCCCTCCTCCCTGCGCCTTCTAAAAATAATAAAGCTAAAAAGGAGCTGGCATACATTTTAAATGCCTCAACAAGGTCTTTCTGAAAGATGGTGTGCAAACAGCCTCCTTCACGGTGATGAGACCTTCCCCCAAAACCACCAGAGATGATACGGATTCCCCCATTGCAGCACCATTCCCCACAGCAATGGCCGACCCGTGAGGTAGTGGAGGGGTTTATTGGGTGGCAGGCGCCGCTGAGCCACTTGGCAGTCGCTGCCCGTGCTGGAAGCCATCGCTGCCAGGCACGGGGATGACGCGGTGGGTCTGGAGAAGGACGGAGAGGGACAAGGGCTCCGGCGGGCAGGTCGCCATCTTGCCTCGCGGCTGGGCTGGCAGCGGGCCTGAAAGGAAGCACAGGCGTTTCCTCAGCGAGGCAGCCCCGACATGGCCGCGCTTCACGTCAAGGCAGTCTCGGGTGTGTTATTTGGGCACATTTTGGGGTCAGCTGCAAAACTGGCTCCTGCCTACCTCAAGTGCCCGCCCCATGAAGCGGCTGAGGGCTCCCCTGGCTTTCGCCTGCCCCTTCTCACACTTGCTGTGTTGCTTCGCAAGTGGAAGGTGTTCACATCAAAAGATGGTGATCTTTTGGGGTGAGAGATGGAGATACAGAGTGCTCGGCAGGTATTATTAGTGAGTATTGTCATAGGTACTTTTTGGAGTATTTCAAACTCAGAAGTTCCCTGGAGAGGAGTGAGCCAACCCCCATGCTCCAGGTCCTCCCAGGAAACCAGAGCGGGGAATTTCTGTTGCATCTCAGATTAACACCGCTCGCGAGCCAAATGTTTTCCTCTGCCTCCAAAATGGCTGCAGCTGAAGCCTTGGAAGGGCTGATCCTGGCAGTACGCTGCTGCCAGTATACAACAAAATCCAGCACCTGCTTGCGTGTTTTGAGTGGCTGCATTTTTCTCTGTCTTCTCCTGCCAAGAGGAAAGGGCCATCCCTAGTACCTGCTTGCTGCTCCTCTTCCCTCAGACTGGGAGGCAAAGAGATGCTTTCCTTTAGGACAATCTCGTCAATAAGGCTTTTCTTTGTGCTCCGCCTGATACCACAAGGACAGCCTCATTAACTTTCTACATTCAGACAGAAGAAGCTGTCACGTCCCTTTTCTCAATGCTCCCACAGACCCTGATTTTCAACAGAGAATCTTCTGCTTTTGACTGCTTTCAGAGATTATTTCTTTGGCTGGGGGTCCACCTTAGTATAAACTGAGAAGCCCAGCTCTTGTCAGAAATACTGAGGGATCAGGTCTTGGGATTGAGGGTGGAAATGCCAAGCATGGAGCATTTACAAAGAGGAGAAGTGGAGAGTCCCGTGTAAAGGGAAGAGCTGTCCTGAAGAGCAGGTGGGATAGGGGGCTCTAATAATTTCAACATTAAGGTCTGGATTGATATAAGTTAGGGGAAGAGGCTGAAAGGAGGCAGCAACACTGAAGCAAAGGGTGGAAGAAAAGGAGAAAGAAAAGCCAGCAAGTGTAGAATTGGTTGCCCCGGTAAAGTATTCAAGGTGGTATGCCACGCTTTACCTCATCTGTGATGTGCTCATGTCTTGTCATCTAGGAAGCGCTGGCCCACGTGCCCATAAAAGTTTAGCTTAATCATCTTAAAAATAGATGTCAAGCTGACATAGCTTCTTCGCATGTAGAAAGCTTTAGCTATTACATGGAAGTCTTAAATGGTGACCAGTGCCATAAGGGATGATACGTGTAGGTCCCTGCTGGAGAATTGCTGTATGGGTTTAGGATGACTACAGCTGCCAGAGCAGCTTTTATTCAGGGGGCTGAAAGGTGTCTTCACTCACCACCTTTACATTTTTACTGATTGCAGCTTTGCCGCAGATGGATGGAGAATGACTGGTGGACTTTTATAGATGTTGTAAAGAGAGTGGCTTGTAGGAGTCTGGAAAAGGAGAATCTTTTCTTATTATGCATTATTACCCGTGGACTGGAGGGTACCAACACTGTGTATCACCTTCCCCACACTCTCTGGTCCTCCTCCTACAGCTACCCAAGGATCTAGACATCGGTTTCTGTTTGCTTCTGACTTAATAAAAGCTTTGCAGTAGGTGATGGCTGGGTGCTGGATTTGTTCAGCCCATCCTTCTCTCCCCTTCTCAAGGAACGGTAACTTCCCACCTGGTTTAGGGATGGCGTGGTAGCGGAGTTGTGGATATTGCCTTTCTATTTGCTTCCTGGCAAAGGTTTTTGAGAACTGTGCTTCAGCCTCAAAATCACTGTCTTTGGAGAACCTGGGGTGTGAAATGAAAACCAGACTCAGGAAAGCAGCCTGAGGTTCCAGGGATAGCTTTGTGTTACTCAGTTATGCTTCTCAGTACTTAAAAGCGGTAAATCATGCTAATAACAAAATGATCAACCCTTTTCATGTGTCAGGCAGAATAAGACAAGTGAGTATTGCATGACCTTGGGCCCAGCATGTCCTGTTCCTCAACGGGACGGGGCTAAGGCAGACTTACCAATGTGTCTTGCAACCCCAAGCACTGAAATGACTCCATAACTGTTGATTTAGGGTCAAGTAGAGTCCCTTAAGTGCCTTCTCCAGCTATTAAGTCCAGCTGTTACCCTGCTTGGAGGTTTATTCTTGGGCTCAAGGGCCTGTTCTGTGCTGGGAGAGACTCCCACCACAGCCCAGCAGAGCACCATTTTAAAACCAGGAATAGCGGGCATGGTGTCCTAGGAGAATGGAGAGCTAAGGTGGATGAGAAGCCATAGAAATACACGGGCTAAAACATCTATGCAGGATTGTTCTTTCTTATCAATCAAAACTCTCTGAGGATCTTCATCACCACTAAAAAACACTCAAATGGTTTCCTTTTCTCCTTGCATTTAGAAGAGGCAAATCAAGCTTTGCTACCTACTCTGGGTCCCTTTCTTAGTCTCAGATCAAAGTTACAGCTCAAGATTCATGTGAGTGCTCTGGGAGGGGTTATGTAGGAAAGGGTTTCAACTGCACCTGAACATAAAATGTTTTCCAGCCATTTCCCCAGGAAAACTTGTCCTTGGCTCTGTCAGCTCCTTCCGTTGTGTCTTCAGCAAGGTAAAGTGAATCTGACTCTTGAGAGCAATCCTCTGGAAGAGAATGGATAATGAAATCAAACTAGATATACTAAGGCAGATTGGAAACATCAACCTTAACACAAGGGCTAAGCTCTTGGCAGGTGTTCAAGGTACTATGAAGAGGTTTTGTATCAGGAATGAGGAAGTGTGGATGAGCGGGGTGTTTCTGTAAGAAAGTAAAAGTAAATGGAGTAATTGCTAAAAGAGGGAAGCAACGGAGGCCAAAGAGGCTAAGCTGTAGGGAAGGCAGTAACACAGCCATCCTAATGCGTGCGAGTATGTTTTCCAAAGCTATCATGTGAAGCCAGCTGAGATATGTAAGTAAATAAAACATTTTTATTTGTTCTTTGTTGTTTTCTGATTTGCTGTTTAAGTTCTGCAGTTTCTCTTTGCTGGCACAGAGACCAAAGATCAGTTTTAAAGAAAAACTAAGGTCTTTGTGTAATTCCACAACACCGAGCCTGAAATTCATCTCACCTAACTTCATCTGTCTAAAACTTAGGCATCTAGTCTGAGCTGATCATCTGGATTTCTTCTGTATTGAGTAGAAGGTGAGAGAGGGAGAGAGAGGGAGACACTGCACAGAGCATCCCATTTGGAGATGGGGGGGACAACCACAGGGATGTGTCTTCCCAGATCTCTAAGCTTCCTCTATAATCTAGTTGAAAATAGACTTGAAAATAAGTCTGAGGTGGCCGTAGTTACACTAGATTACTCTTTCGCTTAGATGTGAGATACTGAAGACAGCTTTTGCCAAACCCTGCCCATGTTTCACTGTAGCCCCCAGTGCTCTCCTGGTATGGCGTTCGCTCACAGGGCTGATTCTCTCCACCCAGACCACTCAGTCCCCCTGAAATATGTTTGCAAGCCCCAGCTAGCCACGGTGTGCTGTCCCCTTCCATTGACCACGTCACATGTTTTTGTCACTCTCCCTGCCCCTGTGACTTTGCACAAACAAGCAGGCAGACCCGGAAGGCATGAGTGGAACCCCAGGCTCAGCACTGATCCGAGTAGTGATGCCCATGTCCATTTAGACTCTTGTTATCTCCGTTTTGCAGTCAAGAAATGGAAGAACATGATAGCACGATGTGCTGTCAGTCCTGCAGGAGATGGAGGCGTTGGGCTCTGTTTTTACCATAACCCCTTAAGCAACAGGATGGGGTTTGTTGGTTTATTTTTTTACCCTGGATGGTTTTTTTTTCCACGTTATCTGCATATAGCTGGTATATGGCAGCTGAGCTCCCCAGCCGAGGTCATGATGCAAAGGTGAAGGCAAACAGGAAAAATGGGGTGGGAATGGCTTGTCCTGGCAGCATCACTGAAGTCACTCAGACTTTGACCCTACACCCAGGCAGAACAGTGTGTAGGTATGGTTTCTTGTTATGTTTAATGCAGTTTAAGTGAGGTGTGCCCCAAAACCCACGTCCTCTTCCCACTCCTAACTACATGCTCTAGATGACTCCATTGTATAGCAAGGCTAAGGGAGCGTCTGGTTGATCATGGAAAGTGGACCCAGTGGATGTGATTTGATTTCTGTTAAATCATTGATGTGATCTGCTGCTCTGAGAACCACACAGTCATCGGCCTGAAGTCCAAAATCAACATCCCAGCACACTGAACGTTACTGCCTGCCTTAGAGCGGTGACTCTCCAGCCTTCTTCGTAGTTTAAAAATTAAGCTTGGTCCTTGTGTATTGATTAACTGTGGAGTATTTTACCATTCCAAGTTGCTTTTCAGTGTAAAACGCCGTCTGGTTACAGTTCAGCTCAGGGAGGGGATTGTTTGTTATGATTAGTGTTGTCTTATCTTGATTGAAGAACGAAGATCTGACCATAATTGCCATGCGTCTTCTGCAGCTATTGAGATGTTTCTGAAATGCGTCTCTGTTGAACGGTGTAAAGTCTCTCTCCTGTACCAGGACAAAGGGGAGGGCTGAATTAGAAGAACCAGCTCCATATATCCATTTTACAATTGCAGAGGTAGGAGAACTGCCCTCCTGCACCAACCTTGAGTTGCCTGGGCCCACTTTTTGCCAAGGGAATAACCTGGAGGCACCCCTGTCTTCAGCAGAAGCACACAGAATATAAGAAGAATCACCCTCACTCCAGCACTCCAGCTGTCACCCGGTTTAGTGGTTTCCATAGCTGGACTGTTGTGTTAAATAGGCATTAATTTCTCGTGGAGTTGTCTAGATCATGTTTGAAACAGTTTGTATTTATCTGTGACAGCTGTTCTTCAGAGGAAGCCACATCAGGGCTTAGGTACCGCCTCTGCTCCAGCCTGCCTGCTGGAGTAAGTAATATTTTATCTTGAAAGAACACGTGTTAAACCTTCCGTTACACTGGTGAAACGACCCCCCCTGTGGCTGGCAGATCAGCGAGGTTTGATCCTGGGACCTCCAGACGTCAGTATAGGTGTCACCTGAGCTAGAGAAAAAATGCCCCAAGCCTGCTCTGCCAGTCCATTTGCTTTTGAAGGATCTAATTCCAGGGCATTTTTTTTTTTCCAGTTTTTGGTGGTATTTACCTCCTTATGCAGACTTGATGGCAACAGCAACTTTAATGAGAAGGAGTAATGTGAAAATATAACCCACCCCTTGTTCGGTCACACTGGGGAAGGACCATGCCCTTAAACATACAGTCTTTCCTCCATAGAAAAGATCTGTAAAATGAAAGTTCAGTGCTTGGAATGTGTTAGCCCCGTAGCTGCCTGGGACCAGCCAAACTGCCTCTGCACCGAGTGCTGTGTCCTAAAAGGTGACCAATTAGTATCAACAGCGACATTCAAGATGCTGCCACTTCCGAGTTGAAACAGCAGGAATAGCTTTGCGGAGCTGGGATGTTAATCCACCGGTGTTGCCAGCACGTTTGCTAGCAGCGGAAATGACGCTGCTTTTACTTACCACGTTGGGAATGTTGGGCTGCTCTTTCTCACGCCGTAAGGAAAATCTTTTCATGCTTGCCACCTCGGGGATAAAATGAAAACAAGGCGATTCATTAGCAAACGTGGTAACCAAAGCCTGTACCCCGCTAAAGCAGCACTGACCTCTGCAGCCGCTTTAGATGATAGAACAGACTGAGATGATAAAACATGAGGTTGTGATTCCGTTTATAAGCAACTTTCTTTTCAAAGTTGGACTTGTCTTAGTATTTTAGTAACACGGTCATGAAAGAAATCTTAATTTCATCGCCATTTCCTGACTTCTCCTGCTTATAATGCTGTCTCCTTACTTCTACATGGGATTTTTCACAATCAAGGACATTATAAAGACTCTTGTATGGTAACGTGCAGGAATTTATACTTAACCATGGTTCTTTCATGGGCCATTGAGCTGCAGCCAATTTTGAGCTAGGAGGTTTAATAGTACACAGGATAATTTTGGGCAAGACACAGAGTGGCCATTTCTGAAATGTCCTACTCAACTCCTCAAGTGGGGACAAGGCTAACTTCTGACAGTATTATTTTTTCCTGAAGAATTCTCAGAGAATAAGTTAAGATAAATTTAGTTGCTTTCCAACTAAAAAAAACAAATAGACTGGAGTGATGGATGAGTTAATTCAGTGTCTTTTTCCCTAGAATTGCAAAATGCATGAGGAGAAACCGATCTAAAAAATGTCATGGATATCACAGAGTTACTTCAAGTATCTGTTTTTCCTTTCCCATACTTTATCTTTAGTATTTTTGGCTGTCCTAGACATCTCCAGTCTAGAGAACTGTCTCGAGTTATATTTGTAAATTGTGAAAAATGATTGGCAGTGCTGCGAAATAAACAGTATGGCTAAGAATCTCAAACGCCATTTTATATAACTACTTGAGTGATTTAGAAACTTCTTTCCCACTGAGAGCCGCAGTACGCTTTACACTTGTTTTTCCAAATGGGAGACATTTGTTGCGTTCAAAAACCCAGTGGCTTTTAAGAATTTAAGCCCCTTAGGCTGTTTAGAAGTTTATGAAACCTTGCTAAACAGCATGCGTCGCCAAACTTTTGATCTGTACAAGAAATGTGGAGCTGGCATTTCACTAGACTCTTTTTCTTCCATGTTGCAGCTGTTCTCCAGCTCGGCGCAAGTTCAAGGCAAGATCAAGCTGAGAAAGCTGGGGATGCGTTACCTTTCTGGTCACAGGATTGAATCGTGGCTGCGGGTAAGCCATGGCGGAGGCACTGCTACCGCCTACGTGGGGCCACAGCATTCTCTTCCTTGCCTGTCTCTGTGACATCTGCACATTCAGTGCCGGGACATCCACTCACAACATCAGTTAAAATTCGCAAAGACAGAGTGTCAGTACTAATGTGACGCTGTTTGAAATGTATGTAAGTGCAGGTGGAGGTGGAACGATGTGGATGGCTGTTGCTTGTACTCCCTTTGACAGCAGGGCAGAATTAATCTTCCCCAATGCTTGCTGTCTCGGAGTTTGGCGTCCTGTTTGGGCTTCATTTTCAATGGAAAGAAGAATGTAGTTTCAGAGGGTAATTTGTCTGAGACAACTGTTTTGGGACAGGTTCACTCAGAAAATCGCAGATTGTTTTCTGACTAGGTCTTAGATGTCTGCAAAGGGCTTAAAGGCTGCCGTGCACCCACTGCTCTCCAAAATTCAGGTAACAAAGTACCCTGTGACGAAAAGTAAAAAATGGTCTGTAACAGGACCAGGGGAAAAAAAAAAGCATTTATGTATTTATGCTAAATAAAGGATTGTAAGTGTTGCGCAGAACCTCAAATTGACTTACATGCAGCCGCAGCCAAAGAAGAAATCAGTCTGAGGAATACTCCCATTTAATAGCTTTTATTTGGAAAAAATTCACAGTATTTCAAATCCTAGCCAAAATGTTCTCAACATTTTTTTTTTTTAATTTTATTTTCCTTACGCTGTGATTCAGCAATTGGTAACACTGGAGCTGTTCACTGCTCCATTATCAGCAATACTAATATAATTCAAATTAAGTGTAAACCAGTATTTCTTTGGCTAACACGAGTATTATGTTCTTATTCCCTTTGCTGGCTGGGAAGAGCAAACAATACCTGATCTGGCATAGGGCCAGCTGATACATGAGGAATCCGTCATCATTTTTTGAACCCACTTCAATCAACAAATGGAATTTATATTGGGTCAGTGCTTTGCATCATATAGTTGTATGAGGGTTTCATTCAATTCAAAAGTTTTGAAGCTAGATTTACTTACCATTAAACCGTGGTTTTAGAAACTGTGTTTCTTTGTCTGTGAAAGCATATTAGAGCTGCTCAGAACAAATTATCGAAGCTTAAGATACAAGTGACCCTGGGTAGTATTTTCTATGTTGGCCTTAAAACCACAAATTCTGCTATGTGCGTCAGCACGGTGTTACCCTGATAGGCAAGAAGGCAATATAATAACGCTGCATAACATTGCCTCAGCATCCTCTTGCCCTGTTACGGTGCATAAAGGAACAGTAGTTATGTGTAAGTGCTTCCACAAAGCAGCTACCGACTTTGTGGGGGGTTTTTTTGCCAAGTTTTCTGCATAGATTGTGATGGCGGAACTGTGGGATTTTACTAGTTAGCGTCAACCACCGAAGGATGAGTATGGCTGTGCTAACAGCCTTTGGTTTTATTCATATTGTCAAACCCGTTCTCACCTCTATTCTGTCTGGCTTTGTGAATATTCAAAGTGGATGTGAAACGGTTGGATTTTAGCACAGTGAACTTACAAAAAGGAGAGTCACCCATAGGAAGATGTGACTGCAACTTCTACAAACCTCCTGGCCATTTTACTGCAGGGGCAGGGGGGTTGCTGTCTGTACTGAATAACTTAAAATCTGGCGCGGAGACACTTTTGGGAGCTGTATTTAGGCACCTCTCTACATCTTTAAACGCCTCAGTGCTTTTGAAACCTGTCCGTAGCATCCTCATGTCCTGGGAATTTAGCATTCATTGTTAACATGATCAACTATTACTACTTGAAGCTCATATTCTGATTGTTTCACACAAAAATAGGCTGTCCAGCATCTTGCTTTCCCCTGTCCCGGTTCCTAAACCTTCTCCCCCTCCCTTCACCATCACCATCACTAAACGATATTGTTTCTGTCATGAGAAGACCCCAACCTCCACCCAACCTCAACCCGCACTTTGCCTTCAGATGTTGCGGCTTCTGACCTCTCTCCATAGCCAACATCCCTCTTTTTCTTTCCAACCCCATGGCTAAATTCTCTTTTAGTCCCTTACCCTCTTCTGCTTAGACTGCTGTACCATCACAGCCTTCCAGGAATACTCATTGAAAATATCACTAGAAAAGCCATCTCCCTTGTCCTCCAGCGTACTCAAGTCAAGGTCTCCTTCCACCACCTTCACTGTCTTCCTACATGTTCTTACATCAAAAATACATTTCTCACCTCCGCTGTGTTTTTCTTTTGTAATGTGGCATATTATCCATCAGTCCCCTCAGATTTGGTTTCCCATTTATAAGTGTCTTACCAGTCGCTCTGATGCCTTCTTCATGGGGTCTTTGTGTGCTGTAAGACACTTGCCAAGCTCACCTGCTAGGCTGTCTACTTAATGGGAGTTTGCTTGATTTGTTCTGAAAAATAAATAAATGCAATTTTGCTGGTCCTCTTTGCCAAAAATCTGTTTGGTTTTTATACCACCCGCCTGGCTATCTAGAAACCCTCAACCAGGCAACAGTTATATTACCAGTAAAGCTATGTTTACTATCAAAACCTTCTGGCACAGCCAAACGCTCCCGATGAGCTTGATTTACACAATAAAACACATCCTTTCCCCTCAAATACTGAATTAAACATGCAACTTGAGTTGTCAGTAGGCTTGCTGTTTGTGGCTTCCTGCCTCCTAGAGCGTTGCTCCGCCGTTCAGAATAAAAAAGGAGTTTTTGGAAGCCTCTAAGTGGATTCAGAGGGAAGGCCAAGATGTATTCTTCTTGCGTCCTTCCCAGCAGAGCAGGAGAAATTGTCCTTTCCGGCAGAGCATGGTGTCACACGAGTGGTGGCAAGAGCAGCCAGCTGGGACGCAGCCAGAGGGGCCTGAGCGTAATGCGCCACAGCTGCCCTGGCTTCGCTAACACATCAGGAACAAAGAGCTTAATTTTGTAATCCAATGAGCAAATTAGCGGAGCAGAGGAAGAACAACCATGAATCTGTTTGAAAACCCCAGTGGTAGCTGGTTTGCCATCAGCTGGGCAGCTAGGACTGTCAGAGCTGCATCACGGTGGCAGGTATCTACTTACCTGGTTTGGTAGCCCAGGAAATGTCACATGGATCAGCCTCAAAGTGTCCCATCTGCTGTCAGGTCCCTGGTAGTGGCCATAAGGAAGAAGATGAGCTCTGTAAGAGGTCATTGTGGATAATCGGTTTCAGGAGCAGCCCTCATTTCAGTCTCGGGAAAATTAGAGACTGGTTTAAACCTTTAGAGTAGGTCTACTCTTTTGGATTAAATGTTTCTCATTAATTCTATCCACAGGCAATTCGGTTAAGTGACCAGCTGGTTTTGTGGGTAGATTTTTGTCTGTAAGGACTTCTGCTGTCTAACAGGGTGTTGTGTTACGTGGTTTTCCCTTTCAGAGCGTCTGCGTTTACTACTTTCTCCTTTCAGTTTGGTGTGCCAAGAGACCTCTGTACCGTTCCTGAGAAAGTTATGCTTTCTTACAGTCCTCTCCAATGTCTTCAGAGAGTTTTTCCATATCTCTGAGCATTCAGAATTGCTCTTCTCTACATTGCCTCGAGTTCACATGGTCTGCAAAATGGGATGACCAGTTCTGTCTGCCAGTTCAAAGGGAACAGGCTTGTTTTCCAATCGCATAATTAATGCAGAGGGATTACACAATATTTCTGAGTCTGCTTTTCCATACAATCCACCAAAGACAAATTTAGAACAAGCTGCATACTTTCAGTCGAAAGTTTGAATTACTATTTAAGTATGATTAATTTGTCCAAATTCCCTGATACCATGCCTGTTTTCATGTAATCACGTACAGTCTTCTGTAGGCAAAAATTAAAATGGTGTCTGCTTGGACCAGAGTGTTGCAATAAAAGTTGTTTGTTTTACTCTTCTGAGCAGCATAAATGGGAACAACAAGTAGGGCTCCTTGCTCTCTGAAATGAGGGTGGGTAGAGGATGTCTTTATTTCGCTACTGGCATTGTGGGACGTGCTGCTGGCTGAAGCTAAGAGGTGGTGTTACCCCATAAATAGTATATTATGGGAGGGAGGGAGGGAGGGAAAGAAGAGAGTGCTTGTGGTCTACCTAGGTGTTTATATAGTCCTAATATTTGAAAGAAAAGAGATTCAGGATCTTCCACAAACTGAGACCGCATGACATAATTGCGTTGGAGCCCCCAACATAGGAAGGACATGGACCTGTTGGAGCAGGGCCAGAGGAGGCCATGA
>RSEF01000001.1:1249225-1269791 GCA_003993805.1 Himantopus leucocephalus | reverse complement strand
GCTGCTGGGGATGCAGCCCAGGATACGGTTGGCTTCCTGGGCTAAATTCCAGCCCTATCGCTGATTTTCCCCCTGTTTATCATAGAAGTTGTAAATTACTGCTTCATTTGCAGATCCAATTTAAAAGCTTTCATCTGCAGGTATTCATTCTTTCCCGTTCCCTCATTTGACAGGAATCAGTGATACTGATTCACATTTCTGTGTCCTGTTCCTCAGAATCTGAAATAAGAAGATAAAATGTAAGTTTTACTCCTTTCTTCCCCCCAGCAAATAGAGCCTCTCAGGTCAGATTTGCTCCTGATAGAATAGTAACGGCCTCAAAAACCCAGGAAACAACTGGTTTCTTCAGGGCTTTTGTTTGCTTGCCACGTGGGTAACACGTAATCAAATGATGAGGGAATGAGAATTGGGAAGAAAAAATCCATAGNCAAATGATGAGGGAATGAGAATTGGGAAGAAAAAATCCATAGACAAGCAGCAGGCCTGATTAATGTTAAGTTCGCCTCTTGAGGAAGGAGATTTCTGTGTACCCCCTTGCAAAAGAAAGCCAAGATTCTCCCCAGCCCACGAATTAAAGGCTGGGGAGGTTATTTTGAAGCTGAACTAACACAAATACAAAGGCAGCGTCTTGGTCCTCATAATTCGAGGCTGTGCCAGCGTTGTGCTGACATCAGGGGGAGCAGAGGGAGGCAGAAGTCTCATGCCGTGTGTGCAGATGCATGTGTGAGCCTGGTTTTCTTTGATGGGCCTGCAGTACCCTTCCAGCCACAGATTAAAACGGGGGAGCTACATGCTTGCTAGCACGTGTCCCAGCCTTTGGACAAAGTCTCATTTGCATTGAAAATACACGCTGATTCGGTGCAGTGTATAGAAACGGAGCTGCAGGAAACATGGAGCTCCAGGCTCAGCTCTACCCCATCATCCCCAGCAGACGCGTGTCTAATCTCTTCTTAAAAATCTCCATTGCTGGAGATTTTATTTCCATTCTCAGCACTCTCTTCCTGTCTTTATCTGTCCTTACAACTGGAGCATTTTTGCTAAAGTCTAAGCAAAATATCTGTCCCTGAGGTTTAGGCCCACGAGTTCTTACTCCTTGTGCAGCAGGAAGTTTTTGTGCTGCAGCTTTTCCTGAATGAGGAGTGGAGGGGTTTTGTGTTGGTTTTTTTTTTTTTGTCTCCTAGCTGACGTATGTGGGATGCTGAAGAGGAGGTAAGTCTTCTCTGTGCTGGAGCAGTGTTCATCTTTTCTGGGAAGTCTCAGAGGTTTCTGTCCGACCCATGCGCGCATGCAGCGTTGAATGACTGGGTGAAGTTTATAAACATGTAAAATAGGGAATGCAGCTCCCACTTGCAGCAGTTAAACTCTTATTGTTACATAATGTGGTAATTATGGAATATAGGGGTTGGTGCTGGTGAGGTCAGTGAAATTGGTCACTTAAGTAAAGCCAAACACAGGAGGTGTCTGTGGGTTCACCACCTTGAGTTACCCACGCTTTGCCTTGCGAGTAAACCCTCAGCTAACGGCCACCTCCTGATGGCTCTTGGCTCGCTCTGCCAAAGGAGGCTGCAGATCCAGCAACCTCACTGGTCCTCAGTAGGGAGGGATGGGCAAGGAGACAACAGGTCATCAGGAAGGAGAAACTTGGTGGTGAACCTGCCCTGCTGCCAAGCTGGAGCTGGGGTCGTTGTTAATCTGCAGCATGTGGGTTATAGGTGTGAAAACATGGTCACTACTGGATGTGGGGTTGAAAGCAGGGCGAGGTGGCCTGTTCGCTGTGTTTATTTGTCAGGTGTATCCACTGGCTTTCCAGGAGCATGCACACAATCCACGCAAGGCTCAGCTTGGAAATTGTGGGATGGAGAAGATGCTGTTCCTCTGGGGAGCTTGTAAAAATGTTTTTAAATATCAAAGGTTGTTCCCAGGCATGTGAAACAGGACAAAACTGTGAAAAGCTTCACTCTCAGGCCACCTGCTCTGCATCAGAAATGTTCCAGAGTTGCATTTGCTGGTACACTCCTGCTGTACTGCCAGGAGATGCGGAGTTGTCTGTGGTTTGCTGCCTGCAGCCACAGCTGCCTGTCTGGGTGGCTGGCTGGGGCAAGAAACAGTGATGTTAACGGCTCTGTCTCAACAGTCCCCAAAAGTCCAGACCCCATATCACCTGCATGAAAAAGCAGTGCTGTAAAATCTCCATATGCAGCATGTGGTGAGCCCCAGTCAAAGCATCCGAATGCAGGTGAGGTGATAAATATATCCCTGGGCTTGGGGAAGGTCTTTGCCTTTAGCCAGCAAAGTTTCCTGCTACCTTGGAGTGGTTTTAGCACATCAATTTTCCCTCTGGCTAGCTTACCACAGCTGGCACTGAGCTACTGTGTTTTATTAGACAGCCCGGATGGTGCTCCAGACAACTTTAAATTGTGCTTCAAACTCAGACATTAGAACAAAAGCCATCAGGCTCATACGACACTGTCTCTCTGGTTATTATATTTGCCTCGTCTTTCTTTTAGGACTCCCCTAATGATGGCTTGCACCAGGCAAAACCTGGAGGTGATCAAAGCTCTCGTGGAGCATGGAGCCAACCCGCTGCTGAAGAACAAGGATGGTTGGAATTGCTTCCACATCGCGAGCAGGGAGGGCCATCCCCAGGTTGTCCGGTACCTGCTGGATGTGTCCCCAGGGAGCTGGGACACGGAGAGCATGATAAAGAGAACACCTCTGCACACAGCAGGTAAAAGAGTGCCCCATTGCTACCAGATGGGTTGGAAGAGAAGAGTGGGCTGTGGTGGCAGTGGAGAACAGAAAGGCGCTGTTGTTTCAGTTCACGTTTAGTTTGGAGAAACAAAATGTGACCTATCTAGATCCAAAACCACAGGGAAACAGTGAAATATTAAGTTAGTGTAATTAAACGAAAAGAGGCTGGTGGTGGGCATTAGTGGGAGCTCACCTCTCTGAACTTTGGTTTGCTAACAGTGCTCTGCTGCATCTTTGCAGGGTTTCACCTCAGGACAGACACTCAGTTGCTTTCAGATAACTAAACAGCAAGAATTGGGCTTAATAGTTCTTAATGATGTGCCAAAAACTGAGCTTGTGAAGTTGGAGGGTCCTCAGTTCCCATTTCACTGGATTTTGCCTGTACTCAAAGCATGTTTTTGTGGTGAATAAGAATTATGTTCTCTTGGGAGTGGTGGACCACTCATGATTACCCACTGACTTTGGCCTCCTTGGCCCAAGGTATTCATCTCCATCTCTGCGTCCCTGTGACAGATACGTCCAAGCTCCCATGGCTCAGAACACATTGCAATACACTTTTCCTTGCTGGCGTATAAAGCTGCCAATTGCACTTGGAAAATCTGCAAGGCTCCAAGCATATCCTGGCATTTTAAAAGTCCTAGAAGTGGCAGAGCTGCTGAGAGGCGCCTTTTGGGATCTGCCTGTTGATGGCCATTTTTACCAGTTTGGTTTATAATCTTGTCAGTTCTTGTAAGAGACATGTCTCTTGAAATGATCCATTTTTGTGTGCATGCTCGGTGGATTAGATCATTATGGCAAATCTGAAGAGCCATAGGGTCTCTAGGCACAACCTCTGAAAGAAGCATCGCAGGTTTTGTTATTCTCACATTGCTGTCAAGAAGGTGGCATTGAGTGGTGGGAAATCCAGTGCCTTTCTGCAAAGGAAAAGGATAGTCTCTGCTGGGAATACACAAGGGTGGTTGTTCGCGTTGGAGCCTAGGGTGCCCGGTCACCCTGCTCTGGCCTTTTCATTGGTTTAAAAGGACACATAAAGGGAGTGAACTGGTCTGAGGAACCACAGACATCATCTGTAGGTACGGTGGGGAGAAGAACAGAGTTAGCTGCACAGTCACCCAGAGGCAGTTTGGGTTTGGTTTGTGGCTTTCTGACTCTTTCATCCTTAAGATGGGGGAGTGATTAATTTTAATTTATGAACGATGCACAAGGTGTGCCTCAGTTAAGTCCTCTGAGCCTTAATAAGTTGAATGGCCCAAAAATACGTTAATGCAGCATTAATGTCGTCCTACCGTGTCTCATTGCCCCTTACTTGTACGTTTACTCACAGACCCGTGCAAGCTAAGCAGTACAGATAAAGCATGTGTCTTCCCAGAGCTTAAATCCCCTTAACTCTGCCCTCAGAGATGCAGTGGGAGTGGACAGTGAAGGGAACAAGTGAGGGAGTGGAGAGGTGTGTGACACCAAGTCGGGGTGACGTTGTGGGGCAGTTTCGGGGCTGGAGGGTGGTGGCTGACCTGAATTTTAAACATGCCCCATCCCTGAGTGGGAATTAGGCTTTGTGTCCTGGGGCTCAGCAGTGTCTCCACAGGAGAGATGAGCGTGGGGAGCCACTGCTTAAACCTGCGGCTACGTAAACTCATTTCCCAAAGAATTTAATAGGGATTGACTCTCCGGAAAGACCCGAGATATCATGAGGAGACCCCTGCTGTGCTGTAATTAATCTGTTGGGTATGTTGCTCCTTGGCTGTCGTTCCCGTTACTCCTCCAGTCCTCAGTAGCCGCCTGTCCACCGCGCTGTGCTCATCAGCAGTGACAGTCCCAGCCCAGGGGCATTGGCTGTGCCTTAGTCCTTGTGCTTGACCTGGGAATGAAAAATAGCTGATGAGTTGTTTGATGTTTCAGGCTGGGCAGCGAGGAGCAAGTTGCCTGAATGAGAAATGGCTAACCCTCGTTTATTTGTGTGTTCTTCTGTCCTTGCTCAATCCAGGTCTTATGTTTCCATGTCTGGGCTCGCGGCCCCCTCACAGCCCTCGCTCCGTGGAGAGGTGGACGTTGGGTTGGGATCTTGGGGTTGAGTCTGGGACAGGGTCAGGAGCAGGGTGAGGACTGTGCTGAGGAAAAGGGGTGCTTTTGTCCTTGAGCTTAAAGTCTCCTCCCTGCCTTGTAGCGCTTGGGATAGGGGGGTAAAGACAGCAATGGTGAGATGCAGCGCCTGGTTCTCACTGCTTCGTAGAGGTGTCTTCACCTCTGTGTTGCCTCCTATGTTTGACTTTCACTGTGGCAAAGCCATCAACCCATGTTTTGGGTTGGTTTCTGGTCATTTTACTGATCCAAGTTAGATCACACATTGGTGGAGCAGCAGCTGGTGTGGGAGTGACTGGGCAGCAGGAAGGGCTGCAGCTGCTTAAACCTCTTTTGCGCCCCAGCATAATTTTAACCCAGGACGATGCTGGAGGCTGGTGCTCGGTGGCTGCTGGTGCCAGCATCCCCACACACACCAGCATGTAGCCCACTTCCACAGACACAGCTCCCGAGGCAGGGGCACGGGCGAGGGGCCGGAGATGATGCTGGAGCTGCCGGGGGAAATCATGTCAAGATGAACCGCCGTCTCAATGAGTTTACATCCCAAGGGTGTGGATATGAGCACATTAACCCATGACCAGTCCAGCTGGCTTCCTGGCACGGTTATCCCTGGATAGTTGATGGGTAATTTTCTTCCCCCGTGCAATTTTTTTTCGGGTTGATTCCTCAAGCTTTGCTTCTTCATATATCCGTAGCCTGAGGCAAGAGAGCGAGGGAGATGTAATTAGAGGAAGTGGAATGCAACAGTGGATCTGAGCGCTGCAGCTTTCTTGTGTCTCTGTTGCTGTTAAAGGATGTAATCGTGTTGCTTGGGGTGTGTTTTCTTCACATAGCTTGGGATTTTTAAAGCCTCTGTTTCGAAAATCCTTTTCACAGTGTGGCCTTGCCTGTATTTACATCAGCTCAGGTGAAGGGGTGATAAATGGGCAGGGAGCAGGAGCAAACGGCCAAGATCTGGGAGGATGGGAACTCCTTTTTGGGCTTTCAAAGAGCATCTATTGTGCAGCTGCATCTGAAGGTTATTGCTGGTAACACACATTTGCCAGGGGCCCTTCTTCCATTGCAGAAATAGCCTGATGTAGCAGCTCTGGGCTTGGTTTGATTTTTATTTTTTTTTCTTTAATCTATTTCATTTGTTTTGCAAAATGACCTGTAGAAAAAAAAGCCAGATTAAGGCTGTCCGCACATTGCTGTGATACGATGTGTTTAAAAAAAAAAAAAAAAANNAAAAAAAAAGGAGAATATTTCAGTGCATGATGTTCAAATCCTCCCCCACTGTTGTTGTTTTTCCTCTGAGATGCTGTCTGGGTGAGGATGCTTCATTAGGATGATGTGATGGGTAGTTTGAGTGGCTGAGGAGGGGTGGAAATGCCATCCAGCTATTCACCAGCTCCCTGCTTTGTGTTCATTTTGCTTCTCACAGATTTCACTTCGGGGATTAACAAATACTTGCAAGAAAAGATCTTTGTGTCGGCTTAATTGCATGTACGGTCTCATGCACGCACTCTGCAGTTAGAAGCAAATGGTGCCTATACGCATGCCTTTTCCCTGGGTTATCTGGTGTTTTCCTATGGGATCAGGGGAAGGGAAGGCTTGAGATCTGGAGACTGTGTTTTAATTAAAAAAAAAAAATTCAAAAGCTTTGAATTTAAAGCCTCTTGCAACCTCTTCTCTCATGATGAGTAAGCCAAAAGGGTCAGAAACCTGATTATGTTTCACCGTAGGCGGACAGTGGCATGAAAACATAAATTAACCCTGCGCTTCTCTCTTTCTCCCGCAGCAATGCACGGCTGTTTTGACGTTGTGGAGCTGCTCCTGGAGCGGTAAGCAGGCTTCCTCCCGGCACTGTCTCCCCCACCGCCAGGCTCGATCCAGCTGCCCGGACACAAAGAGCGTTTATGCCATTTGGGAAGCCCAGCTGCCCTGCATGTGATCCCGATGCCATCCCTGTTTCCTCCGGGTTTTTCACGGCCGGTTAGGGACCTTTGAGACAAGGACACTCTCTGGATGGGCTCCGATGGGCTCTGACTTCACTATGACATAAGCCCCGGTTATATAACTCGGCTCTTCTGTGCTGATTCATTCCCGTTGCCTCTGATGTGTCCGAGGCCGTATGATAACAACAAAACAGTTTTCTGACAGCTTGGTTCTGGGTGCAGCTCTTCCAGGCTGGACTCAGCTTCCAGGCTTTATTTTCAGGCTGCAACTCCAGGAAGACTGATGTGAAGTGGCTTTAAATCAACCTGCGCTCAGTCATCCTGACCCTATTACCTTCCTAACCAGCACTGCCTACTGCCAGACCTGGAGCAGCTTTTCCCAGGCATTGCAGCCGCTACTAGCCACAGCTCCTGTTAGTCGACTCTTCCTAGCCTTGTTAATTCCTGTCTGTGCTTGGCCTAGCATAAACATAGCCCTGTGATTCGAGCCAGGCTTTCAATTTTAATTCAGTCTTCTCTCATTTCAATTGAGCTTTAACCTGAGCAAGACCTGTGGGCTTTGATTTTGTACATGGCGTTGTTATGCGAGGATATGGTTTTCCCTTCTGCCAGCGCAAAGCCTGTGCACACCTTACCCCTTCCAGAGGTCCACTGTTCGAAGGGCAAGGGAAGTAAATATAAATGATGTATAGAGCCCTGGCTTTTGTGCAGCCGAGCAAGCTGCACCAGCTGAGTACCAGATCTCTGACCCAAGAAACCCCAGCAGTCCATACCCCAGGGCATAAAGCACTGAGACAGGTTTATGTGTGGTCTACGGATGGGCTTTATATATGCCATTTCCAATCCCATCTGCTGATCGTCTCCTGTCCCACCAATGCAGAGCAACTGGTGCAGTAAGGATTTTAGAGGTGCCAACAATTCTGTCCTGGCTTTTGTCTTCCCTCCCAGGTGCCGGTACAAACCTGACAGCAGAGACAAATGTGGAGTCACTCCCTTTATGGATGCCATCCAGAATGGGCATGTCAACATCGCCCGGCTGCTCCTGGAAAAACATCAGGTAGGTGCCAAAAACGTCACCTCCCTCCTCCAGGACCTGACCTAGAACTGCCAGGACAAGCGATCCACACGTTCACTGTAACCAAATTGTAAAGAAGCGAACTGCAAAAGAAGGCAAATCCCCCCTGGAGATGAGCAAGATTTTGCCGCGTAGGGCCGCCAGGACTCAGCTCATGGGAAAGACTTGCCCTTGGGCAGGGATATACCCCCATAGCTGGTGCAAGGGGATGGAGAGACAAGGCAGTGGCAGGAGGGGACAGGACTTCCCCAGCGCCGCAGGGGCAGCTGTGTCAAAGTCTGGAACAGGTTGCCCAGAGAGGTAGTAGATGCCCCATCCTTGGAAACATTCCAGGTCAGGTTGGACAGGACTCAGAGCAACCTGATCTCGTTGAAGATGTCCCTGCTCATTGCAGGGGGGTTGGACTAGATGACCTGTAAAGGCCCCTTCCAACCCAAACTATTCCATGATTCTAACACACACAAAGCCAAGAGCTGCGCTGGTGAGTGCCAGGGCTCTGCGTTGAGGCTCTCGTGGCTGTGCTGAGAGTGGATAACAGGCAGGTGTCGGGCTGTGCTGGCTGCAGCTCATCTCCGGCCTCCCTCTCTTGTGGCAGCTGCTGCTCCTGCGTTGTCTCCCAGTAATCTCCAATTTCCTCCAACATACAAGGCGTAACTGGGATGTCGTTAGAGCCAATTGTGTATAGTAGGAACCAGACCACTGCATTATTTATTGACTGTTGAGTTGATGTGAGATGGTTGGAGCCTACCTAATGGCTGATTCTCATGGAGGTGGGGTTGTGCCTCCCTTTTCACCTGCTTTGCCCTCGCTTGGCCTCTGCCCTGCATCAGCTCTCGTGTTCATCGGACACCGTGCCGAAGCGGTGCAGCTCACTGGCCTGGCAGAAAGCTGGCATGGCAAAACCAGTGAATCTGTTTGTGCTACGCTGGCAGGTTGAATTGGCCAGCTGAGCTCCCAGCAAGGCACGGAGTGGGCCAGGGAAGGTGGTACCACACTTCTTAAGATCGCAGGTTTTGGACTTACTCAGCTGTAACACCCAACAGAGATGGTTTGATGCCCAGGTTGTGTTTGAGTGCGTAGATACTTGTTGACTTCAGGAGATGTTTATGTGTTTGTCTTCGCTCATCTGGCCCTAACAGGATAAAGCATTTGTGAAGTTTGCTTACATTTTTGGTCTTGCATTTCAGGCAATGAAGATGGAATAGTTGATTTAATTTCCTCGTTGTGGTGCCTTGGCTTACTGCCATGAAGCAGCACTGGAAATGCTAATGTTGCTTGCTTCTAGGTTTTATAAAACCATGAGTCAGGCCCACTAGACTTCAAGAGGCTGGATTATATCCTTTAAGATGAGTGCACTGTGTATTACTTCCGTTACCCTTCTTGATTTTACGTCTTTGCGGTTCACATTCAGAGACTCACGGAAGAGATCTCATGAGGTCATCCACCCATCTCCCTCCCTCTACCTGCGTCCAAGCGCTTCTCCACCAGCACAGAGGTTGGAGATGGGTTGTTCCTTGCTGCTTTAAAGAGTTGAAACCCATCATATGTTCATCAACTGAAGAGAGAGGGGGCTTGGTTCTTTTTTGGCACTAGTTTTGCTTATCACTTGAAAAGCTCAGCAGAGGTCCGGCTCTGGTCTGCAAATCACACTGCTACCAACCGCACCAGTCCTGCTGGTGACATCCCACATGTTCATTGCCATCACTATCGCCATAGCAGGTGGACACGATTCTGCTTGGGCTGGTGATTGTCCTTGAACATTTGGCCAGGCTGTAAATTTCGTTCCCTTTTCCTCCTCCCCCATTCTAGGCCTGTCCTTCAGCCATGGACGCGCTCGGTGCTCAACCTCTGCACCGGGCAGCTGTTACGGCCCAGGATGAAGCCATCCAGTTCCTCGTCTCCGAGCTGGGTATTGATGTCAACGAAAGAGCGACGACCCTCCAACTCACAGCACTGCATTATGCAGCCAAGGTTTGTCCCTGTTCCCAAGCTCCCTCTACAAAGTCTCTGCTAGTTGGTGTGCTACAGGCAGGCATCTAAAACAGGCTGGTTTAGTTGTTTGCCACTGATGGAGGATTTACATTCCTAGCTCATCCTCTGTCACTGTCTATCTGCTCCTGACCAGTCCCATACCCTGTTTAATGGGTTTTAGATCCTCACTAAGTGTGTCCAGCTGCTTGCAGAGTGGTGGTGGGTATGAGTTGCTATGTTCACCACCCTCCTGCCCATACCGCTGCCTGCGCTGTGGGTTAGTAAACCCTCCTGCCTGGCGCGTGGCTGAGTGGGATCATGCAGGGGCAGAGGTGAGTGGCAATAGGGCACAGCTCCCTTGCCATGCATCCAGTTGGCCATGGTCTGGGTAGAGCTTGACCCATGCCTCTGGTGAGCGTTACTCTTCCAGTCTGCTACCTTTGGACCAAAGTGCAATACCTGAAGGGGTTCCGCCTTGCTGGTTATTGGGAGCTGTCGGTACCAACAGTTCATGAGCTGTGACAGTTCTTCACCAGCATCTTCTCACTTGCCTGGCAGAGGAGATGTGGGTGAAATGCTGCTCAAGATTTCTTTCCCTGTCTTTCTTCAGCCCTGTTGGTTTGGCTCCCAGCGGGTCAGTGGCCAGTCTCCATGCCAGCAGCTTGCAGGACACAGTATGGCTGATGCACTGTGAAACAGCAACTGTTTGTTGCAGTAGGCCAGACTCTGGCCTGCCCATGCCAGGTGTGAGAAAGGAGAAGTGGAAAGGCGGAGGGAGCTCCCGGCTGCTTATCTGTGTCCTTCGCACAGGAGCTGTTTTGAATTCCAGGCAGCAAGAGTTGTTTGAGCTTTCTCCTCCTCCCATCTCATGCCTGTGCGGGAAGCGGGGCCTGGTGGGCTGTGGGTGCTGCAGCACTCCCTGGGAGCGCAGAGCAGAACCCCAAAGCCTCACTGCTGACCAGGATCCCTCCTAGGACCCTGCTACCTCCCTTCTGCTTGGTGCTGTCGCACCACGATGTGCACCATGCTGGCAGCAAGGGAAGGTCCCTGCTCAGATCCCTGCATGTTAAACCTCATGAGCATTAACGTGCAGCACTCAGAGCCTGGTGTAGACTTGTAGTGGGAACGAAGCATCATCCCAGCGCCCCACTCCTACAAAAGCATCAATGACACTTACTGGGAGTGCTGGCAACAGTATTCTCCTCCAGCAGGACCCAGCCGTGGCATTTGCTGGCTCCCACAAAGGAAGCCTTTCTCCCAGCTTCCCTTCCTCATGCTCTGAGAAACCATGTTGAAAGCCCTTTTGGTTGCCAAGGGTACGTTTAACAGCAACGCTATTGGGGAATATAATGTGCCTTGGAGAAGATCCCAGCTCTGTCTTGGCGAACGGCTGATGGGGGGCGATTTGATGGGTTTCTCTTCCTTCCCGAGGCTCAGTGTCACTTTATATTTACAGCATCATTTGTTTGGCTGGTGGTTTTTTTTTTTTCTTTTCTTATTACTTTGCATTTATAAATACATGGAAATCAAATTACGCTTTCAACCCAATTTGCTGCCAAAGCTGTGGCAGCTAAAGCAGTTCCTGGCTTGCCGTCTTTGCCACTGAGAGGGGGTGTGCATGCAGCAGGGAAATGGGAGCCTTGAGCAGGGGGGAAGATGCTGCTAAGTGGTATGATTATGGGGGAAAATAGTGGGTGGTGGGGATAAAAATAAGGGCCTTCCATTCTCATGCCACACGACAAAGACTAATTCATTGCATTGAAGAAGTGATTACAAAATCAGGCGTGTTATTTAGGGAGAGAGGATTTATTTACGGAGAAGCTTGTGTAGAGAGGAGGGCTGTGGGGGCTGTGTTGCATTTTCCCCTGCAGCATTTAAAACTGGCTAACAGCAGAGGCAAGATAGAGGACACTGTGGGGTGTGGAAGCGTGGCGTTCTGCATCTTCTCACAGGGCATTACAGATGCTGGAGTAATCCTTTAGGAAATGCTGGTGCCTGAGGGTACCACAAGCAGATGCGCAACAGTCCACATGAGCAACAGGTTCTGCTCTCTGAGCTGAAATACATGTCGGTAAGAGCAACTAAATCCCTATGGTACTTGAAATGGATTTACAGGGTAGGAAAACACATGGCTTTTTATTGACATTTGGTCCTTTTAACAAACAGCCAGCTGCCAATTATGAAAGGTAAGTCAGGGACCCTACAGCTCTGTGGCCAGCTGAAGTTAAAAACAATTTAATTGAGTTACTTGATTGGAAGCGAGGACTGGAGAGGCAAAGGCAAGATCAGTTGACAAATTAGTGCACCAATTTGCTATTAAGAAACATCTTTAGGTTGTGTCACCCAGTTGTCAGAGGTCGTTTGTGCTTTAACTCCTCTGCAGCCACAGGCAAAGGCAAAGCCACGCTGGGAGACAGTCCTCCAAATACCTCACACCTCACGGAGTCAGCTGGGCAAGGTGGATATATTGACCACATTCAGGAAGATGGTAGGGGATCTACAGTTCTCAAAAAGAAAAGAAGAGAAGGCTCCGGGGAGACCTTGTAGTGGCCTTCCAGTACCTAAAGGGGCCTACAGGAAAGATGGGGAGAGACTCTTTTTTTGCGGGTGTAGTGATAGAACGAGGGGTAATGGGTTTAAACTGGAAGAGGGGAGATTTAGATTAGATATTAGGAAGAAATTCTTTACTCTGAGGGGAGTGAGACGCTGGAACAGGCTGCCCAGAGAAGCTGTGAATGCCCCATCCCTGGAGGTGTTCAAGGCCAGGCTGGATGGCGCTTTGAGCAACCTTGTCCAGTGGAAGGTGTCCCTGCCCAGGGCAGGGGGGTTGGAACTCGATGATCTTTAAGGTCCCTTCCAACTGTAACCATCCTATTCTATGATTCTAAAAGCAGACCCACCTGCCTGGATCTGGACTGGCTTGTGTGTCTATTACACTTGCCCTACTGAGGCACTGCTCTCAGTCTTTGGCTGTACCACACCCCACCCAACCCACCCCTTCCCCGAGACAGCTCTGGGCTGTGGTGTGATTTTAAGCATTATTGGTCTTAATTGAACAGTTTTGATTTTATAACGTGGTGTTAAATGTTCACAGAGAGAATTATGCTCCTGGGATGCCTCTTGTTGCCTCTTTATGGCCTCCGGGTAGAAATTGCTGCCAGGGACACGCAAGGCATGCAGACATGCTGACAGAGGGCCAAGCTCCAACTCCTCTCTCATGGGCTGCCAGCGGCAGGGCTGGAAAAGGTGCCTGGTGGCATCTCTCTGGCCAGTTCCCATGGGGTATCGGTAGCATGTCTGCTGTGCCCGTGCAATCCCTGGCTAATGGACCCGATCTGCACTGCCACAGGCAGCTGACCCTGATTTCCAGCAGCTCTAAGGTCCTCTGGAGCCTGAAGTGGCTTCTGGTAGCACCAGATTTGACTGTGACAGTAGATCTGCGTCTGTGCCCTTCCAGGTGCCGTATGCAGTTAGGGACAGATCACTTGCAGCTTCCTTTCTTTTGAGGCCTGTGTTATTTCTGCTAAATGCAAAGGTGAGAAATTGTGCAGAGCTGATTCTGAATTTCACGTGCCTGTGCTCACCACTGCAGGAAGGACACGCGCGCACCATCCAGACGCTGCTGTCTCTCGGTGCTGATGTCCACGCAAAGGATGGGAAGAGCCGTTCCGGTAAGGCTGCTGAGCTATTTGTTCACCCTCTGTATGACAGCGAGAGTGCGCTTTAGTAACAGGAGCCCAACCTCCAAAGCAGCTCGTGCTGCTTCGGCTCAGTGGAGCGTGCAAGGGGATGCCAGATGCACATATGCAAATGGCTCTTGGAGCAGCGCAATGTGGGGGGGGTTTTTTGCAGCTTTCATTCACTGTCTCTCTTCCTGCTGGACTTTCTGATGTCTAATGGCGTGGTTGAGCCTGCAGTGGGGCCTTTCCCTCGGGGAAGAACAGAGATGCTAATTGGTGTTTCGCTTTACCCAGCTGCTTATTTTGCATGAAACTTTCAGGAGCTTAGTATCTTTGATACCATTGCCTTGCCATCAAATTTGCTTGAAATTAGCCAGTTCAAAATGGTTAGGGTGGGCAGAGAAATGCAACGATTGCACAAGCTCTTAAGCCTCAGTTCCTTAGCAAACTGCCTAAGAATGGCTTATGAGCAAATAACAGAGAGCTTGAACGTAAATATAGTTGCTATAGTAATGCCAGTGAGTTGGCATTCCCAGTGTGAGAGTGTGAGGCGTCTCTTGCATCAGTGCATCTCTCTCAAAAAAAGTATATATAAATGATTTCAGCCATTGCCAAAATTGGCAACTTACCCAGTGTTCAGGTTTGCTTAATGACACGCTTCAGCGGTGAGCATGAAGAGTCTTGTGTCCCTCTCGATCTCTCCCTCCACCCCCTCCATGAGTAAATTCAAGCTCTGCTGAACTTGTCCAACCCTGGGATGTTTGTGGTGGCCCCTCGTGCCTGTCAGCTGCCCCGTTCCCTGGCAGTTTTACTGTGTTAGTGTCAGTGCATCCTGGGGCACTTCTCACCCAGACTCCACTCCTGCGGAGTGCCCTGTGTGGATTATCCGTGGGGATCAGGATACCCCATGGTCAACATCAGCCTGCAGCAGGAGCTAACAACCCTCAGCGTAAAAGACACTTGCCCCTGTGCAGGATTAGGCCAGGACATCAAGGCTGGCTCACTCTGGTACACAAGCCAGGTGTACCAGGACTGCCCGACTGTGCTGGAGCCATGCTGGATCAGTGTGCCGGCTGCCAGAGGGGTCTGCAGGACGGGCTGGAGTATTTCAGCCACCTCCTGTGAGATGCCCTTTGCTGCATGCAGTGCATGATCTGATTTACTCCCTGACTGTAGAGTGAGCTGGCAGGGAGCCCCAGCCCATAAAGGACCCTGGTCGTATCCAGACTAGTTTCAAGCCCCTCTCTTGCATGTCGCAATTAAATCGCCACTAAACACAGAGCAGTAGGAAGCCTGGAGGCCTCTTGCTCTGCTCGCTCTGTCCCACAGCCTCCCCTCCTGCCATGGGCACCCTCTCCCCGTGACTCAGCCAAAATGAAACGAGTTGGCTTAAATACTCCCAAATATGTGTGCAAACCTGGTTAGCTGTGCCTCAGCCGGGTTAGTACTGCTTGATGGATTGGAGGGACTAGTAATCTGTGAGGGGAGGATGTGGGGTAATAGCTGGGGTAAGCCAGGCTGGTAGCTTTTCTACCAGCAGCTGAGCCCTGCTGCGCCGTCACACGGCTGCTTGGCTGGGTGTTGCAACTGGGAAAAGTCATCTTTCCCTCTCAGTGCCTCTGCTGGGTTTCCTTCCCAGGGAATCATAGAATGGTTTAGGTTGGAAGGAACCGTGAAGATCATCGAGTTCCAACCCCCCTGACATGGTCAGGGACACCTTCCACTAGACCAGGTTGCTCAAAGCCCCATCCAGCCTGGCCTTGAACACCTCCAGGGATGGAGCTTCCCCACAGCTTCTCTGAGCAACCTGTTCCAGTGCCTCACCACCCTCAGAGTGAAAAACTTCTTCCTAATACCTGATCTAAATCTACCCTCTTCCAGTTTAAAGCCATTCCCTCTCATCCTATTACTACATGCCCTAGTAAAAAGAATGTGATGGTTGCATCTGAAGCGGGCTGAGGCCAAACCCATCGGGCCATATCAGCTCCTGTTTTGACATCTTGTCTCCCCCACAGCCCTGCATGCAGCGTGTGCTGGGCAGCAGGCGGACGCCGCACGGATCCTGCTCCGTGCTGGGCTGCGGGACGCCCCGGATGGCACAGGCACGCTGGCACAGCAGCTCGCAAGGAAGCCCGATGTCATCGAGGTTTTCCAGGAAACAAATGTCAGCACGTGAGACGAAATGGGGAAAAAAAGAGAAAGCTGTTTCATTTCAGTATGGTATGTTAGTTATCACTTCACAACTTCAGATTTAGGCATACACCTGTTTAAAATGATGGGATTTTTGCCCAAGGATTGAGCAGATTAACTGCGCTTGACACTTGGGAAGTATGTTTAGGAGAAAACCTATTTTAAATAGGATTATCTCAAAAAGATAATGGACATGATGGGTCTGGGCTATCACACTCCTGTACTGACCCCTTTGTTGTAAATTTATGGCTGCTCTTCTTTCACTTCTGAATTTCAGGGCTGAACTTCACCTCTTCTTGTGCAGCACCCAGTGCATCCAAACAGCTGAGGCCACAGCTCCCTGCAGTATAACCATCCAAGGAAGGAGCCCCATGGGCCCCTGCTGGATGACGTCTGGGGACCTACATGGCTTGAACTGACTGGAGCCTGCCTAGCTCTTGCTGGGATGTTTCCATACAGTGGCATCCTGAAGAAGAAGATACGCTTGGGTCATTGATTTTTATAGCCCTTAATGGACCTGCTCTCCACTTATCTCTTCAGTTGCTTTAAGTGGCCACCTCTTTCGGTAGCCCCTGAGAGAGGCCAAGCACGGTGCAGCGTGAGCGAGCCCTTGGTGACTCTTCCTTCATCAGATTTGAGCTGCACAGGACAAGTGTAGGGAGTCTTCAAGCTGCATCAACCTCTTACGTCCTTTCTGATCCCAAAGCCTGCTGAAATCAATAGAAAGACCTCAACCTTGCGATGACATCAAGGGTCTTCGGATCAGACTGAAAAAGAGGTATTTGTTATTCCAGCCAGTCTTGCTTGGCACTTCTCACCACCAATGAACTTAAAAAAAAAAAAAAATAAAATCCTGCTCTTTGAAGTGTATAGGAAAATGGCTTAATATTTAATGTACCCAGTAAGTCTCCAACAGCCCAGAATAGACGCAGAGGTAAGAGCTACTGTAGCTGTTTGGTTTGCTTGGATGCATCTGGAATGATAAATTGGGTTTTCCATAGAAACATGGCATGCCCCTGTCTATATGTAATGTCAAGATGTAAAAAACCAACGGGATTCTGCGGTTTTGGCAATAGCAGATGATAAAAATCAGACAGGCTTTTAACTGAGGGAGCGAGCTAGGTTTTGCTCTGCCCAGGCCGTGGTGCTCTTGTCACAGTCTGATGCATGACCCACGTGCTGCCGGGTGGGTTTCAGACGATGCTGAGCTCTGTTCAGGTAAGAAAATCCCACCCCACGGTCCCTGGAGCCGTGATGATCCTAAGCCAGATTGACAACAGTGCCATGCTCATCTCGAGTTAAACAACCTTCGTGGCAGAGTTAGGGCTTCCTCCCCTCTGCTGGCTTGTGTTGCACGAGGAGAGGCAGCATGCTCGCAAAAATAATTTGGGGGGCTGTGAGAGGGGGCTGATAGCTTGCAAGAGCGGGAGAAGCAGGGCTCGGTAGCATCTTGAGACTCTTCCAAACAAGCCTGCAAAGACCTGCTTTTTGCCAGTCTTCCCCTGTCTTGTTTCTCCATCTGGGAAGGTGATTCTTCCCCACCAGGGAGGGAAACCGGGTTAACGCTGGAAGGCGCTAACGGTGCAGGGTGATGGGAGCTGTATCAGCCTTTGGGCAGGCGAGGAGGTGGCTTTATTCCTCTAAAGATCCTGAATCCTTCCATAAGTCTAACCCTGGCCTCCATACAGCAAACAGCAACACCTCAGCCCGATAAATGCAAGGGGCTGCTTTATTCCCACTTCTCGTGATTTTAGCAAACCATGAAATAGCTGTTTCCTCCTAATATCCCTGCTAATGAGCTCAGATTTGCTTGTGAGTCTAAGCTTTTAAGAGAAAGCAAGTGAGAACGTTTTCAGATATCCGTCTCTAGCTCTCCTGGACGTGGCAAACACCTTGAAAATGTAAAAGGGCATTTGCGTTATTTTTAAGGTGCTTTATGATTTCCAAAGGCTGCTGGACAGTAGCAGAGGGCCTGTCCACCTGGAACGGGAAGCACGGGCATCATGCTCCTGTCCAAAAGCGAGATGTAGTGGCACATCTCCAGCACTGACTTCTATTTACCTTTCTTTTAAATCTGCCCCTCGGGCAATGAAATGATGCACAGAAACAAACGGGCTGTTGTTATCGCAGGTGATCAGGTACAAAAGGAGGTTAGAAAAGGATCGTGCATTCAGCTGTATGCATGCAGAATTAGCCCGTGGAAGAGCCCTTGATGTCTTTCTTGCTGTTTTTGCTGTCGCTTACTTGCTGCAAGCGGTCAGGACACCTTTTTGTCCATGGAAGCGTGCGGCAAAATGCTGGGAAGAGCTCGGCAGCGCTAGACTGCGTGTGTGCGAACCCCTGTCGTGTTCCTGGCAGACGTCTCACGTGGAGAGACGGTGCAGGCGCCTGGTCCCCGGGGAGGAAGCCCAGGAGCCGGGCTCCGTGCCACACGGTGCTGAAGACAGCTTGGAGCAGAGCCCGGCAGCTGGCGCACGGCTTCGGCGCTGTCCTGTTACGCCACCTCTTCCACCCGCCACCTCTTCCACCCTCGGCACCGGTGCTTGCCGGGGGCCCCGTAAACACTTCTGGTCCTACAGCCACAGAGAAGACCTAGTGCCTTCGTCTTGTAGGATGTGGCTGAGATACAGTCAGCATAAGTAGAAGCATCCGGATAGGTAGGAAATAATGTTGCAACGCTGTCAGAGGTCAAGAGACCTTACAGGAAGGGAGGGTGTTTTGGTTTTAAATAAAATTGGTTTTGCTCTGGTGGTTGCACCATCACACCCCCACCAAACTCACAAGCACCAAGACACGTGTGCCTGGGTGGTCTAGCCAGGTTTCCTTGTGATGACGCAGAGGACAAGGCACTGCAGCTATTGCGTCCTTATCACATCTCACGGGCTTTTCTTAGGTCGGTGACCACGTATCGGTTTTGGATGTGCCCTTTTGTACCTCTTGGGAGCTATCGGTGATTTTTTCACTTTCGCCTGGCCCCCTTCGCTGTGAGCTACGAGGATTCATTCTCTGGCTGTTGTCTCTCAACCCTGGTGTCCCAAATAGCTGCTGGTAGACATGAGCCAAGAACTTGGGGACCTGCTGACCATGGTGCATCACCACCGGCTGTTTTGCTGTCTCTTCTCCTGCCTTCTGCTGCTTCCACAGCCCGACCTTCCTGCTCATCCTCCACCCAGGCCAGTCTCAATATTTCTACTGGAGGTATGTCCACATGGATGTCGCTCCAGTTCTCCAGCCAACAGTGCTGTCTGTCCCATCCCAAGCTGCTTGTGTGTTGCTGACTTGTCCGATGGAGATGTGTGGTGGTGGCTCGTGGAGATCGCCAGTTGTCTGATGCTCACAGATGTTGGAGAGGAGGTGGAAAACCTGTCCTGCCTGCCTGGGCACCAAAAACGAGCATCCCTGAAGGGTCAAGTGCTGCCACCTGCTCGTGGGTGTTTCTGTGCATCGCCTGGTGCAGCTTTGTCCCAATTCCTGGACAGATAACGTCACCACCTTGCTGCCAGCATTGCTCGCTCCTCGTATGCTCTCCCACCGAGCGCGCCGCACCAATGAGCCTTCACCAACGCCCTGTAAATGAAGATTTTAAATTTTTTATTTCTTACCTGGGTGTAAACGAGTTTGGTGCAAGACGTGGAGCCCAGTCGTGCCTGTGTGAAGCAGGGAACATATGGTCTATCGATGAGCAGCGTTCACCCGCGGCGCCTCGGGGCTGGCAGGTCCGATTCCCTCCCCGGGGCCGTGCAGCCGCGTTCATCTCTCCCAGGCTTTGCTCTTCCAAATATTAAAGCCATTTAAAAGGAGCTGCTCTGCTCTCCCTCCAACCCACCGTGGTGGGGTTTTGGCTGCATGATGGAGCTTTGCCTGGTTCTCCATCAGCCCCATGTTGTGTGTCCTGGTAGATACGGGGAACGTAGATGTATGATCAAATTAAGATGGCTTAAGCCCTGCGGGTGTCTAATCCACGCCAGCAGCCCCGAGGCGTGTAAGCAGCTTTGCCGCTGCGTACGTGCTCCTTCTCCGAGCTTGCTCCTCTTCTGAGGGATGCAGATCCACGGGGCGTTAAAACCAGCGAGCAGCTGGGAAATTCCTGCCTCGCTTCAAGGAAGCGGTGGGCGGTGGAGACTGGGGTAGTGGCGAGGATTCAAAAAAACCTCTTAAATGCAAAAAAAAAGAAGCTCAAATAGTCTCAAAAACACGCTGGCGCCTTTGCGTCAGTGCTGTGGTTTGGCTGTGGACGGGGGGATTTGCAGCAGCCAGCGTGATCCTGAACGAGAGCAAAAAAACGTGTGTTTTGGGGTGAAAAGGGGGAAATGTGAGAGGTGATGCGTGCGAGAAGCGAAACCTGCATTTGGGAAGTAGAAAGACACCATAATTATCCTCGTTTGTTGCCATAATTAACAAAGTGCTGCCCTTAAAAGTGGAAAAGCACCGGGTGGGGTGATGCCTGGGTCCTCCTGCGTGGGTACCAAGCGGGGCACCCGTGGGTGCTCTGCCTTGCACCCCGTGACACCCTGGGGTCCCTTGCACGTGGGTGGGTGCTCCCTTTGCACATGGATGTGTCCGTTGCACGGGCATGCAAGTACCCAGTGCACACCTGCGCGGGCTTTGTGCGCATGTTGCACAGGCGTGGACATACATGTTACACACAAGCACGTGCTCCGTGCACGCATGTACTCCATTGCATGGTCATGTATGTGCTCAGTGCACTGACACACGTGTGTACACATTGCATGCGTGTGCAGCTGTCGTACAGGGACCAGGCCCAGGGCTGCCATGGGGAGGGAGCATGGGGTAGGGGACACAGGTGCCGTGGGGGGACACTGTGGCCAGGGGTGGCATGGGGAGGGGGCATGGGTGCCATGGGGGCACGCTGTGGCCAGGGG
>RSEF01000001.1:1226190-1249125 GCA_003993805.1 Himantopus leucocephalus | reverse complement strand
AAAAAAAAAATCCTTTCTTGCATTGTTGCTTCCTCTCGGTCATCCCTGAGGAAAGCTGACAGCTGATGGCACTTGGGGGTGCGGCGGAGGGAGGAGGATGAGCCGTGGTGGGGCTTTGTCCTATTGTGGAGGATGCAGCCCGCGCTGCAGGCTGCTGAAGGGGAAAAAAAAAAAAAAAAATTAAAAAATGGCAGTGCTGCTGCTCATGAGGTTTGCTGGTGGGGATTTCTTCTGGCTCCTGCCTTATTTCGAACCGGGGAGATGCCCGGGGCCACCGCGGGCTTATCTGCTGCGGGTTTAGTCGGGGCTGAAGGGTGGATTGCAGGTTACAAATAAGAGGCATTGTTTGAAGAAGAGGGGAAGAAAATCCAATATGGTGGAGAGGTTTTCCTCGCTGTTAAATAGCCTTTCCTGCTTTTGTTTCCCCCTGTTAACGGGGAGAGGTGGCTAGACAAAGAGATATCTTTGGGGCTGGCCGTGAGGGATTTCCCCCACTTCCCCTAGTGATGGTAATTGTAAATAGAAATACATGCGCTTCCTACTGTGGCTTTGGGGCTGTGATTGACGGGGCTGTCACAGTGGTGAAGGCGTCGTGTCTGCTGACACAGGGCTGGAGACAGATCTGGTTTATCATCCCCCTGTTTTGAGTATGGCAATAATGGGAACAAAACCAGGATGTGGCACAAAGAAAATGTACAGAGTGTGGGAGCGTCTTCCCAGCTGCTGCTGTAGGGTAAACCCAACTTTCCTGGTTGCTTTCATTCCTTTCTCTCAAGGCTCTTCCTTTGAGGTATCAGGAATGACTTAGGAGGCAAAAGCTTTTTCCCTTTGATAGGGAAAGCTGCAGTCTGTCCTGAAACCTGTCTCTGGCTCACCAAAGCAGGGAAACGGACTTCTGGGGAGGTGAAATATAATGAGCTGCTAGTGAAGGGGCCTCCAATAGATCTGAGCTCCATTAAAATGTTAATTTATGCTTTAGAGTGAGCTGTGGTATCAAGTTGGTAAGCACCGTGCTTAATCTCAAACTGACAAATACCAATGTAAATTTGACAAAAGGCCTCTTGTGAAATCACTTTTAAGACAAGCTAATGCTAATGATCAGCAGTTGAGTTAAAAGGAATAAATTATGGCCGTATTTTAAGGTGTGCTGACCAAACTCCAGAGCCTGAGAGCGTGCAGGAGCACTTATTTCGCTTCTGATGTGCAGGCTTTACCTCTGAAATACCAATTAGAGCAGGATGGACTTCATCTCGACTTGCTTTTCCGCACCAGCTGCTCAAGTGAATGGAAACCAAAGGTCCTGGTGCAGCCAGGATGTTCCCGATCCTAAAATGTACGGTGTTGGCTCAAGCATTGTGGCTGGCGAGTGGTGTCGGAGCAGAGCCTGGTTCAGGCTGGGCTACAGGACTCTTTCTGCTGTCAGATGAGGCATCAAACTGGAACCTTGAAGGTTGCTCCTCCAACTTAGGTCTGGTACCAGTGCTGGGAAAGTCAGGCTTCCCAAGGAAAAGGAACTGGAAAACGCGCTGCGTAAACATATTCAGTTGTTTCTTTCCGTTTCCAAAGATCCTTGAACTGTCACGAAACTTCAGATGATGTTTTCAACCACCCTTTCCTTAAAGCTGGCCCTTGCAGAAATGGAGTGTGGGGAATCCCACCAGGCAACTGTTGTAGCTGAGTGAGTTTGTCTCCTCTGCTGAAAAGCCTGACTTGCACCTCAAGTACTGATCTTGATGCTGACTGAACAAAGCGAGATTAACTGGGGGTCCTGTTTGCTGAATACTGGAGCGCTGTGCCCCTCTGCCAGGCTACCTGTCGGGCTGTGCCCATCTTGCGTCTTGTCCCATGAGAGTTACCGGTTGGCTTGTCCCAGCATCCATCACTAGGACTTGTACAAAGCCCATAAAATAGCTGTAATCCAGACCATCTGGGAGAGGCAGTGAGCGGCTGCTGATCTGGAGGGATTTTTCTTTCTCTTTCCAAAGTGAAAGTTCAGTTGTTGGTTCAAAGAGGAAAAAATAAATCATTTGAGCCTTCGTAAAAGAGCTGCAAACACATGCATTGCAGTGGTCGTTCTGGTTGGGTCTGCAGGGCCACCGCTACGTAAGCACACAAGAGCACCCGAATAGATACCGCTTTTAATTGAGATGAAAGTGGAACATGAACATTTTGGGTGTTAATCTCTTCTTCAACCAGTAATGCAAAGCTAGGGCAGCTTTAGGACTGGGATTACTGGCACTCACGATATTTCAACATGAAATTTCACCTTATTTATGTATGCTCATTGGAGACCCCATTGCAGTGCCAAGCTTGTAAAGCTATGTCTTAGCAGTATGGGGAAAAATAATCCCAGTGCATTTTTAATCCTGAATTACTGCTGATAGGACAGCCTCAAATTTACATGAGGTATAATTAACTTCATAGTGCTCATACGAGAGCGCTACGTTCCTCCCGATCCCTCCGTGCGTTGAGCGGTGGTGAAGTGTCAGGCCGTGTGTGCTAACTACAGGGCAGGTATTTGCAAAGCGCTGGTGGGTCTGGCTGCCCTAGCGCGAGCGCTGGTAGGTCCTCCAGCTACCGCATCCTGGAAGTGCTGGTGGGAATGGCTTCTCCAAGTTGCTCAAGTCTTAATAGCTTTAAGATCCTTGGCTTAGGCTTGCGAGGTGCATCGTGCATTGCAGATTAGGCAGCATCTTTCTCCAGACCTACTGCACAAACTCGTTTTTAATCTGGTGTGGTAATTGGCAGGCTGCAGCACACCTAGGGTTTTTATTTTCAGACTCGTCTTTTCGGTTCACCTTAATTTACACCTCTGCGGTCTGGAAATGGCTCGGTACTCGTTCACTGGGCCGTTCAGGAGTGGGATGTTGTGCCCTCTGACAGGAGTTTGTTATCTGCTTTCTGTGCTCCAGGTGACGTGGGTTATTTGACATGAATGTTGGGCATAATTAAACTATCTTGTTCAGCCCCAGTAGATGAACACCCTGTTCCTGCTGGGTTTTCACTCATTGCCGGCACAAGTGTGTTGAACTAAGCTTCTTACCTGCCAGCTGCCTCGCCATGTTAAAGCTATATAAATCCATCACGAAGATACACATTCACTTTCTGTAGGAGCAGAGTAGCCAAATTCTTTGGTTCAAGATATGTTTAATCGTATAGGCACAGGCCTCGTTGCTTAAAGAGCCTTAAATAACATCAAAGCGACTGCGAGGACCGAGTGGAGTGTCGCTGTCCCTTGCATCATCCTCTGGTCGCTGCGGGGATTGCTCTAGTGCAGCGAGTAATTGCTTTTGCAGTTTGTACGACAAAGTAGAGCTTTGAGTCTTGCTTGCTGGAGTCTGGTGTGGTAGACGCAGCCAGCGTTATGTTAGAGGTGGAATAGCCTGGGCGATGCTAACGAGCTGTGTGTAACTCTTGCTCACCACGGCACAGCCCTGTCCTTTCAAGAGCAAGCTCTTGCTGTGCCAGAACGTGTTGTTGAAGATGAAGGGATTTTGCTAAATGTTTTGCGCAGAATCCTCCCCTCAGCGCTGCTAGATGGACCGACGCTAGCTCAAGTTTCCATCAGTCCGTCTGAGCTGTTCTGAACTGCCGCCCTACTTGGAGAAAATCCATGTAAACCGACTTGCGTCCCTTGATTCCCGAAGGCTTCTGCGTACAGAAGGTCTATTCGTGAGCAGTCCATGCAAGTGAGGGAAGAGCTGATGGTCTTAAGCAAGCATGGAAAGACCAATACCTCTAAGTTGCCCCTTATTCCTACTTTTTTCATGGATTTGTATTGAATGTGCTGTCTTGACGTTTCTGATGCGCGTTGTGCTCTGGTTCTGTGCTCTCCAGCCATTTGAAGAGGCCAAGCAGTGCTGCAGATGACATCGATCGCTGTAAGACTTGCGCTGTCATTCATTCGACAACACAATGCGAGCACTCGGGAGCCGAGAGCCCATCGTAACCTGAACTGGCTGAAGCGGTGGATTATAGTAGCACAGCGTGACTGTAATTTGCACGAAGATTGTGTTCGACCCCAGCTGGATACCTGGAGCTTTCCCTGCTGTGTCTCGGTGCCCTTTTTGCTGTCAACAGCTGCTCCGTTTTATCCGTTTGCACAGGGTCGATGTTTTTAATATGGTCAGAAAGCCGCAGATTTGAACTCTGACGCTTCCCCTTTTTTTATTTGCAGTCTAAACTGCCTCCAGCCCTTCCCTTATCGGTACAGGCTGTTTGTTTTCCTCGCTCCCTGACCCGAACGACAGAATGACATATCAAGCAGTTCCTAGACACAGACTAGCGCACCCGTGGATGGCTATAGCCAGCGGTCAGCCAGCGCAGCCGTCGAAAGGAATTGCTGAGCTGGGAGGATAAATCTATTGTGCGTCTCGTGTGTTTTATGACCGTGCCGTTGCCTCATCGGCTGCAAAGGGAAGCGACAGTGGAAGGCCTGTGTGGGATTTCAATGCTTCGGGGCTCTGCAGGAGCCTGGGTAATATTATGAACCTGTTAAATGAGGCTTGGATAAAAACGTATCGTAGTGCCTCCACCTTGATCCCCGTATCAGTGTTTAATGGGTATGAAATAAGATTGAAAAGGTACTTAAGACATCTTGTATCTTCTGCTGGTACCCAAATTTGCTCTAGGGGGATGCTGGCAATTTGGACAGGCAACCTGTTGAAGGGAGACACGCTCACTGGGAGGTGATGGGTGAGCTGTTCTGAGAAGATAGAGCAAAAAATGCTTTGAAGTTTCCCTAAATGGAGGCAGGAAATCAGCTGACATCTGGACCGAGGAATGGAGCTTCTGCAGCTTTTACTGTAACTTCATCCCTCCAATTGATACTTATTTTATTTTGAAATCCTGGTTGGCTTCCTCGTGGCTCAGCTCCAGCATGGACGCTGGCAGTCCTGTACCACCATCTGGCAGAGCTGGTGAGCCAGGGTTTTGCAAGACGTTCCAGGGGGGATAAAACCGCAGGGCAGAGCAAAGAATCAAACCAGAGCCCTCGCGTAGAGCTCTGTGAATTCAGCTTAACTGAGGAGTTCACGCTGGCTAGCGGTGATGCGCTTGGTGTGATAGTCCCACATTGCGTGTGGTAAATCATTAACATTTTAACTGACACCGTAAAAGCCACCTGTACTTTCACTTGTGCAGTTCTTTGGACTTGTAGGACTCAAGGCGCTCTCGAGTAGTGTCGTAACACAGGGTTTCGTGCAGCCGTGTCTGCTGTAAGGGTCTCTGCTTGCTTCATCCTAGCTGGAAAAAGTGGAGGGGTCTTGTGAGGGATCTGGAGTCTGTGGAGGATGGTATGGTGCTGGAAAGAGCAGCTGATGGATCATAGAGAGGTTTTGTGGGAAGTACTGCGGCTAATTCTGTTCCCGATCTGCATGATGACCGTGAAGCCTTGAAATCACCTGCAACTTCAGGGATCAAACACGGACTGGGCCCATTCTTGCCGTGCAGCAGGCAGGCAGCTCTAGCTTTGCTCTCCGGGGCCTTGGCTGGATTACCGTGGCATCCTGGTGGGTAACAGCCTGGCTAGCAGTGCCTTGCTCTCCCAACAGAAGAGATTTGCCCGTTGCCACCTGGAAGCGCAAGAACAGCAAGTCCCAACACCAGCAATCCCTGCCAACCATCCACACACCTACAGATGTTGAGACGCTTCAGAACAAAGTAACCCCTTCTGCAAACTGCCTTTACCGTGGGTTGGTTTTTGGCTGGTGAAGTTGAAGATGGTTTTAAAAGCTTCCTTTACACCGAGGGTTTACCAGAATTAAGATTTGCAAGTCACGTAAACAATACACAGTGGGAGACTTTTGTGTTACAACTGTGGTTTGGCTGAGGTAACCGATACCCGTATTGGCCAGTGTTGCCATAACATAGTTTGAAATAAGCCTCCTACACGCCGCAGCAGGGGGGAAGTGACACAGGAGGAGAGTTCTGAGCGTTCAGCGGGGTGAGATGCGTGTGGAGTAAACATGGAAGGGTCTCACGGAGATGTGGATCTCTGCCAGGAGGGCCAGCCTGCCGGTTCTCTTGAATGAATGGCTCCTCCACTCCTGGGCGTGCAGGTGTGCAACGGTGGCATCTCTCATCAGCTGGATGTGGGGTTTTAGAGGCTGAATGAAAGATAATGCGAGATGTGGCCAGGACCTACAAATTAGATAATGTTGATGGCGAATGAGAGCTCAATTGCAGATGTAATTCTGCCTTTGGAGAGAGTTGAGGCAGAGCAGGGAAGATCAATGCAACCTCCATGATAAGCAGTCCTAAGCATGCAAGTATTCAAGTTTTTGTTAAGCTCTTTGGCTTGTGAATGCCAGAGCCAGTGACCGGGTTAGCTGCAGAGTTGTGTTTTAATGGTGATTTAGCTGTGCGAGTCCTTAGCTGGCTCTGCAAGCTACAACTTGTGTCCCTCTGCAATTAGTCTCAGCCTCTTGGTGTTGCGTTCAAACATAGCAGCTGATCTGCTGCTCAAAGTAATCTCGGTGTTTTTAATCTCTGAGCACATAGCAAGGATAGCAAAGTGTCTACTGAGATGATAAAGCTCCCAAATGGCTTAATTTATTCTTTATGCTACCTCTTAAGAGTAGCTGTTGACTCTCTTACGTGTCCCAGCGTGGCAAATATCAGTGACAGAGGTTTTGAGGGAGACTAACTGAAGTCCAGGTAAGACTTCACGCTCCTGCTGTCACCCATAAATGATGGTGCTGCCTCTCTGTGGATGTTCTGAAATTGATAGCTGGTATTTTAGGAGTACAGATTTTCCTCATCTAGCCCAAATGCATGAACTTCCCAGAAACTTCCTCAGGGGAGCCCTGGTAGGTGAGGGTTGTGTAGTTAAAACATCTTGGTTGGCTTGCCCAGAGCAGACAGCAAACCTAGTAAGGGGTTAATCTGTCTCAGATAGAAGTCTTTCAGCATGGTGTCTTAATTCTGGAGTGAGGCAATTGGTGTGTTTGTTTTCAAAGGACTGCGCTGGTACCTTCAGATCTAGGCATGCAGCAGGCTGTCTGAACATGCTCTTTGAGAGAGCATCGGGAGGAAAAATAGAAGGAGGCTCAAATGCAACTAACATGTCGCTTACATCCTTTTGCTTCCTCTCTCTGTAGGAATGCATTCTCTCCGGGATCATGTCAGTGAATGGAAAGAAAGTCCTTCACATGGATCGTAACTCTTACTATGGAGGGGAAAGCGCATCCATTACACCCCTGGAGGATGTAAGTACGGAGGCTGACACCCACCCATTGTGTCCTCCCCAGGCACATAAAGGGGGCTTTATTTCGAGATCCTAGGGGTGGATTCAAAGTAATTACTCTTAAGGGTTTCCTTTGAGTAAGAATGTTTTATGGTACTTCCACAGCAGATAATAGTGGGGGAGAAACCAGCGTGTATGTTTATACGTGGTAGATAGCACTTGTTTTCTGTAGTTCCCAGCCGAGATTGGAGCACACAGCATTTGAGCAATAGTTTGGAGGTATAATACCCAACAGCTAGATGTTAAAACTCTTCGGCTAAATTGTTACTGCTGCGCTTGCCGGCAAATGTTGGCCTAAGAAATGCTGTGTGCTCTGTGTGCCCTGAGGTTACGCTTGGTCCTTGGTCTGTGAGCACTTCCAGCTAGATAGGCGCCATCTCATTTGGTTACTGCTTGCGCCCTGCGATTGTGAAGCCCCTGAAGTTGTTAGTGTGGCTGATCAGTTTGATGTCAGGAAATCACTGCTCTCTTTGCTGCTTAACTGGGTTAAATATAAGTATTGGGGAATCTGATTTAAGTATACGGAGAAGCCTGCCCTCTGTATACTTAAATCAAAAGTATAAATCCGTATCAAAACAAGGCATTTTGATCAGATTACCTTTAGCTATGTTAAACGGTATTTTGGTTCAGCAGGTCATAAATTCCCAAGCTTTAAGCCCTGGAGAAAGAAAGACTGGATGAGTAGAATAATGCTGCCTGATTCTTACTGTAAGAATTTACTGGATGTGCATTGTGTATTGCATCAAAAGTCAAATTCGAGCTAAAACGCTGGTCAAAAGCTGGATGTGAAGAGCTTATGTTCAGCTGGGGAGATGTGGGGGTGGAAAGTGTATACATGTGTGGGAGAAATTATACCCATAGATATTTCCTCTGCTGTAATAAGTTTCGTATTCTCTCCGAAGCTCTACAAAAGGTTTAATCTACCAGGAACTCCACCAGAATCTATGGGGCGAGGAAGAGACTGGAACGTGGACCTAATTCCAAAATTCCTTATGGCTAACGGTAAGCGATACTGAGCTCCCAAATCTGCCTCCTAAGCTGGGTTAGTGTTCAGTGCTGGAATCGAATAAACAGCCCTTCAGCCATCTCTTCATGAACTTGTGGAAGCATTAATTAAAGAGCTGCAGAAAGCTCGCTTGAGCTGATCTGCCTGCGTTTATGCCAGAAGCACCACAGCTTCCGCTCTGACTGCTTCTGGCTGCAGACCTTTCAAACTTAGAAGATGGCTCCAGCTCGGAGCGTGCAGCAGTGGCACATCTGGAAGGTTTGAACAGCTGTTTTCCAAAATCCTCACTTAAAGCGTTTGCATTTCTAGCCAGAGTTAATGCCATGAATTTGTGGGTTGTTATTCTTCCCTGCCTTAGGAAGAAACTGTTGATTCCATGGTGACTGTTAATTCCCTTTGTTCCTATTTTTACGGCTCGCAGACTCTCATTCCTTGTTGATGCTACAAATCCTCATTCATTAATCTACCCGTTCCAGTACTGGGACAGGTCTTCTGCACCAAATCCACTGTTGGTGAAGTGATTATCAATGCAGAAAGTTCAGGGGCAACTCATTCTGCCAAATACCAACCACTTGCTCCTGGAGTATCTTGTCCCTGAAGCACAAGGGGACGGGTGTGTAGTGCCAGTCTCGCTCAAGGTTAGCACAGTGGAAGGACTTGATTCCAGTCAAGGTTTGGTTACTCGAGTCTCAGCTTGCACAGGAATCCCACTGAGGTGCCTTTCTAAGGGACAGCATCCCTCTGGGGGTGTGACAGTGGGTGGGGACAGGTAAGTGGGCATATGTTGACATTAGCTCCTTGCAATTCAGGGGCTAATTTGTGGTAAGTTGGCTGGACAACTAATACGCCGGCTGTGCTTNCTCTGGGGGTGTGACAGTGGGTGGGGACAGGTAAGTGGGCATATGTTGACATTAGCTCCTTGCGATTCAGGGGCTAATTTGTGGTAAGTTGGCTGGACAACTAATATGCCGGCTGTGCTCGATCTGAATAGTGAGGATGAGGAGCTGCTGTCACCCAAAGACATGACCTTGTTTGTCATGTTGAGTGTGAGTGAACTACAAGGAGCAAAGAGCAGCAGTGTTCTGCAGCGGATGAACATGCTGCAGGATGGCTTTTACTCAGAGGACTGCTGGAAGCTGGAGTAACGACAAGGAAGCTGTTAATTGCCTGTAAGAAAGCCTTAAAACCGCCTAATAATTGCACTAGTGATTATCTGCCACACCCCGTCTGGGAGACAAAGGTGTAAGAGCTGTGTGGGTTGAACGTGGTGCTGCCGTTGAAGGGTTTGCTCTGTTGGAAGAACTGTCTGCCTTGTGAGAAGCACTGTCCTCATGGCTTCTGGCTACAGACCAGCTGCTTGACTTGTGCCAAACCTCCTTTCCAGGTCAGTTGGTAAAGATGCTGCTCTACACAGAAGTCACTCGCTACTTAGACTTCAAGGTGATCGAGGGGAGCTTCGTCTACAAGGGAGGAAAGATCTACAAAGTTCCTTCCACCGAGGCAGAAGCCTTGGCATCCAGTGAGTAGTTGCACCTTCCTTTGTTTCCTCCTGAGGCTACAGTCTCTAAACAAAGGCAGGACAGGTCTCTGCCACCCGCATCTCGGGATGCTCGTGTAGAAAAGAAATCTTCATGCTCCTCACGTGGTGCTGGGTGTAGACTCCATCTCAGTAACAAGCTGCGCTTAGCATAGGATTCTTCTGCATCTCATTTGACTTCAAACACCACTTGTAGTGTGACTCTTGGGCTTCCTGAGCCTTGAGTTACTGTTTTCTTGGAGCTTTCAGATGGAGCCGGTCAAGCTGCCTGTTCTGTGGCTCATCTGGTGAGAATTTGGCAGTATTTTACTTCCTCCAGACGCTACATTTGGGGCTTATGCTCCCAACTCTGCCATAAATATTTAATGTTAGGTCCTTGTGGGATGGAATTGTGTGTGTGAAAAATGTTGCATTTGTCAGCACGCAAATTGGAGTCACTAATTCCATGCGGCACCTGCCTCAGTCTTAATTGTTGTCTGCTTAAATTTCACTCCTCGGATAAAACAACTGATCATTCATAATAGTGAAGTGAAATACATTAGGAGCTGGCAGAGGGCAGCCCATTAGCTTCAGATTCAGGGTGTGTAAGTAGCCTCTGTGAAAAGTCTTGTGATGAAGCGACTCCTGCAAATGAGGCTCCCGGTATGTATCTTGTCTGTACATTGGAGCCAGATATTCCTGGTTGCTGTGAAGTAAGTGGTCGTTCCTTCAGTTTTGGCCGCATTGCCGACTCTTAAGTAGTCTCCTAAGAGATTCATACTGGCAGAAGTAGGAGGTGCCTTTGGTGCTGTCTTTATGTCTTCACGTTTCAGCAAGTGCAGTCTTGTTTCTCCAACTTGTAGAAAATTAAAACACATGAATGGTGCCTTGTCCAATCCTGTGTTTGAAATGTTGACCCTCGCAGCACTTGCTGGTTCCTCGGCCAGGCTGCAGCACTGCTTGCTTTGATGGAGCTTTGATCGCCACGCTTTCATGATGCCAAGTCTGATAGATACCAAACCCAGGTCTCTGCTTATGGAAGCTCAGGTTAGGCTTTACACTGGGCCAAGCAGAGACTGCTCTCCAGGCTCCCCCCAGCTAGAAGTAGTGTAGAAGCCCGGTCTCCAGCCACGCCTTGAGAAAAGCTGGCTGTACCACCTCGTGAGGTCTGGTACACCAGGACAGCTGCAGTGAGGACTGGCATGGCAGATGGTGTCTCCTGCTTGAACAGAGAGCCTTGGTTAGTCCTCAAGGCCAAACTCCACGTTACGGAGTGATGTTTCAAACACTTGGCAGTTCTTACCTGCTTCTGATACTCTGGCAATGGAAAAGCCGTTTAGTAGCCATGTGAGTTCTGACAAAATACCTTGTTTTTAGGCTTAATGGGCTTGTTTGAGAAACGCCGGTTCAGGAAATTCCTAGTGTATGTTGCCAACTTCGATGAGAACGACCCCCGAACTTTCGAAGGCGTTGATCCCAAGAAGACCACCATGCGTGACGTGTATAAGAAGTTTGACCTGGGGCAAGATGTTATAGACTTCACGGGCCATGCCCTCGCGCTCTACAGGACTGACGAGTAAGTCTGGGTTCAGTTGCTCCCCCAAATCAGCTGGGGTGCTGGGCGTGTACAGCACGGGCCTTGCAGATTGAGGGTAGGATCTCTCGCAAAGTGTCTGTCCCCAAGTGCTGCATGAATCTTAAAATACCGTGTCCTCTGCTGATGGGGTATTTAAACTTTGTGGGTGCCTGGGGTTAATGAAGCATCTCTTTCTTGAATAAAACCCCTCGTGACGCTAAGTGCTTCCAAAAGGGAACTTCCAGGGAAATACTTGGCAGGAGCAGCCGGAGGGTGGGGAAGGAAACTTCACGGGAAGTAAATGTTTTGCTCTCTGAGTGTATTCTGCTGTAAGTCTTGGTTTGTGAAACAGTGCAAATCATCTAACTGCCCTCTCCAGCTATCTAGACCAACCATGCCAAGAAACAATCAACAGGATTAAGCTCTACAGCGAGTCGCTGGCTAGATACGGTAAAAGCCCGTACCTTTATCCCCTCTATGGCCTTGGAGAGCTGCCCCAGGGATTTGCAAGGTGAGAACTTGGTTTTGGACTCCAGTGTTTTCTCAGCGCTGCTCTGGTACCTCATGGGGGGTGGATCAGATGTGTGGAGTCAAGTCATCAGGTTTCCAGAACGTGATGCTGCATAAAAATACTGCGGTAATTAATGGTTCTCTCGCTGTCTTAATCAAGAAGCGATTCCTCCATGTGAGACTGCTTCTTTCTGGGCTTGTTTATTGTGATTTCCTCTTAGCAGCGGTAGTTCTGGGTTTGCTCAGAGATACCGTTTGCAGCATGTTGTCTTTCCAAGAGGTTGGATTTGCCGATGTGGTGTGGCCTGCAGCGCACTGTAGGACTGTCTGGGTTGCACCGAGCAGATTCTTCCTAGCTGGATGTAATCACACCTATAATTTGCTCCAAATACCAGCTGATGTGTTGCAGAAAGAACAGCACACAGCATCTGCTGTGTAGATGTTTAAGCAGCGTATTCTGAAGAGGTTTAAGTCTAATGTGGGGTTTGTCCAAGTGGAACAGAAACAAGGGGTTGAGAGGGCTGTTAAAAACCAAACGCGCACCCGTGGAACATGCTGAAGTGGCTTTACTCTTGCAGGCTAAGTGCTATATACGGAGGCACCTACATGCTGAACAAGCCCATTGAAGAGATTGTGATAGAAAATGGCAAAGTGGTTGGTGTGAAGTCTGAAGGGGAGGTACGGTACCTTTCGATTCTTTCCTTACTCCCCACTCCACATCTTGCCTCTCAAAATTGCGGCTGTCGGTCATCGATCTCAACAAATGCAGTAGAAAAACCCTCATCAGAGCCCTAGGACCAAAACTGCTTGGCTGGTGCTGTTTTTCCCTGTGCCAACTTTTTGAAGACACATTGATGTTTTCATGGCGAGGAGTACAGTAGAGTAGTCCTACTCCAGGAGCTGGAATGAAGTCTCCATGGGCTGGCAAGGTTGTCTTCCCAATAAATCGGGCTGGCTGAGCTGGCAAGGAGCTGTTGCTTGTGTCTAACCTGGGTATGGCACCAGCTCTGCCCTTGACATTAAGTCTTAGCTGCTCCGACAGCTGGCACACAGCCTTTCTGCAGCTTCTTCTCCACCTGGCAATATAAAGCTAGTGAGAGTGCTGCGAGCTGCTTGGGAGCTATAAATGTGCTCCCAACTGAAGCGGGAATTTCACAGGACAGTTTAGCACGGGCTGGTAGGATAACGTGTCCCTCCTGGGTAGGGGATGACGTGTTCTGGTGAGCAGTGGAGGTGATAATCCATGATACAGACTGATGCGCCCAAGTGCAGGCAGCCTGGAGGCTTCATATTAGTCAAAGAGTAAACTATTACTGTAAAAATGAGTTTGAATGCGAAGTGGTCAGTTCTTACCTGTTTGGTTCAGCCTTGACTGCAGCAAGTTGTGGTCCTAGACTGGAAGGACTGGACTCCGTAGTGGTTAGAGCTGAACTGTGTAGTCAAGGATGAGGGGAAGATGTGATTGATCATGCAGCTATGTGTAGTCTTTTAAGGGTAGTGCACTGAGATTTGGATTGCCTGAGCTGGCAGCGAAATAAGAACCTGATGTAGGAACAGCCACCTCAAATTGCTCTTGTTTTTTCCCCAAAATTGTCTGGTTCCTCACCTCTGGCTGTGTACACACCTCCGCGCAGTGGTCACACGAGGTCTCTCTGTCTCCGCAGGTTGCTCGCTGCAAACAACTCATCTGCGACCCCAGCTATGTCTCGGACCGTGTAACGAAGGTCGGCCAAGTGATTCGGGTAATCTGCATCTTGAGCCACCCGATCAAGAATACAAACGATGCCAACTCGTGCCAGATCATCATTCCACAGAATCAGGTCAACCGAAAATCAGGTGGGTGGAGAGCGGGGACTGCTGGGGCGTGCATTTGGGTTGAGGCAGGGTGGTCGTTGAATGGCCCCGCACCAATCACGTGCTCCGTGTCTGGTGAGATGTTAATCAAACAGGATAATGCGTTTACTGCCCTGCCTGTGGCAGACTTCATGTCCTTGTCCAGAAATCTTTTTGGCCCCAGTGAGGTTTTGCTTTAGTTTGGAGCAGTGGTGGGGGAAGCCGGGGTGCCTGTGGTCGGAAAGCCGTGTGAGGAACCTGCCACAGAAAGTGCCCCAACCTGGGAGAAGTGGGTGAGGAGCACGGGGGTGCTCTGGGACGGGGGTGACAGGTGTGTGCAGGAGGGGAAATGCTCCCTCGCCCTTGGACAGAGGGGTGGGCTGGCTGCTGGGGACGCCGCTGGCTTTCGGGAGCCATCATAGCCGCAGGAAACCGAATTTTGGAGATCTTGCTGAGCTTCTTGTGTCCAGGCCCATCAGCCAAGAGACTGAGAGCACATAGGACTGCAGGGCGAGGACAGAACTCATTCAAGCGTGGTCTTAAACAAGACAAGGAGGTACGAAGTATCAGGGGAGCAGGAGGAGGCGCATGAGTGCGCAAGCTAGAGGAGGCTTTTGGGACGAGGCAGGCCTGACCCGGGCTGTTGGCTTCCCTGGCACGTACTGACCTGCCGCTGTGATGTGCTTCCCCAGATATCTACGTCTGCATGATCTCCTCTGCACACAACGTGGCAGCGCAGGGGAAGTACATCGCCATTGCCAGCACTACTGTGGAAACCGCGGACCCAGAGAAGGAAATCAAGCCGGCCTTGGACCTCTTGGAGCCCATTGAGCAGAAGTAAGGCCTTAAAAAGCCCCCTCTTCCCCTTCCCACCTCTGCTGTGAGTGCTCGGGCCTGAGGCACGAAAGCAGAGGGGATCTGAAGGTCATTTGGCTGCACAGAGGTGTTAAAACTCTGAGTTTCCTCTGCACCTTGACTACTTACGTGCTGGGCAGAGCAACTCCCTTTAATTCAGCCGTTCTTGTGCCTATACTGGTGCTCAGCGGTGCTCTAAAACCATTCTGAAGCTTTTCCCCCCTCCCCTCCTTCCAGGTTCGTTAGCATCAGTGACCTGTTCGCACCGACCGACTTGGGAACCGAAAGCCAGGTTAGTTAAGTGCCGCGCTGGTGTTTGAGGGGGTGAGGAGAGAGGCTGGATGCTAAACGGCTGCTTCTCTTTCCAGATCTTCATTTCTCGCACCTATGACGCCACTACTCACTTTGAGACGACGTGCGATGACATCAAAGATATTTATAAGAGGATGATGGGATCAGAGTTTGACTTCGAAGAGATGAAACGCAAGAAAAATGATATCTATGGGGAGGAGGAGCTGCAGTAATGAGAATCTCTAATTAGGAGAAATTTAAATCGGCTAATATGAATATATAAGGAACTTAATGAACACTGTATGAAATTCAATATTGTAAGGCCTGCTTTTGTAATCCCATCTCTGAGAGATTGAAGAGTACTGCACTGGTAATGTTCCCCTTTTGGATATCATGTGTTAATTATTTCATTCTAGTAGGGCTGCTGTCCAGAATCTGGCAAATTACTGACTGATTTAATGACTAACCTCGTAAGCGAAAGGCAGACTGAACCTTTTTTTGGTTGGTTGGTTTTTTTTTTTTTTTTTTTTTGCAGACGTAGACGTTGGTGCAGATTTGAAATAACTCATTGACAGCTGTGTCTTACCTTGTATTTTTAATCATTTGTAAACATCCTTCACAATTATGTGTTTCTGGTGAGCTAGTAGACATGACAGTTGTCACTCAAACCTGATATCAAGGAAAATAGAAACCGAGCACTCCATTATTGTGGACAGCATCCCTAAAGTCTCTTCCCATCAATCTAACTCTGTGGCAAGTTGTATTATGGACAAAGCCCACATCTATTGTAGCAGCAAATGTTGGCTTAGTTCTGGGCACAGAACTTAACCTCCACTTAAGCTTCTAAAACTGTTTACATCGGTTGGGACACAGCTGTGCCTAAGGCTCCTTTGTGTTTTAATCTTAATAAAATTGAGAGAACAAATTACAGAGCAGGCAAGATGTGGAAGTATTTTCTGTACCCTGGTGGCTTCTCGGATGGACCAAACGGCACTGCGGTATCGGTATGACAGAGCCTGTGCTTCTCGTGTCTCCTGAAGGCTCCAAATGATTTCTGTACTGCGAAGTAAAGCCAAATTCTGGAAACCAGTCCTGTGCTCTGGTCTGATTCACTTCAGTTGTACGAGCAGCATCTCCTTTCCGAGATCCTTTGGATCTCTGCCCGCCAGGGTTGAAACGTGAGGGGTGGCAGAGCATTTCCTACGAGAAAACAGGCTCAGGCTTCCTTGGTTGGGCTTCCCGGCCCCAGCTGCTCTCTCGGAGCTGCTTTTGGCAGGGGAGATGCTGCAGCACAAGGCCTGTCACTGTGTCTGGGGCTGTGGGTAGGCGCAAGCCTGCTCGCTCCCTGCAGCCACCCCCTAGTGCCTGCATCCAGAAATAGCACTTGCTTGAAGCAGTATTAAATAATTCTTGCTCTTACGGCTCCTCTGCAGGGCATCGATCTCTCTGAAGAAGAGATGCTCCTCTTCAGAGGGAGCCTGATTGATTCCCCTGGCTTGGATTTTGCAGCCTGAAGCAATCCTGCTCTTGGGGCAGCATGTGTGTGGCGAGGAGCAGGGCCAGGAAAAATGAGAAAATGTCTTGGAACAGCTTTCTCTGCTGCGGTGCTCGGTCAGGTAGGATCGCTGGTACAGGGTTCAGCCTTCCCTTCAGCCGTGGCTGTGCCGCTCTCATGCTGCTGCTGAAGAGGAACTGGGCCTTTGACCACATCTCGTTCACCAACCGGTGCTGCACTAAGCCTGGCTGCAGCTGCCCCTTTCCTTCCTCCCTCCCTGGGCTTCGGGGCTTTCGGCACTTCCTCTCCCGGGGCGCTGGTTCCAGGAACCACCCTTCCATTTTAAGCCGCTGGGAGCCCGGTGCCTGCGCTGCTGGAGCGAGGCGCGTAGCTGTGGCTGGGGAGGTTCTCCCTTGCCTTGTGCTTCCTCTCTTGAGCTGCTTCAGTGCTCAACAGCAACAAGATGAGCCTTTTCAAAGGCAAGACAGACCTAATGCACGTGGAAAATGGGCTCCTTCCCCTAAATCCTTCCATTAGCCCTCTCTGCTGTAACCTGGTTATTCCTTCCTCTGGCTCTTGGTACGCCTCCCCTGCTGGGAAGGAGAAGGGTGTTGATCCTGCAGCCCTGAGCCCACCGCTGTTAGGGCTACGCAGTCTTTCTTGCCCTTTCCTTCCAGTGTGGGCTTCAAAGTTGGGGCATAATGCAGAACAAAGCTGATTTCTGATCTAGGTGTGAGCTGGGAAAGCTGCTGTCCTCCTCCCCTGCTGACGGGAGAGGCTGGGGGCCGAGTGGGAACCCCTCTCCAGAGAGCAGCGGTGTGTGAAATTTAGTTTTTATTAACCAAACTTTATACAAAGTCATCCTGTACATAATGTTCTTGCATTCTTTTATTAAAAAAACAAAACAAGAGGACAACCCTGTCCTCTACATCCATAGGTAAGGTGATATCTTACAAAGGTCTTAATTGTGGCATTTTCTTCCCGGCGCATATTTGTCCGAGCCACCATAAATAAGAGCTTTTTGTTCCTGCATCCTGTTGTCTGGCTATTTACAAGACTTCCACGTGCTGGAACGCACTCGAGTCCCAGCAGTGAAATGGTACCAAGAGGCAACAGGGGCGACTTGAAAGGTAGTGTAGAGCAGACTGCCGCGGGCTCGCCCGCACTGGGGCGACGGTCGTTAACACCCATTTGCAATGTACACCCACCCCAGCGGCTAACGCATGCGTCTTGTGTACAGTATGTACAGCAACAGCCATGTGGACAATGCATTTATTACTGTGGATTTGTATCCCTCCTAACCTTCAAGTAAACGTTTTTGTTTTGTTTTTTTTTTTAATCTATTTTCCTATTTCTTCCAATGTCAGCTGCACTAATCACCTGAAAACACTCCAATAATTTAAAACTGTGTAATGTTAAAATAACCTCTGTCCTATATGCAACTCGATGGCAGGGAGTAAATCCCTGGGAGGACTTGCATTAGCCATCTTTAAATAATTTCTATATACAGAACTAGAGTCAAGCTTCCCCCACCACCTCTCCTGTGCGCAGCACCTGAAACCCACCGGGATGTCGGGGCCATCCCGCAGAGGACTGGGATGCCCAAACCAGCGCTGCAGGGCCCGGGGAGGAGCCGTGCCGCGGTTTTGCTTCATCACCTGCAACACAGAGATGTGGCACAGGTTATTGCTCTGCTCCCCTCAGCATCGATGTCTCGCAGAGGTTCCCCGGGGCAAGCACAAGCATGTTTCCCGTTGCCGGTGGTGCTGAGCGTGGCTCTGCCGAGCACAGACCATCCCAGTTATGGCTTCAGGAGTCAGCCCTAAGTGTCACCAGAGCCGGAGCAGATCCTTCAGCCAGTCCCTGGGGAAGGTCCCTGCTCTGCTGTGGGAGCAGCTGGACCCCAGCTCCGGGAGCTGCTCACGGACTTTTTGGGGGAAGAAAGGGCTGATCCCGAGCTCACCCCTTACCAGTAGCTTCTTCTAAACGGGGCAGCGGTTTTCTGCACCGTCCTAAGGAAGGTGTTGACATCGGCCACGAGGATTCCTTTGCTTTCAAGGACCTCCCTGCTGACGCTGGGCTTTTCTGCAACGGAAGGAGCGGCACCGTAATTCAAACAAGGTTGTTCTGAAACCTACAGAAAATATCCCCAAGTCCCACTGCAGTTATTCTGTTTTGCAAATGTGAGCAGATTAATGGCACCACTTTGCAAACAGCCTCAGCCCAGCAAGGCCAGAATTAGAGCGTGACGTAAAGCCATCTGCAAAAAAACTGCCAGAATTTAGCAGCACTCCAAAAATCTGTTCATTTACTGCACTGGCTTGCAATGAACCGGCTCGCACCTTACCCACACCTCAAATAAGTGATTCTAACAGAAATGGGTGCAAAACAGGGAGGGTTCTTTGTCCCTCCTCCACCACCTCCCATGCCAATTCAAGATGGTGCTCATGGAGGCTGAGGGCACCAGCACAGGGCAGCGCCTGGAGCCCGTCCTCACCTGTGAGATACACAGCGAACCTGGCACTGACGTGCTGAACCTGCAGGTTCAACAAGCAGTTGATGTACTCAGATTTGGGGGATGACCCGGAGTCGCAGGCGTGGTAGTGCAGCACCTCGATGAGATCAGCTCCTTGGCACGATTTGAGGATCAAGTGCTTCTTGTGGGTGTTGGCGTCCACCCTGCCGGGAGAGGGACAAGGTGAAGTGGCGAGGGGCTTCACCCCCCTCTCTCTCTCTCCTCCCAGGGAATGAGTAGGTATGATGGGATCTGCCTTCCCTCACGTGTGTTTCTTCCAGCCTTGTGGGTGCTTTTACGCTTGTTACCCTGCACTAAATGGAGACGGCAGGAGCAAGCGTCACCGTACGGATCACGCATGCGGCAGGAAAACAAAATGACCACTTGCTCCAGGCAGCTCCGACAGACCACGGCTCGTGATCCCACCACAATGGAGTCAAGAGCTGCTACACAAGTGCCAGTGATGGAGCACAAGGAAAACGCTCCACAGCGGCATCCGCTGATGAGGCCGAGTCCTCATCATCTCACAGACTACCATGAAATACCCGACCCCGAGCTTCTGTGACACAGGCGTTCAAACCAATTACTTTGTGCTATCACTGTAAAGGCTGAGAGTGGAGAAGATCTGAGATTTCTCCCCATTTGTAACATTTTTCTGCTCAGACAGAACAGACCAGTTTCCTCTTTGTTCGCAGGTCGTTACTAGAAAGCCGTCCTTTCTGGCCCGTGGTCTGGCACTAACAAAGGCAGCCTGCCCGATAAAAACATCTCTCTCTGAGTTCAAATGTGATGAAAGCAGGACATTTCAATGGATAGCGTTCGCCATCTTACCTCTCTTTCTCAAATTGCATCATTTAAATACATGTTGTTGCAAATAACCTAAAATAAACAGCACATAGCAACAGGAGAAGTTCTGCTTTTCCGGGCAGGGTTTGCTTTTACGCATGTCCCGTGACACCCTATTTCCTCTCCATATTACAAACTCAGAGCTCCTCATAGCGCACCCAAATCCCACATGTGATGGAACAGAAAGAGAAAGCAAAGAGACGGTGGGGTAGAGAGAGCCCCCGGAAGGTCCCCCGTGCTGCCGGGGTGTGTGTGTGCGCAGGAGCTGGGGTGAGCTGGTGGGAAGCGAGCTCAGTCTGCAGCGGCAGCTTTCAGAGCGTGCAGATCCTCAAACAAAATTTGTGCTTTTCCTTAAGCCCCTTGCAGGCTGTAACGCTCACAGAGGGCGTCTCTGCCAAAGAGAGGGGAAAACTGCCTTATGGAGATACAGCGGGGTGCACGAAGCAGCTGCCAGAGCTCTGCCTCATCCAGGATCATGTGCAAGACACGTTTCAGGCCATCTGATCCTCTCCAGGTCCCGTGTCCTGCTGCTCCATCTCATAGAGGTATAAAAAAAATCTACTGCACTTGCTAGCAAGCAAATGCCGACCTCTGGCAATTCCAGACTTGAGGCATGTGTGCTTTCACTGATAAGAAAAGTTCTTATTTAAACAAAAATCTTCAAATTCATCTTGTAAGAGGCCACAACCCAACCAGAGGCACCTAAGTCACCCTGTGTCCCTGCACTGAGTTTAAAAAGGGACACCACACTCCGCCACAGCGGGTACAACCTCGCTGCAGTGAGGACAGCAGGGACGAGGGAGCTGCCGCCGCAGAGCCGTTACCTGACGTCTCCTCTGAGCTTCTTGCTCTCCTTGTAGTGAAGGAGCCACTTCCACCTCCCGCTTCTGTTCAGCTTCTCCAGCACCTTCACCACCTCTTTCAGTTGGCCTGGGGAGACAGCAAGAGCCAGAGGGTAACCAAGGGTGGAAGGGGTGCCTGGGGGGCTCTGGCCCAACCCCTGCTCAGTTGGGCCACCTGAGGTTGCTCAGGACTTTGTCGAGGTAAGGTATGAATATCTCCAAGGATGGAGACTCACAACCTGGGCTGTGAGACTGGGCTCCCATCCTGGTGTTTGAACACGCTGTGAATTTTTCCACCTAATATCTAAAAAGGATAAGGGTAACTTGCCCCTGTCACCTCTTGCCCCATCACTCTGCACATCATCTCCAGGAGCTGTGTGGCTCTGTTTTCTCTGCCCCTTCCCATTAGTGACCAAAAGAGAGCAACAAGGTCTTCTCTTTGCCCTCCCTTCTCCAGGCTGAATGTCCCTGTACAAACCCTGTCCCAGTCCCTAACCATCTTGGTGGCCCCTGCTGTACTTAGATGTTTTGGGGAGCCCTGACCTGGACCCACTATCCAAATGTGGTCTCAAATGTCAAACAGAGGGAAAGAATTGCCCCCAGTAAAGCAGGAGCAGAGGACGCCAATGGCAAGTTTTTGGAAGGTGTCGGCAAACCAGCGGACAAGGCCGGGAGCCGACACTGCATGTCTGCATCCAAGTGAGAGGCCGCAGTGAGACTCACCCAGCGTTACCGTTTCCAACACCTCGTCGTCCGACACCACGAAGCCACCGGTATGAAACAGCTCCTGGTATGTGCGACCTGCTATATCTTCGGGGCTGTCCACTCCAGCAAACACCACATCCGGACAGTGCTTAAGCTTCAGCAAGCACGGGACCTGCTCAGGGCAGAGATATTTTTGCACATGCAGCTGAGTTTCAACAGCATTTGCCCCTCTCTACAACTCACATGCACTCCTGGAGACCTGGGGAACCCACCCCATCCTCTTCTGCATCACCCTGATGCTTGTGTCTCCATCGCCCAACCCCCAAGCCGTGGACAGGGAGTTACAGGCAGGTCAGTCTGCTGCAATATTCACTGGAGCCCACGAGCCAAAGACTGGCTGCACTGCTCCGTTACAGAAGATAATGGAGATAAGTTTCAGCCTGGAGAGGAGAAGGCTCTGGGGAGACCTTATTGTGGCCTTCCAGTACCTAAAGGGGGCCTACAGGAGAGCTGGGGAAGGACCTTTTACAAGGGCGTGTAGTGATAGGATGAGGGGGAGTGGCTTCAAACTGGAAGAGGGGAGATTTAGATTAAATATTAGGAAGAAATTTTTCACTTTAAGGGTGGTGAGGCACTGGAACAGGTTGCCCAGAGAAGCTGTGGCTGCCCCATCACTGGAGGTGTTCAAGGCCAGGTTGGACGGGGCTTGGAGCAACCTGGGCTGGTGGGAGGTGTCCCTGCCCAGGGCAGGGGGGTTGGAACTTGATGATCTTCACAGTTCCTTCCAACCTAAACCATTCTGTGATTCTGTGATTCTATGATAAGCCCAGTCTGACTCCTTTGAGCTGGGCTATTCCAAGTGATGTTACTCAGCAATCAAAAATGGAGACAGAAGAAAAGCAGAACTGACAGGCTTCATGTTTTTGAAATACTTGTTTTTAACAGCTCTTCATGAAGCGCTGTTCTTTCAGTGGAGACAACAGTGTACCTGCAGAGACTGACAATTAAATCTACAGCCCTCTATAGTGTAAAATTTAAAATCTTTAAAATGGATCCTGATATTCAAAAATGGTGCTGGTAGAAAAAAAAGGATGGGCTCAGGCCTTACGTTGTGGATGTGCGAGGAAATGTCCTCGTTCCTGATGACGACAAGCAGCCTGTCGGTGTCTGGGTGTTTCGCTTCGCAGAAGCTCAGAGGTTCGATCTCCACGCGGCCATCTTTCTTCAGCAAGGTCTGAAACAGAAAGTGGGTAAGAAGTTTTGTATGGAGACTGTCTTCACAACAGTGGTGCCATGCTCCTGGCACACACGTGTCTGGGGACAAGGAGAGAGGAATGAGACAGTGACCCCAGCCAGGCACTCTGGTGTCAAGGGCACTGTGCGCTCCAGGCTGGGGCTCCAGCCAGAGGGGGAAGAAGCAACCATTTACCTTAGTTGGCAAAAACCTTTCAGAAAATCACCTCGAGCATCTCACCATAGCATGCATCGGGCCTCCTTGCCATTTTGGAGTAGCAAATCTTCCCATGCAATCACCTTCCCCGAGTTCCCAACCTTTTAATGAGAGCTCAAGCAAAAGCCACCTTGCAGGAGCTGAGTTTGGGCTGCTCCTGCATGAACTGCGTTCTGTTTTGGCCCAGGGGATGTTCAAGCGATAGGACAAGAGGAAAACAGCCTCAAGTTGCACCAGGGGAGGTTTAGA
>RSEF01000001.1:1198717-1226090 GCA_003993805.1 Himantopus leucocephalus | reverse complement strand
CTCGCCCTGCTGGCCACGCTGCTGGGGATGCAGTCCAGGATGCGGGGGGCTTGCTGGGCTGCCAGCACACATTGCTGGCTCATCCAGTTTTTCAGCCACCAAGTCCTTCTCCTCAGGGAAGACACAGCATCTTTAACACAGCAAAACTGGGCATCTGAGCATGGGGGAAAAGGCACTTATCATGCAAAGCAAAGCAAAAAAAGAGCAAAGGAAGCCCTTTCCAAAAGTGTTCCAGTTGTCTAGCAAGAGATGTCCCCTGCAGATGGCCTTCCAGACTGACTTACCCATGCAGGGCGCGGATGACTGTTTTCTCCAGGGCATCGTTGGTGTACCTGCTGTCCAAATTGAAGAGATACTCTGCTTCCCAATGGCACGTCACCTTCACGGACTCACCACAGATGTTCACTGTGTGGGACTTGGTGAAGCCCTCCTTCAGCCTCGGGGAGAGCAAGCTGCTCCTGCGCCTCATCGCCACGGCCTCAAAGGGCCGCTGCGGGTGGGTGCTGTTCTGCTGGTGGCGGAAAGGCAGGACTTTCCCAACCAGGGGTCCTGCTCGGGTGTTCCTCGTCCCGTTTCTGGAGGGCGCTGGTCCAGGGTAGGGGGCACCTCTGGGATACATGTGTTTCTTTGAGTGCTCAGGCATCTGTGAGGCATACGAGTGCTCGGCAGAGATGAAGGAGTGCTTGTTCACCTCAACAGCTTCTTGAGTCTCTCTTGGAGGCAATGCCTGGGGTTTTGCAGGGCTGGGGCTTGCACTGTTCTTCTTGCTAAAAATCCCAGGGCTTTTGTCCCTGGAAATAGAGGCCAAGTCATTTAAGTCTATTTTTTCAGCAAGAGGAAGCTTCTGGTTCGGCGATGCTTTGCTAGGAGAGGTGGCTCCCTTTGCAAGCTTGTCTACCCTGTGGTATTCGTGGTCAGAAGCAACATGCAAGGATTTGTGCTTGCGATGACTCGGCTGCTCCTTTGCCAAGTCGCTGGAGGGGCTGCAGGACACAGCGATCATTCCGCTGTCCCTGGGAATAAACGAAGGAATACAAGAACCCAGAGCCAGATCAGCCAGCAAGTTCAAGGCGTGGGACTCGTAGTCATTCCCCTTCAGCTCGAAATCAAGATCAGCAGCCCCGACTGGGTAAATCTCACTCGTTTGGCTATCTGCTCTGTGGTGTTGGGAAGAAACTTCGCTTGGGAGGACAGAGAATGGCTCCTTCCACTCTGCATGAGAAAAACAAAGTCAGAGAATGAACAAAGGCCACAGAGCTCTACCTCAAGAAGGGGTTCAAAGCAGACTTTGCAGGAAAAAAAACATCTCTCTATCCTGGTTTTGTCTGGGATAAAGTTAATTTTCTTCCTAGTAGCTAGTATAGTGCTATGTTTTGGATTTAGTATGAGAATAATGTTGATAACACACTAATGTCTTTAGTTGTTGCTAAGTAATGCTTATAGTAAGTCAAGGACTTCTCAGCTTCCCATGCTGTGCCAGTGAGGAGGTACACAAGAAGCTGGGAGGAAGCACAGCCAGGACGGTTGACCCAAACTGGCCAAAGGGGTATTCCATACCATATGATGTCATGCTCAGTATATAAACTGGGAGACTTGACTGCGGGGGGTGCAATCACTGCTTGGGAATGGGCTGGGCATTGGTCAGTGCATGGTGAGCAATTGCATTGTGCATCACTTGTTTTGTATATTCTTTTATCATTATTATTTTCTCTTCCTTCACTGTCTTATTAAACTGTTTTTATGTCAACCCACAAATTTTACCTTTTTTTCCTGGTTACCGCCCCCATCCCAGTGGGGGGGATTGAGCAAGTGGCTGTGCGGTGTTTGGCTGCCTGCTGGGTTAAACCATGACAGTCCTTTTTGGCACACAATGTGGGGTTTCAAAGGGTTCAGATAACGACAGATCTGACCAGATGATGTTAAAACAAATTTTTTATAGGTATTCATTATACCAGTTTAATAGTTGCTGGTCACAATGTTGATTTATTTGCTCTCAGAGTTGTTGTGCTTGTTATCTGAGCTGTGTTGTTATCGTGGTTTAACCCCAGCTGGCAGCTAGGACCATACAGCCGCTTGCTCACTCCCCCTGGTTGTGAGGGGGGGGAGAATCAGATGAGTAAACATGAGGAAAAACTCGTGGGTTGAGATAAAGACAGTTTAATAGGTAGAGCAAAAGCTGTGCATACAAGCAAAGCAAAACAAGGAATTCATTCACTGCTTCCCATGGACAGGCAGATGTTTAGCCGTCTCCAGGAAAGCAGGGCTTCATCACGCGTAACGGTTATCTGGGAAGACAAATGCCCTAACTCCAAACGTCCCCCTTCTTCCCTCAGCTTTAAATACTGAGCATGATGTTATATGGCATGGAATATTTCTTCGGTCAGTTGGGGTCAGCTGTCCCAGCTGTGTCTCCTCCCAACTTCTTGTGATCCCCCAGCCTACTTGACGGCAAGGCGGTATGTGGAGCAGCAAAGGCCGTGATTGCTTAGCAAGAATCAAAAACACCAGTGTGCTATCACACTATTCCCATCCCAAATCCAAAACAGCATTACACCAGCTGCTACCAAGAAAAATTAACTCCATCCCAGCTGGAACCACAACAGTTGTGTAACACCTTACTTGCTCCCTTGTTGTGACGATTATCAGCTCTGGACCAAGGTTATCATTCGGCTGTACTGTGTAACACTGATCGTGAGACTAATCTGGTGTTTGTACTCAGCATTGCCATCATCTCCATAGTTCCGGAGCCATCTAGCGGAAACTATTAATAATTACACTCTTTACCTTTTCTCCTGGGAGAACCTATCTACGAGGGAGAAGTGGGACACACTTTCCCCCACTCCTTCCCCTTTCCCATCCCTTTCAGTCTAGTTACAACAGCTCTTGAGAATTTTGAATATCCTTGGGATGTTAAAACCAGCATGTTCCTATTGCTATGTCTCCCGAATGTGGTTCAGATCTTTTTTAGGGTTAAACAGCTATTTAAGAACATCACCCACAGAGCTGCCTCGAGGCTGGATAGTCATAGGTGGCACGGCATGTGGGAGAATACAGGCAGGTATCTAGCAAACGTCTCACCTCCAATGGTCTGGAACTTCACTCCTGAACAACTACAGGACCCTGATACAGTGATAGAATGTTTGAAAAAAATAAAATGCTGTGGCTATTCCAAAGAGGCTAAACTTACTGCACTGTGCTGGGCCTTGGCCAGTATCTACCAAACACTGCTCGATATTAGGCAGCACCCTCAAGGAGATGAGAGGAAAAACAACCCGACAGGCACTGCGGCTACTCCAACCTCCATGACAGGCACTGTGGTTACTCCAACCCCTGCAACAGACACTGCAGCTGAACCCAAGAACCAACCCATGCCAGTATCAGTCGTCCTTATACAGAAGAAGAAACGGACACAAAAGTCAGCTCATTTAGCAAAGGATGATGAAGCAGGGGAATCACAAGAAGAGGAGGAAGAGGTAGAACCAGAGGTAATCACCCGATCCCTATCCCTGCGTGAGCTGCGAGATATGCAAAAAGATTTCAGCCGTCTCACCTGGCTGCTCCAATGCACCGGGATAATGCAGCCTGTAGCCTGGAATTAGAGGGTAGGGAAGCCAAGCAGCTGGCATCCCTGTCTAGGGAAGGGGGCATTGATAAGGCAATTGGAAAAGGGGCATGAGCCCTCAGCCTCTGGAGGCAACTCCTGTCAGGCATGAGGGAAAGGTATCCCATCAAGGAAGACGTTATATGTCACCCAGGCACACGGACCACCATGGAGAGAGGTATCCGTTATATGTCACCCAGGCACACGGACCACCATGGAGAGAGGTATCCACTACCTGAGAGAATTAGCTGTGCTGGAGGTGATTTATAGTGATCCAAATAACGAGCAGTTACCCACAGATCCAGATGAAGTCCAATGCACACAACCCATGTGGCACATGTTTGTACAGAGTGTACCATCATTGTACGCCAACTCATTGGCAGTACTAGCCTGGAAAGACAAAGAGGGACCAATGGTGGATGAATTGGCTGGCCAACTCCAGCAATATGAAGAAAATCTCTCTTCCTCCCTATGGGCCTGCATCTCGGCTGTGGAGAAACTGTCCAAACAGTCTGAAAACCTGTTTGAAAAGCTGTTCTGGGAGTTCCAGCAACTCAAAGAGGATAGGTCCCACCCCCGACCTGTACGGACCAGTATCTCAAACATTAGGAGTAAGCATTCTTCTGCTCAAGAGAAAGGATATAGAGGGTACACATCACAGGCCACCCTGTGGTTTCATCTGCGTGACCACAGAGAGGACCCCACCTTGACCCTAGAGACACAGGTATGTGAGCTGCAAGGAAAAACAATCACAGAAGGGGGTTCTTCCAGGAAAATTAATGCTCCAGTTTCCAGCGGGCAGTTCCCCAGAAGGGTTGACCTTACTTCTGATTTTAATGAAGGGACTTCTGACTTGTATTTACAAGAAGTGAATAATGAACACTATAATCAGGACTAGAGGGGCCCTGCCTCCAGCCAGGTGGAGGAAAGGGACAACCGGGTGGATTGGACTGTGTGGATTCGATGGCCTGGCACATCGGACCCATAGGAGTATAAGACTCTGGTGGACACAGGTGCACAGTGAACCCTAATGCCATCAAGCTATAAAGGGGCAGAACCCATCTGTATTACTGGAGTGACAGGGTGGTCCCAACAGTTGACTGCATTGGAAGCTGAAGTGAGCCTAACTGGGAATGAGTGGCAAAAGCACCCCATCGCGACTGGCCCAGAGGCTCCATGCATCCTTGGCACAGACTACCTCAGGAGAGGGTATTTCACAGACCCAAGACGGTACCAGTGGGCTTTTGGTATAGCTGCCTTGGAGACAGAGGAAATTCAACAGCTGTCTACCTTGCCCGGTCTCTCTGAGGACCCTTCTGTTGTGGGGTTGCTGAGGATCAAAGACCAATGGGTGCCGGTCGCTACCACAATAGTTCTTTGGCACCAATATTGCACCGACCGAGACTGATGCCTGTCCCTAAGCTGATTCGTCAACTGGAGAGCCAAGGAGCGATCAGCAAGACTCGCTCACCCTTTAATAGTCCCATATCGCCACTGCAAAAGTCTAATAGAGAGTGGAGACTAACAGTAGACTATCGTGGCCTGAATGAAGTCACGCCGTTTCTGAGCACTGCCATGCTGTACATGTTAGAACTTCAATATGAACCGGAGTCAAAGGCAGCCATGTCGCATGCCACAATTGATACTGCTAATGCATTTTTTTCAATTCCTTTGGCAGCAGAGCGCAGGCCACAGTTTGCTTTCACTTGGAAGGGCGTCCAGTACACGTGGAATTGACTGCCCCAGGGGTGGAAACATAGCCCCATCATTTGCCATGGACTGATCCAGACTGCACTGGAACAGGGTGAAGCTCCGGATCACCTGCAATACATTGACAACATCACCGTATGGGACAACACAGCAGAAGAGCTTTTTGAGAAAGGGAAGAAAATAGTCTAAAATCCTTCTGAAAGCCGGTTTTGCAATAAAAGAAAGTTAAGGTCAAGCGACCTGCACAGGCGATCTAGTTTTTAGGAATAAAAATGGCAAGATGGACGCCATCAGATCCCAATGGATGTGATGAACAAAACAGCAGCCTTGTCTCCACCGACTAGAAAAAAGGAAACAGAAGTTTTCTTAGGAGTCACAGGTTTTTGGAGGATCCCTATTGCAAATTACAGGCTGATTGTAAGCCCTCTCTATCAAGTGACCTGGAAGAAGAATGATTTTAAATGCTGCTTAAAATTTTAAACATTTTAAATTTTTAAAAGCTTCAGATGGAGCATGCAACAATCCAACACCACACACCATCTCTTCTGCCTTGAAAGACTTACGATAGATGGAGCCCAAAAGTCATGGATTAAATGAACTCAATGGACATTTTAAAGGGATGGTCCATAGACTAAGGGAATGATATCTGTGTGACAGGAAAAGTGGTGGTGATTAACTGGAAAATGCAGGATCTGGGCATGACGTAGATGGTATAGAATAAGGGGTGGATAATGTCCTGTTTTTGGCTGGGATACAGTTAATTTTCACAAGAAGCTGGGAGGGCGCACAGCCAGGACAACAGGCCCAAACTAGCCAAAGGGATATTCAATACTGTATGACGTCACGCTCTGTATATAACTGGGCGAGCTGGCTGGTGTGGGACAGGGATCGCTGCTCGAGAATGGACTGGGCATCTGGTTCTGGGTGGTGAGCAACTGCACTGTGTATCACTCGCTTTGTATATTCTTTTATCAATATTATTATTATTTTTCTCTTCCTTTGCTGTTCTATTAAGCTGTCTTTATCCCAACCCACAAGTTTTACCTCTTTCTTTCATTTCTCCTCCCCAAACCACAGGGTGGGAGGAGTAAGCAAGTGGCCGCGTCGTTCTTAGTTGATGGCTGGGGCTAAACCACGACACACAGTTACAAAACAAAACCCTCTAAAACACAGAGAAAACCCACCCTGCTCTCATGCTTCTCACTGCACATCCTCTCAAGAACATAAGCTGCCCCTGAGCTGTAACTCAGAGCACACACAGAAACCTGGGGGCTCCCAAAGGCAGCCAGATCGCACTAAATAAGTGTTAATTCAATTTTCAGTGTTAAAAAATGCCCCTCACTGTGGCTCAAGGCCCATATTCATAAAAACAGTATGAAGTCATTAAACAAGGTTAATGCCTGCTACGAAAAACCAGCACAAAAATCTCTCTTCGAATAAAGCCTTATTAAATCACATCTGTGCTGAAGTCCAACGTTACATGTAATTTCTTTGAGAACTGCATAGTAAGACATACAAACTGAGTATTTCTTACCGCTAAACACTCTTTTTTTGCATTTTTTGGCAGATGCTGGCATTCAGCAGGACCCATCTGACAGCCTGCCCTTGCGAGAACACTGGCCAAATCCACTCTGGGAACCCCCACGTGACAGGGGCAACAAGGGGTGGTGTTTGATACACACGTGCTGAAGAAAGTGCCACGTTTCAGGAACACATGGCAATAAAAGACCAAGAAGAATGGATAAACTGAGCCGAGGTGGCTAAACCAGTCTTCAAAGCCTCCACCTCCTCCATGAAGGGGAAAAAGAAAGACCAGAGACAGACCTCAAAAAGGACATCAAAGCACATGTGTGAGAAAACATGACAAATTAACAGAAAATGACTCTCCTGTTCCACCATTTATTTTGGCACTGAAATACTGGTTCTCAGTTTAACAGAAGACTCCCAGCCAGCCCCTGCAGACGCTACGCTCAGGGGCTGTCCACGCTGCCTCTTAAATCCACCGCAGTCTGTCTGCGAAGGCTGCGACAATTCAACTCTTTTTAAAATGACTGGATTTACGGTGTAATGGACTAAAAATCTAGGCAGACCCTGGCTAATGAGCAGAGGTTATAATGCTCTGTCCATGCGCTGTCTCAGCGCAGTTTCAGAGCTCAGCAGTTACAAAATCAGGCTTCTTTAAACTATCGCAGCAGTTTGCCAAGGATGCAAACTGAAGGCTTAGGAAAGGACTCAGAAGAGAACCTGTGTGGTTCATGCATCCTGTAACTGTAATTTTTACAGTCGCCTTCGTGTTTTACACTACTATGCAGAACTGGGTGCCTGCAGGCTGTGGGGCAGCAGCGCTCAGACCCCAATCCAGACCCTCAGCACTAAATGTCGTAAGACCCTTTGGCTGCTGCCAAACGTGCTGTTACTATCACTTGGTCGTGACCTGACCGTGATGTTTGATGGCTCGGCTTTTAAAGGAAAGATTTCCACAGGGAACAGAACTCTTACCACTTTCTGCTTGCTTTTTGGCTTGAGGGTTTGATGGACTGTTAGCCACGCTTTTTAGCATCTTACTTTTCACTGGCTTCATGTTGGTCTCACCAACAGGAACCTTTTTCATGCCTGGGTTCTTCAGCATCTTTGCTCTCTTTGTTTCCAAGCCGGGATCATCGGGAGCTGAGGTTTCCTTCTGAACAGGTTCAGACTGTGTTTTGTGCACAAATTCTGCAGACAGGACCTCCGCACCTGGGACAGGGAAAAGGGAGGGCATTTCTTTCGGTTTGAGGCATATTCAGATTAAAAAGGAGTAATTGCAAAATATCCAGTTAAGGAATGTGGAAAGACTACTTTAGAAGTGATTGGCAGCAGAGTAGGCTTCCGTGACTTGATTTATGAATCTGATCTTACAAATGGGTTTGTTACTGATATGAGTGATCAGTAGGCAGTTATTAAAAATTAAGAATCACTTTTTAAGTTCATTAAAAGCCTGCTTTCCTGACCTAGAATAGGTGTTCTCCGGGGATAAGCCATTCTAATTCCTGCTTGGCACACTTGCACCCTGAAGGTACTTATTTACCTCTCCAAGAACCACCCAAGAACCTCTCCCAGATCCATCAGCGATGCCACCCAGGCCCGAGGCAACGTGCCCCAGGACAGAGCCTGATGGACTATGAATCAGAGCTGACTTCAGCCCACAGTGGGCAGACGCTGTGCCACCCCCTGTGCTGCACAACAGCCTATTTCCAGTTGCTGCTGCTACCTGTGATGTGTGTAAATGCCAGGGGAGGTCGCCAAGTATGACACTGCCTTTGCAGGCAGGTGTATCCTTTGGATGTTTTCAGCCACATTTCATCACCAAGGTTGGGATTCATCTCAACCCACTTTTGAGTGTCTCTACAAATCAGGTGTAGGCTTAGGCTGGTTCAAAAGGACAGGCTTAGTATATCCTCCGCAGCGAGACAGGAGCCTTCAGAGGACAATTTATGCCATCGAGACACTTCGCATGAGCAGCACGGGCCAGACACCAGCTTTCAGCAGAGTAAACTGGGTGTGATCAATCTCACACTTCTTGTTTCCTCAAGGCCACAGCAAGAAAATTGACTCTCAGGGAGTCACAATGTGACCATGTAGAGTGGCTGGTTATCCAGGCAGCCTGTAATGACCGCGGCTTGAGCAACTCCTCCTTGTCCAAGCCAGACAGCCCATGGACAAGGGATACAATAACCATGACCTGGGCTGGTGTCCCTGTGCACAGTCACCCGTAAGCTAATAAAGGTAACAGCATGGACTGCTGCAGCGGGTTTCAGGCACCTTCACTGAAATCCCCTGTCACAGCCCTAGGCTCCTTCCCAGGTTGAACAAGAGACTGCAAGAGACTGTGAAGGCATCGCCACAGGCCTATCTGGATGCTCTCAGGAGGTGTCTGCTTGCTTTGGGCACCAGGGGAAATGGCGAGGGACATGGCTCTTAGCGAACCCTGAGCATCCCAGTTGGATACCCTGGAGAAGCCAGAGAAAGTCACTCCCATTTACACAGCACTTACCTCTTTTCCTTCTGTGTGGAAACTGCAAATTGGCTAATTTCAGCATAGGTTCGTTGGAATTGGCTGTGAGCCCCGGCTTTTTAGGAAAAGAGAAAGTGATGTTGATTTTCTTCTTCTTGGTTGCTTTCCTGTTCCTGCTGCTGTCCCCCATAGGATGCATTTGCATTTTGAGGGGTGACCATTTCTTCCTGGTGCTGGTCACAACGGCTCGGCTGGATTTCCTCCTGCTCTGCTGCACCCATAGCTTGCTAGCTGAGTTGACGTCTTTTGTGGGCCCTTCACCATTCTGGTCCAGCCCCACAGTGGGCTTTGGGTTTTCAGTTTTGACTTTTCTTTCCGCTGCTGTGTTGGGAGGAATAGGGTCTTGTGGTACAGCTGAAGAGAAGTCCACTTTACAATCAGCCTCTGAATTGCAGCAAAGAGACTGAACAGCACCAGTTAAACATCCTAAGGCAGCCGACATTTCCAGAGTATAACTGCTTGGATCGGAGAAATAACACTGCAGCTGGGAGAAGGACTGCTCTGAGCATTTTTTGAAGGGATTAGTACATTCATCCTTGGTTGGTGAGGGGAGAGAAGAAAGGGGAACTTCGCTGGTTTGGCCAGAGGTGGGCTGTGGATTTTGATGAAGCTTTGCGTATTCCTGCAAGTGCTGTTTGATATGTATGCTGGTATTGACTGTGTCCCCCCATGAAGAATTGGTGGCTTTCTGTAAGGCATAGCACAGTCCAGGCAAAACTGAGGCTATTTTTAATGAGATGTCACTATCATCACTATCTTCGCTTTCATCTTTTGGATCGTGCTTTTCAACTGCAAAAGGAAAAGAACAGAATTTTACTCATACTAAAAAAGGATTAAATTCCCCAAATCACCTCACTGTTACATGCTAAGAGAACATGAAAGCTATGAAAAAGCCCCAGAAGCCAACCTACAAAAAGCTAGCCCCAGGGGCGATGTCCTGGTTTGATGGATGCTTGTAACTGCTAAATGTGAAAAAAGAATTGCACATGGGAGTCAAAAGTGGATTAAACTAAGATGAAAGACTGCTGTTGCATCAACTAGCCCCACGCTGCAGGAAATTATAGTGTAAGATCACACACATAGTAGTCTAAGTTCCTTCACTCCAGCAATTCTAGCTAAATCCAACACTTAGGACAATCAGAGCTCTGAAAGTACATGGATTCTGTTGGTTTTTAAAAATCTGTTTAAATTTAGGGTTGTCCACGCAGGATGTTTAGACCAGCACCATTTTCAGATCACTTGTATCCCTGTTCATATACAAGTTCCAGCAGCTCCATCTCTACCTGCTGTCAGTGTGGGCGGACACACTTCACATGAAGACACATCAGTGTGCTGGAGTGGAACGGGGAACACAGACTGACCCGAGCAGACATGAGGATTGTATCATAAAAGTTTAGCTCCCAACAGGGATCAACATGAACGAGTTCCAAGGCTTGAGGGTGCCTGCTTTTGCAGATGTCACCATGGAAGTAGGCTCTGCTTGGCACAGAAGCATCCTCTCGGTGCCTGGAAATGCCTGGAGAGCTGGTGTGATATGCAGAGCCTGTCGGTGGAGCTCCCTTTCCACACAAGCCAGACTTCATCCGCTGCAACCCAGCAGTCTGATGCTGGTGCTTTGCACCCGCAGGGTTGGCCCATCTGCATGTTATGATCATCTGAGGTTTCTTTTGGCTGCAGGGCCAGGCCGACAACCCCAGTGCCCTTCCCCATCACATCTCTTCACAGTAAGGCAAAGGCGTTTCTCTTTCCCGCCCAGATGCGTGATTTTCTTTGCCTATTGGCCGTGCCTTGCACTGGCAATGCTGGTCCTTGTTACCGGCAAGCCCAGGCGTCCTCACAAGCCAGCTCCCGGCTGCCTGCCTCCGCTGCTGGCTCAGGAACGCTGCGGCACGTCTGCACAGCAGGCTTGTTACGCCTGCCCTACATTCCTCCCGACGGTTGTCTGGACAGGAAGGGAACAGATTCAGAGGCCGCTTGTTTCGAAATGGGAAACATTATTCATGCTTTGAGTCTGAGCTGAATGACTTCAAATGCGTCTGTCCTTCACCCTCCTTTTCTCTTTGCGCCTCCCCTGCCATCTTTGGTGACCATCCCTTTTCAATCCCAAATCCCTGCACAGCTCTGCTTATCTCCACAGAAAGGAGAAGCCCTGAAGCAAAAAGGGTTTCTAACCTCAGTGAGAAGAGGTCTCTGACCCAGGGGACAGTCAGGGCTGGCTGGGGTAACATCGCTCACGTAGGCAGAACGGGACAGAACGTGCAAGAATCCTGCTGGCACCAGAGGGAAGACATCTGGAAGCCATCAGCGTTCAGATTGTATCACGTAATAACGTGGAGTGTTTGCTCAATGTTATTCTCTCCCCCTGCCTCTTCGCTTCGGTGCCAGCTACTCTCCAGTTGCCCAGGCTTTACCTCCTCTTTAGCATCAACACCAGCCACAGGCTACGTCCACTACAACCCGAAACCCTCCTATGAACTGGCTGCTTGCACCATCTTCATTCCGGGATACTCCTTACATTCTTTCTCTTCACCTCACCCACCTTCAGGCGCTTGCTTCAGGCATCACAGCAACAACCTGATCCCAGGTTTGACCTGGCATTTTGGATCTTCAGTTTGCCTCAGGAGGAGCCTGGCTCTCTCCTACGCCTAGAAAAGAAACTAGTAAAGCTGCCATGCTAACACAGCCACCGGCAGCACATGCTTAACGTTAGGCTGAATGAATTCAGTCATCAAAGGCATTCGCACCCCACACTGCCAAGTCACCATCACGTCTTCACCCGACTTACAAGCCCACTTCGTATGCGGATCCTGAAGGAGAAAGTTTGTAGCTGGAAGTTAAACACCAAAAAGGGCAAAGCAATCCATGCTCGGATGTGCTGGTAGGTCCTGTCGGCTATTCTGCCGATTTTATCTTCCGGGGAGGGGAGACGGGCATGTCCTACGCAGCTCCGTCAGCAATGCCAGGCATCACTCACACAGAGGCGGACTGAAATAGCAGTGTGTGTTGGCATAAACAGTCTCTTGGCTTATCCCTAGGATGACTCAACAAAAAGCAAGCCAGAAGTTACGCAGAGCAAAAGGCCCGTGTTTATATGTTGCTTGGGGTCTGCAAGGCTAGAAGTATTAATGGTGGAGTGCACGCAATGAGAAGTGCGTGGATGAAGCTGTCCAGGGGAGGCAGAGCAGTAACTTTCTTTATGTCCACAAGAGGAAATTGTAGTGTGAGTATTTCCACATAGACAGTGCAGTATAAAGCCAACAGACACAGAGAAAATTTGCGGCAAACGCAACAGATGTTGAAGCTCATTCTTATTTCAAGATCTGCAGTTCAAACTGTGCAATCTTTATTTTGTCTTATTTAGTGTCTCTGTGTTTGTTCTGCATGAAATGAAGCACGTTTGGGGGCTGCAAACAGCCTGAATTCATGTCCCAGGTCCCAGAGCTGTGACTCACCTTGATGGCAGCAAAGCACGGCGGCTCTGCCCAACACCATCTCCCTGCCTCCCTCCCTCCCCCGTCACGCACCCTGACCGGTCATCACGGCTCCGCTACCAGCATTTACAGATCCCGCAGCAGAGAAGTCACACAACACGGCCGAGCCTCCAAACCCTTGCTGCTCTTCAGGGAGCAATGCCCCTTCTCCATCTCTCCTCCCCCTGCCCATGCCAGCAGCAACCTTTTACGGAGCCCATTTCACTTGTTATCTCAGCAGAAAACAATTCGCTTCTTTTTTAGGGCAGGCTGTTTTCCTGCTGATTTAGCAAATCACATCAGCTCCATGCAGGGTCCAGCAAATGCCGTGTGTTGTTTCGCCCCCTGAGCACAGCTCCAGAGCACCTTTAGGGACACGAGCCAGGCTCTGCAGGAGTCAGACTCCTATGCGCACACATAAGACAGTTCAGGGAGTGGATGCTGCTGAAAACCAACTAAGAGGGAGAAAAGTAATTATCTTTCACTCACATCAACTTCTTGCAAAGGGGCAAGGATGTGCAGTGAAGGAGACAGACGTGGACCTGGTTTAGCTCAGCTTAAAAATGCAGCACAGCTAGAGAGTTGAGATTTTTCTCTCCTCTTTTAACGCCCTTTGCGCTAAAGCTGTAGGTGGTTCTGAGCAGATAAATCAGTTTTTCAAGAAGAATGTGTCCATGAGGAACTTCTGGTGAGGATCCCACACCCAAATCACAGTGTCCAAAGCCAGCAAAGGGAACCTCCCTACCTCTCAGGCACACCGACCGGGACGAGGTGAACAGAAACAGAGCCAGGAGGCTGACAGGCTCCTTGGGGTTGAACCCTATGAAAGAAAGCAACAGGTTTTGTTTAGACTGAGGGTGCTCACCCTCCGTTTCTAAAACGGAGCAAGATGCTTAAGCACAGATACTGGTTACTACGTAGCCATGTCTTACCATCATCATCTCGTGCCAAGGCAGAGGACGTGAGGAGGATAAGGACTCCTTGATCTTGTAAATATTTGATGATTGCCTACAACAAACACATACAAAGTTAGAGCAACCACTCCCTTTCCTCCTTAGCACACTTTATATCACTCAGCACGACTGTCAACAAGCTCTGATTGCCAGTGAACGTGTGCCAACACCACCAGCTCATTCCCTGTTGAGGAGAACACTGTTCGTTTCATGCCACTTGGGTCAAGTGGGACCTGTAACCAAACCCATTCAATTTATGTTGTTATTCAGCTCTCAACTTCCTCCCACCTGGTTCCTTAAAAAATAAATATGCTTAGCCAAACTAGCTGTAATTAATGAACAAGGTTAATAATTTCAGTCCCTTCGGTTCAAAAGCTCCTGGGCATCTCAGCCAGGAATTGCTTTCCGCAGCCCTAGGGGAAGGTTTTCCCAGCGGGGAAAGCAAAGCTGGACACCAGCATCTGACAAAACAAAACCTACTGTTCCAGCCACAAGCCTGACTGAAGTTCAGGCCATGCAGCTTGCTTATGAGCAGCATCAGTATCAATGAATATGCGAAAAAAAATTTGCTGAGTCTAAGCGATGCCTGCGACTCTGTCTCAGAGCTGGATTACCGCATGTCTAAAAAGATATGTGCACTTATCGAGGCTTTTCTTGTGTTTGGGTGTTGCTTGATGCCTCATCGCAGAGCTTGGCTTGGACCGCCCTCCCCTCCATTGGGACACCCATTTGGATCTCTTTCTTCCATGCAGACACATCTTTTCCAGAAACCTACAGGAACTGAATAACCCTATGGCTTCTAACACTCTGTGAAACTTCACTGATCTCATTCACTACATTCAGACATAACAGAGGATTGGATTAATGCCCACAGCCTCATTTCTCCAGGACAACAGAACAACTTTGGAAATGCTGAACAATTTCAGTGTAATATTCACTATTCAGAACAGTAGCTCCTCACTTTGGTTGTCTCAAGCCAGCAGAGCAGAAGGGATAAGAGCCAGCATCTCTGCTGGATAAATCCAGCTCAATGAAATACCTGTGGTTTCTCACAGACCAGACGATTTTCAGGCAGGTGATTAAGACTGTCTTTGCTATCCCCTTTTTTCCCTTCTCATGTTGTTACCAATAAAAGATAGTTTAATCAACACTTTAGGAAGCCTGAGTGCTTTTCTTACAGGGCCCCACAACAAACACTTGCTCTGTTATGTTACACATGGGAAGCTGCACATCGGTGTGCAGCTCTTCAGCAGTGCTGCACAGCAACAGCACTTCCAGGCAGTTCATGGGCCACTACCAGCTTATAGTGGGGGGAGGATGTGCCCAGCCAGCTGCGAGTTTGTGGCCATGAATTTACAACCCTGAATCTACAGGAAGCATCAGATGTGAGAGAGCAATCAGGAGCAGCAAAGCCAAACCCAACTGAATCACAAATCCCAGCAGAGACGCAGGTGCTGTGCTCCACAGGAGTGAGGTTTATCCCTTGGAGTCACAAGGAGATGCGACAATCACACTGGGCACAAAAAGACGCCAGTGGGCTGGAANATGAATTTACAACCCTGAATCTACAGGAAGCATCAGATGTGAGAAAGCAACCAGGAACAGCAAAGCCAAACCCAACTGAATCACAAATCCCAGCAGAGATGCAGGTGCTGTGCTCCACAGGAGTGAGGTTTATCCCTTGGAATCACAAGGAGATGTGACAATCACACCGGGAACAAAAAGACGCCAGCGGGCTGGAAAAAAGCCTTATCAGACAAGGGAAATTCCCCATTAAAATAAGGATAAATCTCAACATCTTCAGAGCTCCCAGAAGCCCATGAGGTTTTGGTGGTGTAACTGTGAGTATCTGTGAGCTGAGCAGGGGCTATTTTTCAGCCACAAGAGAGAAAGACAGGCACATGACAGTTTATGTCTTTTGCTTAGTAATTATCATTTTGGCATTCGGGGACTTTGCTTCTGCTTTCTTAACATATCAGATCCCCTCGCAATCCTTGTCCGCCATGCTGTTTGCAATGCAAGGGGGAAAATCATCAATAAAGACAATAAAATAATCTCAACTGGCATAAACATAGCCAAAGAGGAGGTTTGCCTGGTATAATGCCTCCTGCTCAGCAGGGCATNGCCTTATGCTCAGCAGGGCACGCTCACCCTAGGAATCAGTTCCCAGCTCATAGTGGGTAATCTTCAGTTAACAGTTTATACACAGAAAGACTACGTGTGAGAATAAGAAAGCAGGAAAATAATACTTAAAGCAGGGAAATTAATTCCATTTTGCCTTAGTTCAGAATCTGCAAATAATATTACCAGAAGTTTCAAGAGCTCATTTAAAAGGCCACTTTCCTCCCAGAAAAACAATATTTTAAAATACTTACCAAGTCTTTTTCCTTTAGATTTTCTACTAACTGATCCATTTTATATTGATCCTTATTTGATATTTCTACTTCATACAGGCTGAAGTAAACACCCTGAAAGCAGACTGGAGACAAAAGACAGAGAATTTGACGTTGAAATAGTGCCTCTTGCATGAACTCCAAACAAACAAGTGCTCCTGTACCAGGAAGATGGGTGTGCAATTGGTGAAGCACTGGATTTAAAAAAAAACTTATCAAGATTTCCTAAGTGGGTATATGCATTCATATCACAGTGAGTTTCCTCTTCAACCTATGGTTCACAGGAGATGTTTCCTATCTCATCTCGGCAGCTAATAAAAGCAATTTAACCAATGCTGTGTGCTTTAACAGAGCCTTTCAGAGGGAAATACCTCATTCTAACATGCCATACTCTCCCCTGCTATGGAGTAACCTTAGTCTGCACTCTGATCCCCAAGGGAGTTTAACAAAGGCAAGATCTCGGTCCCACATTAACCCTCCTGAATCTCACAGCAAAATTCTTCTGTTCAAGTATTTCCTCTCTTTCACCAGCCGACTTCAAGACTGTGGCTCCAGAGCACCTTCATCAAGTGTTGCTGTGGCCTCCCCCGACTTCTCCTGCCTCGTCCCCTGCCCTGGCACTATCCTGTGTCCATCTGCACTGTGAGCTGAACGCTAACCCCCAAAACAGGCTGGCTGTCAGCTGGTCCGACCAGCGCCCCGACCTGGCTCAACAGAGCTGATATACAGAAGGGAGGCAACACTGCAGCAGTCCACACTTATTTTGGTGCAAGCTGACACGGAGATGCACCTGGAGCTTCTGCAAATCACATCCAGAGCTCTCCATGTGCAACCTGAGGTATCTGTGTCAATAACTGCGTGTCCGCTGCATTGCATAGCCACACACAGCCATAACCTAAGGGCTGAAAGCTGCCAGGCTCATCAAAACTCTAGCTAAAAAGCAATCAGCAGTACAAACCCTAAAGTGTAATTAGACACAGGTCCCTTCCTCCCCACTCTGCACTGACCAGGACAGAGAGTGGTTGAGTATAGGCAAATAGGGTCTCTTAGCACCACTAAGGGGACAGTAGAGCCTTCTCTCCCTTCTCCAAATCTGTACTTTTATTTGCTGATTGCTGAGCATTCCCTGCCTCTCCCCAAGGTTTCTGGAGTCCTCTCCCCCCTCACGCTGCCATTCACTTTCACTGTCAGTCCCCTTGAAGTGACAAGTAGGTCACCCGTAACCCAAAGCTACTGCAGGGAGCCACATCTTTTCTGGCTTTGGCTGGCAGTTACCCCCATCCACCCAGATGCAAGAGACACTGCGTCAGAGCCCAAGAGGTGGAGCGTCCCTCACCTTGTAGGGAGATCATGTAAGAAGGGAGAAAGTTTGTCTCCCTGCCTTTGCTCTCAGTTGCACCATGTCTGGCACCTTGCGGCATGGAAGCGCAGGCCTCAAAATGGTCTCCCACCCTGTCCTGTCCAAGGAATGGGCTGATTAAAGGGCTGCTTTGGGAAGAGGATTATATCACATCAGGAGACCATGTGAAACGTGGACAGGAAAACATCCCTGTGCTGCCTTGGCATTTTTCCTCACTTATCTGCAATCTGCCACCCTTCAAGACAGGACCCAGCGCTACGTGGACCTGAGCTCTGACCCCCTCAATGCAATTCCTACGGCACGGCACAAGCAGATATTACTCATCACACCGGTGGGTTTTGCACTCACCTTCATTCTCAATGTAATTTCTTTTCCCAAATGCAGCTTCTGGTAGCTTTTTCTTCAAGTCAGACAAACCCATGACATGGTTAATGTCCAGGTTGGGAGGTCTGTGGGGATAAAGCGGCTGAAGGTGAGATCACAAGCATAAAAGGCTACCAGAATTAAGCATAGCCCCGGTTGCCCTGTCACTGTGAAATCAGAGAAATCAGTTCTGGAGAAGGCTGGAGAAGGCACAGCTTGCCTAGCCCTTAGCCAATTTGAGGATCCTGTTTGAAAACATCTCCAAACACTGATATTGGTGGCTGTGTTACTGGCTGCCACCGTCTGTTTCAAATTGCTGCCTGCTGGTTGGCTTTTGACTACTGAAGATTTTAAATATCTTATTTTTTTGAATGCTAGTTACCTCAATAATTTATTTGCTATCGTGCCAATCTGTAAACACAGCTGGGTGCTCGTACATGCACCATCAGGAAGCCCACTTTTCACAAGGACAAAAATCCCAAGCAGGAATAATTGATTTGGAATAAACATCCCAAAGCAGTTAACAAAAAGAGATGACAAAATACAGCCGTTTCCAGCTGCAGTTCAGGGCCTGATCTCATGTCCTCATCCAGCCGCTGCTGTGACACTGCACTGCTGGCTGCCCACCACCACTTTCCTGACACTCTGATGGTTGCCCCGACGGTGCAGGTGGCAAGATGCTGATCAATGAAGGGATGGGGCAGGAGAGACAAAACTGGCTTTTGCTGGTACACAGACACCCAAAGGTGATCCCAAAACGATCCACAAGAGTGGCTGTAATGCTTCACACTCCACAAATTGCACAGAAAGAAGAGAAAGGGGCAACTTACAGCTGGGCTGGAATCGTGGAGCTGTATGGGGTCCTCAGGGCGATGTTGCACAAAAGCTGGCCCTGGATGGACAGCTGCCCCCTCCATGGACAGTACAATGCTACAGACAAAAGGGAGAACAGCTCAGGGAAAGCAGGAGAGAAGAAGAGGGCAAACAGAGAAAGGTACATTTATAAAACAAAACCAACCATCAGATGCTCCTACCTTTGTGATTAAGCTCAGGTCTAGAGAAAAGGGAGAAAAAGAGGAACATTTAGCAATGGGAAAAGGAAAAGCAGCTCACAAAAGTGACCAGGTATTTTGAAACAACAACAAGTTGCTTACAGGCTCTCTATTGCTAAGACGGGCATTTCCTTCGGCTCCCTGTATTGGCAGGCGATGACTATGTACGGGCAGATCTGCCTGGGCCGCTCGGCAGTGCTGCCACCGGACACTTCATACACGTAATACTGGGGTGAGAAGGGAAACACAGATGAAAAAAACAAGGCGAGGAATGAGTGAGGCATCCAGGCCAGTGCTGTGCTCCCTCGTGGCTCACAAAGGAGCTGTCAGCACAGTCCTGTTGCAAACCTATACCTGGCTCTGCTCGAAGGCCTGGCAGTGGCTGGTCTTTGGTGGTACATTGTTTCTGCTCAAAGCGACGTGGCAGTCATAGCCGGGAGACGGGCAGGTATAGCTGGTTGTGTAATTCTCAGATACCACCTTGACCTTCCCCTGTGTCAGAAAATTTACAAAAAAAAAAAATACACATAAATGTTAGTAGAAACTTATTTTGAAAGACCTCCCGAATCCTCCTTTTTCCCCAAAGACAGCCTTGCTGGCAGCCCCACACTCCCCACCACTGTGAGGGGGTTGTGTGTGTTTGTGTCCTTCCAAACATGAGGGCCTGACTCGGCTGAGTTTGGCACAGCAGACAAATCTGCACTGCTCAGGAGAGCAAATGGGAGCAGCATGTTTTCGGTGCCAGCTACAGAGAGCAGAAGCCAGTGGGGAGGGAAGAAAGGAGCCAGCCCCATGGAGGAAAGGAATGGAGCTGTGATCTAAGACACCTCAGGGCTTCCACCTCAAACCCCCAAAACGCTTGAGTCCAGGGAAAAAGGTGACCCTATGGGGAATTTCCGATCTCAGCGGTGGAATTTGGAAGGTCTTCTGCAACCTCTGCTGCCCCGCAGGCCACCAGTCAAGCCCAGTCGGTCTTTTGCTTTCTAACCTGACACATCCCATAGTCAAAAATCCTGATGAGCTCTCAACAGAGCTGATTTTACACTCCACCACAGTTACTGGCACCAGTGTCTTCTTAAAAACTGCCTGCATTGCATAGTGACTTCTGAAGGCCACCCCACATAAAAAGAAAGACTTGCATTTTACCTTAATTAGCTTACAAATGACAATATAGCCTGATTTTCCATGATACCACGGTCTCGGATGAAGATAGTCTGCATACTTGGAAATATAAACCCCTGTGAAAACAAAACAATGCAAGATAATGTGAATCATCTGTCAAGTAAAGCTGATTGCAAAAGGAGACCTGTAAAGAAGACGCTCCTTGGGGCAATGGGAGTCTCTGCAGAGCCAGTGCTGCAAACCAGCGTAGCACTTGCTGCCACAAAAACAGTGAGAATCTTTCTGACTCTTTTCCTTTTTTTGACTGCTGGTATGGAACAGCATTATACGTTTTGGGGTCAGCTCTAGCAAAGGAGTTAACTTGGGTTTCTCCTGAGAGAAGTAGCCCAGCTAACGTCAGTTTTGTGTACACTACATGAAAACATATCGAGCAAGGGCTTGTCTCTTACAGGAAGATCTGGTGAAGGGCTTCCAGGTCAGACTGCAAGTGGGGCAGGAACTTTGCTCAGTTTGGAGTCACACAAAGTCAACGTGGATGTTTATACGTGAGAACACACACTGCAGGGGCATGAGAGCAGGCCCATGGCATGGCACAGACCCTCCCAGGCCGCTTCCTTTGCTTATGTCCCTGCAGTGTCCCAGAAACCAACATAAACCTTCTACCCTGTGACAAGGCCCACTCTGACACCGCTTATTCCCATCCCTTCTCCACACCCAGGGCATATCACATGCTGATTTATTGTGGGGTGGGGGAGTTGGGTCTTCACTCCTGCTTTATATTTGTAGACTAGATGGGTAGAGAAGTACATAGGGAGGAAACAGGGACTGGGCAGGGGAAGGGCTACGAAGAGACACACCATAATATTCATCTCAGTCCATCAGGACTAAGATATACACCCAGATAAATAACCATTTCTCGCTTGGTTTTGCATTCACTGCCATTAACTGTTGAATAGTTAGGTGTCTTGGCCTGCAAAGACTCATTGCATGAGCACTGGAACACATTCTGCTTCTGGCAGAAGGATTTCTTTGAGTAACGCATCACACGCTGCACATCTTGAGGCCCCAGACCTTTGGGCAACGAACAAGCACGGTCTGAAAAGGACTTTGACATGTCACGATCTGCTCTGGTTATTAACAAGACTGGTGGCAAAAGCTCAACAAATGGACTCTGAAGAGCAAACCGGAGCTGCCAAAAAGCCACTTTGGTGACAAAGGTTGTTATTAACAAGGGAGAAAAAGCCTGAAACGGAGAGGTGAGGAGACAATAACATTGCCTGGGGAAGATCTCATCCTCATCTTGTTGAGGGGGCAGAAGGAAAACACTGCTGCTTGCTTGATCCAAACAAATGCAGCTTCCCATGTAAGAAATACAGGCATTTCCGTGGATCTTTGCAGTAAATAACAAGGCAGCACCAGGAGTCTGTCTGGGCTTTTGCTTTTGTTTTTAAAGGAGTCAATATCCCCACAACAGTGAACAGGTCTCTTGGTCCTCTGAATGGAAATCTTACCTTTTGCTGGGTCACCAAGCGTGGAAATAGAACTGCTGTTTACACGGAGGCCTGTCTGACACACCTCTTTTGCCTTCAAAAGAAGAGACAGCCTCTTTTACCATCTATTTTCAAGGATAAGGGACACAGCTACTGAAATCTGTAGCACGACAGTTGGCAAAATACTTAAAACAGGCAAATGTGCTGCAAGTCAATTACAGATTGTTACAGTCCCAACACACCCATGGTATAAAGAAAACTAAACAGAATGCCCACAAGAAGAACCAACGGGAAGAAAATTTGTTGTTTCAGACGCTAAACACTTGCATTTATCAAGTGTTGTTACAAACACCTCAGTGGAAGCAAAAGCTTAGAAAAATCTGGAAAAAATCCAGCATCTCCAGAAAACACTGCAAGAGCACGGGTGGACTTTGCACTTTCTTTATCTGCATAGGCAATTTGTGGAAAAGTAAATACAACAGGGCTGGCATGAAAGCACAGGACATTTGCTACTGTGTGCTTACTCCTCCATAGACACAATCACCACCTTGGGAGCATCTCACCGGCTTTGATTTAATCCATGTCCAAAGCAGATTCAAAGTGTGCAAAGTCCAAATATATATTGACCAAAGAGTGACAACAGGAGCAGTTTGAACTCACAAGAGTGAGAAATAAAAGCAAACCAGTCAGACTGTAGTCAGTCCCTTTATAAGCAACATAGGGCACTCATCACACCTAACTTCTGCCTCCTAAAAGGCAAGTGTCTAGCCAGCTAGACTTCTCCTCCAAACAACAGAGAGGAAGGCACCTCCAGAGAGAGATTTAGCCCAAGGATTTTAGATGCCTGCATTAAACGAGGTCCAGCTGTCCTCTGGAGAGCTCCCTCTCTCCTAGGGTCTGCACAAGGACCTCAGTCGCTTGGCATAGACTGTGCCAAATTTCAAACAACCAAAATGAAGCAGGACAATTCCTGCACCTGAACTGCGACTGAAAGTGGTTTATTTTGCTGTAGCTCAATCCAAATAGAACAGAACTAAACTGCATTCAGGCCACGCTTATCCTGAACAAAACCATCTCTACAGTGATTTAGCATGACATCATTAAATCACCTTGAAAGTGAATTCCCACTAGATTCCCTGAGCATCCTTGTGTAGACAAACTCTTCTCACAAAATCAAAAGCATCCTTGTGAAAAATGGGCAGGAATAACTTGCTCGATAGCTCTGTCAGGCTCACTCTCCACCTAGCTGGCAAAACCAAGGGAACTTGCCCAAGACCACCTGACAAACTCCTGTCTTCTGTCACAAAGGCGCTTTTCTCTTCTAAGCGTACCTGAAAGGTTTCACCTGCCTGAACTTGACCGTAAATCCACTGGGACAAAGGGAGACTCCTTCTGTCTCCCTGCAGAGGGCAAAGGAGGCAGCCATCCCAGGAGCTGCTTTCAGAACTTGTTCTGGACTATTTATATAGCAGTAATTGCACTGGTAACAGGGGTACAGAGAGCCAGGACACTTCAGTCAACAGATCTGCTGGGCTTTGGTGGGACAGAGCGCACATGCAGGCACTTGGCATCAAACTTCTTAAGCTGCATAATCATTTCAGGTTACCTCTTCTTCATTATCAAACAGGAGAAATGCAAAGGTCTCCTCCAGCTCCTCCTGGCTGTACCCGGCGGCTTCCTTTGCTTGGGCAAAAGCTTTGAGCTGCAGAAGACACAACACTTTGTTTTAGTCTGTTCATGCCAAAGCCAAGTGACATATGTTCATGGTGTGAGGACAGCGTGTCACAAGTACCCCCAGTCGTGGTCAGTATGGGGCAGCTGGCAGCACATCATTCCCTACCCCAGGCACGTGTACACCCAGTCTCCCACCACAAGGCTCCCAATCTGTGCATCTGTCTGTCCATCTGTCTCTGCCTTTGATCCCAGCAGAACTTGTCCAATGTCCTCCAAGGGACAGCAGGCACATCCAGCCCCGCAGCGTCATGCTGTGCTCATCCCAGGGAAGTCCAGCCTTATTCTGCCTTGTCCCTTTTGCCACACATCATTGGCTGCCGCGGAGCTTGTTTCACTGAGCAGCATGTGGGCTGGTGCAGCATCACATTTAGCAGCCAACTATGACCATCAGAAGACATGGAGAAGATGCCTATGAAGGGGGGACACTTGGAGGCACCTCTCTTTTTCTCTCTCCACTGACCAGGGAAGCCTAGATTATTTGACTAGAGGGCAGGTGCTATCATGTGACTGCAGCTAAGAGGGTTTGACTACAGCCAAATAACACATTACTCCAATTTCTTTTCTCTGATAATTAAAGCAGAGCATGGTCTCAGTCCAGACAGGGAGAACATCATGGGAGCAAACAGAGCTGGGTCTGAGTCCATGGTGTTTTGGGGCTTTAATAAAAGAAGCTGTAGAAGGATGGGATTTGTTAAACAGGGTTAGAAGATAAGAAAACAACAATCTCATCACTGCTCTTGCTTATTTTGGCTTTAGAACTCACAGGCAAATCAACAAATGACTTGATATCTGCTTTCCCATTTTTTTGTCCAGCTCCACAGTGACTATCCCAGATTTAGGCAGCCAAAATGTCTAAGCTCTATTTAATTCATGACAACAAGCAGACTGGTCATCTCCAGTGCCCAGAGGAGACAGCCTTCCATGCCAATGACAGTGAGACTTTACAGATGAAGGTATCTTAAAAGTGGTTTTGTACACGCCCCAGTTAGCTGGAGAAAGGGAAACAGGGTTAAAACTGCCGCGTGCACAGGTGTGAGGGCAGACAAAAGAAATACCGCCTGGAAATCTGCCTTGCTGTGAATCAGCAGAAGTGCAATAACATTAAAGCCCCTCGGCTAGGTATGAAACCAGGATTTCAGCCTGCCTCGAAGGCCTGCTCCAGGAACTGCTGTTGAATGTTTGGCAACATTGGCTGAATGGACCTTTTGTTCCTGATCAGATTGGGAAGAAAGAAGTGCAAGAAAGCAAAGAAAAGGCTCCCTTCAGTCAGGAACTGTAAATGGGGCTCTGAGAGGCTGGAAAATCAGCCACGTGCTGCAAAGGAAAGACAGACTTGCCAATAAACCAGCATTCACAGTCTGCAGCTCCAAAAGAAATGCCACCCCTTCCAGAGCTGCCAGCAACACCCCGCTCCCCCACCAGCCTTACCTCACTTAGAAAGACATCGTTTTCCACCAGAATTGCTTGGCTGTACTGAAAACCGTCCTGAAACGTAGAGTCCAAGTAGGAGCTCTGCAGCACCGCAACCGCTGTCTGCAAAAGGGAACTTGACTCTTCCAACTCTGGATGAAAACCTGGAGGAAGAAAGCAAAAAGCAGGTGCAAATATTAACTCTGGGCATCCCCAGATGAGTATGGGGCCTCAGCAGAGGCGGGTGGCAGCTGAGTGTGACTCACCACACACTGGCCTCATTTATCAATCCCAGATCTCCATGGAGCTCTGTGGCTCCCACTGGGAGCAGCAGCTACCCTCCAGCCATGCAACCCCCCAAGTCTTTGTCTGCAAGTTAAATCACCCTTCAGCAAGAGGAATCCCTCCTAAGCCCTTAAAGTTTTTCCCTTGCAATAGAAAAAAAAAGAAAAAAAAAAAAGAAATTGTTAGCAACTGCTAGAAGCAAAGCCTCATGGTAAATTAACTTTATGGTTTCTGAGCAGGTCACAGTTTTCTCTTGTGCTAAAAAGTTACTTAGATTCATTGCATGCTCTTTTAGGGTGTGAGAGTTGATGTCTGCACACACGGAAAATCTCAGTGCATGCTCAGTTTCTCGGTGTTATCTGTTTTACTATCAAGATCTTCAGGTCTTGGGTGAATGTGGTTTTCAATACCACAAGAGCAAACCTTCCTTCAAAGCCTCAATGGGCAGACCTTTCTCAAAGCCCAACTTGACATCTCCAAAGGAAAACTTCTCAGTAAAACGCTTCCCAACAGCATCCCACCAAGAAGAGGTCCCAAAGCAGTTGACAAATTAAATACCGACACGGAAACAAAGAAAAGCCCTGCAGTGTTTGTACTCTTGCAGCTGTTAAATTCCAAATATTAAATAAAGCAGCCGCTTAGAAACACAGGAAATGCTGGGCTCAGTCTCTGTTGCACATTTAAAAACTTTTATTACTGGTGGTGATTCACGAGCTACGAGATTTCAAATCCCAAGCTGAGTTTGCAACATAGACATATTGAAAATGTTTATTTCTTCCAACCCGCAAACTTTAGAAAATAAAGCAGTCATCTATAAGGAAAGAAATGTAGAATCGCTGAACTCCATACGAAGAGCAGGTTTTGCATGCTGCTTGCTCTTTAAGAAAAACCCCACCAAGATTTCTGAGGACAAATAGATAAGTTCTCATTTTAACCTCCAAAGCAGAAAGGCCCACGTTCCTTTGGTGATGAACAAGATAGCATCTGTTGTCACCCTGCAACCTACTTGGGGTTTTGACTCCTATTTTTAAAGGGTAAGTTTTAATAATTTTCTTCTTTTCCTCCCCTCAATTAAAAAGAAGAAGAAAAGAAAAGACAGAATAATTTCCTATGTCACAAATTCCTCTCAAATTACTCAAGGCCAAAAAAAGACCTAGTATAAGGAACAGCAAAAATAACAATTCAAATTGCATGTATTAAACTAATTTAGCTACGCTGCTCTAAGCCAGTTCAGCCAGTCCGCACTGTGGGGATTAACAGGAGAAGGGAGACAGCATCTGCTTTGTGCCAAGCAGAAGGCAAATCCGGACAAGTCAAAAAGTGGGGGGGGATCTAAAAATGGTTCTAAGAAAAGAATGTATGGTGGGAACGGAAATTGGGAGCACAGACAGGAAAGTCTTTAAAGGTACTTTTGCCTCTCTTAATCTTGCTCTGGGGTCTTTGGTACCCTCTTGTATTCTCTTTCTAAACCTCCCACTTTCAGGTGATGCCTCTGTGATCATTAGAAACAGTAAAAAAGCAGGTGAACACAACTAGGCTCTCATGCACAGAAAAATGAAAAATAAAGAGGTCTTCCAGCTCTCCCTCAGTATTATTGTTTTCTCTCTTTGAACCTAATGAGGATAGGAAGGGTTGTTAAGTTTGCTTGCTTTCTTCCTCACTTGTCTTTCATTTTGCTTTGTGGCTCTTGCATCCTGTGGATCTCAAAGAAGCAGTCAGGGAATTCAGACTCCCCACAGAAATCAGATCAGGGAATTACATCCCAGCTCACAGCTCTTCTCAAAGGCTTGGACCAAACATAACATCCCTTTTTGCTTCTTGCTGGAGCACCACAACACTTGTGTCCGGAGTCATGGTCCGAGGAGAGACAGCCCTGTCCTCAGCATCTTCTCTACCAGCCTAAACAAGCCCAGCTCCTTCGACTGCTCGTTGTGTCCCAGAAGCACAGGACTGCAGCGGGTGCTATTTAATTTCACAGCTACTGCTCTAAACCACCTCACTCTTCAGGGTGTGATATTCTGCTCTTCCTACCTCGCAACTCTGCATCATTGACAGGTTTGGGGCCTTGATGCATGAGAAAGGCTGTATCTAAATGTGCAAGCTGGAAGCCAGTCGTGTGTTTCCACGCTGAGCATGTGAGACACGGAGTTGGCAGAGAGATGACAAGGGTTAAAAAGCCCATGGGTGCAGAACACATATTGAGTGTGCTGGGTGTTAAATCAGCATTGGATATTTAGTATCTTTCAGGGTAAAAGCTAACGGCTTTAAAAAAAAAAAAAAGCTGGGAAGCTGTTGGAAATGCAACATAAATAGCAATTTTGGAGATGATAACTCAAACGTTTGTTCCTCCCTGCAAGTTCAGCTACAGTGTAAAAA
>RSEF01000001.1:1165129-1180845 GCA_003993805.1 Himantopus leucocephalus | reverse complement strand
GTGGTTCTGCTAAATTACAGGTTTCTGTCATTTTAGTGGCTGCCCCTCCCCCTTTCCCCCGGCATCACGGAGCTGTCACCGCTGTGGCAACACCGGGTGGGGTTGGTTTGGGGTTTGGGAAGGGGGTTCTGCCCTCTTCTTGCTCCCAGCCGAGACCCCCCCCGCCCTCCCTGATCAGACCCAAATCCACGGCGATAGGGATGTCGTGCCCCGGTCGGTGCCGGGCAGGGGGGGCGCGGGGGCTCCCGACCCACAGCTCTGTTTAGAGACCTCATCCTCGGCCCACATCAGTTCTTGTGTTCAGGCGCTGGCGTTGGTTGTCTTGGTCATGGGGTTTCGTTTGTTTGGGGGCTCTTTGCATGATGTCTTTTGCCTTCCTGCACCCAGTGTTTTTTGGTAAAAATGAGCTTTGTCGGCATTATAAATGAAGCCAAGTTTACCTAAAATAAGGACTTTCTTGCAGAACAGACACCAAGAGCATCTATTCCCCAAATTGCATATTCACGGAAGAAGAGGCTGTTGGCTGGAATGGTTTTAAGTGTGCGCTTGGAGCTGAGGAGAGGGAATCCTTTTCCACGCGGCGTCTGTTAAACCGTGGGTTTGATTATTATGGGAAGTTGTTGAGGCTGAGAGCTTAGTTAACATGCAGAGCGGCTGCACGGTCGTAGTGATGGGAGCGTTTGCAGTGCAGATCACAACACCCGTCACTCCTCCACTCTCTCTCCGGTGTCTGAGCAGCCGGGTGCTCCCCTGCGGAAGGCCGAGCTCGGCGTCGCACGGCGCGCAGCTCCACTGCAGGCCCAGTGTTGGGAAGGCGTTTGGGTCGGAAAGCAGACAGCCTGGATAAGAGTTTTGGTGCTTTCTGAGTAGACTGATCGCGTGGCGGGGTGTTTTATTATTGCAGGCGTCTTCCTCCGGTGTCGCGGCATCCCGTAGCATTGGAGTGGGAAGGAGCTGCTCTCTCCCCCCATGCCCTCTCTGCGGGCGGGAGCTGCGGGAGGTGGGCCGCCCAGGGCTGCACCGCCTGGGAGCAGATGCAGTGGCCTCTCGGGAGCGAGCGGAGGGCTGGGGCGATGCTTCACAGCTGTACCGTCTTGGCCGCACTTCTGAGGGCTGTCTCTGGGGCCTCTGAGCGTTTCCTTCTGCATCTTCTTGCTCATCTCGGCCTCCCTCCCGGCGCTGCGGCTGGTGTTTGCAGCGTAACGCTGGTGGTGGTTTGTCATGGTCAGTAACTGGTCAGGTACAGTGGGGCTCATGGAGCAGGTGAGCGCTTCGGTCCTGTGTTCCTTGTCTGGAGTTTCAGAAGGGAACAATACATGCCACGCGTCTTCCTGGTGTCATCCGAGACTTGTTTAGGGAAGACGGACAGTGCTCTGAGGTGAAGTGGTTAATTGCAGTGGGTCATTAGAAACGAAATAGCTCACAATTAATGAATTGTATTCCTCTGACTTAAATGTTCACTTTTTTAATTTTAAAGCTCACCTGTAGCTTTCAGGGCAGAGGACTGACCTGAACTCTCTTGTGTTTGGGCTAATACAGACCTTGGCGAAACATCCAGCCTTGACTTGGAAGCCATTAGTAGGTTTTGGTAGTACAAAGAGCCGCCGCCAGCTGCGGCCCTTGTCTGGTGGTGGCTGTCCCAGTCAAAATGGACGTAATGCCTCGCCTCAACCTCCCTGACCTCAGCCGCTGGCCTCGGGTTCGAGAGGCCCTCGAACCAGGAGGTACGGTGTTATGAGCTCTGCTCCCGGCAAAGTGCTTTTAGACTAGAGTCCTGCTTTAATTAGCGACGTAGCTGAAAGTTGCGGGCCTTTCCTAGGTGGTATTTTGGCTGAGGAGAGCTGCTTGTGAAGCGAGGCTGGAAGTCTGCAGTGCTGCCGCTTCCCCATGACCATGGATGGGGAACTTGGCAGTGCCCCGGGGCCTGCGGGGGACACGCCGTGTCCGGGGGACATGTTTGGCCATGGTAGGAAGCGGCTGAGATCTACGCAGCTTTGTACAACTCAGGTGGGCTCTCTGGCCTTGGCCTCCGGCACGGCAGAGAATTCAGCAGCTCTGTCAGGAGTGGTTGACAGAAGACACGCGTCTGTCTTCCCCGAGCATGGCAAAGCTGCGCGGTGGGGAGGAGATGTGTCCAGGACACCATGGGGACCTTNGTGGGGACCTTCCACTGAAGAGCCCGAGCCTCTGTGCTGCTGAGATAACGCAGTCACAGGTGACCTCGCCGGGGTGAGGCACCCAGGAGTCGGGGCATCCTCCGCCAGAGAAGGGTGTTGGGCAGCACCCTGCAAATGTCTGTTCTGGCCGGTGACAGCTAAAGCAAAACCCTTTCCTGTCCCAGTTTGCGGGTGCCCGAGTGCTCTCCTGAGCTGTGTGACGGGCGGTTTGAAGCAAGACGTGTGTCCGAGCGATGTGCTAAGCCCCCCGTGGGCACCCCCGAGGATCGTCTGCGAAGGATGCAAAGATTGACTGATAGCGGGTGTTTGATTTTTGGGATTGATATAGCAACACTTATTCCCTGGGTGCTGTCCTGTGTTCGCATCCCCCTCCCTACAGGGAGCTTAGATAATGTTTGGAGGAAGTGCATGCCGCTCTCATCTGCGAGTGACTAATTGCTTTACAGGTTGGGTTAGTCTCGGCAGAGCCCTGGCCTGGGTGGCAGGCTGCACTGCCGTGGCTGTGCCGTGCCAGCACCTCCCTGCCAGCCGTCAGCACACCCGGGCTGAGCGCTGTGGGAGGGTCCCGCACAGCAGCTGAGGGGGTCTCGGCTGCACCAGAGCTGGATGGGACCCTTCGAGCGGGCAGGGAGGGGGCTCTGTGCTGCTTGCTGCTGGATGGGCGCATGCGGTGAGGTGCTGTGGCTGCCGAGGAATTCGTGGGGCAGTAGATTAATGGTCAGGCAGGGAAGGGTTTGCGGTTGGGGACGGTGAAAGGGGAAGGTCTGCTGGGACCTGAGGTAGCTCTGCATTGTCACCACAGGTAGAATGACAGAATGGTTTGGGTTGGAAGGGACCGTTAAAGGCCATCGAGTCCACCCCCTGCCCTGGGCAGGGACACCTCCCCCCAGCCCAGGTTGCTCCGAGCCCCGTCCAACCTGGCCTTGAACACCTCCAGGGATGGGGCAGCCACAGCTTCTCGGGGCAACCTGCCCCAGGGGCTCACCACCCGCACAGCCAACAATTTCTTCCTCAGATCTCATCTCAATCTCCCCTCTTTCAGTGTCAAACTGCTCCCCCTCGTCCCATGGCTCCCCTCCCTGATCCAGAGTCCCTCCCCAGCTCTCCTGGAGCCCCTTTAGGCACTGGAAGGGGCTCTGAGGTCTCCCTGGAGCCTTCTCTTCTCCAGGCTGAACCCCCCCAACTCTCTCAGCCTGTCCTCATAAGGTATTAAGGTAGCGCAGCGCAGTTTTGTGAGAACAAAACCGAAAGTGAGAGAGACAGGCTTGTGGGCTGGAGCAGGGCAGCAAGCAGGGTTTGGCAGGGCTGGCTGGGGGCTGCGATGGCGGAGTCTGGTGTGCTCGCAACGTTTGCTGGAGTTTACAGTCAGCATCTGCTCCTGGTGCAGAGTGTGATCTTCCCGAAGGAGCGCCGTCCTCCCTGTCGCACGCAGGGTCATGGTGTAGTGGCAGTGATGACTGGAAGCAGCGTCTCGGCTGGTGTTCTGCTCATCCGGAAGGATGAGAAAAAGGACTGTTAGCTCTCAAGAAACACGTTTTCTGGCTGTGAAACTGGTGTCTTCGTGGTACACCGTGAGACCCTCCGGCCGCACGGTGTGACCAGGAGCTGGGCCTGCGGTCAGGCAGGCATCCAGTCTCTTATCCTTCAGTTTGGCGAGCCCCGCACCGGCGTGTGGAGCCGCTGGGTTGTTGAGGGGGTTGCGTCCAGGGAAGCAGAGCACCGACACGCTACAGAGAGCTGAGCTGTCTCACCAGGAGCTGTGGCTGCCTGACCCTGATGTCCGTGTGTCCCGGTTGGCGTGACTGCAGCCACGGCTGCTGTGCCGGTACCGAGCTGGCTCCTGCATCCGCACGCTTGTGTCGGGAGAGGGGCTGCAGGTTTTGGGGCTCCGGGTAACTGCATGGACCTAAATGCGCCCGGCAGCGGGTAATGGGTCTTTTCATATGTGAGTGTTTGTCATATTGTGTCATGATTGCTCACATTATTCTCAGTAAATGGATGTTTTTAAATCTGTTGGCTCTTATCGTTGATGCAGACGAATGACTGCTTTGCAAAGCCAGGACTTCTGGCTGCTTTTTGCCTCGGGATCTGGGAGGTTTTTCTCTGTGTATCCCCAATGGCCTGAGAGTCCAGAACAGCTCAATTTCAAAACACGTTTAGCATGGAAGAAGGGCTTATCTTCGAGTTTTCTATACAGAGCAATGAATGAGGCATGGCCTCTTCCCTGTGGGGAATTAGAAAACAAACAAACAGAAATAGGGGGATTTAGAATAAATGCATTTCTGAATAAGCCATTGACGATCTGCTGCTGTTCTTCTGTGTCCGAGCCTGCAGCTGCCCGGCCCTCCCAACCCTGCCTTCGCTGGGTGCTGCCGGCTCTGCCCAAACCTCTGAGGTTCCCCCCAGGTACAGCGCAGCGGCGGAGGAGGGAAAGGCTTTCGGCTGGGCGGGCGGTGGGTGATGGGCGCCGAAGCCCCCAGCTCAGTGTCTCCTCATGTTTTTGCCCCAGTGGATTGCCACGTTTTCTCAGGGTGAGCAGCGTGGCGGGCTGCGGTAGGTGCAGACCCTCCTGCAATGCCTGCCGCTGCCTGATCCAAAATTGAGGTTGGTGCTGCCTCCTGAGGCCCGGACAGCCTTGAGGGGGGTGCTGGTTTTCTGGTAGGGGCTAGTGTGGGGCTGGCGAGGCTGCTCAGAGAACTCTGCCAAGCTGGGCAGGGCGCAGCATTTTCTGTATTTCTTTGCAGTTGTGCAGACTGGAGTGTTGTGCCATGTTTAGCCGACTGTTGCTGTAGTGAAACGTAGCTCCTTCAGAACGCCTCGCTGCTCCCGCAGTCGGGGCTGGGGTTTGCACGCATTAATTCTGCTTTTGAGCTTCTGTGGGAGGTAAGGGTGGATGTTGAGAGGAAACTGTCTCCGTGCTTGGTGCTGTCTCTTTCCGTGAAGTCTTTGATGCAGCTTCTGGCGGCGCAGGCCCCGTGCAGATGGTCGGAGGAACGAGGACGCAAGCGTGATGCTTCGAGGTGCTCTCAGCTCCTCTGCCTCTCAGGCCTTCTCTGTGCAGCTGGAGCCAATGCCTGGAATGAGGAGCAAGCGCTGAAAGCCGGAGAAGCTGCAGTAAACCTGCTGGGCAGAGGAGAGCTCTCACGGCTCGTCCTGCTACTGTCCCACCTGTGTTTTGAGTCAATTTTCAGGCTGAGAGTGCCAGGCTCTCTGCTGCTGCAAGATGTCTATGCAGCTCTCACTGGTGGGAGGCATTTCTAACTGGCAGTAAAAATACGCTTCGCTCTGTCGTGCGTGGACCTGGCCAAGTGACTCATCGGTTTGACTCAGACTGGGTTCTTGTAATGCGCACATCTAGCAAAAAAACCCATACGTTGAAATGCCTCCAGTGGTTGCTAACAGCGAGCTCTGTTTGCTATATAAATATTTGCAGAGGGGACCTCAGAAGGAGAGGATGTAATAATCCTTGTACATGCCACGTGCAAAGCTGCCTCTCTCCTGCCCAGGTACCTGGCTGCTTGGCAGGAGCGAGTATCGCAGCCATCCGCGTGGATGCCTGTCGAAGGGGGTCACCCTACTCCTGCCAGCCCCCACGCCACAGCATCCCAGCCGCACTGGTCGGTCTGGGAACTGCAGCTCCTCTGATCCCAGATGAACTATTAATACTTGTCTCGTTCTCTTTGAACTTTTGCCCAGGAGGAGAAGCTCTGTGTGCTGCAGATCACAAACCAGGGAGTCAGATGCCTGACGGCGGCCTGGGATTAGGTCTTCCTTCAGCCAGCGCCGGGGCCGGTGGATTGGGTGGTGGGTTTAGTGCAGCGCTTCACTAGGTCTCAGCACTTCCAGTTTCCTTGAGGTACTTGTGTAGGTCAGAAGAGATTAATGCTTCAGCCACCGTAGGATTGATGAGAACGCAGACCCTGAGAGCCATCGTTTGTGCCGTGTGGACTCTGCTGCCATTTCTTCACGGCTGCGTAAGTCCATCCTGCTCATGGGGCCAGCAGTGTGGTGCTGGTAGTGCATAGGTGTGAACGCTCCGGCCTGTCATCTACTGCCGTCATGGGCACACCAGCACCTGCGTGGGTGCTGCCGGGCAATCGTCTCACAGCTTCTCAAACCTCCCAGCGCTGGCAGGGTCCGGTGACCCCGTCACCAGCCTGTGCAGGAGCTGCGGCTGCGCCCGTGGCGTGCTGGCTGGCATCGGGCCTTGCCCGAGTCTCTGTTCCCTGCCGGGCTGCGGTCGGCGCAGGAACGTCGCGGTCTCTCTTCTCTCCCCGCCACCACTTCTCCCTACCCTGTACCTCTTTCTGTGGCTGTTTCCTGTGGCTGCTGGAGCTTGGTTTGGTCGGCGCGCACCGGCAGCCTCTCCTGGAGGTGCCGGGGCAGCTGGAGCCCCCGCAGCTGCCCCCTGTGGTCGGCAGCTCCGTTTCCCAAAGGTCACTGAGTGGGATGATGCTTTTAAACCGTCTAAATATGGCACAAGAAGCATCTCAGTGTAAAGCTTTCCATGGGCTCACCTCCGCGAGTTGTAAACCTGTGATGTCGCTTAAGACAAGATGGAAAATTCTCTCTACCCCATCTCGGGTGATCCCCCTTTTTCATGGGGGAATAAATGTATTTCGTATCAGTGTGAGATGAGTCATTTTGGCCCTGGAGCAATACCCGTGCAGGATAAATTGGCACAAAAGCTTTAATGCGCTGGTCTCCTCATTCCTCCCCCTCTGTGAGGAGGCTGTCCCGTGGCCGGCTGGATTTCATGACCAGAAACTCCTGTTGTGACCGTCACCGAGAGGGTAGCTGCTCTTCGCATGGCTGCGTGGCACCTGTGTCACGGTTTCGGGAATGTGGGTGAACGTGAGGAGGAAGCATAACTCCAAAACATATGTTGTAACCAGATTCTTTAACTGTTAGTAATACTTTGTTTACTGCCAGTGGGAATTTTGCAAATTTCTTTTTTGTTTCTCTCACTCCAGCTTGTATTTATGTCAGTGTGAGCAGGAATCTGAAGACTTTGCAGCAAGTTTTGTTTTCCCATTTCTGGTGCTGGGATGCTGGGCTTGGAAAGCAGCTGCAGTTTTATGGATGCTAAAAACACAAACAAAAACGACTTGGCCGGAGGTAGAAATGTGCCCTGGAGTTCCCAGGCTGCCCGGCTGTGCGCCCCTGGGAGCGCCCGCTGCAGTGCCGGGGCAGGAGGAGCAGTTCACCGCGAAAACCCCTTCGGTTCGGTTACCCCGAGGCGCCTGGGGGATCAGAGGAGTGGCACTGCTGAGTCGGGGCAGCTTTTCTCTCCACCTCTCGCTGTGATCGTGGCAAGAAGCCTTCCGGGGCCGGGCTGCTTGTCTTTTCCTCTCTGTGGCTGTAAAGCTTTTGACCACTAAATACTCTTGTTATGTCAAACCAGACATTGAGAGCCTGCAAGTGCCCCGGGGCAGGGATCATCCTGCTTCTAGGAATGTATCTTTCCGATATCCAAAGCGTGTTTATCCCTTCCAGTTTTGCAACTGGAAAAAACGAGGCAGGGAGGGTTTGGTGAAGGTGGCAGCGGTTGCTGGTGAGAAGGGGCAGGCGATGGAGCAGGGAGCGGCGTGTGAGGACCCTCCATCCCCAGGAGCACAGGCCTTTCTCTTGCAGATTCAAATCAGTTTTTGTTTATGGTGTGGCTCAAAAGTGCCACGTGTCGGTTTGCAGGGAACTGCCTGCATATTTGGCAGCTGCTGCTGCCTTGTAACTGAGATTTGGATAGTCTTGCACGTTATTTTTATGTTTCTGGATGCTTTCTGATCAAGATGATGCAGCAGAAAGATTTTTGGGGAGGAAAAAATGAGTCTCTGTCTCTCTTCATTAGATGTAATTTTGTGTTGTGGGTAGCTGTAGGAAGTGGAGCGGAAAGCTAGTCAGGCTGCTAACCTCTTCTCTGTATGGCATCTTCCTCCCCAAACCAGAGGTCTCTGAAACGTGCTGATTGCCGAGATAACCGCGCTTTTCAGTCTGGTGGAGTTGCACCCTTTCCAAAGATGAACTGCTCCGGCATCGAAGCCGAGAGAAGGACCAGTGTCCTTCTGGAGGTGCCGTTCGCCCTGCCCCGGACTTGGACAGCTTCTAAGCTGGGGCATCACAACCGTTCTGCACCGCCGGGTCTCGGCTCTGTGGCCGGAGGGGAGCACCGACCCCGGGGCGAGTCCGGGTCCCTCTGCCTGCGCACGCTGCCTCCGCGGGCAGCGCCGGCTGGCCTTGTGTGCACCGGTCCTTTCGGGAGTCTCCAAGTCAACTTCGCTCCAAAACTGCAACAACCTTGCTCTTATAAAGTGGGAAGAGACTTCTGACCACATTTTAGGGGCCTTACCCTACTATTACTTGCTTTGCTTTTGTTTTAGATGCCTACAGTCATGCATCTAATGTTTTGAGAACTGAAGGAAGAAATGTTTCCCTGTGCGGGTGGCGAGCCCCTGGGGCAGGTTGCCCCGAGAAGCTGTGGCTGCCCCATCCCTGGAGGTGTTCAAGGCCAGGTTGGACGGGGCTGTGAGCAACCTGGGCTGGGGGGAGGTGTCCCTGCCCAGGGCAGGGGGTGGACTCGATGTCCTTTAACGGTCCTTTCCAACCCAGACCATTCTGTGATTCTATGATCTCCGTCTTCATCTGTCAGGTTTTCAGCAGTATTGATCCAGTGGTGGACTTGGCAATGCAGCTCCCCAAGGTGAGCGAGAGGAGCCTGAACCCCGGGCAGATAACACAGTGCAGAGCGCGTGCGTCTCCTCTGCTCCTCCTGCCCTTCCATTGCTGTGGGAGCACAGGGGTGGGAGAGTAGGTCAGCCCAGCTGCTGCCGCGTCCGCTGCCGAGCGGAGAGTGGGGATACTGTCCTGCGCTCGCCTTCGAACACAACATCTCTGTTCAGCGCTGAACAGGGCGACACCGGAGGACAATTGTTTGCTTCAGCTTCTTCTGGAGGAGCGGCTGTGGTGGCAGCAGGGGTACCAGTGAGGGGATGCGTCATGGGTTGTATTTAGAAATGAGTGAAACCGCGGTTTTCATGGGTTCGTACATCATCGGGGAGGCGCAGGATGAATGTGGTCAGTGAGGAAGCGGTACGCTGGACGGCCGTTTGGACTTGGTCAGCAGCTGGACTGGTACAGCCGGCGTTCCTCTGGAGAGGCAGGTCATTAGAAACCAGGAGAGATAAGCTCCTGGAGGAGGTAAATGAGAACTTAGCAGACCTGCTTAGGAAGGAGGTCAGACAGTATGTGTGATGAAGTGTGGTGTACCAAAGATAGACTGCTCCAGTTTACCTTCCTAACGAGAAGAATGAGACCTGTGCTGATTTATGCAGTAATTATCTGTGGGGGCGACTCCTATGGGTTATCAGTGAGGCAAGGAGTTTAAACACTATGTGTAGTGATGTGTTAGGTGTTTACGTGGATGAGAATACCTGTGGTGATATTAGCAAAGCTTAGGAAAGAAGGAGCTGCCTCGCCGCACAGACCAGCTCTAATCGACAGACACGCTGGAGGAGGCTTCTGTGCAGGCTGTGACAGTTAAATCCATCCTTTGTGGGCACCTGCCTGGCCCTTGTTGGAGATTAAACTTCGAATCACAGAATGGTGTGGCGTGGAAGGGACCTTAAAGATCACCTGGTTCCACTCCCCTGCCATGGGCAGGGACACCTCCCACTAGCCCAGGGCACCCAGCCTTAGTATGACTGGGCTTTGAACTTGGGCACCTAGTATGACGGTTCCTGTTCATTGGATCTATTTGAGATGCTAAATTGGATAAGGAAAACACAGCCTCGTTCCTTGGGACAACCACAGCGTGGCTGTCACGGTTAAAATCAAGATTTGCAGGCTGGATGGGCTGTGATAACCAGGAGGCAGCGGAGTTTGTGCTGACTGTGGGCACAGGCAGCACTTTTTTCCCCTAAAAGGCAAGGAGCGATCGTGCTCTGCTGCGTTTGAGGGGCACTTGAATTGTGACGTGAAATCGCAGCCCTCAGGTCAGCGCTGAGCGTGGCGGGTGCGATCGAGCAGCGGGTGTTTGCAGCCCAGGAGGGGTTGTGCACCGCGTCTCCCCGGGCACACACCGTCGCTGCGGGGAGACAGGCTGCTGTGCGTGCGCGGCGGAGAGCGGCGGTGGTGGGAGCGCTGGTGCTTCTGTGAGCTGGAGCTTGAGAGATGTCAACAACCAGTTATGCAAAACCGCGCAGGGGCGAGTTGGGTAGTGAGGCACAACTGCAGCAGGTTTTGGAATAGACATTAATTATAGCCTCCCTTAATGAGCCGGGAGAGAACCATATGTTGTTAACATTTGCAGCTGATATGAAAGTGAGAGAAAGGAGTTGCCAGTGTCTTAAAGCACAAAAATAATTTGGAGAGCGGCTCAGCACTTGCTGTGATTTGCTCCAGGATGAAATTAAGTTTTCTGTAATAATAATGGGAGACTTTTCTGAAGGAGCAGGGCAGAGCCCCGCTCCCCGGCCGGTGAGAGCAGCCTGGGGTGCCCCTCTTTGGAGAGGGGCAGCAGGCACAGCATGTGGCAGAGGTTCGGGCTTCCCGAATCCCCAGAGCGGGGACTGTGTCCTGCTCGGCTGAGGGCCCTCGCTTCTGGAAGGGGGCTCAGTTCAGGCGGGCTCATACGCCTGGCGTGACGAGGAGATTGACATACATGTAAGCTGGCTAAGCAGTAGCTAAGAAGACACACACCTGCAAGTATCTGAGCGTGTTATCGCCATACGCGCTGGTGTAGGCTGGCATGTTGAACAAGGTGTTGGCCTGAAATTCCGCGGCTGTGTGTCATGCCTGCAGGAAGGTCTCCGTAAGCGTGTTTGTGCCTCAGGCACTTGAGACCCCCTCCTTGCCACGGAACTGCCTCTTCAACCGGAGGAGCTTGGCTAGAGGAGGGCTCCTTCAGCGGGCTGCTTCCATCTCCGACACCTGGAATACTGTTACATCAGCTTTGCGTTTGGTTTGTTACCGTTGTATTTGGAGCCGCCAGCCTGGAGGCGAAGGGGGAATGCTGAGCACGGCTGCAGAGCTGTGCAGCTCGCTTCTGGACGTGAGGGGTGTGTGAGGGACTCGGCCTTTGGCTTTTGGGGCTGTAGCAACCCAACTTGTGTGCCAGGCCGTTAGCGTTGCATCTGCTGTGCCTGTTTCTGGTCAGGGTCAGCAGACACCAAGTGATGGGTCTGCTCCTGTCCCAGAGCTCGCACTGCTCCCAGCACCCACCCAGGAGCACTCCCAGCCCAGCTGCTTTACTGTGTCCTCTCTCCCTGGCCTCCTCCTCCTCCGGGCATGTCCGTGCCATCCCTGCCTGCCGGAGAAGGGGATCAATTCAGAAAGCCTCTCCTGCAACGCTGGTGTTGGGGTGGGCCAGGTGATGCTGTTCCAGCTGCGGCAGCTCCAAGAGATGGCTCTTCCCGTGGGAGCGGAGCCGGCGGCAGAGGGGTTCAGCGATGGACCAGGAGAGTTAAGACAGCCCAGCCTTGTCTTGGCTGAAAGCTCCGGCTGGGCTGCAAGCCCTTGTGCACCGTGGACATCAGTGGATGTCTTAAACTCGACTCGAGTACAGGCAAGCTGGCGACGACTTCTTTTCTTGAGGTTTCTTGGGAGTGTGTCAGAGAATTGACGTGCGTGTTCTGCAGCCAGTGCGTGTCTGTCAGTGTCTTCTACTGGGTTGTCCGGTGGTTCAGAGCAGAGGAACACCTTTATTTGTAATTTTATTTATTTAACAATGAGTTGGGAACAAAAAACAATTCTGAGGCATCAGGTGGATATTTCGTGTTTGGTTACTTCAGTTCTAGGGTAAACCCTCTCTGGTTTTGGTCACTGCATGCGTTTTTAGTTTCCCAGTCCATTCTAGAGCCGCTTGCCTCAACAGCTCAGCACGACGAGCGTGTCCCCGTGGATGGGAAAGCACAAAGTCCCCGTGGATGGGAAAGCACAAAGTCCCGACTGAGGATTTCCTTGAAAACGTTCCGTAAAGCAGAGGCGGTGCTGGACTGGCCTGTGCGGCTGTGCTGCAAAGCCTGGCTGGCAAGCAAAAGTGCTGTCCCGGTGTCCTGTCCCGGTGGAGCTGCTGTGCCGGCACGGCTCTGGGTGGCCGGAGGAGAAGGGGACAGCAGCACTGCGAACAAAGCTTGTGTGTCCTGTAGCCATGACCTGTCTCTCCTAACCCGATTCCTTTCTTTCTAGTGGCCCGGCAGCGTGTGACTCTGTGGGGGATTTCTGCTGCTGGTTCAATAAATTCAACTTCTTGTCCTTCTGTCTCTGGCTGCAGGCTCTCCCAGTTTCTCTCAGCTGTCTTGACTCTGGTCCATGTTTTCACTTAACTTTTTAGTTTCCTCTCTGTTTGGACTGGTTTTTGGCTGTGTTTGAAGGCTGCTTTGCTCGTTTCACATAATGATCTACATCCTTTACTGTTTTAATCTTACGGTCTTTCTTTTAAATCCCTGTTTTGTTTTTTCCTCTAAGTCCTGGCAATGGAGGTCACTTTACCATCATATTAATGCAGAAGATGGGAATGTTGATTCTCTTCTTTTGACCTTAAGTTTTCTTGACAGCTCCTGTTGTATAGAAGTGCCTTTTAAAAATGTTGCATCTCTTGGAAATTCCTCTTTGTCGAGGATGTCAGGGTTTTGTGCGTTTTTTAAAATGCCGATGCATGAACTTGAGGTTTGCCATATGTTTTGGACTTGTGTCTTGTCAGAACAAAGTGTTCAAGGAGCAGCTCCGGCTGCTGCTTGAGCTGCTTTGTTCGGAGAGCTTCACCCGGGACCGGCACTGATGCTGCGCTGTTCCAGCCTGCGGGAGCTTAGCTTCCACCTGCAGTGTCCCAGTGTAAGGCGCTGGGATAGCAGAGAGCACGAGAAGTAGGTAAGATTGATAGGATGAGCGGGAATGGCTTTAAACTAAAAGAGGGGAGATTTAGATTAGGTATTAGGAAGAAATTTTCACTCTGAGGGTGGTGAGCCCCTGGAACACATTGCCCCGAGAAGCTGTGGCTGCCCCATCCCTGGAGGTGTTCAAGGCCAGGTTGGACGGGGCTGTGAGCAACCTGGGCTGGGGGGAGGTGTCCCTGCCCGGGGCAGGGGGTGGGACTGGATGATCTTTAAGGTCCCTTCCAACCTAAGCCATTCTGTGATTCTGTGTGGGCTTCGGAAGCCCCTCAACTCAGGCGTGCGGCTGTGGGGGGGTTATCGCAGTGCCCTCCCCTGGGGCGGCTCGGAGGTGGTGAGTGCTTCCAAGGCACCGTGGTTTAAGCTGGTGTGATCCTTCAGCACTGGCTGTGGAGTTTGCAGTGGCAGGACTGTCTGCGATCTGCAGGAAGGGACCTCCTGCTGTCGGAGGAACTTTCTTCCTTCTGTTGCCTCTGTGTGCTGCGTGGCAGTGGCCACCTCCAGCCTCTGCTGCGTGGGGTTTTGCTCCGGCGTGGTGGTGGGTGTTTCTGAGGGCGGTGAAGCGTTGCTCCAAGCCTGCCGGTGCTGGCAGCAGGGAAAACTCCTGCCGCTTCTTCTGGCCGTCTGTCCCTGCGACAGGGCATTATTTATGGGGCTTTCTCATTTCATACCTCTGAGGGAGAAACACGAGGCCAGAATTCAAGACCGTGGAGCAGCTCGCCCTGTGAAATAGCCGTCTTCTGAAGCCAGGGTTATGGAGATGGATGCTCAAGAGGGCATTTAATATCCTTCTTATTAATGACATTAATGCTACTTTCTCCTGTTCTCGGCAGAGTACAGAACGACTCTGCTGGGTTTTGGGCTGTTTTACTTGCCTGATCAGAGTGCAGCCCTGGAGGTGGGGGCAGAAGAGGTTGGCTGACACTGGCTCCTCCAGGACTTGAAGGAGAGGAAGGCTGCACCAGGCCAGTTAGAAAAGAAATAAAATAACCCTTAGAGAACTGAACTCTTGGCAAGAATGGACTGAGTGTTGTAAAACTCCACTTTAGAGGTATGCAGCTATCATCTGGTTTTCTCAAAAGTCTGATAGTGAGGTTATCCTGATCATGTCTAACCAACACAGAAGTTAGTCAGACCCTCCCCAAGATAAGTGTCGTAACCTCTACTTCATTATGGTCTTGGCCTTTTCAAAGGATGTTTTGCTCAAGAAAAAGCGTCTACTTTTTCTAAAGGCCCTTCGTAAGCATCCGTGTATCTGTGGGCATATCTTGGCACTTTCTTCTGAACATGAAAAATCCCAGGTGGCATCAGGCCAAGGAGAATAAATATGGTCTGTCATCTGACACACTTTAATGAATAGAGGGCACTGCAAGTACCGCTTCTCTAGATATTCCAACGCTGCAGGCTTGTTGTTGGGTAAAGTCATGAGACAAGTGCTTCATGGAAGTACAGGGGCTTTGGTGCTCTGAGTCATTTGCTTAGAGAAATCTGTTCCCAGCTAAGGAGCAGTAGGAAGAGCTGTGGCAAGCGGAGGCTGTGCAGTCATGGAGCAGCTGAGAGCCGCCAGGTCCTGCCAAACAGGGAGAGGAGTGACGGCCGTGTGTCGGGCTGTGGCAGGGTAAGGAATCCGTGTGGGGCGGCGATGCTCTCCGGTGCCGGCGCTGCCTGGGCTCCTCCAACCAGAGTTTTCTGGCTTTCACCATAAGAGGTGCCGTTTTCTTTCACAGCTTGTGTTTGTAGTCTACCTAAAGTGGAAGGTGAGAAGTAAACACTTGGGGAATGAAGGTCTAGAAAGTGTGTGTGAGTCAAAGTGAACACATTGTTGTTCTCGTCTCGGTGGGGTGGTGGTGGGACTGCCTGAACTGATGTGGGGTGGGTGCTTTGACCGAGGAGGTAATTTCAGTCTGGGAGATGAAGGGCTGTCGGTAGCTGTGGTCCAACGAGAGCGCTGGCTGTAGCTCAGGGTGGATTGATACCCTTGCGGAGTGATTAAAACAAACAAAAAAACCCCAACCAAACCTAACCCCCCAAAAAACAAAAGCCCAAACAACCACACTTCCCCTAAAAACAGTCGCAGCTTTCGTCCGAGCTTGGTCAGCCCATGGAAAGCAGACACACCCTTGGCCTTAGAGGATAATTATGGAATTTAATAGCATCTGACTTCCAGTTTCAGAGTGGGAGTGCTGCGGGCCTGAAGCACTCCCAGTTCAGATCGGGGGTTTCCCTGAAAGCATTCCCATTGTTTCCCTCCTTGGACAACTTGTGCGGTTTGGAGGTGGATAACAGTATTCTCAGCACTGTGTCCCTTCAGCACCCCACTCGCTGTTTTGTGGATCCCTGAATTCCGCTTCCCTTTCCCAGGCTCTTGGGATGTCCCTGCAGTACTGCGGCAGCGCCCTGGGGTAACTGGGCTTTAGGAGACACGCAGGGGACTAGGAAAATTAGCTGTCGTGTGAAAGCCGATGCGGCCTGTTCAGAGCTTCATTGCAGAGGATGAGAATGGTTATAATGAGAAAATGAGTAACGCTGTGTAAACGCGTGTGGTGCCCGGGGAACAGAGCTGCTGCAGCGGGGTGAGCGGCGAACTGCCCTGCGTGTCTGATGTGCATGACTTCATAGAATCATAGAATTGTTGAGGTTGGAAGGGACCTTT
>RSEF01000001.1:1143737-1154614 GCA_003993805.1 Himantopus leucocephalus | reverse complement strand
ACCCAGACCAGTGTGTGATTCTGGGACTCACCGAAGGGCGTTTGTGCGAGGTGACTAATCGTCGAGGGAGTCCCAGGTACCTGTCTAGCAAACGTGTCACCTCCCCGGTTAGTGCTGCAGGTCCCTGTGCTTCCCCTGGGCTTTGCTGGGGCGATGGCCTCGGCCTTGGGAGCTCGTTTCCTTAGAGCAGAAGTGTCACGAGCACTCAGGGCACCGCACGTTGGGATCTCTGCCTTGCGCGGGCTCTGGGTAGCTGAGGGGGTGGTGGCCCAGCCGGTGTCTCAGTTCATGGCCTGGGCAAGTTCCCTGCGCCATTTAATGGTCGTTTTCTGAGCAGTGGATCTGCGGCCCCCCCTGCTCGCCCGTCTGGACTCAGTTGTGCTCTCGGCTGGCCTCCCATGTTTTGTGGCCTCGTCCAGAGACGGTGNCTCAGTTCATGGCCTGGGCAAGTTCCCTGCGCCATTTAATGGTCGTTTTCTGAGCAGTGGATCTGCGGCCCCCCCTGCTCGCCCGTCTGGACTCAGTTGTGCTCTCGGCTGGCCTCCCATGTTTTGTGGCCTCGTCCAGAGACGGTGGTCATCTCCATCTTTGTGTGTGCTGGTGCTGGAGAACTTCCACCTGAGCTGTTGGAGGCTGATCAGGACACTCCGTGTCGTGTGCCCTCCAAAGCTCTCGTGTCACACTTAACCAAAAACCGTGGGGCTCTGCTGGCGCTTGCAGAGGAGAGCTGCCAGTGCGCTCCTCTCACCCAGCCAGGAGCAGCCAGCTTGTGGAGCGGAGGGTGTCAGAGCTGGACACGTCTCTGATCCCCGTCCTCATCCCTCTGCCCTGTCCTGGGCGCTTGGCTTTGGCGGTTACTGCTGCAGCCGCCAAGTCGTGCCGTATGGCCAGTCACCGGGATCAGTGGCAGTGGCCGGCTCGNTGGCAGTTACCGCTGCAGCCGCCAAGTCGTGCCGCATGGCCAGTCACCGGGATCAGTGGCGGTGGCCAGCTCATCTTCCTATCGCGTGCTCACCGTAACTCCAGCGCAATTTCGGGCTTTTACGTGCTATTTTGTCTGAGGCAAAAGTATATATTATTTTTCTGGTTAGTGTTTCCTGGTTGTCCGCAGGGGACTTGGGAACTGTCCCAAGAAAGAGGAAAGCTGCTTTTTTCCCAAGGGTCAAACTGTCCAGCCAAAAAATCCCTGGAATTTAAACAATTGGAGCCCCGTCCTGTTGGGAGCAGAGGGTGGCTCCGAGGCTTCCCACAAGCTGTCAGGAGGCATCCTGGGTGAGCAGCACGTAGGGCTGAAACTAAGGCCGCTTCCGAAAATCAGACGGAGCCCGCTCAGGGGATTTTGGGTTGTTGGTTACATTGCAGTCACTGCTGTGTTTCTTTTTAACAGCTTTTTGGGGGGAGAAGGTTTTCTGGTGTGTGTAGGGAGGAGGAATTTGTAGCTTCTGCCCTTGCGCGCTGTCTGACAGCAATTCCAAGCAAAAATATCTCATTTTTAAGGGATGGAAGTTCCTCTGGAGAGAGACACGGGATGTGAGCGTGTCTCCTCTGTTGCAGCATCCTCCCCTCCGGCCGCCCTCGAGCCGCCGGTGGGACACGGTGGCCACTCTCGCAGCGTGCTGCAGGCAGCCGGGAGAACCGGGGTGTCGGTGCGGGTGAAACCGCGGCAGGGAGCCCCGCTTCGGGCTGCCACTGACGGCTCTGGCTACCGAGGGACACTGGCTGCAGTGCCTGCAGTGGTGCCGAGCGAGGTGAGGGTTACAGGAACGGGGATTCCCACAAGCTTGTGCTGCGGTGTGCTGCGCCGCTGGTTCCTTCTGCTCCGGCCGGGGTCAGTGCAATCCCTCCTCTCCCTTTCCAATCCCACCTTACGTCCTTCTCTACCACAATCCCACAGGTCTGCTTAATGCAGCACGGTGTTCCCCTTGTCTTAAGGCTGCTCGTGGATGGTTGCAGCATGCTGCAGACCGTGTTGTCATGCCTGCTGGGTATGTCCGAGCCTCCGGACACGTCTCACCTCTGCCGGCACGCACTGGCACCCCAGCCAGTGTATGCCAGCGTTCCCTCCTGTCGCATGGGCACCGGAGGGCGTTAGGGCTTTTGCCGCTGTCTGAGATAAAACAGCGGGATCCTTTTGTTTCCCACCCCGCAGGTAATTGCCTGCATGTTTGCAGCTTCAGCTCCTCGCCTGGTGAAGGTGAGCACGGGTCTGTGCCAGGTTTGCTCCTGGGTGCCGGGAGCGCTTGGGCAGAGGTGCCCGTAGGAGAACGCTGTGCCCTGGCCCTGCCGGGGGGCTCGGTGGGGAAGTGTCCGCAGGCCTGGGGGGGTCTCCGCTTCCAGGGGATGGCAACGCACTCTGCCGCTCACAGGAAAGCTTCCTTCGCTGCTTTGTGTTTGTAGGGTGGTGGTAGCTGAGCGGAGCCTCTTCTGGTGCGTCCATCCTGAGGTGGGCAGACGACGGCCGAGCCCACGCAGTCGCCTGCTGGTTCGGCAGGGCGCAGGAGAGGGGAGAGCGGCCGCCACGCTTCGCCGTGGGTTTCATCAGGAGGGGAGCAGGCAGCTCCTTAGCCAGTGGGACACCGGTGACCAGTGGCTGCACATGCTGTCCCTCCTGCAGGGTTGTCTTGTCCTCCCGTTGCTTTCCAGGGTGGAAATAAATGGTCAAGGGGATGTCTTGGGGCATCATCGTGTAGCGATAGGACGAGAGGTAATGGTTTTAAACTGAAAGAGGGGAGACTTAGATGAGGTATCAGGAAGAAATGTTTTACTGTGACCCTGGCGCAGGTTGCCCCGAGAAGCTGTGGCTGCCCCATCCCTGGAGGTGTTCAAGGCCAGGTTGGACGGGGCTCTGAGCAACCTGGGCTGGGGGGAGGTGTCCCTGCCCAGGGCAGGGGGTGGGACTGCACGATCTTTAAGGTCACTTCCAACCCAAACCATTCCGTGATTCTATGATCATAGACTAGATCCTTGCAAAATTGATGCTTACAAACTTGGGAAAGGCCTGGGAGGTAACTGGTGGGAGAAGAAAAGGTGGTAAAGCAGCGCTGATCCGTGCAATACTGTGGAAAACAAGTCTTGCCAGAGAGACACACGCACACGTTGTCACGAGAGGTTGGTGATGTTGCTAAAACTGCTCTCGGCAGTGTCTGCAGAGCCCGGCACGCAGCTCTGCTTTCCTGTGGGATTTTTCTAAACAAACGAAGGGCTGTTGCTCCGGGGAGGCTTAGGTGCAGCTCGGGTGGGGTGTCAGCCAGCCCCGGTCTGGAGGGGGGCTGCAGTACGTCCTTCAGCTCGGTCACCTCCATCGACACCCCCCTCATGTGAGATTCGAGACTTTCTTCTCTTCTGGCTGTCTGCAGCTCGCTCCTGTTCTCCGTGGGCACCCAGCAGCGCTCCGATGAGCTGTAGGGAGGGACTGGCTGTGCGGAGCAGCTCCGGCGGCCCCTGGAGCGCCGGCAGCAGCGTGTGCCATCATCCTGCACTGCACGGGTGGGTCGTACCGCACCTGAGGGCAGAGCACCGGGAGCGCTCAGTCTGCCCACGCCGTGGGGGAAGCCAGTGCGGGGTGAGCATCCTCCCAGCGCGGATCTGAGGTCGGGTGAGGCTGAATAGCTCACCTCTTGCACACGCAGATCCATGGAGGTCTTTAGTTCTGCGTGGGGGCCCACAGCTTTGTCTTCCTTTAACTGTGGCACCTTCGGTGTTGCAGAGCACCACAGTACTGCCATCGGTCACGGTCAGGGTGCTTCTGGAGGACCCGTGTTCTAATCACCGACCAACCTACGCCCATCTTTCATGGAGGATGTTTGTCCTTTTGAGAGGATGTAGCTTGGAATGAGGCAGCGGTTGTGGAGGTCAGACACCTGCGTGCCTGGTGCTTTACGAACACGTGGCTGCTTTATGGTGACTTCTGCAGGATAAATTGGCTGAGGAGCATTGAGTGCAATCAAACCGGGCTGCGAGCGACTCCAGGGCATAGCCAGGGCATAGCCATGTACCCCGGCGGCATGACCTGTGCTCTCAGCAATGCTATTTTTAGGAAGTTGACATCTTATCCTGCGGCTTGGGAAGAGTCCCAGGGCAGCTTGGTGCTTGGAGCTCAGGTGGGTGTTGGAAGCACCTCCCGTGCTGGGACCGAGGGCTCCAGCGGTCCTCGCTGAGCTCGCACGTTGGGGACAGAAGGTGGTGGAGCCGTGCCTGGGCCTGAGCAGGTGTAACCCCGAGTGAGGAGGCTGAAGTGTGTTCACGTTCGTCTTGTGCCATCGTTTCCCTGCGCCCATTTAGCGGTGGCGTAATTGCCTCTGGAATGGCTCCTTGGCACAGGAGACGGCGTGACTGTGGAGTGGAACAGAGCCTGTGCCCACCGGTGGTGGTGATGGCAATGTCCTCCTGGGGTTCCCTGGTAGAGGAGCAGTCCAGGGGATCTGGACTTCCATTTCTCAGGCCTCTGGCTGAGCACACTTGACCCCCGACATCTGGCTTGTACGTACCTGTCTCCGCAGGGGAGGTTTGATGCCGCGGTCGTGGAGTGCATCCCTTTGCCCGGGGATGCAGCGGTCGGGAAGTGCGGGGTGGGACCCAGTGGCGAACTCCTCGAGGGCAGCAGCTTTGTGTGCTTTGCTCCCGTCATTTTGGCAACGAAATGTTTGCACAGAGCAGTGAGCTACGGGTTCGTTGCGGAGCCCAGTGACGAGAGGAACTCTCTGGTTGGGAGAGTGCCGCAGTGTACTTACCCCGATAGCTGCTGAGCCGTACCTTCCCCCCGCGCGCTGGCAGGGGAGCCGGGCAGGAGGCAGCCCGGTTGGAAATTGGCACCAGGAAGGAGAGGCCCCGGGACGCAGGTTTGCAGGGACATACGTGGCAGAGTCTGGGAATGCCTCACCTCCGCGCTGCGGTACCCGGGCAGCTGAAGAAAGCCGAGCTCCTGCACTGCGGCTGCTGCCCGGCTCTTACGGCTGTGGCTGCACCGGGCGGCCCAGGGGAGGAGAGGAGGGTCTGTGCAGCACCTGAGAGTGTGAGGGTGGGCACAGGGAGCGGTGAACAGCTGGAAAACTTCACCAGGTTGAAACCAGCTTCAAGTCGCAAGGGTTTGGGCTGGAGCAGCGATTTCTGCAGCTTTGCGATATGTCAGCCCTTTCTGCCCGTCCGGCCTCACTGCTGCCTTATTCTCATCCTCGGTTTTGCTCAAGTCACCTTGTCCTCAGAGTGCATCGGGCCGCGGCCCCAGAAGTTGCTGAGCTGTCCCGTTCGCTGTGAGATCCCAAAAGTTTCGGGAATTTTCCACAGCTCCTCACCAGCCAAATGCAAATGCTGAGGAAATACAGAAAAATCCCTTGTGACTTTGAAACCCAGGGGGAGTCCTGGGGCCGCTGGCTGGAATTACCCACCGACCCTGGGGATGGCGTTTGGAAAGTCCCCAGAAACCGGTAAAACTGTGTTCAGAGCTGCCTGAAGTGCAGTGTTGGCACAGCCTGGGCTGGTGTTTTCCAGCTGCCTGCCCCGAGGCAGGAGTGCCACCGCCTGGGGCAGACGTGGGTGCCTGGGGGCAGCCCTGGGACACGTCGCCTTTCCTTCCCGACACCGTGCCGTGCTGCAGGGACCTGGCAGGGCCTGGCAAGCCTCGTGGGCTCGATGCCGGCTGCAGCCCAGCTCCTCACAGCCCCTGTGCCGGGGGAGCTCCTGGGGCTCCGAGATGGGTGCAGGGTGATGGAAGGTGCCCGGCTCGGCCAGGGCATCCCCTCACTCTTCCTCCCAGCTTGGGTTTCTCCGAGCGGCTCCTGCTGTCCCTGCGGAGGGGAGGGGAAGGCGCCTGCCCAGTTGTCCCCCTGCAGAGGGTATGGGAGCCTCTGGCTGGTGCTTCCCCCCTCCCTGGACCGTGGTGGCCGCAGGTGCCGGGGAAGGTGCTATTTCCTTTATATTTTTTTTTTTCCTGTTTCGCTATATACTCTATAGGTGACGTGCTGCCACACCAAGCTCCCTGTCCCCGGGAGCCGGTACCTGGTGGTGTCTGTAGGTGGTGGGGTTGGTTTCGCATCATCCAGCCCCCTGAAGCTCCCGGCTCCCACCGCCAAAGCGATACGGGGGAGCGAGGGCAGCGGCGCAGGCAGGGCAGCCCCCCTGACCGCCGCCCCCTGCCCTCTCTTGCAGTTCTGCCAGCCCAGCGGCTGGCAGCTCTTCACGGAGAGGAACCCCCCCACCTTCTTCGTGGCTGTGCTGACCGACATCAACTCAGAGCGGCATTACTGCGCCTGCTTCACCTTCTGGGAGGCCGTCGAGAGCGCACAGGTACTGCGGGCTGCCGGGATCGTGTCTGCGGGGGCAGATTGGGGAGGGTGGTCGGCAGCGCTGGCTGGGAAGCATCGACTGCCTTCGGCTTCAGCCAGTGGTTCCTGCTTTCCCCTTGTCGGGGGAATCCAGGCCCTGGTGTCGAAGGCTTGGGAGAGGGAAGAGCACGCTTTTTCTAACTCTGGGACTTGGCTGATGTGTGTCTCCCTAGCCTCAGAGCCACCCCAGGAATGGGGAGGGGGAGGAGGAGGAAGAGGAGCCGTCGTCTCCCGTACAACCCGCGCAGCTCTTTGCTCCCAAGAGCTTGGTGCTGGTGTCGCGGCTGGACCATGCGGAGGTGTTCAGGGTAAGTCCGAAATGCACTGCAGCTGGGGCGGGGGCAGCGGGGCCCCTGCTCGGCATGGAGACGAGAGCAACGTTAGTAAAGGCTCTGGGAGCAACCGGGAGCCACGTCGTCACTGCCAGGAGCAGGAGCACCCTGGCACAGCGCCGCGGGGGAGAGCGGCCTGTCCCCAGCCCGCTCGTTGCATCCCGGTCCAGCCCCACGAGCCGGGTCAGCGGCTGCACGTGGAACCTGCACGGCTGGCTGCAGAACGGCAAACCAAGGACTCGGCCACGCCGGGCAGCTGGTGGCCTTGACCCAGTTTTGTTAATAGAAAAAACGTGAAGAACAGCCCGTTCCTGTGGGAGCATTTATCTTTGCCATCTTGATTTTCTTTAAACGGGCTGCATTATGTGGCTGTGTAGGGTTTGGGAGGGCATGGGCTGTAAGCTGGTGTGTTTACAAGCTGCCTCCCGTGCGTACTGTGCCCGCAGCTCTGCGGCTGGGGCAGGTGGGGTGTGGGCAGCCGCCTCCGGAGCGAGCGGCCCGGCTGCCTCGCTGCTCCCTTGGTCCCAAGGAGGAATCCCCCCGGCGTTTACGGTGGGCTCTCCATGAGCTCGCCCAGGTGCTGGGCTCGCAGGAGGGCAGCATCCTCCATCAGGCCAGGCTGGGTCCTTCCTTCCCCCCCTCCACCATGCGGATATTGCTTCTGGGCTCTGCCCTGTTCTGGAACCTCTTGTTCACAGCCTGCTCTGTGAATGGGGCACACGGTGTTCCCTCAGGGCGTTCAGTGCTCAGGGCATTAATAACTGACAGGAGAAAAAAAATCATTCCATTCCCTGGCCTGGAGCTGCTTCAAACAGCAGAAACTTTGGGCTTCTCAGACTCACAACCCCAAACCACGTAACTGAGGTCGGAGGCTCCTCTGGAGGTCTGTGGTCCAACCCCTGCTCGAGCAGGTTGTCCAGGGTGTCGTCCGGTTGGGTTTTGAATATCTCAGAGGGTGGAGACTGTACCAGTTCTCTGGGCAACCGGTGCCAGTGTGCAGCCACCCTCACAGTAAAAAAGTCTGTAGACTTAGGTATTTTTTGGGGAAAGTTGTCTGAGCCCGAGTCAAGCCTCTCTTGGCTGATAGGTGGTGTTAAAACAGCAGCTCCATCCCAGCAAGCGGGAGCAGTAAGCCCGAGGTAGAAGGGAGCGTATGGACAGAAACGAGCCTGGATCGTCTGTCCATTTCCCTCATTGCAAGCAGTCGCATCGTACGGTCATCCTCACGTCTGGGATAGGGTTTACCATGCCTGGCCTTCCGTGGAGCTGGAATTCTCTAAAACGCCGGAGCTGTTCATTTTCTCAGGCCTGGGAGAGCAGAGCGAGATCAGCCGGGCTGCAGCCTCTGCCGGCAACCCAGACGTGCTTGGGGATGACGCTGGAGGAAAGCGGGTCAGAGAACCGGTTCCGAAAGACATTTTCTGCCAGAGCCTCTCCCCTGGAGACCGCACTGAGATGGTTCCCGACTCGTTTCGGTCCTTGCATACCTGACTGCTCGTCTGCCCTGGCTGGGTTTGTTGGGAGGCCCAGTAACGTTTGCGTGGCGCGTTTGGCTGCCTGGTTTCATTGCTTGAATTATCCACCTTAGTGAGTTCTGAGGAGCAGAGGAGCGACAAGAGCACTACAGTGCCGTTGTCCTGGGCCTTGGGTCATTGCCCCCTGAGCTGTGACACAGACCCAGCGATGTCGCTGGCTGTGCCCAGAAGGTCTCGGAGCGTGGCAGCTCTGGGATCGGGGTCTCTGCTCCGCAGCAGCGAGTGCCGCGCGCCTCTGGCGTGCCCGAGGGGAGCCGAAGCAGATGGTGGCAGAACACGGCGTGTTTGCCTGTTGAGCGGGGTTTGCCTCTCCCTGTCCCTGCCAGGAGAAGGGTGATGGGTGGAAACCTGGCCTTCGCCCTTTGGGTGAACAGACAGATTTCACTGGCTAAATCTGAAGTGCCGCCTGTTCCTTCCCCGGCACAAGACTCGGGTTGTTGTGGCTCCTTCTCCTCTCTGATTAGAGGTCTCTGTTGCCCAAGACCTGGACCTGGTAGTCCTCTTGGTCAGCACGATGCTGGACTGAGAGTCTGCCTCTTGCTCAGGGTGAGGTCACGCTGTACATACGTTGCGTCAGGAGCCTTCACTGCTGTTCATGGACGTGCAGGAGCGTGAGCTTGCTCTTCACTCGGTTATTCCAGCGTGCAGTAGCCTGCCTGGCCCCTTCCCTCCAAAGCCCCGCTATTTGTGTTTCCGCTCTTCCTCACTGACATGGGGAGATGGTTGGAGTTGAAAAATAACACCCAGAGGGTGCCTTGAAGACAAATTCCTCAAATTCCGTATTCATCTGTGTATTAGAGCTGTGCTGAATGCTGCCCCGTGCTTGTGCCCCCTAAATTCCTCTGTGCTGCAGCTGGTGTTGCTTCCCCAAAAGAAAAGAAAAGAATTAGATTAAATTAGAATAGAGTAGAACAGAACAGAATAGAAACTTCAGTTGGAAGAAACCTCTAATGGTCACCTAGTCCCTCTGCCTGACCAGTTCAGGGCTGACCGAAAGCTAAAGCATGTTGTTAAGGGCACAGTCCGAATGCAGAGCAGGGCCCGGCCAGGCGTCTCAGCAGCCCTCGGTGGAGAAGTGGGTCTCCTTCCCATCCCTTGCCTGGAGTTTTTGTGAGACTTGATGCAAATCTGCAGGGACCGGGAGTGCTTGGGGGTGCTGGAGAAGTCCAGCTGTTTTCAGTCACCTCTGCCCCTGGAGCTTTTGAACCCCCTCCGTGCTGCTCCTGCTGAGCTCTAGCCCAGGGGGCACGTCTGGGGACAGCTCTGATGGCATCGGTGCTGGGATGAGGAGGTGCTGTTGGCTGGAAGCAAACTGAACACATGCTAAATATCCTGTCCCTGCTCACGAGGACTCACTGTGAGAGGTCTGAGGGGGAAGACCTTGAGCACTGCGCCCAAGAGTTGACTGTCACAGTCTGATGACAAGCACTGGGTGCCCCTCCATGCGATGGTGCTCCAAACTGGCGCCTCCCCAGCTGCACCTGTACGCATCTTCGTCCTGCCCTGATGCTCAGCTGTGCTGTGCTTTCCTCTCCAGAACAGCCTGGGTTTGATCTATACCATCTACGTGGACGGACTGAGTGTGTCCCTGGAGAACGTCATTGGGAACCTCCTGACGTGTACCATCCCCATCACCGGGGGAGCTCAGGTGGGTGACCTGCCCCTTCCCTCTCTTACCTCTCCGTGCTTCTGCCTCTCAGCAGCTCTGACAGAAGCAGGGGGGTTTCGCTCAGCTGTATCCTGGTTTTGCCGTGCTGGGTGAGCTGAGCAAGGCTGATGTGACTCGTGGGCAGAGTCTGGCTCAGTGCACCGGCAACGGAGGAGCTGCCGCAGTGCACTGCTACTGGCAAGCGCTTGGCTAGCGCAGGCAGTGCCTTCCCAAGTGCTTCAGAGTAGAAACAACAAACCTCTGTGATTTGGAGCCTCTCAGCTCCTACATCAGCTGAGAAGATCTTGCTGCTTCACGTAGCTACAGCTTGCCACGACTGGGCAGCCTGGTCTTGGCTCCTTGCTCCCTCCAGGAGGGAGTACCGGGTGGCTCGACCACCAGCTGCCTCACGCAGTCACTGATCGATCCGTGCAAACAATTGCCATGGTCTCTGGTCATTCCTGCATCAGGGAGGTCTCGCTCCTCCGCTTGGGCCTGTCTGATTGCCTGGAGAGCTGCTCCAGAGCCAAGTGGCCACGGGCCATCTGTGAGAGCAGGGACGAGTCAGCTCGAGGGAGACGGGCCAAGCAAGGCTAACGTTTGCCAGATGAGCAGTTTGGAGCTCTCTCCTCACGCCACTGGCTTGTGCCTGTGCGTGGCCGGCGTCCCTGATGGACAGGGCTTGAGGAGCAACAGCCTCGCCTGTGCCCAGAACTGAGGCCATCAAAGATAAGCCTCCTGTTTTCCCCTCTGAGCCATGTGTTCCCCTAGCAGTCCTCCTCCTGCTCCAGGAAGGGCAGCTGGGCCCAGTCTCGCTCCTGTGAGCAGCAGATGGGTAAGGAAGGGCTAATTGAAGCTGACTTGGGGGTGACAGAAGCGGAGAGAGCCCAGCTGGACCCTCTGGCAGGAGGCGTTTGGAGACAGCAGCATAATGCCCTGGAGGTCTTCTGCCACGATAACACCTGGAACGTGACCATGGACGTGCGTGTGCCTCCTGCAGTGGCTTCGCTTTCAGCTGAGCTCCACTTCCCCCAGCAAAAAA
>RSEF01000001.1:1118381-1131019 GCA_003993805.1 Himantopus leucocephalus | reverse complement strand
AAGAAAGAAAAAAAAAGCCTTTGGAAAACACATCAACCATTATTTTATGGTGTATTAGAGCAAAACAGTAAAGTATTTGTTAGTGCTGTTGCGAGAGAGTCTGGAGAGCCTTGACCGCTACCCCACCCGACACAGGCAGCAGTTCGTAAGCGAACTGCAGTCCGCAGCGCTTTCCTTCCGTCCCCTTGACCACAGCGTGAACTTTCCTTTCAAAATCATAAAAAAAAAAATTGCTATTTGCAGAAAGAGCTCACAAACAGGTGGAATGGCAGAAGCTCAAGGACGCGACTCATGAAACCCCGTATTTGCTTTTCAACGGCTCAGCAGCGGCTCTGCTGACCCTGCGCGTACCGGCACAAAGGACCACGCGCAACCTCAAATTCAGGTTTTCGAAATCTCATTTCTGGGATCTGTTTTAACTGATTGTGAAAAGGTGAGCGTTCCCAGTCCAACAGCTCTTTTTCCAGCCCAGTATGAAGTCACTAATGGGAGAAACGACGTGTCAGGTGGATGTTTGGAACCCTGAGAAGGTGCCCGTCATACATACCCTGGGACTGCAGGTCTAAATACTCTGAGCAGTACCCCCAGCAAGAGAGAAGGGCAGCACGAGAGGCAGAGACGGAGAGAGAGCAAAGAAAGGAAGAAAAAGAAAACAGTAAAGATTGCTGAAAAAACAGACAAAAAGAGTTAAGTTTGCAACCACAGCCTCCGGCAGCGTTCCTGCCAGAAGAACGGGCAGGAACATTTAAAAGCTGTTTCAAAGAGTACAATCACTGAATGCGGCATTTTCCCCATAAAATTCAGATCAATATACAAAGCAGCAGAAGATTCAATACACCGTGAAAAGCCCCTTTCTCAAGCCTAACACATTCTGAAGTTATCAAAGTGCGAGGTCTGGCAATACTGGAAGCTCTTCAGCCAGAGAACTTCTGCAAAACGACTTGTTTTTTCACAAGAAACTACCGTATGGAGTTAGATATGGGAGAGGAAACCCGCTCAACACATTTAACGTGGAGAACTCATCTAAACACATCTGAAACCCCTTCTTTGTGCATGATGTTTGAACGCTACTGAGAGTACCAGCTACCTTAAGCAAACTGCTGTGAGGGACGTTCTACTACGCCATGCAAGGACAAGTAATTAACTTTCCAGAGTTTAAATTCTGGGGTGGTACGGGCCGGCAGGGAAGCATCGGCAGCTAAGGTGATGACCGTGGAGGGTACTGGAGGCAGGTCCTGGAACATCTGGAGCTTCCATGGCCGCAGTGACGGCAGAATCTACAGAGTCCTTGTGTAGCTCCAAGGAGCATCACAGATCTGCACTGCAGAATTCCGTATTGCAGGGAGGAAAAAAAAGGAGAGGGAAGACCCATTTCTACAGAAACAGGAACATGGTGGGGTACAAGTCTCGTGCTTCTGGGGAAGTGCTTGTAGAGAGTCATCAAGAACAACACATNAGTGCTTGTAGAGAGTCATCAAGAACCACACATTCAGTCGGAAAAATTCTTAAACTTTTAGTATAGTTCATTTCCTGGCAGTCATTAAGGAAGATGATAAGAAATTACTATAGTCACTACTGGCCGTTTGAGTTTAACTGCATCTGGCCCAACAGCAGGCAGACTGGTTTGGGGGCGCTGAGGGTGCCGGGGAGTTTCCAGTATCACCACTGGTCAAGACGGGAATTCACACACTGGGAGAAACCCGGCTACCGAGCGGATCTGGAGCCGCTGGAACCACCAGCTATGCAACAGGTTTCTGTCTTCCCACAGCTGCTATTTTGATTTTTGGCAACAGTTACAGTTGTGGAAAGCTACCGACACCTTTAAAGTGGAGACCGTGGTTACTCAAGTATTTACTTTCTTTGCCAAAATGGAATGAGTTTTGTAGAACGGCAATCATGCAAAACCAAGCAGGTTCTGCAAACCTTGTCCTTATTGGAAGTGCTCGAGATACATACGCTTATTTAGAGAGAAAAACACATTCAGAATTACACTGCCTGAAACAGCAGCATAGCCCACAACATCTAACCAGCCAAAGCAGAAAAAAATTTGAAGTATCCCTGCCTGCTAGGAAATAAATGGAAAACATAAAAGAACACGCCAAGTAAGATTTACACTGCTACTGTGAACCAAGACAGTCACGTGTGTAAGACTCTCTACTGACAAACATCACGCAGTCAGCGAGGAAAAACATCTGGAGCACAGAGTTTGGTTTAGCTACACGTGCCAATGGATTTAACGAGATGTAATTCAAATGCAATGAAAACTGGAAAAGGAGATGCTGCTTTGAGCACAGCAGGTGGTATTCTTATCTTCCTCATCGCTCATTCTTGCGCAGCCCGTCTGCCTGGCCGTGCCACCCCCTGCACACAGACAGACGCGGTTTATCAAAACAGCTCTGCAGATGCAATTGCTGCAAGCAAAGGAATCTCAGGCACCTCACTCATTTCAAGTATGAAGAGTAAAGGCCATCTGAGGTGGACATCAAAAATAAAAACCAGTCACGTTATTAAAAACTCAATTTAGAGTGGCCTAACCCAACGTACCTTTGGTTAACTTCCTCCCACAATTTTACCTCGTTCTGTAATCCCACTTGTTTTCCGAGCCGCTGCTTCGTAACTCCTAGCAGCGATTTGCTGGAGCGTGTACACACGCCAACAGCTCACGTTGACCATCCAAAAAAGTCATGTAACCACAACATCATACAAAGTAAATACCTCTTCCTGAGTCAGATCCATAAAATACAGGGACTCCAGCTAGTTAAATCATACCCTACACACTTGGAAGGACTATGAGGAAAAAAACCAAATATCTTAAAATTGGGTAATATTTCTGGATGCACCAAAGTGAACCAGATGCTTATTGTTTTGAAAAGCAATGCCCCCTCTCAAATGCTGAAAGCAGGCTAGATTGGAGCACACGCAATTCCAACCAAATTGCTGCCCAAAAGCTAAGAAATCTCAGGAGCTGCTGTATCTTTTTCTGGCACTTCTCATTTTTGTTATCATGTATTTCCTATAGTGCGCTACTGTGACAGCGAGGGGAAAGTGATGGCCTGGAAGATTTGCATCTCCCCCCGTCAGACCAGAGCGATTCCCTGCCAGACCTCACACTCGCCATCAGGTGAGGCTCTGCTCGGCTCTTCGGTGCCATCTCAGCTGGGTCCCTGCCCGGAGCACCGGCCCCCATCTCCCGTGCAAACAGACAGACAGACAGGCGATACTTCTGTGGCGTGGCTCAGCGGCTAAAACGAGCCGCAAGCATTTCTTAAAATAAACCCGTTATAAATATTTTCTTAAAAGAAAACCCCCATGAGAGGAAAGCTGTGAGACATCCTCACGCCGGACGTTTGGGACCACGGTGTCTAACGGGCAGAAGCAACACGTCAGCCAGCCAGCCACGGGGCAGAGCCGGACCCCAGCCCGAGGAGATTCCTTTCGCACCTGGTGAAAACGGCCTTCTCATTTTTAGCATCCACAGTCAGCTTGATGGTCTCCTGGCCCGAGCCTGTGCTGATGGTTTCCGTGACGATATCAGCTTTATCCTCCTCCTCCTCGCTGTCGGAGCCTCCAGAGGAGCTGCTGTCCGAGGCCACCAGCGGCGCTTTCCTCGTGACACAGACATTCCAAACACAGGGAGAGGCAGTGCTGACTGAGAAAAAGAAATAATTCACATTGCAAAAATGGACAAAACCACAGGAACAACTCCCCAGGTGCGACCTGAGTCACTACGGTGGTTTAAAATGGAGTGTTTACAACTACTGCAAATTTTGAGGTGATGGTTTCTGGGCAGTTCCCACACTGAGACAGCACGTGATACTATTTTTGCAAGTAAGAAAATAAAACCCCAACCTCACAAATCAGTGTTCTCCACCTGCCACCTCATGTCTGTGTTTAATACAAACAGCAGAGGACACTATTCTTCACTTACTGAACGGTGATAAACTGAAGGGCGGGTTGAGGCAGCGCCTGGGGTCCTTGCTGACTGTCACCCAGCTCGGAAACCTTGCTGGGGTACGATTTAAGGAGCTATACTTGTTGAAGCATTCATTGGTTTCCATCCCACATGCATGCCTGGCAAGAAAAGCCTCTCACCAAAGTGGCAAAGAAGCGCTGCAGTTTCAGAAAGTGTTTTTCTTCCCATGGCTGGTACCTGCTCACACCGCTGAAGTGACGCACGGCGCCCGACTGACCGCCCCGCGCCACCCGGGTAAGTTTGAGCAGCGCGTGAAGCAGCCGCCGCAGCCGGCCCCAGCAATACCGAACCCAACCTCCAGCTCCGCTGGGAGAGCACGCCAGAAAATCCACGAGGCAGAAAAAGGTGCCGTGCTCTGCCTTCCAGTGCTATCCACCTTTCAGCGGTTACTACGGACAAACATTTAATTTAGTTCCATTTAAGTCCTTCATTAAATTTTATTTTTTCCTTACTCGGAAAGGAGGAGGGGAAGAAATGAGACTGAAGCTAACCAGTGGGCTCAGCACAATCACCGACAGTATAACTGACCCTATCCTTTCCATTTCTGGCAAGTAATTTTATAATCAAGCATAGAGCTAAAACAGGACTTTTGAACAGTTTGAATGAGTCACCTCCGTCACATCAACTCTTACTAACTTAAATTTCATCCTTTTCTTGCTGAATAATATTATCCCAACAAACATTCAGGATTTCTGAGCTACTATTTTAATGGACTGATCGCTGTATGAAAAAGAGCCTTCAAGTAAGATAAGGCAGATGACACCGGAGGGAAGCTCTCCCCTAGAAGACTTGGTACACTATGCAAAATTTTAAGCAGCCGAAATACTGCATCTGTTTCATTTGTACCACTCCCACTTACAGTTCTTGTCCTGACTCTGCTTCGTATTTCCACTCGAGTCATTGCTTTCTGTGTCGACAGGCGAGCTGCACCGTGGACCTGATTCTGAGCTAAAATAGGGGGAAAAAAGCCTTGAGAACAAAGTACAGATATCTCGGTTGTGCTTCCAAATATCCCCGACAGAAGAAATCATTAGGGCTTTTAACTTCTAAAAACCTTCTTCATTTACTTCTGTTATACTCCTAGTACGGCAGCAGCGATGATACATAAAGTATTCCTGCATTGTAAGACGTGAACACTAAACACCAGTTGGAAGCACCGGAAGGCAAAGGGAAGTATGAAGCCCTGATCCAGAATCCTCAGACAATATTGAAAAATAAAAGGGGTAGCAAGGGGAAGGGAAAGGGAAGAAGAGAAGACTACAGTCAATTACTCCATCAAATCATATTTCAAATACTGTTTCATTCAAAAGTTAAAAAGAAATTGAAAGAACGCGCGCCTCTTACCAACAGAAAGGCTGGAAGTCTGTGAACTTCGCCCACCCTTTCTCCTCCGGCGTGGTGTTCTCCGGGGCTGCTGAATCCCACACGCTCGACCCAACATCCATGGCAACACAGGGAGCGGGGGGCTTCGAGTTCACGGGCTCGAACACGGCTGTCCACCCCGAGCCTGCAGACACGGAACAGACTGGAAGTCCTAGGAGTTTTCAGAAGCTTTCGCCATCCCCAAAACATTCCAAAGTGATCCCAGAGACAAAAAAAATAGAAAGGCCATCCAACAGCACTCCTCCGAAACCTGCAGGAAGCTGCCTGTCTCACAGGCTACAGGCAAATCCCTCTCCCGATAAATACTGATGTTATCCACCAGAGAAATCCATCAATTAAGAAAAATGACATTAAGAATGTCTTCATTCTTTGAGCCACTGATTTTCAGCTGAACGGTAAAAGAACCTTAGCACCTGTCAGAAGCTAAGCCGACGGCTTTCAACCATTTCAATCATTAACTGTTTAATTTTGGCAACTACAGGTAAGGAATTGATACACGGATTAAAGTGTTTAAGATCACAGAAGTGATCTTGAGCAAAACTAAGAACATGATCAGTTTTTACAGTCCCAGTCTACTCCGTATGCGTTAGAGCATACTTCTATTCCCATTCCTTCTATTCTACTTCCATTCCGACAAATCACGTTTTTTTAAAAAGCACTTTTCATTNTCACGTTTTTTTAAAAAGCATTTTTCATCACCTTTTCTCAAGAAAGAGGAAGGGCTGCTGCAGCAAAACTGAGAGTAGGAGAGACCCGTCAAGTCTACACTCACTCAAAAACTGAACCAAAATCTGAACCAAAGTCTCTAGAAGGGTAACTAAACTGAGGTACACTGCCTGCAGGCTGCCGTTTGTGCTGTTTATACTGGTTCTTCCTAACAAGAACTGCAAATATCTGACACTACCAGATGGGTGTAGGGAGCTGATTACTGGAATAAGCACGCATTATGCTCATAGTTACAATACAAAGACATCACCTAGAAAAAAAAAACCACGTTTTAAAACTGAGAGTGTTTGCACCAAACGAGAAATGAACTTTTGGGAAAACATTTTTGTCCCTTTATTCCAGTTGACTGAATTTGTTCTGCTGACAACACTGTGCGTCTCGCGAACTTACACAGCACTATTTGCATCGTGATCTGGGAAAACCCTGTCACATCTACAGTCCTCCTCCGGGCATCGCACGAACAGCTTTGCAACGCGCAAACTAAAACCAGGAAGGCAACTGGGAGGAAAAGGCACAGGGAGGGAAGAGATACTTGGCAAGGGTCTGCATAAAACTCTTCTAATAAAGGAATTCATGTCATAATCCTCCACTAATATTTTGTTCATTAGTATTTGTACGAAAAGAGCTACTATTGCTATTGTACTTGCTTGTCTTAGCATAACCGAAGCATCCCACCGCTATTCGGACGAAGCTGCCGGGGCTCAATCTCACTAATATTTCAGAGGCAAAAACCGCAGACAGAAATGAACACTTCTCAGGTGCACAGCGGAGTTACAGAATAGCCCCAGAAACCTGGCCGCGTGCAAGCTGCTATTCTGCGGAGACGTTACAGATCTCATTTCAAATGGGATGGTGCTCTTGTAAACTCTTTACCTTCAGAGGAGTCAGAGTCTTTCTGCTCAGAAGTATTATTCTTGTTGTTGTTTGCTGAGGACGGAGGCGGCTGCTGTTCTGTTTCCTCCTCCTCTTCGGAGTCCACACTGCCATCATGATCTCCGTTCTCAAGATCACTTTTTGACGAACTCTCTGAGGTCTGAGACGCTCCAAATCTAAACGGCAGAACTCAGAATTAGAAAAACCCTTAGAGCAGGCGGTTCAGCCCCCCCCGCCTCCTCCCCGCCCCTGGGAGAAAGCAGGAACTGCGCAGTGCCCGAGCGATGCTGATGCCTCTCACGGGGCTGTTTTTCCCCAACAGACAGAAAGCTCAGACAGGCAATAGCAGCTACTTCCACTGAGGTCCCCAAGCACTTCACTTGTCAGAAGGCATCTGCAGAGTTGCAGTGGGCAGTTTGTTGCAGGGACACATTCGGGGCGGGCGATTTGATGAGAGCAGACAAACAGCAGCAAAGGAGGGGAACACCAGTGTGGTACCACTTCTGCCTATCAGCAAGACGACCAGTTTACTGACGCGAGCAAATGAACGTGAAGGTCGTGGCCATTTTTCCTGTCTCATTTGAGCGTACTTACAGACTTAGAATTAGAGAAGCAACTTTATTTAATAACTGACTATATCAAAGGGATGACAAATTGTAAATGCTTTGCAATGCCAGAGCTGTGCCATGGGAGGTCACTCGTTCTCAGGCAAAACATTATGTTTCTTCTTTAACGTTTTGAAAAAGAATATTCTATCTGCTACCCTCAGTCTTACAATTCTTTCAACCTCCTCCTCTCCAAATATGGGGAAAGGAGTAAGTTCTAAGTATTTCAAACTAAGGACAGGTTTTTTTAATATCTGTGACAATAGACTCAGGAATTAGGTGTTTCCATCATTACTGCTTTCCCTCAAATTGGGTCTTTGTTTCTCATTCAGGACAAACCCTCACCTTTTTGCAGAAGTGTGATGTGTAAAGCACTCTGGTTTATGCCAGAAAAAGGCCTCACAGCACATAAATAACAAACACTTAACTAAAAGGTACAGTTTCATGGCATTTAGGAAAGGAACAAAAAAAAAAATTTGCATCTTTTGTTTTCACCTTACCGTGTTCTTGATTTAACTTGGGTTGCATAGGTTATCTCCTTGTCTTCCCAGATATCTTCTTCCTCCTCGTTATCATCAAATTGTTGGATCCGTTCATTGCAGCAGGCTTCGAAGAGGGAAGCGTTGGGCTAAAATAATATTAAAAAGAAATGAAATTCCATTCGTTCTTTGGAGACAGAAACAAGAACTTCAGTGATGAGGAAGTTCGTAGAACAGCATTTGTACACAACTAAGGTTTTTGCAGGAAGGTGTTTGCATTTGTCTCATTCTCCATCCCAAGTTGGGCAATAAGCAGTGTTCAGCTGCGGAAGAGCAGTAACAGCACAGTCTGCTCAGAAGCAGTCACCCCCTGACAGATCGAGAAAGAAACCCAACGGTATCTCAGCCTACACTGCTTCCGAAACAGCACAACTCCCGCGGGCTCTGTACCCCGCACAGGGACATCGCGTCGCTGCAGAGGAGGGCTGGAAACAATTCCCTTTGGAACGCATCGCAAACTGACCAGCTTGGAGCTGAGGGCAAAGCGATGCCGCGTGTGCAACCTGTCCCGCTCGGACTGACGACCCGCTGCGTCCTCCTGGAGCGCTGCAGGGAGCTTCCGCGCAAGGACGCCAACACTTCATTCACGTGCACTCCCCTTCAAACAGAAACCCCTCCGCTCTGGAAACGGCAGTTTTCAGACACGGGTAAAGTGAACTGTCCCTGCGAATATACCAACGATCTGCCTGTGTGAGCCTTCTGGGATCGCTCCGTTAAAAGATTTGACTAAGTGGGCACTTCCAGGTGGTGCAGAGCCCAAACCAACCGCTGCGTTAGAATTCCACCATGCACAGAAACTGTCTATTCGGGGAAAAAAAACAAGTTCAACTAAGCATATAGACTGCTCTCGGAGGTGGCAGGCTTGGCTGGCAGATTCAAAAAGAAAACAAATTTTCTGTATCTACAGAGCACTGCCCAGAAGGGAGGAAAAAAAAATACTCTTTGTAGTTCTGTTTAAGTGAAAAAGGAAGTACTTTAAGACTAAGGAAACCCAAGTCTTTGTATTGACTAAAATAAGCTTCGGTCAGGAGATGGAATCACCTCTTTTAAGCCACTGTCGGGCTTCCTCAATGAGCATTGATTTAGGTCAATAAAACAGAAAAGGCAAGACACAGCATGGCAAAATTTAGACCCATAAGGAACCCAGTCCTCTCTATGTCCATTTTCCCCTTGTCTGCGTATGAAAAGATTATCAAAGTGAACATAAGGACAAAATAGATTCACACTGCAGAGAGGGAGAGAGAAAGATTCCTCCAATGTAGAGTGCTACTTCTGAAGATCCTCAACAACACAGTAAAATGCAGAAGGATTCTCCGAGGGCACACGTAATGTCCTGAGTTCCTTAACTGCACTCAGCTACGAGTCCAGTTACCGGTTTTTGTTCACCACAATAACATACCAAACCTTTTTTCTCTCAAAATGGCAACAGCCAATTCAAGCACGAACTAACTTGCCAGAATCCGTCATATTAAATAAACATCCCCAAATAGCCACTTACACTGTCATCATCAGCATCTATGTTGAAGTTTATCTCTGCGATCCTGTCAAAGGGGGCACTGCAAAAAGAAGGGAAAGAAGCGTCAGTGACGGCACTGAGGAACAAAGCACTCCTGCAGCCCCGCACAAGACCAGAGGACAGCAAACCACGGAGACGCTTCATGTGACCACTCAGTGCCTTCCGTGTCTCTTCCCTGAATAGTCACTTTCGCATTAAGTGCAATGGTCTCCTCTCTTTGAGATGAACGATTATTTCAGATTTTCATTCTTACGTCTGACCCAATACCTGAGCGAACAACCTTGGTCGTTACCTCCTTGGATTTTGAGGCTTCATGGCCCCCGCAGCAATGTCTGGCTGCGGCTATTTTGCACCTCTCATGGTACCCACGAAGCATAAAGGCTACCTTAACTTTTTTTTTCACCAGGTCTCTCCAGCTGAACCAAATCTTACAGAAAAACCCCAAACTTATAATTAATTAAAAAAGAGAAGGAGCTGCGGCCAGCTGCTCTGGGATTCCAGTGCTACGTTCACCAAGAATTCCGCTGGGTTCCTCAGCCCGGGACAGGGCGCAGAGAGGGGAGCGACTCCTGCAGGGTGGGCACATATCCAGAAACAGGCAGAAGGGACTGCAGCCGCCTGCTTTAACGTGGTCACAGTAACTTCAGGGAACCCTAGCGTACGAGCGGCTCAACAACCACGATGCATTACTAAGACAGGTCTGCTGCAAAAATCATTAAATAACCCAATTTCTGATTTAGACCTAAGAGTGTCCATTGTGAGAACAGCAGAGGGTGCTACAGGTCAAAAAACTCCAACCTACTAACGCAGTTTGGGTGGATGCAGTATTTCTCACCGTATCTATGTATCTCTAAGTTTCGACAGGGCTATTTTCTTGTAAAGACAACTGTTCAGTTAGTAAAAAATACTGTCATGCACATCACCAGGACATTGAAACATGATTAATACTTCTTAAAATATTCAAATTCCTATTTGCAGTCATTCTCAACAGCTGGAAAACAGATGACAGGGAGCAGCATTCTCAGAATATTCAAGACCAGAACAATTTTACAGTATATTCTTCTTTTCCAATGACAAACACAGAGAAGTCTCGCACACCTCAGTGTGCTGGTTTTGTTCATTTTTACCTTCATTTTCAAAACGGACATTAGCTACATCAGCAGCTCCTCACATAAACTCCCTCTTCTCCTCCACCTACACACTCAGAAGTTCAATATTTTCTGCTATCTGATAAGAAGATGAAAGTGTATTTTAGTTTTAAAATATGAGTAGAACTAAGTAACGCACGTTGAGTTAAACTCGCCTTCTAGTCTGGAACTTCTTGACCTTATTAAAGTTCTGGACATGTACCATACTCAGAGAATAAAGATGGGAAAAACGGAGTCCAGAATCTTTCTCCATGTTAGAAGATGGTTCCCAACTATCTGGCAAACACCTTAATGGAGCTCCTAAGACCCCATGGATCTTATGGCTCTCTACTTTGATTCATGCTTGAAAGCAACTCTGAAGTGGCCAAACTACTTCCACGTTGTCATTTCATTTAAGGTATTTCATGGAGCCCAGCAGTTGCTAAAAATACGGTCTGAGCGGAACCAGCAACAGAATCCTCAATAAATCAGATCTGGAGCAGCCGCAGCGATGTGGCACACCCACAGCTTTCTGGGCTAAAAGCTTCCCGTTTCCGTCCGGACTGCAGGACAGCAGGATCCTGCGGCTCTTTGCAGAGCAGCCCCAACATTCGCTGACCGGTGAGTGCCAGCCCGGGGATGGCTCATACAGCAGGTACTGCCACGTGCTCTACCTGTCCCCTCGGAACACGAGTAATTCCTTTGAGACGAACACTGCCACAAGGCAGAAGTGGATGGGCAGGAAACACACTGGGTATCCTCCCGGAGCGCTCTTCTGTCAAGAAATGTGCTCTAAATGGTTACAATTTCTGAACTGTTATGGCCAAGCGGGAGAATTACAGTCCCAGTAATTTCCTGCGCTACAATTTGTAAGGTGAGAAGATGAGCTTCAGTTTTAATTAGATTCCAGTAGCTCTATAAAAGCGGAACCACTTCCCACCACTGAATTCAGTAAGTTGCATAACATTAAATCCACCTATATCTGCCTTCTTTGGGCTGTTATTTGCTCCTGTCTTATCTATGTTTCCTTATTCCTAAGAGAGAAAACGGCTAATTTTTTCCATGGACTTCATCAGAACACTGTTCCTTCTACTCCTAATTTCAATAAGGACTTAATGCCACCGGAGAATATCTGTGTAATTGCCCAGAGTTAGCTCTAATGCTTTGCTTTCTGTGCAATTAAATTTATTCTAGAATATGGCTGGATAATAATTCTGTGTTCCATTAAAAATGTTTCTCTTCAAAATGAACAAGCACTTCTCCTTGGTTCTACAACTGTCTTTGGAGAGGTGGTATCCCATAAAAAGAAACCAAGGTCAGCTCTTTTCCAAGCCATCGATGCGCCTTCATTTGATTCAAACTGAAGGAGGAACACAGGGAGGTTCATTTGAAAACCTGAACTAGAAGAAGAAAGATTAGTTGCAGGAAAGAGGCTTAAACGCTGAAGTTTTATAAACTTACTTGATATTATCATCCTGATCTGCAAACTCCTCATCGTTAAAGCCAAACTGATCCACAAAGTTAGCTGTCATCTGCTGGATCTGGTACTCGGAGAAGGCCTGAGCAACAGAAGTCCAAAGACATTCAATTAAGCTGGCGGAAAGCGCATATTCTGAAATGTGTTAAAATCAGAGAAAACTGACAAACTTTGAGAAGTCACCTACTCCAAACCCCTTTCTCAAAGTGGGGTCTCAACCCGACTGTTCTCAGACAGACTTCTCAAGTCCTGGACAGACACTTCTCTGACCTGCCCTTAACTTCCTCCAAAGAGAGGTCGGAAATTTTCCCAGGAAACCGTTTCTTGGCTTCATTATTCTGTTAGAATGCTGTATCGGAGTTTTTTCATTTAGAGCCATAGGATTGTCTAGGTTGGAAGGGACCTTTAAGATCAAGTCC
>RSEF01000001.1:1100562-1118371 GCA_003993805.1 Himantopus leucocephalus | reverse complement strand
GATTCTGTGAAAAGTGAGAAAAACTCATGGGTTGAGATAGAGAAAGTTTAATAACCTCCCCCCAGCAGACTGATGCTCAGCCAGTCTCCGAGCAGGAGCTACCTCGGAAAGACTGTGCCCCCAGTTCCTGCCGCGGAGAACACGGCATGGACCAGCCCTTCAGTCAGCCCAGGNTGTGCCCCCAGTTCCTGCCGCGGAGAACACGGCATGGACCAGCCCTTCAGTCAGCCCAGGTCAGGGTCCGGCTGTGTCCCCTCTCAGCCCCTTGTCCATGCCCGGCTGACCCCGGCGTGGGGACAGAGCGGGCAAAAGGGAAAGCCTGGGCACTGGGAAGCACTGCTCAANTGACCCCAGCGTGGGGACAGAGCGGGCAAAAGGGAAAGCCTGGGCGCTGGGAAGCACTGCTCAGTAAGAGCCAAAACGCTGGTGTGCTCTCAACACTTCTACTCACAAATCCGAAACGCAGCACCGCATGGCTGCCATGAGAAAAGCTGTCTTCATCCCAGGCAGACCCAGTACAGTAAAACAACAGAGGGAAATAACCCTGACTTGGGAAACTTTCAGTCTTTACTAAAATATTTATGACTTCTCAATTTTCACGTAGATATGACAACACACCGAGTCACTATATTACCATTTCATATGTTCATTAGATGCCAAAATTGGAAACTCAGGCCGTATTTCTGCTCATGGTTTCCCTTAAGAGATGCAGATGGAAAATCTTATCTCCTCTCACACAAAAAAGTCAGACACAACTAGTTCTCAAAATCAAGTCCGATGAAGACATGACGGACAAAGCCTGGCAACGCGAGTACCTCCGGCACAGCGGAGATGTGGGGCCTCCGGGATCATTCACTCTGGTGTCTCTCCTCCCAGACAGGTGTAAGAATAAGGGAGTGTAGAAACACCACGTATAAACACCAGCCCGGAATGCTGTAAATAAACACTATAAATGTACACATAAACGCAGATGAAAAGAAGCATTCTTTGGCACAAAAAGGATACCTTCAGCCTCTGGCTGCAAAAACAACGTTCCAACAATTTGAATGTAATTGTATGAAAACAAAGAACACCCAAATTTGGTCTGGACATTCTTTTAAGTTATGGGAAATATTTAACTAGAAATTCTTTTCATTATAAAAGGGAGTCTCGTGAAATACATGCAATAAAAGTCTTCCCCAAAGGCCTGCAAGCGTTACCTAATAAAGAAAAAAAAAAAAAAAGGCATGGAGAAAGTAGCACGTACCTTTAATGAACTCACTAATTTGAGTCTGCATGGGGCCCTTCTCCATGTTCTGTACCACGGCGTTGGCTATCCGGGTGAGGTGGCCCATGTTCCCTCGCCTCATTCCACCTTCTGCCCTGCAAAGAGAAAACAGCCCGTAGCGACGTAGCCGGGCAGCAGGAATGCCGGGGTCAGAGTGGCGACCGCGACACGCTGAGAGCTCCCCGCTGCTGCAGCAGCCCGACGCGGGGACCCCGACTCCAAGCAGGGTCAGGACAGGCGGCGCAGCGCAGAACCAGCGGGAACGCTCTCCACTCACGCAGGCAGCGCACAGTGGGAGATTACCCGGAACAAACGAACCCTTCTGCATTTTTGCATGTATTGAGAGGGGAGAGATCACTCGTCCAGTTTGAACGCACCAGGTAAAATTCAAGCCAGTTGCAAAGAGTGAGCTAATGGGGGACGCTGGAACAGCAGTGCAGAAATAATCAATCTGGTTATAATTTCCACTACAAAAAAACCCCCTCAGCAATAAGAATTTACATCACTGCTACTGAAAAAGCTTTAGAGTTTTACTTGCAACTGAAGTATTAAGCAGATGAATTCAAGAGAACAAACGACACTGATCTCCAGCCGTTAGATTTCCCCCTTACAAAACAAAGCATAAGCAGCTAACACTAAGCCCAACAGTCTCTAAGTCACTTTTCTTTGACTCTTCATTGGTTCTCCCTCACTGGACAGCAAAGCAGCAATCCCAAAGTCGGGGGATGAAGCGCCTGAAATAATTCTGCTCTCCACAGCATCCAAAGGAGAACTGATGAGATTTGGGAAGGAACATGTAAACCCTAGTGGCAGATTCCTGGTAAGAAATTTCACAGGACGACATTCAGCAAAAGCATTTCTGCCTTTGAACTGGCAGGTGCTGGAAAGAAGCACAGACAAAGCTCTTCCACACAACGCTATTATTCACTGTAACATCAAGCACATTAACGTATCCCACATCATGAAGTCAAATTCAGAAATTCTGATTTCTTGATGTAGCCCAAGGAGCATGCAAGGGTGACTCAAGCCACCACGAAGAGAACTGGTGGCTCAGAATGAAACTAAACAAAAATAACCCCCTTACAAAGGGGGTGACAAGAAGTTTCCACCTCTTTTTACTAAGTCTCCGGCTGTAAGACAAAGGTTTCCTGTCGAGATGCTAACACAGCCAACGCATAATAAAGAATTTCATTTTTCCTTGGGAGAGAGGAAGACACCGAACACATCAGAGTTAATTTTGAGCTGGTAGGCAGTGCTCGTGCCGGTTCTTCCTCACCCTCACTTGGGCTTTGGTGCAGCACCCCAAGGCGATGGGGCGAGCGCAGCAAAGCCATCGGGCAGTACCAGCTCTCCCCACCACGGGCACTTACAGCTACGGTTTACAGCTTTTTTTTTATGCCCCCCCCCTCCTTGAAAAGTGTAATCCTCACCTCCCAAATCTCTAAAAAGGTTAAGTTTATGCCGAAATTATCCACTAGGCTTTCCCCTAATGCTGGAGCTGAACAGCTGCACACGAGGAGGCTGGATGGTTTGGGAAAAAACCTGCCTTACCCCTCCACATGTTCCTGTTCCAAAAAACCAGAGTGCAAACCCAGTACAAACTGTATCTGTACCTGTCCTGTAACGAGGACAGCGCTCTAACCCCAAACGCGGGGTTTAGAGCTATTCAAATGAAACAAACACCTGGAAGGGAGTTCCCAGCGCTAAGCTGCAGCCTCCTGCACACAGGCTCATGGCAGCTTCTGTCGCACCCAAACCACCAGGAGAGCAAATGTCCCAGCCCGGCCCCACGGCACTGCCGGGAGCACCAGTGCTGTGAGCCCAGAGCCCCCCTGGCCCCCCCAGGGCAGCCGGGTCCCCCCAGCCCTGCCGAGAGCTGCGCCCGAGCTCCGGACGACACAACCCGTGGGTAGACGGGGCGAAGGGAGACAGCACTGTCCCGCTGCTCTCTATAAAAACACGTGTTGTCCAGCACACTTGCAAAGCTCAGCTTTCTCAAAAATTTAAAGAGTTCGGGGAAAAAAGCAATGTAATGCAATGTTGTATTTGTCTTCTTCAGCTGCGTATGCTGAGAGGACCAACACGAGGCTTCTTCTGAGCTGAGCAGTCGGTAACACGCTGCTGGAATGCAGCCAGCAAACACGCAAAACTAACTTCTGTTTCAATACTTTTAAATATTTTCTATCAGCCATGCCACAATTGGCGGTTACTACATTTACACGAACACGAAGGCAAAGGAAGATGTGCTACAGTAAACTGACGTTTCCTATAAACTCACACCGCTGACCAGACTTACCTTCTTTTAAATTCTAATTACCTGGGCAGATCAAATGGACTGCAGTAAAAGAATTATGTGGGTTACCTGAAGTTAAATTCCAGTAGTTACGAAGTCCTTTATCAAGAACATATGGAGTAACTAAAACTAAGAGAACCCATGGGGAAATTCCATAACCCGACGGGAAAATATATTACAGCCATTCTCGCTGATGATTTTTAAGAAATGATTCCCAAGCTCTCAGTTTGGAATCTCTGACCCTGGGGCTCCTGGTGCTTGGCTACTCCCAGAGCACATACAATAATCTTCATATAAACTCGAACTTCTGAAAGCACACCGTCTGAGATACCTCTCTGCTAACCCAGTATTTTTTTCTTGCCATTAAAATTCTTTCCAGTGTGGTGACTGGTACCGTTTGGCATGAAATATGTATGAGCTCTAGTTCCTATCTAATTTAATTAGGAAAACCCTTAAGCAGCAACCACAGATACTTCTGTTACCTACAGAACTGTGCACAGCGACAGCTGTGCAATGAAACTACCAGCGAAATTTGTTATCAACAGCCCAAAGGCTTGCAAGAGGGAAAAGACAAGAAAGAGCCCAACCAAACCAAACCAACAACAAAAAATCAAACCAAAACCCAACCTACCAACTATGGCCTGACAGCACGCCTAAAATAATCACAGCGGCACTACAAAGCACTTTGAAGCCATAAACAGCTCAAAATAGTGAGGGAGGACCAAACCATTTAGATGGACAAAGAAACCGAAGCCTAGACAATATTCTCACTTTAGTACGTTTTAGGTTTGTAAAATTATTTAGTTCTTATAATCATTGCAATCAGCATGAAATCCAAGTGGTTTATAAATTTACAATATTACATGCGGGGCAAATCTGGGGGGAAAACACTTGCCCACCTCAGTCTCCATACAGTTGCTCACCCTAGGGAGAGCAGAATTATGCATTTTTTTTAAAAAAAATGTTAATGTTGTATGTAATGAATACGCTATGTGATTTCCTGGGAAAGCAAGAATTGCTGTATTTGGGTTGAGATGTCATAAGCATTTTAAAAAAAATCATGCTTTCAAATTATATGCCTATTTGGTGAATTTGCTTTTTAACATGCAGATAATCCTAATTCCAAGTCACAATCGAAACCCAAACCATTTTAGACACCATTAAATTGTACATTATGCAAATAATTGGAAGAACATTTCAGGGCAATATTCTAAATCCGCAGCCCTAGAACAAGGGTCTCCTGAACCCCAAACCCCTTACTGGATTTTGTCGTTGGCTTCCCAGGCATCCAATATCCTCTGCACCAGGCAGCACTTCTGGAACAGCTACAGGGGGGGAAAAAAGAGACAGAAAGAACATTTCACAAGTTTGCCAAAGTAAGACTCATGCCTTAGGAAGTCTGTACTGAACTGGAGTTACTTCTGTTCATTCCTTCACTCCTGCTGAACAAGAACTTAAAGTTCAGCACTTATCTTTCCCAAGAGCTCAAGTTTCTTCTTTCTCATTTTTTTTTTCCCCTCAGAGGATCCAGGGGAAACAGCAATACCTACAAACAGCTCCAGCCTGCCTTTGGGCTTCACGGGAGCAGCAACGGCCAGCATCTTCCAAACTGACATTTTACAATTTTACATTTACAAGCTGTCATTTTTACAACCACAACAAAAAGTGTTCCTCAGCTGGGCCACAATGCAGAAGCAGGCATGCAGTCGGTTAGCTGTAGTCCAAGGTTTACACGCATCTTTACTAAAAAAATTAAATAAAAATGGATTCACAAGCCCATCAAATGAGGTGGGTGGTATGTTTGTTTTGTAATTGGATGCTAAAAAAAAATTTACAAAAGCAAATACTCTTCCATCCAGAACTGACAGAACCGTGTTACACCTAGACAGTTTCAAATGAGCTCCCCACTCCTGAACAGTCCGTACACCGGTTTCTTGTTAATGCGTAGTCAGGCTCAATCGGTCAGTCTAAAATTCTCAGGTGACACGACCAGACTTACGTGAGTAACCATGATATTCTCCGTGCTGTTTTCTGAAGTCTCTGCGTTCTCTGTGGGCACGTTTCCATTCAGCACCTCTTCTTTGCTCTCCAGCTCATTAGTGGTAGTTTTTCCCTCTTGCACAGAGTGTGAGAGAATAGCTGCTATGGACAACTCCACTTGGAAATGCAAAAAGTTATTCCATGTGTATTTAAAAAATAAGTCCTGGAACAAAATGAGAGACAAAAAAATTCACTCTAGATACATCTTCCTGTTCTCAACAATCCAATGATATTAGAACAGCACCCAACTAGTTGTTTAATCAGCAATTCCACTAAAACAAATCTACTTATATGCCACAGTATCCACCCAGAGCTGAACGTGCTCTCGTCGTTCTGCTGTAACGTACACTTTCCAACAAACGGAGCACAATGGAAATACTCTCATATACAGCTGGGGCTCACAGCACCGACACACTGAAAAAAGAACGTGATCTCTTCCATGGCTAAATTAATCATAAGAAAAATATCAACTAAATAATTTCTAAGTATAAAAATAATTTTCTGAAAGACTGCCCAGGCTATACTGGCAGTTTGCAGAACGTGTCCCTGTTCACAGCCAGACAGAAAGACCATCTCTCAGCATCCCGAGAGCTCATACACACAACGCACCCAAGCTTTCTCAAAGACCAGACTACTTTGCATACACACTACTGAACTACTGTAGCAATAAATGTGAAGCATGAGGTTCAGCTCCAAATACCAAGCAACTGTATTTGCATTACAAAAGCTATTCTGAGGACAGATGTTCTCACTTTCAGCAGATCAGAAAAATAATCAGACACCGGCATGTACGAAATAAACTACCTTGCGCTGAACAGACGACAGGGAAAGCAAAACTGTTCCCAGTGTAAAGTTATTCCCCCTCTCCCCGTTCTGTCCCACTGTGTTACTCACAAGTAATAAGTTCATGGTACTGAGTCTGCATAGTTCCTGATTAATACTGGGAGTGTTTGTGTGAAGCAGAGCAGCTATTAGACGAGATCCATGAAGACGAGCGTTCCCCAGAGGCTCCTCCAAGACACCAATTGTAGTTAGGATTGCTGTTTTCTATCAGGGAAACAGATAACGAGTACCTCAACAAAGATCAGCACTTCGTGGGTGTATATGTACGATGATTTGACTAAACGTAACCAGTTCATTTCATAAATATTCTCTGCAGGTAAACCTAAACCATCTTCCCACACAGAGGACAGTGTCGTGCAACCACTGTGAGACTTTTAACTTCCAAAACTGAAGATTAAAATTTCACTAACATAGTTTGTTTCTCCTCACCCCCCTCCCCATCTTTACACAAACCACCAGTCCCAACACAGCTCTGCTTCTTGGTTTTACTCAAATTCAACGGCGTTCAAAATTCCTGCTGCCTAGTCCCTAGAGCACCTGAATTACAAATTTTAGGAGTGAATTTTTCTTCAAAAGACGTTTGTCTGTTCCAGCACGTGGCGCTTTCAGAAGATACCCAGGAAGCCTGTGCAGAAGCACAGGGAAACCCTGAAATGGGGTCAGGAGTGATTTGCTCCGGAGAAAGGCTGAGATGCTTCACCTTGGGAGGGCTGAGCAGCAGCTGGTGGAAATCCTTTAGCCGGGGCTCAATCCCGTGTAAGATGCTGCTATTGACAGTGTAAGACCTTTCAAATCCCTGAGTGTATGAGTCCATCAGTCCTTCCACTCTGCAAAGAAGAAAAGATTCAATAAAATCTTAAAAGGGTCTCCAGTCAGGCTGTCCGTGTTGGTCATTTCCTCTTGAAAAATAACTACGAATATGAAAGATAATAATTTCCAGCTACTGACTATATTCCCATAACTACACTATATTAATATATCATTACAAGATGATATTCATGTAGTCAAAACTGCAAACGAGATGAGTGGGAAGACACAGAATAAGCTGTCTGCAGAGCCGACAAATTACTGAAGCGCCTCCCGGTTTTTAAAACTTCCCAAACATTTGAAAAGCAAATTACATCAGGAAGAGTTAACTATAAACATTTGTTAAAAATTGTAACCCTTCAACAAGCGTTCAAAAAGAGGTACATAAATACAGCGACCGACGAAAACCTTGAGCAGGCACGTATGTAGCTGTGCTCGCAACCGTCAAGCAGCGAATCACAACAACTATTACTGGCCCCTTCCACGGGCAAAGCCACCCGGGAATAACAAACGCTTTCATTTCAGTGGTGCCACGCAATTCCAGCATGGCAGAGTGGGGCAGGCAGGAACCCCTGAGCCTCCAACTCGTACCTCTTCAGAGGCCCCGGGCACAAGGCAGAGCAGATTTAGCATCTCAACTTTTCGCTTTTAACTCTGCACGCGACTTTCTGACTAGCAACTTGTTTGCTCAGTGCCATCTCCTGTCCTCCTCTCCAGTACCTCTTCCCAGTCTTCCACTGCCTCCTTCACTCTTCCTTAATGTCTCCTTTTTTAGAACCTGAGATTTTCAGTGTCTCCCTTCCTCCCCAGAACTCTTTTGCCTTTTCTCTCCTCCATCTCCATAAAAAGAAATAAAAGGCGGATATAATTTTAAAAAACAAAATTAAAACCCTACAGCCACATATATCTATGCGCAGACATCACCACACCAATTACGCACGATGCCCCATTTCCTCCCTGGCCCTGCGCACATTCTGCTGGAAGATCTCCGGCACACGTGCGAGAGAACCAGCAGGGCCCGCAGGAGAGCCCAGCTGCCAACTGCTGCAACCGCCACCACGCACATCAAAAATCAAACAGCTCTTCTTGCAACTGGTTTCCAGACAGTGCTTCACACTAGGCCAAAACGTTCCCTTTTTGGCTTAAGTAAAACGAGACCGGAGTTCCTACAACTGTTCCTGCAAGAGAAGCAAGTGCCACCTTACCCAGAGCGCCTTGTTTCCAGCAATGTCAGAAGAACTTGTGTTCCGTTCACTATGCAATTTTCCGTCTGCTCTCCATCAAACATGTTCTTCAGGAGCTGCTCCACACACTCCTGCCTGTTGATCAACACACACACATTAGCAGTGTAACAATTAGAAGCATTTGGCAACTGCTTTAATCACAAAATATCCACTTTTGGGTCTTCTGAAAAAAAAACAAAAAACAAAAAACACTCCTTTTTTTTTTTTTTAAGCAAGAATAAAGACTTTCCCCTCTGAAGTCTCATATGACAACACTGGTTCTACACCAGGTGTCGGAACTTGCTTACTCATCCCTAAGGCAAGCCCCGGTTACAGACACCCAGACTCCAAACCAAACTGCCGTTCCCCTTTATCAACAGGATATACCTCTTAAACTGCAAGTCAACCCAAGTGTTAACTCGGCCAAATGAATTCATTAAAGCCAACACAAAGCAGTTAGCTGATAGTCTAGCGTTACCCCTCAGAATTGCAGAAGACAGACAACAAAGAGTGGAAGTTGACCCTTCCCATGTGCCGCTGGCAGAAGATGATCCAGGACCTGGGAACGGCAGCCAACACATGAAAACTGTAAATAATATGCATGTTTTTAGTAGTCTTAGCTATTACCTCCTTGAAATACTTTAATCTTCAAGCCCTTAAAGCAGGATAAAATGCCTTCCAAACACCGGCAGGTTTGGGGCCAGGTAGAGGGATCGCCAAGTAACATGCCGAAGACGGCTGGCGGCAGAATGAATAATGACACTGCTCCATTCTAGAGTTAAAAATTATTCTGACACTCAAGCATGGCCTCAGAATTGAAGAATAATTACTACAAAGGGAACAGCCTCCATCTCTCTCTGCTATTTGCTCTGCTAAATGAATGACCGATACAAAGAACGCGAGGTTGAGGACGGTACTGTTACCCATCTACAGCCTCGGGGCTGCAGCAGCGCCCGCTCCGCCTCTGCCCCCCGGCGAGTTCTGGGGGGGTTCATGACAGTTCTGCAGAACCCCGTACCCAGCAAGTGCCTGTCGTCACTTGCTATGTCACATGTCCAGCTAAAAACAGTATTACTCAAGTTCACAGTCTCATTTTTACTATTTTCTAACATTTGAAAAAATCTCATTTACATTTTTATAAATAAAATATGAGATAAAAATGTAAAATATATGAATAATGCAGGAGATAAAATCATTTTAGTAAGCAGCATCTAAATACACTCCATCAGCACAAGAGGCAGGAAAACGAAGTAACAGCTTACTGTAATTAACCAAATTCACTGTTATTGCATACAGCCAGCAGTTATTGAAAATCCAGATTTGGTATTTATGCTGTAACCCTGATCACGGCTCTTTCTTGCTGTACCGGCTGATCATTAATTCATGACTCATAGATAAAAAAAATTATCCAAAGACCAAAAAAGGTTACCAGGAATGCTGGGTGAAATCGGGCAAGAAAAGTTACGAGATGTGTGACATTCAGCAGAAAGCAAACTTGTGCAAAAAGTAATTTTTCTTCTAAATATTTTTTCTTCTAAGCAGTGAAGTGGTACAATGACTTTTAGAAATGCTTTTGAAAGTGCAAAAAAACTTGTTTGTTTCTCTCATGGAAGTTACAGGTAGTACTTGAAAATGTGCGAGGGGCATACGCAGAGACCAGCAGGGAGAGCGAGGGGAGATCACGTGAGTGACGGACGAGCCCAACTTCAAATTGCCGCTGTGTCTAATTCTTCACATAATCAAGGAACCTTGCTTAAATTCTGCCACTGGTGTCGCAGAGGCTCTCGCAAAAGACCACGGGCAGAGCTCTTCTGCCCCTGTCCCAGCAGGGTTCCGCATCCCTCTCCGAAACTACTGAGAAAGTCTGAAACTACCGAGAAAGCCTAAAATTATGGAAAAAGTCTGAAAGTACTGCGTTCTCCACGGCCCACCACAGTGACCGCGACCCTCGTTAAAGGTTCCCAGGTGAAACGACCAGGCTGGATGCTCATCTCCAAACTTCAGAGGGCTCAAAACTGGTAGAGGCTCAACGAGATGCTGACGGCTCCGCACCCAGGGCCGCGGGCTGCACTGAAAGGCCACCATGTGCTGTTCCCGGAGAAAACACCCCGTCGGGCCAGGGGATCTGCCTTCTTTCTGCAGGCGCAGCGAAGGAGGTGAAGCGCCGAAGAGCGAGCACTGCCTTGCGGGGGCAGAGCTACGAGCCAGGGCCGGGGATGATCCGCAGAGCCGGCGGCTTTTGGGTGCTGGTGTGCAGCACGACACGTGTCACACATGTCACACACATCGGCTCCTGTCCCAGGAGCTGCCCCCGATACTCCCGCGTGAACTGACAGCTCAGAATCAGGAGAAAATAACAGCAATGGCACCAGAATTAAGCAAGCGCTGGGCTGACAAAAACATGTAAAAGAGGAATTTTAAGCCCTAGTGATAGATGCTGCATTACTCATTGCAAGTCTCTTCTTTCATCCCGTGTCTGTCAAAATGGCTCCTTTGGGCCTAAAAGAGCCTTTTTTTGGTTTTAATCTCATGTTGAATCTCCAGTAGATGTTTTTAGGTTTGAAGCCAATATAGGAAGTGGTAAACACGCTAACACGGGGCATTTAAAACTACGTTACAAAGAGCAAAGAAACAATGCAGAGCAAACACACTAACCTTGAAAAACCAACATTTTCTGGTGCAGAACTCACACTTAACATTATCTGGGAAACAACTCCTAATAAAAATACTCTTTGAATGTGCCAGTTTCTCATCAATTTTTTCCCTCAGTAATATTACAGAAATTAGCTCTGGATTTAGGAAAAAACCCAACTTCAAATGGAAAAAATGCTTCCAACCTTCACTCAAGCTGCCTGGCCACACAACCGCAGGTTGTGCCAAGCAGCGCTGAGCCCCGCTAGCGGGGACCACGGGCACCCTCACACCCTTGGTTCAGGGGACACCTACCAAACCTAACTTAAAAATCTGAAATACTCCAAATGCTTCTTCGCCGACTGCACACCAATACCATTTTATCAGGAGATTACATCTTTTGAACAACCCAACACACCCAACAGCTTCCAAGCGATGGAATTCCCTAGGTTCCCCTCCCCACAATTACTTCCGTGCCAGCCGACCTTCCATACCCTGTACGAGACCGTGGGAAACACAACAAAACACTCATGAACCAAAACAGCTTTTCTATTTTTTCCAGCCAAACTACCAGGCCTAATAAAGAACACCAACATCTCCATTTACAAATCCTTCCCACAACGTTTATCAATCAGAAGGCAGAAAAGGATGAAACCAATTATGTGTCTGCATTGTGACACGGCGTCTCCAATTAAAGCACTGCACAACGTTTCTGAGCCACGAAGAGAGCTGGCGATGGCCCCAGGTGACAGGGCTTGCAGGAAAAACTAGGAGCTGACACGAACTCTGATGTCTCAGGGGATCCACGGGGATGGTACGCAGAGAGAGAAGGTCCGAATTTTCACCGTCTACCACAAACAGACGGAATAACTTTTTGAATGATGAGGGAGTGCGAGGGAAGCAATTGAAGCGTGCAGACTTCTTTCTTCCAGGGTTCAACCCCATTTGGAGAATAAACCCAGGGAGATTAACGCTTTAAGCCAAAGTAAGAGGCAGGCAGACACCTTTGGTGAGATGTGTCACACAGGATCCCGGCATCACCTGACCTCTGCGGAAGTTCACAGAAATCTTTAAAAAGAGCTCTTCAACTGCTGTTTGACTCCGGCGCCAAACCCAGCGCGCCAGAGGGCAGCGAGTGCGTAAGCAGACCTCAGCAAAGGCTGGAAGGCAAGCTGGTGCTGCCACGTGCACGGTGACACGCAAGCTACTATGGCGACAAAACTCCCTCTCTTGTCACAGCTTTTTCATCCCCATTTTGATCGACAGCAACTTGCTGATCTGAAATCCGTTTATACGGTGCAACGTGTTTCCCAGCGGGAATAGCCGCCCCTGTTTGGGCACGTATGACCGAAGCCTCGCGCCCGAAGTCACACCTGGCATCAAGGAACACCGCCAACCCAGGAATGTTAAGATTCATCTTTGCGGGATTTCCCTCAGCCACGGCCATCGCAGCTCACCTTCCTCCAAACGCACCGGGAGCGTTTTAACACCCTCACTGGTGCTGCCTCGCCTTGAATGAGGTGGCGAGCTCTGGGGATCGCTAACCCCCACCTCCCGCCTTCAGGCAGAGCTACCAGACCCAGAAATTGCAACAAAAGTCATTTAAAAGAAATATTAAATGCTTGGCACAAACACCAAGACTGCGTAGTTTGTGTCTCCGAGAGCTATCAGCAGTGACAATATTAGTGGCGATTAGTTTAGCCAGTCCTCTGACGAGTACTTACGATTCCAGTGCTGTGAGAAGTGGATCAGGCTCAGGTATATCCTGGAGTTGATTGCTCTGGTCTCTGCTCAATCTTATGATATCACACAGGGTCTGGGAAGCATTTGATTGCCTCTGTAAACAACGACATAGGGCACAGTTCAGTGCTAACGTCTCAGCTTGGCTCGTTCTGGCTGTCAGGGAAAACGTAACGCAGCCAGGAATGCAAGAAACTGAATAAAGCAATTTTTCGGAACAAGTCTACCATGCTTTAGGTTATTCATCTGTTAAATATAATGCTGATGCGAATTATGAGAAGCATTAACAGATTTTAAAACCAAAGAGGAGGTCTTCCTGACCTTCACAATTAAATGCAGGTAAAGATTTCGGAAAGTGAGGATTCTTTTTTTTTTTAATCTTCCTGACCAAGTGTGTGAAATTTCTAACTTCAAATACAAGCATTTCATTCTTACTTCTCACTACCCAGGAGCTTTTCCTGCATGAAGAAAAATAAATGGCTTGATAAAACCCTTTACAATTTAATTACTATGTATTAAAAGGCTGTAAAGTACTATTTTGATAAATTAATCGTCTCATTCTGGCTATCAAAGACTCTGTAGCTGCTGTATGTGTGAGATCTTACGCTGGAATTTAGCATTCACCCCTAAGCCAGCTCTGCCGAGGGCGTACAGATCAGCACGTTGCTTCCCATCTCTTCTCTGGGAAGGGGCAACGTTTGCTGCGATGAGATGAGGGAATCCGACTGTCGGCATTAACTCTACACCAAGAGAATCCTGCGCCACGCAGGTCGCTTTGCTGCTGGCACCGCAGGAATCGGTGAACCAGAGCCCCCGTCCCCATCTCAGCCAAACCCGGAGATGGGCCTCCTGCCCTCTGTTGCTCCTGCTCAGCATCAGGGACGGCACTCAACACCCAAACGTGAAATAACAGCATGGGAAACTCAAATCCAGACCTAGAGCTCCTGGGTCAGANAAACCCAGAGATGGGCCTCCTGCCCTCTGTTGCTCCTGCTCAGCATCAGGGACGGCATTCAACACCCAAACGTGAAATAACAGCGTAGGAAACTCAAATCCAGACCTAGAGCTCCTGGCTCGGATGTTTTGTAAAAATTATTGAAAGGNNNTAAAAAAAAAAAAAAAAAAAGAGAGAGAGAAACAAAAGAGAGCGCTCATATAATTTAATACTCAGCATGTCTTCCCCATGGGCTGAGAGAACTGCATCTTGTAGATTTTATAATGGAATACCTACTTACTTATGGTCTAAAAAGAATTGAAAGTTACAGCAAACTAGTTAATTTTAAAACTTTTTCAACAGCCTTTTGAATAGCAGGTTCCTACTTAAAACCAAGTTAGTTCCCAGTGGCTGTAGACACTGAGACCAACTGATGCAGCAGCAGAATGAACTAAGAAACGGGTAGTAAAATAAGTCAAAATACAACAAAACATTTTGGTATTGAGCTTGGCAACCAGAAGAAGGGATGTCCATCCACAGAGCTGCTCTCCTTCCAGAAGCCACCCGGGCATTATCGAAGGGACGAGAGACTCTTCTGGACCTTAGAGGACCCACCACCCACAGAGACAAAACTCAGTCTTGCCATACTCACGTCCTCGTCTTGGCTCGAATGGATCAGTTCCACAAGTCTCTGAATAATCTTTGCTTCATTAAGCCACTGGAGGGAAAGGAAGGAGAACAGAAAATCCTTGTTTGATATCACACAATTCAAAACAAGAGGATCTTCGCGAAGCTTTGCATAGCACAGGCTTTTCGGGAAGGGAAAGCCCTTTCCTTCTATTTCATAACCAAAGCCACGGGCCACAGGCAAACTCCCCGAGGCACAGGGAGAGATGGGTTTTAATCTGCATCAGTTCGTACACCCTGCCCCCGGAACTAAAACCCTGAATACCTTTGGAAAACATGGACTACATCAGTCATAAACACTATCACATCTGCAGCATCAGCATAATTAACCACATGTTTTTCTCCTGCCATTTCCTATTCTTACAGTCTTACTGNCCTTTGGAAAACATGGACTACATCAGTCATAAACACTATCACATTTGCAGCATCAGCATAATTATCCACGTTTTTCTCCTGCCATTTCCTATTCTTACGGTCTTACCACTGTTTACACTAAATAATTTCTCAGACTTCGAAATGACGGAACAGTGCTGTTATCATACCTCATCCCCTTCCTCTATGCCCACTCCACACTCCTTCCTTTTCCTAGTGCAAGCTATCGCTGTATCTCCCTCTCCTGACCGCATGCAAACCAAATACGCCATCTGCAAACCACGCCTGCCAGTTCCTGCCCTCCCGGCTTCATCTGCCAGCTCAACTCCTCGTTCCCACTCACCCGACCATTCTCACTCCAACTTCTACCGTCTTCANCTCTCCTGACCGCATGCAAACCAAATACGCCATCTGCAAACCACACCTGCCAGTTCCTGCCCTCCCGGCTTCATCTGCCGGCTCAACTCCTCGTTCCCACCCACCCGACCATTCTCACTCCAACTTCTACCGTCTTCATCCCAGGCAACTGGCTGGATGTCTACCATCAATCAAACTCATCAAACTAATGCATTCCCAGTTGCTTTTGAAATGACTGACCAAACAGTAATTAAAAGGAAAAGGACTTTGGAGGTCTCTGCAATGACAGAACCTTCCATCACTCTTCAGATGAGTCATGGAGAAAATGAAGAGTCTCCTGCCTTCCGCTTCCTTGGCAGGCGGCTCTACACACCTCTTCCCCCCGAATGCTCATTTTTATGTTATCTTTTCACATGACTTCAACTATAATCCTTATGTTGACTCTTTACCAGTTTTGCTCTAATAACCTTCCTACAGGTCTTGTCCTGTCCTCTACGATTCCATGTCAAGTATGACGTATGTTTGACTTCAAACAAAAATTCCGAATCACCATTTTTAGCGACTTTTCTCATGAATNTTGACTCTTTACCAGTTTTGCTCTAATAACCTTCCTACAGGTCTCGTCCTGTCCTCTACAATTCCATGTCGAGTATGACGTATGTTTGACTTCAAACAAAAATTCCAAATCACCATTTTTAGCGACTTTTCCCATGAACAACACTGCTGTTTTCCTACTAAGTCTGAAATGTCTGACTTTGTCGCCTTTCTGTGTCTCTTATTATTGCAAAAATACTAATGTTGACCAAAAATCTACTCAACACACAGCTGGGAAANTTTGTCGCCTTTCTGTGTCTCTTATTATTGCAAAAATACTAATGTTGACCAAAAATCTACCCAACACACAGCTGGGAAACCAAGTATTTCGTTCAAGACCATGTTTTCAGATCTGGTTTCTGCAATTTCTTCTTCCCGACATCTAGTTCACCCAAAAGTTCAAAAAACTGGGCTCCCAGGACATTTTTCTTCACCAGTCTCTCTACCAACTCACCTCTTCAGATTCTTCCACTGGTTTCTAGTTTCCCAGCACAAAAATTAAACTCCTGATCCTTCTTCTCCAGACCACNAGGACATTTTTCTTCACCAGTCTCTCTACCAACTCACCTCTTCAGATTCTTCTACTGGTTTCTAGTTTCCCATACAAAAATTAAACTCCTGATCCTTCTTCTCCAGACCATCACTGTAGAGTTGATCCCTGCTCTGTCTTGGTACATCAGCCTCGCCATCTTCGTCCCACTAGCAAAGCCAGCGGCTGTTCCCTCTTTGATCATTTAGTCCACAAGCACCTTTTCCCATCTCCCTGTGCCTGGATACGATGACTGAAATCCTTCTTTCAAATCCTAAGACTCAGTCTTCTGATGACAGCTCAGGTAGCCGTCAACTGGCAATTTACCAAAACAGCTTCACCAAGATTAATGAAGCTCTCCACTTTTATATTTTCTAAAAAACAGCTGCTCAAATCCATCCCTCACGCCTCCCGGCAGCCTCTGCAGCAGTGGAATGACCCATCTCTCCCTTTCTCTGGGCTGTATCTGTGTTTCATTTTGCGTCACCAGTCACAGCCCTGTGTCCGCACGGCGCCGTGATCCCCAGCCCACGTTTTGGCCGCCATCTCTGGGCGTTTCCGCAGTGTTAACACATTGTACAACTTCAATTAAAAAAACATTTTGTAATTTTTACCTGCAAGTTTCCTTTCTTCAAATACTAAGCTGCAGAGAGACGGTACAGTGGGTATTTCAGCCTCTTTGTGGCTTCGTGCAGAACGTACCTGCCGGCCCGCGTCAGCAGAGGAAGTTTTACCTATGGAAGTTCCACCTACCCTTACGACCTCCGCAGCCCAGAAGAAAACTACTTATTAACACTCCTGTATTAAATGTATTTTCTTTCCCTTGCAGAGCACAGCAAGTTAAATCCCAGCCCCTCACTGCAGTTTCAACTTTATTCTGTCCCAACGTGCTCCCCGACTCATGCAAAATGGGAGCTGCGCAGCACGCAAGGATAAAAAGGTTTGCTCTTTTTGCCTGGACTGCCATAAAAAAGGGCTCTGGGGGGAGTTGGACGGCCACAGAGAGAAGTACTGAAGGGAGAGAAGTGCAATCATTCATATGAACAAAGGAATTGCTGTTCCTGGGAACTGAGGAACACAGAAAATGAGATTCAAATGAAAAAAAAAAAACAAACCCAACTGAAATAACCCATTAAGATCAGAAGAGCAATACCAAAACATGGTGAATAAAGAAGCACCTAGCAGACCTGGAGGAGGTCAATTCCTCAGTCTTGAGGCCGCTGTTGAAGAGATGGACTTTGACATTCACAAGAAAAGGAATACTCTGCAACTGACTCCTCCAACAAAAGCTGTGGTGCTTGTGGGACTCACCCACCCGGGCTGAGGCCCAACAGCGTGACCTCAGCACCCCCCCGCTGAGCGTCGCGCCCAAAACACGAACCCTTCTGACCACGCGCAGCTCAGCAGCGTGTTCACTCGCACTGACCAATGACACACTTGTAAGGAACTCACGGACAGAAAACTCCCACGTGGACAGGGCTTGGAGCAACCA
>RSEF01000001.1:1088532-1100462 GCA_003993805.1 Himantopus leucocephalus | reverse complement strand
ACTCTGTTCTGACCTTGTAGAGGGCGAGATGGCGCGGCACGTTCATGCAGGTCAGGTTTTCTAGTCTTATTTTCTGATAGGACTGAAGAGTTTGGACCTTCAGCTTGTGCACTGGGGTGGTCAGACGTCTCAAAAAGCATTGTGGTGCTTGTGTTGAGAGAGGAGTCTCTGTCACGAGTGACCTCCAGAGTGGTATTTACAAACTTGGGGGTTAAGTTGCAGAGTTTGGCTACGATGTTGAATGTGGGGAACATAAAGGAAAATTGTCCTGGCTGTTGTGTTGGAGGGCCCAGGGCCATGGCTGTAGGTGGCATTCACAACTCGTTTGTGCCGAGTGCTTGTCCGTTGTGAAAAAAGACACAGTTCTGGACAGACTTACGCTTACTGTTGGGGTGTTTGTACAAGCGGCTTTGAATTAGGGCTTAAAATTTCCTAATTCTTTCTGGAGTGGGAAGTATTAGAGATCTCCGTGCAGAGGTTAACTAAGAAGGGTCCACAGCAGATACGGATGCTGTTGCTGATAACTCTCCTTCCTTTGCCTGCCTTAACCAGCCTCCCGAGGGACCAGCCGTGCCCTTTGGAGGTGCCGTGCTCCTGTGCCTGTCCCCAGCCCCGGCAGGCGCTGGAGCGCGTAACTGGGCAGCTTGGTGCCATGGAGGTGGACCCTTGGATGGATGGCAGCAGGGCGTTCAGGGACACCACTAGCTGCTAAAAATAAGATGACCAGAGGAATACTACTGCCAAATATTTATAGGTAGTAGAGTTTATTCTAGGCTAGAATTGGATATTGTTATTAATGGGTCACGGTATTCCGTGTTCCACACAAACTCCTTGTTCCCGGTGGCTTGGCCTGGCAGTGTCCTCCTGCAGGGCTTTGCTCTTCGTGAGCCTCACGACGAGAGAGAAATTTCCATGCCCCAACCTGGTCAGGTAACCTCAGGCCTCCATAGCATCGGAATCCTTGTGTCATGGAGGTTTTAGTGATTGAATTTAAGAAGTTTATCTGTGAGCACTGTAAATCTCATGAGCTCCAGTTTCTTGTGCGGGAAGTCATTTTCCAATGCCATTTCTGGCAACTTAGTTCAGTTCTCTGCTGTCTCATCTATCCCCTGCAGTTCCTCTAAGGTACATTTTTGTATTTGCAGGATTCCTTTTCAAGAGCATGTTTTCTCTTTAGAGAGATAAATGTTTTGATGTCATTATTCCTCATTTTTTAATGTATTTTTTTCAAGCGCACACAGAAGGGTAGCTGTGGAAGCAGAACCTTGATCTCAAAATCTCTGTCACATGTCTTAACTACCAGACTCTGACTATATGTGTGCTATGTATATGTGTAACTACCAGACTCTGATTATAAACTCCCCCGGCAACTGGTGACGGGATTCCAGCTCAGTCGTCTCCTGAGCCTTCCTTCCGTTTTTGTGGGCTTGCTCTCTGAAAGGCGGAGAAGAATCCATTCTTGAAGCCGGGACTGGGTTAAAACTGTGGGGAAGGTCTTTCACATGCCGGCTTGTCCTTTGCCTTCGAAGGCAAAAAATAGAGACGTTCACAAAAATCACTTCTCCAGTTAGGAATATGGGTGGTCTTAATACAAATGGAGAAGATTTGGAGGTTTTGTGCTAGCGGTTTTTTCCCTTTTTCAGGATTTGAGCTTCTGTTTTGTTGAAGGGAGACGTCTTTGGAAATGTTACCCCTCAGGCGTGGGGGTCTGTCGACTCATGTGTTACTGAAAGAAGTTAATTTAACAGTGTTTGGCTTCTGAAGATATCACTCATGAACATCCAGTCCACTTTTGTTTCTTCCTCAGGATTTTGGGTTCCGTACTTAAGTTTAAGCCTTTTCCAGGTGCACACAGACGTATCAGGTGCCACTTGGGAACGATCTGTAGAGCAAAGCGGCGCAGGTGCTGTATTAGATGAGGAAGATGCTTTGCCGAAACCGGCAGTTTTCGGGCTTGGCAACCCGCTCAGCAGTGTTGGGTAAGGGAGGGCGGTTCCAGGAGAGGTGGGCTCCTCCAGGCTGCCGTTCCCACCAGCGGATCTCCTGAGCTCCCATCCAGCCCAGGCTCCCCCGTGGTCCTGCCCGGGCAGGCGGTCGGCTTTTGGGTTGTTGTTCCCAGTGGTAAACTCGGCTTTCTGGAGCTTCTCAACTTGCAAAGTCTTGGTTGGTTGTACTTCACGTTTGCATCCTTCTGCTGTTCGTTGTCTGTGTTCGTCCGTAGGAGAGCGCACCAGCAGAGGTGGGTGCAGAGGCTGGTGAAGTCTCTGGTTCGCAGGCGGTGGGGATGCAACGGGAGCTCTTACACCGGATTTTGCTGCAGGAAATGGGAATGCCTTTCTTGAGGAGCTATCGTTCTTGTGCGTATTTGGTGTCTTGTTGATTTTTAGGAAACATAGCCTCCAGGATGCCTACACTGCTTCTTAATTCCAGTTTATTTTCAGTTCGCATTTCTTTATGGGATTTTTGTGGCCTGGGCTAGGAGGGGTATTTTGTTCCTCCGTTGGAATGTAAGCCCCATTAATTGACATTTTAACGTGAACTTGCATTCTCCCCACACAGTGATGCAGACTGCATGGTTATTGATAAGATGGCCATCACTGACATCGGAACGACAAAAGCATCCAAACCCCTGAACAACGTGGCCCAGCACTCAGAGGAGCACCAGAACACCGCCACTGTTGTCACAGAAACGGCCACAAAAGACAGGTGAGATGGTCAAAACTCTTTTACCAGCACGTGACAGAATTGGTTTTTACCATGTCACTGGATGCGGTTATTCTACCGCTGGTGTGCGGTCAGAGTTAGAGGAGTACATCTGGAGCGTCTTGGAGGGCGTTATCCTGCAGGTAGTGTGGAGCTGTGACTGCAGTATGTTGCACATATCTTTCAGTTTCCCAGAAGTGCTGTCAGATCATCTGTTTTACTAAAATAGTGGACTTCTCATTTTACTCATGCGTAACATACTCAGTATAGGTTTGTGTGGTCAGGTGATCGTATAGATATTTGCAGTTAAAATATTGTGAGGGAATGTGTTTTGATAACAGAAACTGGAAGTAATCTCAAGGAAAAATGATATTACTGATTTTTTGTGACTGTGACAGTTTAGGTCTTCTAAAATATGGAAACCAATCCTTCTGCATATCTAGTGCTGTCCCCCGCNGTATCTAGTGCTGTCCCCCCCCACGGCTTTGCTCCGGCTCCTGTTGTTGGCCGGAGAGCCGCGTATCAGTAACGAGGTCCTTCTGCTCTCCTGGGGCTGAGACAGCCTCTCGGNATATCTAGTGCTGTCCCCCGCCACGGCTTTGTTCCAGCTCCTGTTGTTGGCCGGAGAGCCGCGTATCAATAACGAGGTCCTTCTGCTCTCCTGGGGCTGAGACAGCCTCTCGGGTGGCTCAGTCCTCCGGAGAAGGCGCTGTGAGATTGAATCTCGGATGATGGTGCTTAGCTGAAGGCAGGCACTGGGGCCGTCCCACAGGAATTTCTTTTGCTGGGTACTTCTGGTGAGAGGGAGAAGTTCTAACCAGCGCTTTGAGCTTTGTGGAAGCGATCCACTCAACTCCACCTCGTTACAATCTGTCCTGGCTATCGGCACTGCTGCTTCTTACATCTCCCCAGTACAGCCCCTGCCTGGCGTTTGAGCCCCCAGTTTACCACCAGTGCCACACAAATTCCAGCGCGAGTGTAACTGGTGCTGGGGAGGAAGCCGAGCGTCCCATGGGGTCGTTGTTGTCACCGCTGCACCCCGGCACTGCCAGGGACCTGAGCGGGCAGGGGAAGCCGAGGGTGACGGCAAAGCGGGGGGCAGAACCGCTGCAGACGAGGTGCCCCTGTGGGACCCCATCCAGCGATCGCCACTTGTGTCCTCGTCCTGCGATGAGCTGGGGAGTTAAGCCAGCAGGTCTGGGTCAGGAAGGCACGAGGCCGGTCACAGCGCGCGTACGGCAGAGCTCCGGCAAAGACCGCAGTCCAGCTCCGAAGCTGATGGTGGAGGTGCCTGGGAGGAGGCCCCAGGGGAGGCTGGTCAGGTCGGAGCCTTCTGGTGGACTCGGGACCCTGACGGTCATGTTCTAGACTTCTGGTTCGATAAATTCAATGAATGTTGTGTAATTGGTGGTCAAAGCTGACTTCTCAGTTTCTGTTTTGATTTCTAAATGTAGTGTTTTGTAAGGGACTTGGAGGAGGTTCTCGTTAGGAAGCTAATAATGTTTTAGCAGGCAGAAGAAACAAAAATACAGGCAGGATGGCTGCGGAAGCGGAAAGCTTCCAACCAGGCTGAGAGTCAGCTTTAGGAGCGAGTATGTTCCAGTAGTTATTTTTCTCTAATATTACTCTTTGGGTTTCTCTCTAGGAAAGAAGAAGTCTTGCCCTGTGCCGAAGCCACGTTAAACGGCCCTGCTTGATGAAAGAGATGCAATGGGACGTGTGTGATCCAGGCCAGGCTGCTACCTGGTGATGCAATTTGTCAATTTATTATTTTTTTTTTCCATTTTAATTTTATTTTTTAATAAATGCTGCATTGATGAGAGAGCTGGCATTCAGGACCAGACACGCAGTTTCAGCACCAACAATCTGTTCTGAAAGACACTCGCATTGTCTAAATGTAGCATTGATCAGTTAGTCATCACAGGAATGATGGGGTTCTTCCCGAGCAAGCCTTCTGCCTAATTTTAGTTCCTTGTCCCCTTCCCTCTCTCCCTTGTTTTTGTTTTGTATTTGGGGTTCAGTCCTATTTTCTTAGTGTTATTGCACACAGTATTCAGCTTCTCTTCAGAAAGGTAGCAGGTCTAACGCTGGGACTCGGACAGCGCACAGGAGTCCCGCAGTCGTGTGACCAAAGTTCCTGATGGAGCTGTCTTTGGGCAGCATTTGCACCGCTTTTGTATAGCAATAAAGCCTTATCAGAAACATTTCATAGGAGGAAAAGATGCAAACACTTTAAATGGGATGAAGCAGGGAGGGATTTTATTTTACATTTTTGTGGGGTGGGAGGGAAGTCATTGGCGTTGTCCCAAGCCAGAGGCCACGTAGCCGACGTGCTGTGACGCTGAGCTGCGGGGGGGAGCGGGAAGTCTCTGCGTTCCAGGGAAGTGCTTGGTGCTCTCTCCTCTGGAGACGCGGCAGTTCGCTGCGGGATTTGGGTCGGTTAGCGACTGGTCTCTTCTGTCCGAGCCATCAACACTCAACGTCCCGGACGTCGTCCTCCGTTGGCTGGAGAGTATGCAAAGAAGGGAGCGTGGTGTTTGCCAGCTACGAGGATCGCGATCCACTGGACTGCTGCCGTGCAGGAACGAGAGCAGATATGGCACAAACAGGTTATCAGGTGTTTGCTGGCTTTTTGGAGACTAATGTATTTTCAGATTATTATGGAAATCCTTTTCTGTTTGTTTTGTTCTGTTTTTAAAGTTTTTAATGGATGCAGGAACAGCAACACTTTTGCACTTTGTACCTAGTGACAACATTGGAGAGTGAAATGGCCCCAGCGCGGGTCTCCTGCTGTTTCTCCCCAGGTAGTCGGTCGTGGAGGAGCTTGGGTGGGGGGGAGACGTGCCGCTGCCTTGGGATAGTAGAGTGAAACAGTATGGAGAAACGGACTGCGCTTCGACCTGCCTGGGAGCACGGTCAGCTGAAGGTGTGTGTACTTGACTCTGGAGCACAGGCTCCTCTGCGGAGGCTGGAGGACCTCCTCCTGCAAAGGCTGCACCAGCTCAGACGCGGGTCTGCGCTGAGCGGCGCTGGCCTCTGCTTTGAGCTCATTCCCAGACCGGACTTGTGCACGTAGATCATACGGGTGTAGGTGTTGGGCCACTGGCAGAAGTAGGCTCGGGCTGGAAACAGCAGATGGCCACGACCAGCGCTCCAGGGCGCGTGCTCTGCCCCGCGGTGTCGATACCGCCCGGCTGTCGTGCGCGAGCTGGGTGCGGAAACCCACCTGTCGAATGGTAAATGCCGCTTATTTTATTAGTCCAAGACCTGAGCTGGAAGATCATTCACTTCGGAATAAAAGCATGAAGCTTGACACACAGGTAGCCAAATAGCTTATTTTCAGATATCTTCTCACTTGTGCATAAGGAGGGACTTAACCCTGTGAGTATGAAGAAGTACCTCACACAGATCTGTTGTTATGAGCAAGGGCATCCTCGCCAGACTTCAGTCTTTTTAAAAAATACTTTTATTTTTAACTGTGATATGTCTATAGTGCATATGAAACTTTTGTAACTGTACTGAGAGGTGGTGTGGNGGGCATCCTCGCCAGACTTCAGTCTTTTTAAAAAAATACTTTTATTTTTAACTGTGATATGTCTGTAGTGCATATGAAACTTTTGTAACTGTACTGAGAGGTGGTGTGGAGGGGGGAGTGAGATGAACAAAACGTTTTCCCTGTTCGAGTCAGTCTGTTCTGCTGGATCAGGAGCCGACGGTGACGTACCCGCGGCACGAGGCGATCCCGGTGTGCCCAGAGATAACGTGTTCTCCTTTCTGCTCTTAGGGAGACTTGAGGCTTGGCTTTGCTGGGACACCAGCTGTGGAGGTTGTGGTGCGGAAAGCGGGATGAGATTGCGGTGTGCAGCTCGGAAGGTGTGTGCTGGGGTTGTGGGCCACTTGTGTGCTGCTGACATAGCTGGGACTCCTCTCAGCTGCAGTTACTCGGTAAGCAGGTGCTTCCGTGGCACAGTACTGTTGTTCTGGAAGTCTTCTCACTCACTCCTTGTAATTTAAAATAAATAATTTAAAGTTGCATTGTGCTGGGAGGAAAAAAAAAAAATCTCACTTTCTGCTTCGGTTACCCTGCTTGCTGTTCGGAGATCAATCCGTCAATCCCGCTCTTAGCCAGGGTCATCAGAAGTGATCAGTGGTTTTGAGTTCCTAATTGGAGACACATTCAAGTCTTAATTTTCAGAGGATTGGTGCTAGAGTTTTTCTGAAGATCAGGTTATTTTCGGGCATTCTTTAAACACCCCAAAACGATACTATGAAGACTGAAAAATCATTCATCTAATACGTCATCAGCGCAGCTTATTGCAGCAGCTGGTTGAAGACCATGGTTGGGCTTCAGTCCCGTTAAATACCAGGTGATGGCAATCGCTCTCTTCCAGTCTGTTCTCATTCACAGTTCTTGACCGTGGTGCTTGCAGGTTCCACCATGCTACGATTAGGACCAAGTCCATTTAGGATCAAGAGATGAAGGGGAGGTGTCCGTAGCAGGCACAGTTTGATCATCCTTCTGGCTGGGTACATTTCAGCCACCTGATTAAACAGATAAATGATCTTTGCATTAGGTTACATCATAGACAGGGGTCACCTTGCATCACCTCGCGCCGTGCTGGCCCATGTCGCAAGAATACTGATGGGCTGCACCCGCCTGATGCGCTGGCGAAGCTTTGCTGTGGGGAGCAGTAACCTCCACCTGAGAAGTGGTACGGGACAGCTGGCAGCAATAACACCCTAAAACGTTTTGGAGAGAGATGCGAGGACGTGTCTGTGCCTTTCGTTGCAGATTCGGAACTTGTCGTTCGTTAGCTTTTGGCTTTGAGTCTATAAATTTAAATGAAAGCTTTAATAATATATTTAAACATATCCAGTAAGCAGATCTAAAACCACAGTTTAGTTACTGGGGGACACATTATCTTAGTTTATTCATTTGATTACTTGTGTGATAAGACATTTTACTGGTAGTTAAATAGATTTGTAGAAATGCACAAGCTCTCTTGCTTTTGTGACAGTGAATGATTCCTCCATGTTTGGGGTTTAAGCTCTGAATTATACCTCGTCGCTCCCGCACCAGCCAACGAGCTGATCTGGAAAATTCCCCATCCTTGGCACGTTGGAGTGTGCCGTTCAGAACAGATCCAGAGTTGGGTGATGGTTTCCTTGCCTGGCTCAAAGGATTTTATAGGTAATCCCTGCATAAATGTCTTTCTCGTTCTAAGTTTGAGCTCCCGTCTGTCTGGAGTCACAGCGGGTATGGAGAGGTTGGAGGGTCCCTCTGCTCGGTGTCCCCTCTCGCTCCCCGTTGCCGTCTGAGCTTTCTTCCTCGCCGCCCTGGGCAGCAGCCCGGGGCTCCCAGACCGCTCTCCGTCCCCAGGTCACCCCGAGGCAGGGCGTGCGGTGACGGAGTGAGCCCTTTCCACGGGTCAGGCCGTGCCACATGTAGTGCCAGCACTGTGTCTCCGTGGCGGTTGTCCGTGGTGGCATCTCGGGGCAGGCTCTGGCTGCTGGCGCGTGGCGTTAGCTCCTCGCCAGGCGCTCTGGGGAAGGACTCTTACCCAGGGCCGGAGCGGGATGGACTGTCTGCTGAAAATGGATTTACTTAACCCAGCTGTACCCTTTAAAAACCCCTCGGCTTGCTCAGCTACTCGGTCAGAAAGCAATGACGACTAACCAGAAGTTATATTCAGCACTGTCCTTCCTCATCTACGTGCAGTATTTTGAATCTGTCCATATCGATATGGTATATATAATTTTAGGTTTGAATATGTATACTGATGAGTGTGTATATAGATATATATTTGCAATATGTATTATTCCATGTATATTTATACACACACAGTTGGATATTGTGAGCAACCTGGCGAAGCAGCTCCGCGATCAATAGCCAGTCATCGACACACATTCGTTGTGCAAGACCAAAAGCAGCAAGGCATACCTTACGGGGGGGAAACGGTTCTACTGGAACATCCTAGTTCAGCGATTTGACCCATCTGGGCATTGATGCGGTGGATGACAAGAGAAGGGCGCCTTGCCCGGTGATCCCGCTGTTGCTGCTGGCGTCCCTGCGGCTGCCGAGCCTTGCCCACGCGCTTCCCCGCCGGGAGAGGAGGAGGCATCTCCCGCACAATTAGCAGTTAAAAAGTGATCAGTTCAGCCGACACTAAATAATTCTCACATTGTAGCATGTTTGTCTCCGGCTGGTTGGGTTATGGGGAAGATGTACTCCTTTGGATGATGTGGTCGTGCGGGAGTCCTCTGTGCCGGCGCCACCTCCTGTGCCGCGTTGCAGGCGAGCGAACAGCGGTGCTCAGTACCGGGTGCTCAGTGCCGGGGGAGCACCGCTGCAGGGCCTGCGGTCAGAGCAGCCCTGTGCTGCAGAAAGAGCAGTGTCGCTGGATTGGAGCCAGGGAGAGGTGATCCCGTAGCAGATACAAACTCAAGTGGTTTGGATTAATCACTGTGGTTGCTCGCTACAGGCTTTTACTGCCGGGGGCAGGGACGGCAGCGCTGCGAGCCCGCGGGTGGTTTCGTACCCTCTTCAGACCGGGGGACATGGGGAGTTGGGTTCGTGGGTGTGAATTCCCTGGCTGTCCCAAAGAGGTGAAGTCCTCGCTAAAAGTGTAGCCACTGGCTTCAAATTGAAGTGATGGGGAGGTAGTCCTTTGAAGGCAAGTGGTCAAGGAACGCGATTGTAGTTTATTCAGCAGTTTCACCAGTCTCCTAACAAACTTCCCTCACGCACAAATACAATTTATTGCCTCTTCTCTTGAGTCATAACAGTTACAGCAGACAAAATCCGAGTTACTCATCTGGATAACGTGTCCTCAGCAAAGCCTGATACAAATTCCGTGAGTGTCCCAAGGCTTTGCTGCCCTTAGTGCTTTTGGAGAGCTGCAGCTGGCAGGCAGAATGGAAAACCAGTGGGTGCACAAATTTGAAGGGGAAAAAAAAAAGAGAAGGGAAAAAAAACAACCCCACAACCCAAACAAAACCAAACAACCAACCCCCGTGTTCCCCTCAGCATCTATTCAGAAAGGCTCGGGCATCCCAGCTTGGAAAAGGTTTTGGGTATGGTGCAGTGTCCAAGGTGGATCAAGGTTAAGGGGATGTTCCTAAATAACATATCTAAAGGAAGAAATTTAACACGGCTTTACTGTTGTCTGCTGGCATCCCAAAAAGCATTTTTCCAAGAGTTAGCCAGTGAGCTGTAACTGAAATCATGATTTTTCAGTGGCATAACTTAGGGCAAGCCTTAGTGCCAGTCCCAGGGATCCCCGGCCGGATGCTGCGCGGTGCGTCGCGCTCGGCGGGGCGCTCCCCCCGGGTGCCCTGCTTGCCCTCCGCCCCCTCGGGCTGTGCTGGGACGCGGCCGTGGCTCTGCAGCCCCGTGCTGGGGCTCCCGCGGGCTCACACCTCCTCCTGCGCGCATGGCCGGCGCTCTGCGCTCTCTGCCGTTGCGTTTGGACCTCACCTGCCGCCGCGCTGAGCGCTCTTACTGCAGCGCTAATCCCAGTACCGCTGGAAGAGCCGCCCTTTCTCCAGTTGATGTGGCAGGGGCAGCGGCTGCCGGGGCGGTCCCCTCGGTTCTGCCAGTGCTACAGACCACAGTGGCTTGGAGTCGTGGAGGCGCAACAAATTCTTGCAAGCGCTTTGACACTGACCACGCGGTTCCATGTTCCCTGAGGCTTCGTGAGAGAGGAGAGTCCCGCAGGCTGGCTGCTGGAGTGACTATACTTGATAAATAAGATCATTCGATATTTTTGCAATGTAATACTTGACTTTTTGGATGCTGTATAGCGGCTCATCTTGCGGTTTTCAGTCATTTAAAGAACAGCTTTTCTCCTCTTGCTGGTCCTCAAGCACTGATCTCGCCCCGAATCGTGTTCAGAAGTTATAAACAGTTGATTTTGTTGTTACAAGAGGGTTTGTTGTCACTAGAAAAAAAGACCCAAAAGGAAACCTGCAGTTTACAGTGGCGTGCTAATCCTCTTTGGTTTGTGTGGTGTTGGGTTTTTTTCACCTGGCGTCGGTTCTCTCGGAAACCGCGTTCTGACAGCATGCGTGTCTCCGGCCGTGAGCTCTCACGAGGCCGGCGGGATGCACGCACCTGCTCTTCTGCCAACCCCAGCTTTGAAATAAAACATCTTGAAGTGAAATGTAGTTTCCTCGTTTCGCCCCAGTCCCTTGGTGTTGCGGGAGAGCCCTCGCTCGGAAGGGGAGGTGCTGCGGGGGCCGTGCGGTGCGGTGCCGCTCATGGCTGAGGAGCGCGGCTCTTGGCCGGCCGTGCAGGAGAGTTCCGCTGCGGTTTGCACATCACCGGCCATGAAAAACCAACCGACCAGGTGGAAGGTACCCCTTGTTTGAGAAAGTCTTACAGCTTTCTGTTCAGATTGCGTGGGATGGGGGATTTACTTAAAAAAAAAAAATATATATTTTGGTGTGTAGGAAGGAGCTGAAGGAGAACAGAGCTGTGCTCGGGCAGGTCTGCCTTCGCGACGTCGTGTCGCTCAGGAGCTTGGTCTTGGCTTGAGCTGGGACACGTTGCATTCGGTACTGTACGCAGGACATCCAGAGTAGCCTCGTAACTGCAAATCGATGATGCTGCGCACTTCAGAGTGGTTTTAGGAAAGCCGTTAGTCCATTGCAGAGCACATTTCACATTACTGATAGCCGCTGGCTCCTCGACGCACGCTGTGCGACTGCTGCTTTCTTCTCTAGTCTTGTCCTAACTCGGGTGGTTTCCCTCCTCAGGCTGTAAAAGGATTTGTTTAAAGCCTCGTTACTCAAACGGCCACGTAATGCAGAGTATGGTTGTGGCTAATATGGTTAACGCTGGGCTTGGAAGGATTTAGTTTTCTTTTCCAGAGCACCACGGGCAGGGAGGAGCTGAAGGCTCTCTGGGAGCTCGTGAAACTAAAAGCTCGGCTTCTGAGGCTGCCGAGTGTGGTGACGTTGAGTGCAGCCACGTGTGTCTTCAGAAAATCTAGGGCTTAGGTATTTCTTTGTCACTGGTCTCTATTTGGCTCAACAGCCAACTGACGGGGCTGCAGCGGGGTGTTTTCCTTGGCTCTGCCGGCGTTACCGCTGCCGTTGTGGTGCTCCGCCATTGCGACGGGTACCTCTCCCTTCCCGGTCAGGGCCGGTGCCGCCAGCAGCCGGAGCTCATGCAGAGCCGCGCTCCCCAGGGAGCCGAGCACCTCGCCGCTCGCACCGGGCACCGG
>RSEF01000001.1:1077465-1088432 GCA_003993805.1 Himantopus leucocephalus | reverse complement strand
CAGGGCCGGGAAGGGGCACAGGGAAAGTGTGTGGGGATGGCGGAGCAGCCCCGAGACCTGCGGACGGACTCGTGGCCAAATTGTAACTAACACTCGCGCGCCCCCAGCGCAGTTTGGGTATTTTTACAGCATCTGGCGGAGTGTTAACGCTTCCTGGTGGTCTCTGGTTTGGCGTGAGCCACCCAAGGGTTGTGGGCTTGGAGCGTGAGATGGAGGAGAAGAGCCCTCGTGATTAAAAGAATTGCTGGGATTTCAAGGAAGAAAATGATTTCTTCTGCCAGCCTCGTTGGTAATTTAAAGAGCAGATTTAGAAGCGCGAAATAGACTTCCATTTGCTTGCTGTGCCTGGAATGTTTTTCATGTATTTTTATTACTTCTCCTTGAAGCATCAGCTCTCTCCTCTGCGTGCGGGCGGTTGTGCCCCATAACGGAAAGGGCAGCGGTGTGTGCGGGGTGGGGGTNGGGGGGGGGGGGGGGTGGGGGGGGGGGGGGGGGGGGGGGGGGGGGGGGGGGGGGGGGGGGGGGGGGTTGGTGGAAGGAGGCGCTGGCTGGAGAGTGCTGTGTTTGTTCGTCCTCGGCTCTTCGTTCCCGTCCTCCGCTCTTCATCTTCACTCGTTAGTGTACATAGGGACTATTTATATATATATATATATATATATATATTTCTAAATTCACCTTAAACCTATTTTTCTCAGAGCTTTTGGGTTTGCATATAACTTGTTGATCATTAAGTGTGCACCTTCTAAAATGACTTAATTACTGGTACAGATAAAAACAATCCAAGGTACTGGGCAGAGGGAGGAAGGTTCTGGAAGGGCAGAATTCCCCGGGGACTCGCGTCACTGGGCTGAGGGGTGAGAACCAAACGACTTCTTACAGCTTTTTCAGTTCAGCATAGAATACTGTTTCGTACTTGTTGCCATTTTCTCTAAGTAGGTAAAACTGTGTTTTCAGCCTGAAAAAAGAAAAAAAGAAGTGCTCGAGGGTGTTTCTCATTTTGGCATTTTTCTCGTGAGGCTCATGGAGGAGGAGGAGGAGGTCACTGGTCTTTAACTTCTGTCTCTGTTTCGGTCTTTGCCTTTCGCATCCAAACCGGGTTTTGACAGTGTTGGAAATTCAGATCAGCAGCTTCAGTTGAAATGTAAAGTTTTATAGAAACCTTTTTCTTGATCTGATATTTTGTAAACCTTTTCTTTAACTCAACCCGAGTGCTGGCACTGGACCAGTTTGGCAGTGCTTAAGACAGTCGTCTGGTGGGTGGGTGTGTGTATATGTGTGTGTGTGTGCGCGTACACCTACACATACATGCATACATATATGTATATACATGGAGTGGGTAATACCTATTATTGCACATTAAACGATCCACGGTTCTAATGATATTTTTTACTATAGGCTGCGTCTGCTCAGTCGAACAGAAACTTCCCTTTTAGGCTCTGATTTTGCTGACTCGGCAGGACACCATCGTTTCACCAGTTAATTTGCACTTGGCATACTTAAAGCAATCAGAATATTAAATATTCTTTGCCACCTTATCTTGGTCCACGGTCTGTTGAATTGGAGCTTCTGGAGTTGCTTCTCCGGGGCTTTTTCCGTAACCCCCATCGGTTTCTTTTCCGTTTGGCCTCAGGCTGCGGTTCCGACCGGCGGCGTTTGGCTGTGTGACTGTTAGCACAAACCTCTTCGTTCGGGCCTGTCCCCCCGCAAAATCCCCCAGTTGCCACCTTAGGCTAAAGGACCCGAAACGCTCATTTAAACTAAAAATAAACCAAAACAGGTTTGTGGGGTTTTTTTCTGTTTTTGTTTTTGTTTTGAAATAATTACTTCTCTCCAGGAGAAGGGGAGGCCGAGTGAGGGCAGTGATGCCAGGCAGTGCCCGGGAGCTGGCGGGGTCATCCGGGCGTCTCCCAAAGGGCGCCGAGCTCCGGCCGGGGCGGCTGCGGGACCGTGCCCCGCTCCCGGCGTTGGCTCTTTGCTGCAGCCGCCTCTTTGGGGAGAAAACCGTGGAGACGGCCACCTCTGCGCTCCCCGTGTCACAGCCAAGGTGGAGCTGGGGTTGGGAGGTGAAACCTCCCTGGTCCCCGCGACCAGGAGATCCATTCAGTCCACCGGTCCGAGCTGGGAGAAGGCGCTGTGGCCGGGGGCGGAGCGGGGAGGGGGCATTGACGTATTTGGAGATGGATTTTGCAGCGCTCCGTACCCAAACGGGAGCCGAGTTTTCAGCGTAGCTCTGCACCTGCTTTGCTCTGCTCTTCTGAAAACACAGTCCTCCTGTTTCCGTTCCCCGGGATCGGAGTTTCCCTGGAAATCTGCCGCTGACCTGTTGAGCAGTCGGGAGCCGCAGCTGCCCCCGAGCTGCTCGGGGCAGGTTTGGTGTGCAGGCGCCCGCCTGGAAAAGCAGTTAGGGGCTGAATCGCTGCCTTTAAACAAAACCAAGCCGTGAAGCGGTGGCTGGTAGGTGAGACGCACTCTGTATAGCAATAAGAAACACTTTTGCCTGCACAGACGGTGTCCTGGGGCTGTGGCAGCGGCCGTTCGGGTGAGGGCTGGAGGGTGAGAGCGTGGCTGGTGTGGGGACGGTCCTCGCTGAGCCCGGGACCCCGGGGGCTGCGGAAATCCCGTTCGAGCTTCACGTGGCCTTTCCTCTAAACCGGGAAGGGGTGGCAAAGGGGGGGTGCCCACCTGGGTTAATTAATTTAGTGCAATGACATAGGGGAGCCTTTTTTCTCATGATGCCTACTGCCCTTAAATGTTGAAACCGGGTCTTTGTAAGCAATGTCTGTGTATCTATGTGTATATATGAGGGACAAATTTTAAATTACTGCCTTTTTTCCCTGTTTATTTTTCTGAGTAATTCCAGATGTACTTTAGTCTCTCTACTGTCAAAACTTTTATATTGTAAATCTGATGCTGGTGGCTTTTGGTTATTTTGGTTTTTGTTTTTGTAAAAAAGGTTAAAAAAAAAAAGAAAAAAAGAAAAAAGAAAAAGAAAAAAAAAGTCTGCATCTCTCTATGTTGTCGGTTTTAGGCTGTAAATTCCAACTATCAATAAAAGCTCAAAATTCACGTGCCAGTGGTGGATTCCTCCATCCTGCCGGACACGCTCAGCCCCCGCCGTGCCGGATCCCGCAGCTTCGCTCTCCCACTTCGCCTGACTGCCCTGTGCAGGGAGGGCATGAGTGCAGGCAGCATTTGGGGTGGAACCTGCTGTTTTCTTCTGCCCTGCACCCGGGAGGGATGATGGACCCGCGGCGGGAGGGCGGATGAGGAGCTGGGGTCCCTCCCTGCAGCCCCCAGTGAAAGCAGAGGCTGCAGNCCGGGAGGGATGATGGACCCGCGGCGGGAGGGCGGATGAGGAGCTGGGGTCCCTCCCTGCAGCCCCCAGTGAAAGCAGAGGCCGCAGTCGCGGCTTCTCAAGTCATCAGTTGCTGTTGAAGGGGAGAGAGAGGGTCAAAGTGGCTTTCGCTGGCTCACGGGAGGATCGGTACAGCAGCACCACTGCTGTGAGACGAGGGCGGCTTTGCTTTTACAACAGCACCGCTCACCCAGAGCAGGAGAGCCGTGATCCCGCGGGGAGTGGTGCTGTGGCAGCACTGCTGAGTCTGGGTGAACCCCCGGCGCCCACGGGCTCTGCGGGCTGTCTGGCTGTGGGGAGAGGCGCTGAAGTGACTGATGCTCTCTCAGCCACCCTGGATGGTGCTTTCACTTACCCCAGGTTAGTCTGCCAGGGCTCAGCAGTGCAAGCCTGCAAACCACCGGCAGCGACCGGGGGCCCTTGGCTGTTGGCAGCTTTGCCAGATGTTTGCCTCGGGACATGGCTGGTCCCCTTTTGTTGAATCGTGTTGGCTGTACTGTAAGAAAATCTTAGTCCTGTGGCTTCTTGTGCCAAAATCCTCAAGGCTTCACCCTGAAGAAACCTGGTGGTGTCGTTAAGGCTGTGCCAGCGGTCAGCACTGAGGTGGAGCAGGGCTGGCCTCCCACGCTCCTCCGGCTGTGGGCAAGGCCTGAAGGCACCACCCTGTTGGTGCCGTCTCAGCTGGGGCCATGGTGCCGCTGAAGCACGGAGCCGTCTCTCGTGCCCCGTGGGTTTTCAAGGGGTCCCTGTCCTGGTGGCTGCAGCCAGGAGCAGGTTGCCAAGAGCTGCACGGAATCACTGTTCCTGTACTTAATGAAGTGGCTGAGCGTTGGCTGTTCAAGGGCAACCAGATGCAGGTTTGGTACCAGCTGCCTCCTGTCCTGGTCCCTCAGTGTGCCCAGTGCGCCCCAGCACTGACCAGTGATAGGGAGAGTTGCAAATTGCATTTGGGTTTCTTTCACCATTTCCCATCCCCTGCTGCAGCACAGGGCAGGTTTCAGTGTGCGTCAGACCAGCAGCTCCGCGCAGCCGCCCTGCAGAGCCCGTCCCCGTGGCGCTGTGCTGCTGCCGGGCTCTGGGAAGAGGCGTGTGCTCAGCAGGGACACGCGTGGTGCAGTGGAGCTGGGTCAAGGGGCCGCCCGCCACAGTGCAGCCCGAGGTGCACCCCCTTCTCCTGGGGAATCCTAGAAGAGGTTCTGCTGCAAGTGCAGAGCCCTCGCAGGGACCGACACAGCCGGGCAAACCAGCAGAGCTGGGCCTCGGTGACACCGGACTCATGAAACCAGTGTCCCCTGGAGAAGAGTGAAACTTGCCAGAAGAAGCAGGAGGGGGGTAGGACAGCACAGGGCAAAGGTCCTTCTTTGCCATGAGCAGCACAGGGACCAGTGCAGCCTCTGCACGGGCACAGCCCCGGTGCTGTGCCAGCGTCTCTCCATGAGGCTCCATCCCTACAAAGCAGGGGACAGCCCCGTCCCCTTGGGACAGGCACTGAGCCCGGGTCCTGTGGTTCCTGCAGCGCTGGCCCAGTACACCATGGTGGGGGAGCAGCTGATGTTGGTGACAGTGACGCAAAAGGGCACGTCATATTAATTTTTTTATTAAATTCAGTTAGTTTTCTCTTTATATAATAACCTTTTTCCTCTAGGCACAATACAATACAAGGACTCTGTATGTTTGACACAATGTACAGAAACTTCAATAATCTACAACTGCTCAGGTAAGTTACAAAACCCTCCTGTTACACCAGCTACCTGCCACAGCCATTATTGTACAACGGAACAAAGAGGGGGACGGGGGGGGGTTAAGACTGTACAAGGGCTCTGCACTGAAATAAAACATTGTACTCCTTTAAAAACAAAGACGGGTAGAGGAGCCGGCCGAGCTTGGGGGAGGCGGGAGGGTTGGGTCCAGGCGGCCGGGAGGGCTGCGGACACCGGGTCCCATCCAGCGGCCGGACGGCAACGGGTCCCGAGCGACCTCCCAACACCAACCTGGAGCTTCCCAGCAAGCGACCCCCTGGGTGGAGTGGGGCCAAACCGCCCCCCCACGTTCCCACCAGTGCAGGGGAGCGATGAGGTGCTGTAGGATCGTTTCTGTACCGAGATTCCCCCTTTGCACTGACACTGTGACAGCAACAAGCAGGGACGTGGCAGCGGGCGGTGGGACGTGCAGCCCCCAGCAAACCTGCTCCTGCCCAGACCCCTTTGGCCTGAGGGTGCGGGCAGAGCACAGGCACAGGGGACGGGGGGGATGACGGGGAGGGGAAGAGCCCTGAGGCGGTGGGGAGAAGAGGGCAGCGCTGTGGGGTGCTGCCCCCTCCTTCCTGCAGGAGGGNGGGGGGGGGGGGGGTCACCTGTGCAAAGAGACCCAGTGGCACCCGCGGTGCCCAGCCCTGTCCCAGCCCCGGCGTCACTGCTGGCAGGGACCCTCCTGCCGGGGGCTGGTCTGGTCCCCCCATGTGAGGGGACCGCACCAGGGCACCGAGGAGGCTGCAGCATTTGGCATCTCCTGTGGGGAACATGCCCCCCCCCAAGTGACACCAAGCCTGACCGTGGAGGTAGAGACTGTGCCCCAGCCAGGACAGGGAGCCCCTTTGTCACAGCTGAAGCAGTCACCTGCCTGCTGGGGAGCAGAGTGGCCACATCCACGTCCCCTCCTGCAACATGGAGCCCTGTGCCTGCAGCTACAACTGCCACCATCCCCACGCCGACAGCAGCACTGCTCATTTGTTCCTGTGCAAGTCTGGAAGAGCCGAGGCTCAAGGGCTGGACGCTCTGCCTGCTGCTGCCGGGGGGACGCCGGTGGGGCGGGATGGTCCCAGTGCTCAGGTGAGTCACCTCCGCGAACACCGGCACCCTGAGCTACACATTCCCGGTTCCGGCAAGACGGGAGCGAAGTCCAGGGCACGCCGAGGCCAGCACTACTGCGCTACGGGGCCGGAGGGAGCAGGGCTGGCTCTCCCCGGCGGGTGCTCTGGCAGACATGCAAGCCGTGGGGAGGACGAGGCAGGCGGTGGCTCCTGCTCTCTCCAGCAGCACGGGGTGCGGGGAGGTGAGGGTCACCCTCTCCAGCCCGCTGACGACACCCCTGCTGCCGCAGAGAGCTGGAGCGAAGCCGCCCGGCGCGGGAGGTGCACAGAGGACACACAGTAATTACAGGGCTCAGGCAGGCCTGGGAGGACAGAGCAGGACAGGCTCCCACCCGCACGCCCAGCCTGCGTCAACGCGAAGAATTCCTCCGCTACACAGTCCTACCATGGCGTAACATACTGATCCTGCCCCCGCTGCTGCCTGGGGGGTGCGTGGCCGTGCGGTCCCCAGCACCGCACACCCGCGGCAGACGGGAAGGAAGGCCATCTCCTCCGCTCCAGTCAGTCACAGCCCCGGCTCAGCCACAAGCCCGGGCACCGCCTCTGCTCCACGTGCTGGGGCCCGGGAGACTCTGTGCCTGGAATAGAGGCTCCGCTGAGCCCGTCTCACGCGTCCGACAAGCAGCTCTGGATGCGGTCGATCCACTGCTGGGCTAGCTGCACATCCTGGGCGCAGAAATTGTAAACTCGTTTTGTCGTCTTCAGCTGCAGGGGAGGAGAGAGGAGGTGAGCGGGGCCGGGCGGCTGCGCCTGGCGAGCCAGCGGCACCGCAGCCCCTGGAGCCTGGCGCTGCCGGAGCAAAGGGCTGAGCTCCGCGGCAGGGCCACGGGCTGCCAAGCCACTTTCCCTACGGCGCAGCTCAGTGCCACACTCACATCGAAGAAGGCTTTCTCGTCCACCGTCTTGGGGGCCCCCATGGTGGGGGTTCCTGGGGTGATGGACTCCACCTCGGCCAGGTCAATCACCCCTTTGCACTCCGTGTCCATCCGGCTGTCGTAGTACCGCAGCTGCAGGGAGAGATCCCGCACGTGTCAGAGCTCACAGGAGGAAGGGAGGGACAGAAGGACAGACCCCGGGGCTCACCCGCCCCTCGGTACCTGATGTTTGGTTTTATCCAGCACGAACCAGCGAGGCTTCCACGGTTTCATGAAGGCGCCTTTCTTGTAGAGCGACCCCTCGTAGGACCTGCAGGAGCGAGGCAGCGTGTTAGGGTGGGAAGCAGAGAGGGGCTGAAGGGCAGTTTGGTGTGTGACACGGCAGCGGGGACAAGAAGCGATTGGGGTCCACACCCTGCAGAACCCACACACCTTCACCCCTCCCCGGAGAGGGAGCCCCCTCCCAGCGCCGCCAGCAGCCCCCGGCACCCCGAGCCCCCTGCCTGCCTGTTCTCGCTCTCCGACATCTGGAACTGGCTGTAGAGCGTGCTGGTGCTCTTGCGGCCGCCCTGCTTCCCGCTGGAGGGGGTGGAGGTGCTGCTGGTGTCGCTGTCGAGGCTCAGGTTGAGGGTGGAGCCCACCCCACTCTCCTGCAGGTACACACCCAGCGAGCGCCGGTGGTGGGAGAGGCCGGAGGACATCAGCAGGGAGCTGGGGGTCTGTGGGGAGCAGAGGGCACAGCGTGAGGGGGAGGATGGGTCCCACACCCCTCGGGCACACCCAGCCTGGGGGCGCTGAGCACCCTCCTTAGCCTCGGGAGCAAACACCCGCTTTGCTGGTGTCACCCTTGGGCAAAGCCAACCTCCCACACCACACAGCCCCCCATCACACAGCCCCCAGCCTACCCGGCTGCCCTCCTGCCGTGCCTCAGTGCGCTGGGAAGCTTTGACCTTGTCCCACGTGTCCTTCCAGCGCTCCGGGACCTGCCCCAGCTCCATCTCCAGGTTGTGCAGCTCCTGCGAGGGGATTCAGGCATCAGCCCAGGAGGGGACAAGTCCCCTGGGACCGCTGTCCCTGTCCCAGGGGGCTCAACTGACCACAGCCCTGCCACAACCCCGTCCTACTGTGTGCATGAGGAAGCGTCCCACCCCTGGGGACACCACGGGGAGCCCAGGCCAGGGCCAAAACCAGAAGCAACGTGTAGACAATGCCTCCGCCGGCCATGCTCACCTCCAGCAGTTTGGAGATGGCGTCGGGCTCCACGCGGCTGCGGTTGTCGTAGCACGGCCAGATGATCTTGCGCTTTGTCTGGGGGGCACTGGTGTCCTGCCGGTCCGCGTCCTCCACGTGCTCCGGCTGCCCCTGCGCCAGCTCCCAGTCATAGGAGGGGCCCTCAGAAAGCGTCTCCTCCGTATAGTAGTCCCATACCTTCAGGTTGGAAATGTTGCTGTACGGCCTTAGCACCTGCGGAAGAAGCAGGGTTATGCTCAGGAAGGGCAGCAGCGTCCAGGCAGGCCACGTCCCTGGCCGTGCTGCAGGGACAATCTTGTCCAGATGGGAAATAGGGCCCTTCACAACACGCTTTCCCCATGGGTGAGGCTTTCTGAGCGGTAACAAGAGGCAGCCGAGGCTGGAAGGCTGCGGGCTGGCCAGGAAAAGGCAACACTGGGCTGGAGAATGGCAGAGCTGCGCCCAGCTTTGCCCAAGACTGCGCGCAGACCAAACAAGAGCTCTGAGCCCTGAGCAGCTCGGCCGCAGCCTGCCTGCATCGGCGGACAGCAGCCCCCTGCGCTGCCAGCTGGCTGAGACCACGCGGCAGAAGCTGCTGCTTCCTCTCCCCAAGGAAGGACCTTCCCAGCTCCGGCCTCACCTACATCCCCCGACTCCTCCGCAGGGACGCGGCTCTCAGGGACCTGACTGCCCCGGCCAAAACCACTCAGGTGGGCAAACACCGCGGTCCAGCCAACAAAGGGGCTGCTTGCTCGGCTCCATGCGGGCGAGGAGACCCCGGGGTGTCCCTGGAAAGCCCCGTCCAAGCCCTCCGCATCGCGAAGGGGCTGAGCTGGCCACAGGGCAGGAGCAGAGCTCTCACCTCCCCATCCTCAGGGGCATACATGTAGTTGAAGAAGATGGGCGCTTTCTTGTTCAGCCGGTCGATGTAATCCCAGATGGACTTGTAGACCTGCTGGCTCTTCCGCTCGCCCTTCTCCTCGTAAAGGAGGCCTGCGGAGAAGAGACCGGGGAAGGGGCGTTATTTGGGGCACAGCCCTGGGCTGCCACACGCTGTGGGCCCTGCACACTGCCCTCACCCAGCTCAATGCGCTCGTAGTCGGAGTCCAGCAGGAACGTCCGGAAACGGTTGGAAATGTAGTGGTAGCTGAGGAATTTCAGGTAGTATTGGCTGAACTCGAACTCCATGGGGAACTGCAGGTGGATCTGCAAGGAGCAGGACGGGTGAGACCTCCCGGGACCCACAAACCGCAGGCTGGCTCTGGACTTTCCCCACTGCACAAAAGCCGGCCAGCCCCGGGGCTCGCGGAGAGCCGACCGGCACAGAGCCGGCAGCCGGCGTGCTCGGAGCTCACCTGATGTACGCAGTCCAGAAACTGCAGGAAGATGGGGGCAAAACCGCTGCTCTGGCCAGCCAGGGTCTGCGCCCCGCGGTGGCTGAAGCGGTGCCCGAAGGACAGCCACTCCTTCTCCACGAGCAGGCGGAAGCCCTCCAGCGTCCGGTAGTAGGGGTCCGACAGCAGCTGCACCAAGGAGACCACCTGCAGGGACACGGGGGCTCGAGATGCTCGTGGGGAGACGGCCACGGGCAGCCGTCGCGTTCGGCAGCTGTAGGGCTCCTACCTGCGTGGTGATGTCCCAGCCGTCCTCCAGGCTGACCAGCACAGAGGAGCCCGTGTCCAGGAGCTCCACCACCAACACCGAAATCTGCAGGATCTTATGGATCTGCCAACGTAAGCGCCAAGAGTTACTACGGTGCAGGAGACTCATTTGCTGGACATTGTGCCAAGTGACCCTTTCTCTGGAGCCAAATGCAGCAGAGCACAGGGGTTACGCAGCGCCACGATACATGGCCCCCGCGTTCGGACATGTGTAACACCCATCGTCTGCAACAGCAAAGCCAGTGGGGCAGAACCACCGCACCACCAGCAGAGCTGTGGGTCCTGAGCAGAGCTGTGGGTCCCTCACTCCCTCCAGCAGCCAGAGGGTCCAGTCCCACAGCAGCTCCGCAGTGGGACCAGTCCTGCAGAGCAGCAGCCACCTGCGTCACGCCGGCTACCGCAGGCATTGCCGTCTACCAACCCCTCCATCACGTTCTGCTGTGCCACAGCTCCTGCCCTGCTCCCCCAGCTGCCCCGGACACTCAGAGCTCATGTCCAGAGCCACCCAGCCGTACGCTGGGCTATTTTATCCCTGTTCCTCGGACCAATCTGCTCCCTTAGTGTCCCCCACCCCAGGCCGCGGGGATGCTTTTGGAGAGGGCACCCGGACCCCCATTCTCACTTTGCCAGGAGGTATGGGCACGTGCCCTTGAGCGACAGCCAACAGCAAAGACTCCTACTGTGGGGACACACCAGGGTCCCTCCAGCCTTTGGGTGACAACTGACCTGGGACAGCCACTCGGACTCCTCCAGGGACCGCAAGTAGGTGACGCTGGGGTCATTGGAGGGGCAGCCGGGGACGCAGGCCTTCATCAGCTTCTTGAAGCTGGCCTTCACCTGCCGCACGTCGAACACCTCGATGGGCACCACTTCCCAGTGCTGCAGTGGGTCCGGTTTCACCCCCTGAGGGAGGAGAGAATCAGCACCGTCCTGAGAGACACCCCCAGCAGCCCCACTGCCCCCCTCAGAATCACAGA
>RSEF01000001.1:1024739-1052598 GCA_003993805.1 Himantopus leucocephalus | reverse complement strand
GAGCTGGACCCAGTACTCCAGGTGGGGTCTCACCAGAGTGGAGTGGAGGGGGAGGATCACTTCCCTCACCATGCTGGCCACGCTGCTTTTGACGCAGCCCGGGATATGGTTGGCCTTCTGGGCTGCGAGTGTGCATTTCTGGCTCATGTTGAGCTTCTCATCAACCAACACCCCCAAGTCCTTCTCCTCAGGGCCGCTCTCAATCTATTCTCCACTCAGCCTGTATTTGTGCTTGGGATTGCCTCAACCTAGGTGCAGGACCTTGCACTTGGCCTTGTTGAATTTCTTGAGGTTGGCATGGGCCCACCTCTCCAGCCTGTCCAAGTCCCTCTGGATGGCATCCCTTCCCTCCAGCGTGTCAACTGCACCACACAGCTTGGTATCATTGGCAAACTTGCTGAGGGTGCACTCAATCCCACTGTCCATGTTGCCAACAAAGATGTTACACAGCATCGGTCCCAGTACTGCCCCTGAGGAATGCCACTTGTCACTGGTTTCCTTACAGAATTATAAACTACTGGATTTCCCAGGGGAACATGGGACAAATGCAATGTCCAGGATTATGCACAGAGTCAAATTAGGTAACCTACTGGCACCTTCTATTCTTAAAATCTATGCATCCTTAACAAATCACTGGCTAACTTTTAGACTCTGATAATGGATGTCACCATATACTGCTTCAGTCAAGTTGTTCGGAAATGCCCTAGATAAGGGTTTACATTGCTTGGTAGTTCCCTCTCATTCTGCCCATGACTGAAACAAACCTGGAGGACTCCTAAAGGGACTGGGATTGTGCTACTTATTTTTGCAGTTATTTGCCTGAAACCTTTTCTGCTTTTTTGACTTGCTTTGCCTGATAATCGAAGAGTTTGTTCCAGATCAGCTGGCATTAACATGGGGGGGTGAAGGAAAGAAGGCATGGGAAACTGGAAAGACCTTTCAAGGAGTGTGGGGAGTGAGGCAAACGCAATGGGAAGGAACCTGGCTGAGTGATTTGAGGTGTGTGGCATGTGTTAGCATGGAGCAAAATACATGCAGGGAGCTAATGAAGCTGGTGTACTCTCTCTGAGGAGTTAATTTAAGCACATTGGATATTGTAACTACCTTTTTTAAAGCCTGAAATAATTTGGTTCTAATTTCTGAGCAGGGACTCGCAGCCCACACAGCAGCAGGTCTTGATAATTATTAATTATATGTTTTTCCTCTGTTCTGTATGACCTTGTTTGTAAAAGCTGTGTGGTAAAGCTAGAATATTAAGAGGTTTATGGGCCCTGGCATGCCACCTAGCTGAAAAAGAGGAGAAGATTTAAAGAAGAAATGGATAATCCAAAGTATAACCTTGAATTTGCACTTTCAGAAGGCATTGAAATCCAGAGTGCGCTTGTCCAATGCACATGACAACTAAAAGATCAAGTAGGTGATTTTTGGGTTCAGCAACAATTAAAATTCACACACACTCCCTTCTGGCAGTCTGGTCTAAAATGGCAGCAGTTGACAAAGGCAGACGGCAAACTGTCATGCAGGGAATTCTGGTTTGAAAATCTGCATTAGCTTTATCCTAGCAAAGACCCAGACACCATGGCTTTGGCCCAAGCATTAGAGTGTATTACAAAAAGGAAAGACTCAGGTACCACAGGGAATCCAAATTAAATCTGAAGAGGAGAAGCTTTGGTATGAAGTTTTTGCCTCTACTTCATCTGCATTACCATGTAAAAGAACTGCTTCTTCCTACTACAAGATCACTGTGTTGCTCTCTGAATGTGCATGTTAATCTAAAAATCCAGCCTTCCGTAAATGAGAATGGTTAGATCGTTTTTTATGTTGTACTTACTTAGAGAAATGCTGCCATCTGATCTTTCTCCAGTTGCCCAACTCCCCCAGAAATCATTTTTTTCCCGTTAGAAGTAATGAAGCAACCTGTCTTGCAACAGGAGAAAAGTCTTCTGGAAACTCTGAAAGCAGCTTCTTTGCCCACAGTTACAAAGAAAAAGTATCAGAGGACCTAGATTTCAAAACGCTGAAGAGGTACATATTACTTTTGACTTCTCTGAAAAATCAATTGACCTTCAAGCCTTGACACAAACAGAAGAAAACATATTTCCTTATTAACTATGTTTTGGTTTTCTTCCACAGGTTTGGAACATAACGTCATTCTCTGCATGGTTGCTTATACAGTAAATGAAATATTGCAGTGTTGTTGGGAAGAGGGCCTGAAGAGGTTCATGCACTATAAAACCAGTGTCCGCCCACACTTTACTTTTAACATTATCGCACAACACAATCACAGAATAGCTCAAATTAAGTTAGAAATCTCAAACCTTTTTCTCCTGCCCTTTTGACTAACAATGTAATGTGCTTCTCAGCTCTTTAAATTGCAGAAAGTGGTCTCACTAGAGTAGCAAACTTCTGTGATAAAGATTTATGTACAATTATGACTAGTAAGAGGAAAAAGAAAAGCAATTTCATGAAAGCATAGATGTCTGCTGCAAAAGGTAGATTGGCTGGGAAAGTTAGGACAAGAATATGACACCCTTTCTTGTCTGAATATTATTTTAAACACAAGTGGTGCCCCTGAAGTCACTGCTTGCAGCGTGATGAGTGCTGCAAAGAGGTCACTGGCAGCTCTGGGAGCTGCTTGGAAAACGGAAGAAATGATGAGTCTGCTGTCACCTTGCCTTGTCTTTGTTGTCTCCAGATTTGTTTCAGCTATCACTTGTGCCTCTTTGCTGAAGCTATAGCTGTATTATCTCTGAGATGAAGAACTGCCTTTTTACCTGACTGGGGTCTCTAGCTGCCAATACACATGGGAGCAACGTATATATATAAGAAGACAACAGTGGCTCAGCTCCTTCTGGTGAGGACTAGAAGCTGAAAACTGGTTAGCAGGACCCTTGACAGTCGGGTTAAGTGCTTCCAAAACCAGTTGTCTGGGTAAAACTTGAAACAGATTGCACCTGGACCATTAATTTTCTTTCACAAATAAAGTAGCTAGCTAATGTGAGAAAGTAAACGTTCAGTAAAAATGCTCTGGGAAGAGACCATTACTGTGCCCATCTGCTGTCAGTCAGCTGTGAGGCATCAACACCAGATACAGCTCCTGCAACTTTTGAGCACATTGAGGGCAAAAGCAGAATCACAGGAGGAAAATCTGGCACCAAGAAAAAGCAACAGAGTCTTGACACTAACTTTGGTGTCAGCCATGGTTTGGCCCTCAGTCCTCAGAAGAGCAACAGTTATTAGTGGAGTCTGTGTGGATGGGCTTTAGAAAGTAGGAAATCTCAGGGAGAACCATGTTGCAGGTGGAAAAACTCTATCTGTAACACAAAATTGGATCTGAATTTGTGTTCCCGGGGAGCTGCAGCGATGCAGTTGCTTTCCCCTTTATGGTGGCTCATAGGAACACAGCCTACCTGGAGCATCGCGTCTTCTCTTCCACTGCTTTACTCTTAGTGCCCAGCCATCACTGCTTTCCTTAGCAGCTGCCCATAAGACTCCAGTGTTTCACACTTCCTTGTCTTCCTCTCAGTTTAGTTAGATTATCATTTAGAAGACTGGATGCAACTTAGGCAAAAAAAATATAATTAATGCACCATTACTTTATTTTTAATCCCTGTACCCCATGTTATATTTCCAATTAAGTATTCCGATAAAATATGTAAGTGCTAGAAATGTTAGCACAGGGCTATGTAAACAAAGCGGCTGGCACAGAGGGAGATTTATCCTGCTACAGCCTGTTATCATGGGGATTTTGCTCGATTAAATTGAGCATGCAGTGAGAGCTCTGTCCACATCAATGAAAGAAAATTCCTTAGCAAAGGGAAAACACCAAGGAACAAATGAAACATGCAACAACCTCTTTACCCAGTGTGTACTTCTGACTGTAGTCACCCGAACTCAAACAGATTTTGAACGGTGTGCCCCAGGTTATTATATTTCTGTTGTATGTCAGGGAGGTTACTGATGCTTTTAATCTTGTGTTTTTTTACAGCAGTGTGGTACAGAATCACATACCTGTCACCTGACAGTATAAGAACACACTGAGTTAATGATCATAGGATCTTTTCTTAATGTTCTCTTCGGGTCCTGAAGCTTTAGTGATTTTTTTTTCCACTCTAATTAATGTATTTCTTACATTGTGGTCCTAGAGTGCCTATAACTACAGCTGTCTGTAGCAGTCGTCTGTGACACAAGTAGAAGGGTTATTCAGCTTTAATGTACTATTCAGTCATGAGAACTTGGCTGTCTTTTAACCAAGTTGATGCCAATGTAAATCTACTTTTAAAATGAGCCATTTACATCAGTGAAGAAAGATGGCAGTGTAGTGAGAACATTTTGTCTGGGACAACCAGACCCTATTAGGTCTGGTTAGGCTCAGCTATAGCCTTGCTACGGTATTATGAACAAGACAGCTAGTAACTCAGTGCCTCTGTTCCTCAGCTATATAATAAAGGTGATAATTCTTTGCCTAACTATTCCTTTTCTCTTGTCTCTTCAAGGCATAGTCTGCATGGTGTAGGGTCATCTTAAAGTGCATTATTTTTATAGCATTAGTACATTCAAACACCAAATGTAGGCTAAAGCTTCTGGTTTTGTCGTTATTACTATAATAAAATAAACACTATTTTAGATTTAGCAGAGGCTTCAACACAGAATATAGCTGCTGAGCCATCTATTTGGAGTTACTTGTGGATTAATATACATCAGGTTTTAAATAATTCCAACATTTGAATGAACTGTGATAGCATTTTGCTCATGAAGGGTAAAATGCTCAGGTTCTGCCTTTCTAAGGTTGCTTGCCTGCTTAGAGCATTTTAGCACCTGGGCTCTGCTGCATTAATTTTGGTTATGCAAAGCATGGAGGATGTTGGATTTCTTTGCCAGAAAAGAGAAATTCCATTTCTAAGAACAGAAAGAAAATGTAATGTTCAAAGCTATTGCATGGCATCACTTAGTCTCACTCATGTTTAGCACCATTTGCCATCCCGCTGGAACTGGGGTTGTGGAGGGGATTTTCCTCCACTAGCGGGTACAAGGGGAAATGCTGGGTGAAGGGTAGCTGGTTTGCAGTATTAAAACATCCAAAGAAGAAGTAAGGCAGAAAGCAGAAATGCATAAAAGTGTAAATTGAGGGGAATGAAGAGTGAGCAGCGGTGCAGCCTGTCCCGCGGCAGGGATGTGGCAGCAGCAGGCAGTCAGTGGTGAGAGGCATCAGCAGGAAGATGCAGGGAGGTGCAATGGCCCCAAGCAGGACACTGCCATCATCGCAGCGTGAGGGACTGTGCAGGGCAGAGAGCTTATGAAAACGCTTTGACCTGCTTATGTTACACAGGTAACATGTTTTGGAAGTGTTACATTGCCTGCAATCTTCCCGAGCCTTCCAGACATCTTCATAACTAGCTCCACTGTTTGTTGCCCCTCACTGCTTTTCTTCCACACTTTCCTACTCCATTGCTCAGTCAGATACTCTGTCAGGCATTTCTGCCACAGGAGAGCATAGCCTGATTGTATTGTCTGTTGGCTTGTTGTATTAAACTCCCCCATGCTCTGGGCTTCTCTGGGTCAGGCAGGCTCATGGTGCATCTTGCAGAAAGCAGTGGAGGAGCTAGGAGAGGCTTTCACAGCTGGAGGGGTCCTGAAGACATGTGGACACAGGCAGGGCCTCTGCGCTTCTTTCAGCAGGACAGAGGGATGGGCAGGCTGGTTATTCAGTTCCCAGCTTGAGTAAATTAGCTTTTATTAAACCAGAAATGTTTTTTACTTTGGTAGATCTTTTTACTTTGGCCTGGCTGTTTGTGTATTAACTTGGAAGATTCAACAAATTCCAGTCCGTGCCTGTAAGGTTTGAATCACCGTGCTGTCCTGCACTTAAACCTAAATCTTTCAGCTAATAAAGGAAGACCTTTCTCTTCTCCACAGGAACACAAGCATATTATTTTTAGGCAACATATTGCTTCTTTTCCTTTCCTCCTGCAGCTGCTTTGTCAAACACAAGTTTCCTTTGCAGCTTGCCACAGGGAGGCATATTTTCTTACCAGATGCAGTTTTAACCTACATGATCCAAGCAACAAATGCCATGTTTTGTATAGTCGCGGGGAAGAGGCTGTAAGGAATGATCAATTCCAAGAATCGAACCATTGCTCCCATTTGCAAATTATCAATAAAAGGCCTGGGTTTTAATGACTTCTTGCTCATTCCAAAATAACTAATCGGGGCAGAGACTGTAAACTAGTCACAGTGTCTTCACCAAGAAGGTGTCGATGCAGGCGGTTGGGAGTTTTACAGACAGGGTGAGAGGAGTCCGAGAGCCTTCAGGAGGATCAAGTGAACAGCGTTGGCAGGGTGCTGCTCGCAGCTGCAGCAGGCTCAGCGCCCGGCTGCCGGGAATGAGCCACTGGGGAAATATCAGAGCCAGGAGAGTTTTAAATCCTGCCTGTGAGGCAGTCACTGCAGGGCAGCCGGGTGGCCTTGCCACACGTCCAGTGACAGAGAACCTGTAAGTGTTTTCTGGTAGAGAGCAGAGCAGAGAAGAGCATCCCCACTCTCCTGGCGCTTGCATAGTGACCCGATTACCGTGTTGCAATCAGACTACCTTTTGAGTGTGCTTTCGGACATAATTACTCTGGGTTTCCTTGGTGCGTGGGGTTCGATGTGCCCAGTACACCACGGAATGCCTGTCCCAGAGCCTTTCCGTGGGATCTGCATTCTCCTGAAGAAGCAGTCTGGCTTTCCCTGGAAAGTTTGTCATTCAACAGAGTATCTAAAATGCACTGCTCTGCCTCCTCCTCCTTTAAATGCAAGCAGCAGTGTGCCACTGCACTTCACCATAAATCCAAAAGTGTCCATATATTTTATCTTTGCTCTCACAGATTTACAGGGGTCTGGTCCGAAGCCATCTTCTGCCTGGATATCCAGCAGGGTTAACATCTCCTCAGGCCCATTCAAGCTTGATAGAAATACCTAGGAACACTGCACATCTTTATGTATGTGACTTTTCATCAGGGTGGTAACTTTCCTCTTTGGGTCTGGCTCCTCATCACCATACAGTAGCTTTTGGGTTCAGGACAGTTCTTGTGCTTGGAAGCCCCCAAGAGTTGTATTTTGGTGGTCTGAGTCATCTCGCAGGGCATGGGGCAGCCGTGGGCCGGCTGCTGGTACCCTGTTGCACAGCCTCAGCTGAGTGTGGGAGCTTGGAGGTGATGGGGACCACAATGGCTGTGCAGCAGAGGTGAGGCTTTTGGTGCAGAAACCTTCCTGATGGATAAGGCTTGTCACTTATGTGCAAATTCCCTTTGAGCACCTTTTTAGCATTTCCCTGGGTTTTAAAGGTTTTAAGGTCATTCACATGACCAAGATCAAGCTGCTGGTACCATGTCTCTGCTGAATATTGCTGTGCACTCCTGCAGATAAATACCTGACTCCTCCAGCCGGGTAGGTTATCCCTCCATGTCTAATCTGTCACAAAAGATTTGTGTTTGGAAGCAAAAGTAAGGGGGTTTTTATTTTATTTTTTATTACCGTAAATCTGTCAAAGGGAAGCAGCTGGAGCAGAGCTCTACACCCTGAGGGAAAAGAAGAAAAAATATTGTTTTGGTGGGAAACTCAGTGAAATCATTTAAATTAGGAATTACTGACACTGTGGATGCTGGAGGTGCAAATTGAACACCCAACTGCTTGAAACAAGAGACTGGCAAAAGTCAGAGAAGTTGTGCAAAAAAGATCATAACGCTCCCTCTTCTCTGGTGCTTGCTAACCTAATAAGATTTTCCTCATCAAAATACCATGCGATGCTCTGAGGAAATGGTCGATTCACAGTTGAACTGTAGGGCTGCAGTCTGAAGAAGCACTGGATAAAATATATTAGAGAAGGAAGTTGAGACTCAAGTTTCAGATCATGTCGTTGGATGCTTCTGTGGCCTCACAGCTACGAAACCTCGGCCTCAGCAACATCTGTTTCAGCAGAGAGCAAGCACTACCTCACTTGCCCAAGGACACCAAGAAGGGTCTGGGCTGGAGTAGGTCCATGTCAGGGTGCAGAGGTATCCCGAACCGGTGCATTAGCCAGACCTGATGTCTTTCCTGACATGAGTTACCAGGGGGTCTGCCCACCCACCCCTAAACTCACAAGATGAAATCAAATGATGATGTGAAGTACCACAGAGATTAATTCAGAGGAGATGAGCATGGAAGCATTTAGTATCTCACAGCAATGTTCAGGCTAGAGGCTGGGCAAAGCCAGGACCGTGATGTCTCTCCCCGTAGGTGCAGGGAAGGACCAGGCTCTGCGGCCGCTCGCTGGATGCGGAGGTGGGGAAGCCAGGGGGTTGGCAGCGAGGGGGTGCTGGGATGCCTGAGCTGCTGAGAGAGGTCCCCTTATTTCACACCAGGATCTTTGCCATCTGCATTCAGGTACACGGGTATCTCTAATTTCCCAGCTGCTCCAACAGACTTCTCCTGGGGGACCCATGTAGCATCCTCTGGGCTGCTTCATGCAATGGATGAAGCACCCAGGTACCGGCTGTGGCTGGGGTCGGCATAGTTGTGCTTCTGGATTATACTAAGCTAGACAAAAGGAAGACAGTGGTCCTGCTAAATAACATTAGCCAGATGTTTTCAGAAGTTATTCTCCAGCCCCAGACACTGAGAAAGGCGGAGGGCAAAGGGGTACCCCCAAGCTGCATCCGTGCTGGTGAGGTGGGCAGGGTGGTTTCAGGGCGCTGCTCCCACCTGGGCGCAGCGGGGCATGCACCCCCAATCCCTGGTTCTGCTGCTGTCCGGGGCAACAGCTGCACCAGGGCAGCGTGAGAGCCCTTGATGCAGCAGCAGGAGCCTCCCCACAGAAACGGGACACCTGAGCTGAGCTGCCCTCACTGCGTCCCTAGCTAATGCAAAGGGTAGGATGGTGTTACTTCAGTTCCCCAAGAAATTTCTTTCATCAATTTAGGACCTTTACTCCTGTTGAGACCTGCTTTACTGCACAAGGAGGCCCCTGGAAGGCAACCAAACTGTTTCTAAAGAAAGACATGAAAGTCTGGACAAATTGGTGGAGACGGAGGTACAAAATTATGCTTCAGTTCACTGCAGAAGGCTGTGTCACTCCTGAGCAAAGACCTACATCTTGAGCTTCAAGGGGACTCCACTGCAGCGCTTACCATCAAAGTTAAATTCACAGCTTAGAGTGAGACATTCACCTTCCCCAAGTAATGAACTACAGACATCAGCAAGGGCTTCACCAGGGACAGCACCCTTACTGGAAATACAAAAAGGTGGATGTAAAATCCCTGTGTGTGAAATGGCAATATTGATTGCACAGACTGGATGTGAGGGAGCACTGGCGGTACGACTGAACAAGTGTATACATGCCTCACTATTTATGATAATTAAAGTTTGAAGGGCAAAGGGTGTGTTAGATACCATTTGCTGCATTGATCTCAAAGCTCTTTACTTAAAGGGTATTTATACATTACAGAAAATTGTCCCTCACTTCTGCACGTGTAACCCTGGTTGGTAGTGGGAGCTCTGCATGTGTATCGAGAGTGAACGTGACCCACCTTTGCACTCCCATCCCATGCGTGCCAGCCAGGTTAACCTAGGAAATGTGAGATTATTATAACCTCCCAAATGAGTTTGCTGTAATTACTCAAAGGCAATGAACAACTTTTTATGAACAGAACACAAGATGTTAAACGTTCCATTAATGACAGCTTCACATTTCTTTGAAGTCATTATGACTAGAGAAACATAATGTAATATTGCCCGGCATTATGAAATCGCTTAGATTTCAGTTTCTCCTCCACTGGTTACAAAATCAAATCTAATACCTTTTTTTTTCTCCTATAAATATACCCTATCCAGTACGGTACCTCCAAGGCACACATTTCATTTTTATTAGCCGGGCAGTGTGAGTCATGCTATTAATCGGTATCAGTAGCAACACATCACCAGACTGTCCTTTGCTGCACAGCCTATATTTAGAAAGGGAATGAGACTGCCGCTGGGTTATATAATGATGCAGCTATTTATAGATCTCCATTATACCTAGAGAGCACTGTCCTGCCATCCGAGCTGTGAGCAGCCAGCCTGACAGATGTGTGATTATAGATTCGGCATCCTCCCTACCTTTCCCCCAGCCACATTTGCAACTTTGTTTACCTGCCATTATTTCTGTTTATTCCGCCTGCAGTAGAAGTACATTTGAAATCCTACGTGTTCAGGCAAAAAAACATTTTAGAACCTGTTATTGCTTGTGGAAAGGTAAAACAGACAGTCGCAATGCCAACAAAATAACTATATTTTCGTTTACCTTCCTTTTTGGTTGCATGAACCTAGCCAAATGTAGCTGCCTTAAAAATACACCCATATTTCTATTGGCACTGCCCTAAAATTCTCAGATTCTGAGGTTTTTCCACTTTTTTTCTTTTTCATAGTGATTGTTGGTGGCTACCAGTAGTAAAAGCAATGTAAGACAGATGACTTATTGTTGGGCCTGAGCAAACATAAGGATGGGGGAGGCAAGCATTTGTGTTGGAGGCAGAAATGTGGTTTGTGCTGTATCTAGCATGTCTCACAGCAAAACACTGGTTAGGTCCTGCACGGCAGTTGGTTCAGCTGAAACACAGTTTCAGACAAGTAATTGCAAAGCAGATACTAACAGCTTAAGGTGAGCTCCATAAAAAAGGCTCAAGGCACTGTTTCCATGCTTGCACACCTGGTGCATTTCAGACCTTGGGTGTTCATTTGTAACTTGTCCAGAACTGTAAATTTTCTTTTAGAGTAGTAAATAGACTCAATCCCTGCCCTGGCCTCTCAGTGCCCGCACCACCCCTAACGGCAGGCTCAGCCTCAGCTGGAACTGCTGAAGCAATGCAGTTAGCCCACACTGAAGCGCAGTGTTGTCCCATCGTAGTGTGTTGGCTGCGGGAGAGCGTAAGACTTTGCAGCTAGAACAAAACTGGGAGGAGTGGCCGACGCACCAGAGTGTTGTGCTGCCATCCAGAGGGACCTCCACAGGCTGGAGAAGTGGGTTGATAGAAACCTCATGAAGTTCAACCTGTGGAAGTGCCCACCCAGTCCTGTACCTGAGGAGGAACATCCTCATGTACCAGTATAAGCCGGGTGCCAGCTGGCTCGGAAGCAGCTTTGCAGAGAAGGCAGTCCTGGTGGACACCAGATTGGACATAAACCAGCAATATGCCCTACCCGCAAAGAAGGCCAACAGCACCCTGGGCTGCATTAGGCAGAGTGTCATCAGCAGGCCAAGGCAAGTGACTCAGCCCTGGTGAGACACACCTGGAGTGCTGGGGGTTCAACTTGACCATCTCCAGAAGTGCCTCGCCACCTCTAGCCTGCCTGCAGGACTGGGAAGGCTGTTCTTCAACTGCAGGATCGCTACCTCATGAACAGGACTGTGTTAGCATGGGGCAGTGAGTGCCAGGCTGGTGGAATTACTCCTTGCTGGAGGAATTCTTGTCGTCTGAATGTGGTGCCTGGATCCTTTGTGCAGCACGCAGGAAGGGTTCAGTATGAGAGAAAGGATCCATGAGACCTAAAGTGCCAAGAGCAGAGCTACCAAAGGTAGTCTGTACAGAACATGGATGATTGTGGATATTAAAACTTGCCCCTTTGTGGGTTTCAGTTGCTGTCAAATGCCTACCTCCAAGCGGGATGCAACACATACTCCAGAGTTGTGCAGCATTTCTTTCAGAAAAGCAGGCAGGTGCTTGTCCTGCTGTGTAATAACTCAGCAGCTAAAGCTCCCCACCAGGCTGTGGGAGATTTGGATCTGTCCCTTCCTCCACTCCAAGGGGGGAGAGTGAGGGCTGCGCAGGGTCCTGTTGGTTGCACCCCAATTGCACTCAAATATTCAGGAGAGACCAGTGTCAAGCGATTGCAGTGGCTAAAAGTAATCAGCTCTTAGATGGGGAAGTTGGATGTATTTTCTTCCAGCTCCCTGATTTTCCACAAATTTGTTTCTCCCCCAGCCCATGGAGGCCCACGCACCAGAGTGGAGCACAGGGAACCCCAGAGGGGTAAGTCCAGGTGTGTTCATGCTGTTGAGTATAACTGTGCTTGGCAGGGTTTAAAGTCCAGCTGCTGCTTTTTAGCTGCTGTGCGCAGGCTGGGTTACGTGGTGCCAGGTGTCAGGGCAAGGCAAGCAGCGAATACGCCAAGGTCTGCATCCAGCAGCAAGTGTCTAGTAAGATGAGAACTTTTCTCTTTCTCTTTTTCCCTTTTTGATTTTCCTTTCCTTCCCCTCCCCCCCAGGGTGTTAAACAGGTCTCTCTTAACTCTACTCAAACATCCAATGTTCACAGAGCTGGCAAGGGAGCGATATCCTTGGGAGCTCGTCAAAGTTGGTTGGAATTGGCTACTGACTCAACAGGTTTCAGAGACAAACACAGACACACTCAGTGCGATCACATAAAGCAGGATTAAAAATGTTTCCTTGTAGTATCAAAATGGTTTATCTTATAGTACCTATGCCTGTTTTCATTTTTTTGGGGCTAGATTTGAGACACCCCATGGCATTGTGTCAGGCCACTGTCTAGGGCAAGTACAAGAGTTCCAGCTTACATCATCATGTGCTATTTAAAATAAAGTGCTTAAAATATTAACCATCATACATCAGTCTCTTCATTACAATTATAAGCAGCTTGTTTCTGCAAAATGAGATAGGTAATGATAGAAAAATTAATGAAATGGTGCACATTTCATTCCTGGCCAGGGTTGCATTTCTCTCAGGCCCCAGGATTTATTAAATTTCCTCCCCCCTTTTTGCTTGTACATGCAATGCATACCTAAGTATCGCAAGAGAATTACAATATAAAGAGGTGCACCATCAATCTGATGGCCATTAAAATATGGTCACTGACCAAATCCCTTAATATACTGAGTTACTGCAGTTGGCTTTAGAATACACTTTGGAGAGGATTAACTGCAAAGCATGTTAAACCAAGGGCATATCTCTCATTCTCAGCTGCCACAAATGGGATGTAAGTTTTGCATACAGAAGGAAGGAGAAGGTTTTTGACAGCTGGAGATGCTTATCTTTCCTTACCACAGGGAAGGCTGGACAAGATGCTGCCTGCCACCTTTCCAGGTTGACGTTATCTACACATCAGCGAAGCCACTGAATGTCAGTCTGTGATAACCGGGGAGCACTTGCTTCCATGTGCAGAGGAGCTCAGCACCACACAACAGCAGCAGATAGTGCTTTTTGAAGCGGGGCAGGGGAGGGCAGGTGAAAGGATGCATTCAGAATACACACCGTCCTCACAAATTAATTTGAGGACTGTTTATTAAAACATGCAATAAAATTACAAACGCCTACGTTTGCTAGAAATTGTTATCCATCATGTTTTACTAATCCATTGATATTTAACTTACTCTGAGCCGCTTGTTAATATATGAAGTTTGATTCATTGTGGCAGCCATTGAATAGTAATAAAATACATTTCCTCCCACAATGAGAACAGGTCCAAATACTGTGGAAGACAAGAGCTGTTGCTGAAATTTAACAGCTTTTTAATGTCCTGGAAGCAGTTTGGGTGGACCTGTGCCGGCTGGAGCCGCTGCAAAGAGGGTGGGTGCCATTTTGTCAGCACTGGATGCAGTTATAAAAGCTATCTTTGGGGCTTGGAATGATCCGCTGTTTGGAGAGGAAGCTTTTCCAGATCCTACATAGAGTTTCCCAGAATATAATAATCTAAATATTTTAATATCCCCGCAGGATATCATTTTGATGTAGTATTACTCCATGGACCTTGTTTGCATGTTGTGCTGTTTTTATAACAGTGGGTATTGTGTCCTCCTACAGACGAGGGCACTGCTCATGTTTCTTCGTTGGGGAATCCCTTCAACAGCAAATATATGTCTTCCCTATCCTGGTAGTCTCTTCAAACAGGAATGCCTATGCAGCAAAGACCTCTCTCAGTTTTTCCTCCTCACTGTGTAACTGTGAATGTGAGACTCGTGAGACTGGGTTGCAGTGAGGCCAGGAAAGGAGTAGCCTCCAAAACTTCTTTTTCTGCTGCAGCATAATGAGACTAGGGATGCTAATGACACAGGAGAAGAGCAGGCAAGTGGGAACGGAGCTCTCTAGCCCTGTGACTTACTCAAACAGTCACTTGGGGTGAAAAAGAGTCAGACATTGCTTCCAGTTACAGGGACTGTAATCCACGATTAACTGCCCCCATCCTCTGCAAAACAAACAAACAAACAAACTAAAAAAAAAAAAAAACCCAAGCCCCACAGTCCAGGATCAAGAACCAGATGCTTTTCCCCATGGGAATGCTCACCACTTTGATCTACTGTAAGGACTTTCCTGTCCCATGACCTTTCTGTGCTTGGCTATGCACAGCAACCACTTTAGAGAAGAGCACTTTTACCAGCCTCACCGGCTGTTTAAGGAAACTGGACCTCATCCCTACCTTCTACAGATGATATCTGCTCTGTTCCCAAGTGGATGAAGGCACGTACTCTGCAGGGGTGAGTAGGAATCCGGACACATTATGATGTTTAGAGTGAGATTCAGCTCCAATTTAACACACCAAAATGCAGCTGTCTAAGCAATAACCTGGTGGCCATGCTCCCAGTATGGTCAGTGGACCATACTGTCAATACAGGTAATTGAGCCAGGAGAACTATTGACCAGGCCAAATGTTGGTGTCTGTTGTAGGTGAACTCGCCTGACCCTGCCGACTGGACTGAGTAGGGGCAAGGTTCAGTTACCTAAATGCAGCTTTATTCTGGTGTTACGTGCTGCCTCCCTCCAGGAGGCTGAGGTCTTCCCTAAGCCCCACATCACACCAGCCAGCCCTATGTGGGTGTCTTGGCTAGCCTTTGGTGTCTCACATGGCACAAAGAGGTGATGCTGGGGAGCTTGAACTGGAATCTGACTCCCCACTGCTCACAGTCAGGGTCTGGGCATCTTGTTCACATCTTGACACTTAACATACTGCACTTAGCTTTAGGTATCACACCCTGCCAGCAAGATCTCACTGCTAGTGTTCCCCACTGGCAAACTCTTGGCAACTTCCCTGTCAGACTCTAGGTTTTTGGCTCATGGTGTCCTCAGCTGTCCAGACATGGCACCTAGAGCCCAGATGTCTCTGAACTCCAGATTTTGGCTCTAGCTCCTGGAATCACGACAGCAAGACAAAAAAACCCAAGCTTCAACTCTTCATGAGAGCAGAGCTTCAAGTGCGGGGCAGGCAGGGATGAATGGGGCAGTGCACAGGGTGTGGTGGAAGAGGTCTCCTTGCTTTACTCAGCAGACCTCTTGGCAGACTTGATTTTCTTTAATCACTGTCAAATGTGTTCTCTGTGAAATGTCTACAAATGATCCTTCGAATGTATAAACAGGTGGGGGTTTTTTGTTTAATAGACACACAGCTAGTAAAATAGTGATTGCTCATTCTGCTTAAGTGCTGGCAGGAGCTTGAATAGTTGGGAATAGCTGCTATAAAAGGTTTGAAGTCAGGATCCTCTGAGATTTTAAAACATGTCACCGAGTTTTTAACTAGTTTTAGTACGCTGTCTCTCCCTGCCCCCAATTGGTGGGCTTTGTATTTCAGGATCCTGCTGTGCATAAAAGATGTGCATTACCTAAAGGAAAATAAAACTGCCCTTTAGCAGATATATTGCTTTTCAAAGCAAATTGGTTTCACTATATTTGGAAGCCCATATGTGCTGAAAAAAATCCTTTGACTGAGAAGGGTTACTCAAAGCCCATAAAATATATGCACAGTAAATGTTCATGAGCTCAAAGCAGGGAGCTGTTCTGTTGAGCTGCAGCAGACATAACACAACAGCAGAACATTGTTTCTTCCTTTCCTTCACTTTTTGCTCATTACTATGCAAAGCCAGTGCTATCTAATGGTAGAAACAACATTTCCGGCTATATCCCTTCTGAGGTATTTACAAAACTAATACAGTGCAAATTAAGTAAATTCTGATGCTTCCCTCAGCTTTTCAGTTAACAGTTTTTAAAGGCTCCTGTTACGCTGCAGACCAGATTCACGAGTAGCACGTCCTTGTCAGGCACTCAGTTTGGGGCGCTCCTTGGGTACATACTTGTGTCTCACATTTTGCTTGAACCTTAGGAGACCAAGGAGAGTCCAAGGACAACCCTGGGCTACTGAGCTTCAGACAACTACCAGAGAGCTGGACCGTGCTACCACTGAGGAGCTCTTGGACCCCTCATGGTGAAAACATTTCCCAGAGCTGTAGCTGTCTCCCCAAGAGCCCTACCTGAATTGTCGTGCACTGTGCATCACAGCCTGGGGATGAAGCTGCCCTGCCTCTCTCAGGTACAGAGGGAGGTGGAGAGCTTTGTATTTGGGAGAGAGAGAAATGAGGGGGTGTGATTTCTCAAGGGAGATTGCTTAAAGATAAAGTCTTCACACGACAGATCAGGACTGCTCCTTTGCAGGCGCAAGGAGCTAGCTTGTGAGCCACACAATATGGTGATGAGGCAACATCCCACCTTTGCCCTACATTTTCTCCTGCCTCCGAAAGCATTCTAGTTCTTCTCTACACTGCTCCTTGACTGAGAAAGCGAGGGACAAGACCTTCCTCACCAGCTTCTGGGATAATCTCTTGCTGATACTGCCCTGGCCAGGTTTCCAGGGAAAACTCAGCTGTTTATGCCCTGCCCTTGCTTGTCCCTGCCCCTCTGAATTATTGGCTGAGGTGCTGAGACATGCTGTCCTCCCTTGCAGTTCAAACAGGGCTTTCTTACCAGCAAGCTACAGCTGAAGCTGTTCAGCTATCCTTTCTGGTTTCATCTGGAGCTGGTTAGGGACGAATATGGGTGAGTTGGCAGCTCTGAGTAGCTCCTGGGAGGAGGGAAGGTGAACAAGCTGCAGGGGAGTGGTAATATTTTGTCTTTGCAGGACTGCAGCAGGCAGAGCAAATAAGAATACTGCCCCAGAGGGGTAAGTTAAACCTGGGATAGCTGGGGAGGTTTAGCTGTCACAAACGTCTGCCTTGCCCCTCTCCTGGAAGCTGCCTCCCCAGCTGAATGATTCATGAACCACCTCAATTTACAGCTTGGCGTTAGCCACAGGAATTAAAATGAATGTGGGCTGGCTTTGATACATTAGGCTGTAAGTACAGCATTGCAGGGACAGATACACGTCCCAGTCAGGGTGTGCCTGATATAAGCAGGGATACCAACCTATGCGAGGAGTGTGAGGTGGGTCCTGAGAAGAAGAAACCCATCAGCCTTCCTAGTGCCACCCATGCCAGACATGTGCCACTAGCTTTACCACCCCCAAGCTATTTTTCCTGTGACAGTGTGAGAGAAACCACTGTGTGACCAATTCTCAAGACAGTGACCATAATCTGTTTAAAAAGCTGCATTCACAAGTTCTGTATCCCCAGAGGACCTTTCTTTAAGATTGAGTACACTCATACTAAACCCTGCATTTGAGCCCAAAGCAGAAAAGGAATAAAACTATGAATCTGCATCCATGTGATGCCCTCCACCTGTCCAAATACAATTTTTTCTCAAAAAAAAAAAAAAGTGATTGTGGAAAATCTTTTTAGATTATTTGATTCAAAACTTGTTCCCGCAGCAAGACTTGAATACTGTTTCTGTTTCTTTCTGGAAAGTTTTAAGAACCTGAGCTGCAAATGTATCTAAATATAATACCTCTCACAGGCAGTATTGGCTCACTCAGCCTGCTTTGCATCTCTCTGCTTTCATGCAAGCGTCATGGCCTGTAATCATGCTTACCAAGAGGCATGAACCGTTATCCGCACCGAGAGGCATGAACAATTACCCATATCACTTCCCCGCTACCTGAGATGATCTTGGGATAAATTTTATGGTTTTACTGGCCTAAAGATCTGTACAACAGAACTAGGGATAGCATGCGTGAGCTGAAGTAGGTGTTCCTCTTCAAAAATCTACATGTGGTTTGATCTGTCCGGTATGCCTTGGGTGGTCCGTCACTAAATGAATCTAGTTCGTTCATTTTGTGTATATAATGAGTGACTTCAAAACTTTAAAAGGCATTGGGAGAGCAGCCTGTGGGATTTCCTAGAACTGGGAGATAAACTAGGCAGTTTCAAACTACACTGAGCCGAAGAGAAAGGATAAAAGATGTCTTAAGAACTCCAAAAACCTAAAAAAGTAATAAAAGCTCCGATCTTCCTTTGTGAAATTATAAAGATAAAAACAAACAAACAAACAAACAAATAAAAAAAAAAAGAAAGCCTCTTCAGTGAATTGCATTTAGATCCAGCCAGTGTTGTGAATGATTCCAGGGCAGGTCCCATTGCACTGTTTTTCTTCCTCCCCCTTCCCCTGTTCCCTCCTCTGCCCTCTCCTCAGAGAGGCGTGCTGTGCCCTCTGCAAGCCAAGTGTGAAATAGCTGCCTTCAGTCATGTGTGACCTGCATCAGCCCTTCGGGAGTGTGGAGGGGAGGGAGTTTTTCCTCCTGATTGTTGAATGCATAAGGTCACAGGCAAGACCCATAAAGTGTGTTAGACAACTATATCGTCTCGTCTGCTGATGGTATGAAACCCACAAGTTCCCTCACACAAGTATTCAGAATCGTGCTGTCAGTGCCTCTGAGTTGCATGGATTTGCTCTGATCTAAAGTTGCATAATTTTAAAGCTGTGGTAAATACCTGCCTCAGTAATAACATGCTGCTAGGCTGGGGGAGTTGGAGCAGAAAATCCCCCGGGGGTTGCTGATGGCCAGCACCTTGCCCTCTGCAGCCCATGTTCTCCCATGGCTTGTTCAGGATAAAGTAGAAAAATGGGAATCCCCATCTCCTCAGTATAAACCTCGGTTTAGTGTCGTGTCCATGTCTGAACCATCTAAAACACACCACCTATTTTATTCTTTTGTATGCTTCTGGTGTACGATTGCTGAGATTGTGAGGAGAGGGTTATTTCTTGCTCAGGAGTGATCTAAAAAGAAAGTGGTGGTGGCTCTCCTATTACCAGTAGCTGCCCTCCCCAACGTGAGCTTTGCTAATATAAGCCAAATCTTGCAGCGACAGGGAGCTGAAGCAGCCCAACACCACATATACGAAACTGAAAAGTAAATGGAAATTGCAGCTTTGCTTTTATCATCCTGCAGGCAGCTGGATCTTTTTTGTCTCGGCTAGCAGAAGAACCCCACCTCTCTTCTCCCGCAATAGATCTGGAGGCTAAGAATAGACACAGCAAGTTCCTCTGACAGGCTTTAGTGCTGTCTCTTGAGAAAAAGCGGGCAATCAACGGTCCATCAAGTTAAGAATCTGAGGAGAGAAAGACAGCCCAGGAAGCAGAAGACCAGTGTATCGACTAACTGCCTTGTTCACCATTCGCTTCGGTGTCACCTGTTGCTGGAGTGGTTTTGTTTTTCTCTCCCGTGCTTGATTCCCTCAGTGTGCGATGCTTCCTTCACTACTTCCTCCCTCCCTCCTCCTCGAAACAGAAAGGAAAAATTAAGTTTAAAGCCATGCTTATCAGGGAGGCAGGGTTCAATTAGCTTAAAAAAATATCAATTTCGCGGTGCCCTAGAGACAGACATGGTGCAAAGGGGAGCACTTCCATAACAGCGGTTAGCATTTGCGCACTGCTGCGCGCATTCGAAGTGTGTTACTTTGACCTCAGCAATCAGCACAAGCCTCCTGCGACAGAGCTTGGAGACTATCGTGACCTCCACCTGGGACTGCTGACGTGGATTGTACTGCTAGTTTAAATAAGAAGACTAGTTATGGTTTATTCAATTGTAGAACACCTAGATCTAACAGCAGAAGCTAATTTTCATAGGAATGATTATGAGCCTGTGGAGCATTTTGCCATCTATGCTGTGTGAAAAACAGTGTGTAAAGACCAGCTGGTGGCTGCTGCTTAAATGCCAGTTGCTACTGTGTCTTCTTTTCCACCTGCAAAGCGGCCACCACATTTTTGAAGAATAATGAATGAAATTATTGCTTGACTTCACAAGAGCAAGGTGAGAATGGTCAGTAGTCTGCTTTTCCATAGGAATGTTGCCTAGGAAACGTCCTGTGGTAGCTGTATGTTTAGCAGGGACATAACAACTTTGTCTCTGAGGAAGCACGGCAACAAAAGGAAGGGATGAGGGGAGACAAAGCTCCCACTCTCCACCCTGTCCTTGCTCTCCCAGCAGTCAAGGCATACCACTTACTAACAGCTAGAGCTGCTAAAGGACCTTGGGATGTTCCTGGCCCTCACTACTACACTAATTGCTAAATTAAGGTTATCCAAACTTCTCTTTGTCTTTGGTCCAGCTTCAGAGGCACCTGACACCCAGTGGAGTAAGGCTATGATGGACCTACCTGTGCCACGGTGGGGGCGCAGTGACTGGGAATCTGAGGATGGCACTGACTCTGCTGCAAAATGCCTGTGTAGATATAGCTCTAATCCTCAAAACACCTTTCTGAGACAGTCGGATAGCATCATTAAAGAAGGAGAGGTGACAGAATCAGACAGTAATGAAGAACCTGTCAGTACCAAGACAGCAAGGGGAGAAGAGAAGAGAAGAGAAGAAAAGCTCTAGGGGAAACAGGACAGCCTGTGGGAGGGGGGGAAGCAAACCCCACTCTTACAAAAGAACAAGAGCTGTAATTAAAAGTGTACAGAAAACAAAGCACAGCAGTTTGGAAACATGTTGAAGTCAAGGTGATATTGTCAATAAGGAGGTGATAAGCCACATTTTGTTCCTTCACAAGAGCTGTCAGAAAGCTACCTGGTGAATCAGCAAGCAATTTTCATTATGACAAAACCTGGAAAAAAAAAAAAAAGGTTTTGTACACAAAGCCAGGAAAAACTGGAACTAGTGAATGAAGGACTTCAATACGAGCTGAAAATAACTAGATGTCAAAGCTAGCTAAAAATCTAGTGGTATGTGTAATGCCACGTACAATATTGATTTCCTGGAAAGAGAGGGTCAAGGACAGGTGACTCATAATTTCAGAATAAATACCCTTTTCTATCCAGCACTGCAATCACTGTAGCATCTCTGCATTTCCCATGAGTGCAAACACAATAATGCTATAAAGTGAATTTCTCTTTGCTGCTCAGAAGCACTCTTTTTGTTTGCCTGTTCATTTTTTTCTGGGTGTAATAGTTGTACATACATGTAATAGAAAATGAGAGACTGAGGTACTATTTAGAAAAACTGAGGCTCAAAAGTTAAGTTTTTAAATCCCAGGACCTGCGTTTTTTATTCATCGCAAAGACTTGGGCATCTTCTAGCACTATGTTTGTATTCATCCAGCTATGTGCGTTTATTTATCCAAGTCCAAGGTGCGCTGCATTGGGGTTATGCTCCTTGGGAACTCTGTGCTGGTATCAGAGCCAAAATCCAGCCAGAGCTTTCTCTACACTAGAGCTAGGGTCTTCTTCCAAGGCCAGTGATTGCTCCTGTCAAACCATATCATTCACCTTGAATACAAATGCAAGTGACAGGATGATGTTACGAACTTGCCCTATAATTGCTCCTATTAGTCCAAGAATCTTGACCTCCTGGACTTCAGAGGGATGCTTGGATTTTTTTTTAAACTATTTTTGCTATCATTATAATTTTACACTGTGGTCCTGGTTATGTTAGGCAGTCAGAGATGATCTTCAGACCATGGACTGACTTAGCAATGACTGGCATAGATGTTCTGACGAGGTGAAGCCTCTAGAGGAGATTTCTTCAAGTGATTCTACCTTCCTGCTCGCACAATTCACATCTGAACCCACTGTGGGAAGCAGGGATCCACCAGTACCTATTAAGCCTAAAATAAAAATGGAGACCACAATATGAATAGCCCATGTTATCCATATTTGCAGATATGACCCTTTCCAGGGGTCTCCCTTTCACCTCCAGACTCAGTCTTTGCAATAAAGACCTAGTTCAATGTGTACATTTCTGGACTGCCTGGGAGGTCCTGAAACCATCCCAGGAACAAACAGACTGTCTACATATATGGGCAATGAGTTTAGCTTTACGTAGCACAGGCATCAGAGGAGAGTCCTTGTGCTTGTGAAGGTCGTTTAACTTTCAGCAGTTACTATCCAAATATGGTGATGGTGGGAATACCCTTTCTAGGGAAGAACTTCAATAAGGAGCCCTCAAAGAGTCCCACGCAGAGACTCTGTTGGTATGAACTGGCACAGAGCCACTCCAGCAACTGCCCTATTGAGAGTGGTAATGAGGTTTCTCTTTTGCTTCAGTCTGTACTTTTACACTAGTTGTCACAGCACAGCAGAACGGTATGGGAGCTGTGCTTGCCAGCAAAAGTATAAGCTTTTATCAGGTCATCTCTCCTTTCCTGTAATATCTCTGACAGGCTAAGGCTGTCTGCAGTGTTTTGCCATGCTCTCCTTGGAAGGATGTTTGTCACCTGCCTCTCTCAATTCCAACAGTTTCTTCTGTTACTCAATGTCTTGCCTTGCATCTAGTGATGTTTCTTGTCATACACATTGGCACACCCAGTTTAATCTGCCATTGCTGCCAAAGTGCCATCTTCATAGTTACTCCATTTGTTCACTTTCTACATGAAACAAATTGTTCATTCAAAATATCATTCATACATTAATTTTCCAAACACATGCAGGGTGTGCACATCAGCTGCAAAATGCTCTTCTGAGAACAGCTTGCCATTTTTGACCGAAGAAGAGTTACATATTACATGACGCATAGACCATGTCAAGTAACACCTCTAGAGCAGGGAATGAGGAGCTCTTCCCTTGTGGCAGACCAGAAAGACCTTTTGTGGGCTACAGACTAACACATACTTCAGTGATGTGAGAATGGATGTGATGGATAAGACCAAAAGACCATTCAGCTCTTTTTGAATATGCCCAAGAAAAGGCCATAAGAAATGAGAAATATACTGTGAAGATTTTACATGATATATTTTCTGAGCTTCCAACAACTCCTGGTTTAAGGAAAATAGTAATAAATGGCAAATGTTCAGAAGACATTTGCTGGATAAGGGGTGGACTGGAGGGAAACACAAAACAAAAGTAACACGGTACAGGTAATTTGTAATGAAGACATAGGCTGCATCCAGTCTTTGGGAAGATAGGTTTTCACACTTGTAACAGACAGTAAAATCATATTTGAATAAAACAACTTACTAGGGAAGTGTTATCAGCTGAAGGGCAAATCCCTTTGACTGTTACTGTCTCCTCTGCCTGGCTACTACAGACTTGACAGAGGGACAGGAACTGTGAATTACCGGTAGCAAAGTTTCTTGAGGAGGGGCTAAGCTGTGTTGAATTTAGTGCATAAGAACAGATGTAATGAGCAATGAGTTTCTGTCATCTTGTGGATGCACATGTTAGGGAAAGGGGGAGAAAGGGAAAGGGAGAAAAGTGAGGTTAGCAGTTGACATGAATAAGTATGACTCTACCGGCTTTGACAGAGCTCTAGGAGAGCTCTCCTGAGTTATCCTGCCTGTGTCACCCATGTATGTAAGAAGCAGGGTTAGTAACTGAGGTTGTATAAAGAGATAAAATAACTTTATATGGATAATTGTACAGACTGATATCTATAACTGCTATTTTCTGACAAGGAAGGAGACCCATGCATCCGTCAATTGGTTCAGTTCAGTTCAATTACCATCAACTATATATGAAGTCTGACCTTAGGATGGTGTAGGATGCTGGCTTCACTGGAGCTCTGCCAACTGTTTTAAATGGCAAACAAACAGAAGCAGTCGTAAAATGAGGTTGCAGATTTTGGTGAGATTAGAGTGAATGATCCAAGCTGCTTTTTTTCAGTAGAAATCCCAACTAGCTTGCTTCTGAAATTCCCAGTACTTTGTGACCTGAGGGTGTTGAGACACCTAACACCTGAAAGTGATGGGGTCATGTATTATCTGAATCTGTCTGAACCTGAGGAAAAGTATCAGTTCAGGGTGAAATTCATTCATTCATGGGAATGTGCATTGAATCAACTTGGGTTTTTTTCTGTTTTTAATTGCCAAAGCTGCCATTTACTGACCAGAAAGGAGCATATCACCCTGTTACTCCTTGACGTCCCATATCTCCAGGACACTCAACCATTTCTGCAAGAAGATGTTGAAAAATATTCCAAAACAAGACTTTTTGGATGATTTCCCAAAAGCCCCAAATACAATCATAATGTTCTTCGAGTTATCATAAGCATTGATTTCACCTTAATTTTAAATGGGCTTACTATGACAGTAAAACATTTTAACTTTACTTGTTCAATAGCAATATTTTTACAGAAAACTGTCTAATTAGCTTGTGTGTTTTCCATTTTCTGCTTTAATGGTGATAAATAACATTTCATTCAGGCCAAAATTAACATCATCACAGAATTATGCTGAAGAAACCACTATTTTACCTTTGAACTCAACTATTTTTTTCTCAATGAAGATGAAACATATTTCTGTCTGAGATACTGGGTCATATCCTCAAGTAAAGCCACACGCATTGAGTTTAAGGGAGGAAAATGCTAACAGCTTTTATGTTCCCATAGTCAATTTGACAGGGGCAAATAACTCATTTTTTATGGGAAAAGGCTGCGTTTGGAGTAAATCTTTGCTTCTGAGTGATGATAAATGAAAGGCTGATGTGATGATCATACTTGATAGTGTTTGGGGAAAATGATGATGCATCTGTCTGTTTGATGGATTCCCATTCTAGCCATAGCTGGTGATATAGGATCCTGGGAATACTATTGCAATTTTTTTCCAAAATTCTTTCCCAGTAAACAATTCTTCATCATGAGAGCAATATATCAAAATTAGTCAGGCGTGTGTGGGAGTACATGTGTGTTTGTATGTGAGTATGAAAGAGCAATTTTGGATTTAAAAAAAAAAAAGGGCAAATTCCTAACGGACTATAAATCCTGTACTGGTTAAAATGAAATTCTAGGCCCTTTGCCTGGAAGATGGCAAAAAGTATTCAACAGACTGCCTTGAGAAGCACCTTGAAGCAGAGTTTTCTGCATCCCATGGTGTGGACCATGTTCTGCTGTGCTCTGGTGTGGCAGACCAAAAAGCCAATGAATGCAGCAGTCATCACAGTCACCCTAGGCTATTCATATTGATTTTAAATTTGAAATATTTTAATCTGTACCTTCAAATTCAAGTAGGCTGTGCGTTATGGAAGATGGGAGAACTAGAAGTCTGGGGAAGTTGAAGAGGTTTTGGGAAAAATAAGATGCACAGGAGAATAAAGCAGTTGGAGATTTTCAGACAAGCAAATTGCTATATGTTTTGATGAAAACTGTTTGTCCTGAAATGATTAACATTGGTAATTAAATTGTTGCTTTTAGATTTCAGGATTAATAGTTGATGGAGGTGAATGGGAAAAGTCACACCTCTCAGGTCTTTTGCTCCAGGCTGTTCAAGATAACCACAAAAGTTAACACCTACTACCATGAGCAGCAGTAGTACTATGGCCTGGGTTCCTCTGCTTTGCATCTGCAGTCAAATGCTCTAATACTTAATAGGGTCTGAGAGCAGAAGGAGGCTCTGCACATTTGGAGGCAATTGTAGCCCTCCAAACATGCCTCTCTAGTGTGGCTCCTCTGCTACCTGGTCAGTGGCAGGTGCATACTGCAGCCTTTTCACCCATGGCGTCATTTAGAGCATCTCTCTCTCTCTGAGCCAGCCACCGATTTTGGGGAAATTGGTAGAAACATCATTTTTTGTATGCTTGTCCTTATGTTAAATTTGGACATTGTCCCAAGTCTAAAATTTGTTAGATTCGAGTAAATAGATATTTAATGTACTTAAATGCACACAAGAAACTTTGTTTGCTCAGAAAGCAGGGTAAATTACAGAGCAGCTTTTCAGATAGCATCAGTATGTGCCCATGCCAGTTTGTTTCAGCTGAGGTTTAGGGCTGTGCCTGTTCCCTGCTGAAGGCTTTAACACCAGATCATAAACCCATCGCTGTCAGACAGGCGCAGCCCTGCCGTGAGGACGGTGGAGTGCATGGCAACTTTATAACCTTTGATAACACCTTTCTGAGCCTAGGGTACATTTTGGAGTTTTGTTTGGGATTCAGGGTTGGAAAAACCCTTCTGCCTTGGTGCACCTGCCGCTTAGCGCCTGTGTCCTGTTATTTCGGTTTACTACTAACCTTTTCCTCCCCCGCCCCCTTTTTTACAAAACCTACGGAACAAATCAGCTAATTGGGAAAGAAGTGACTACAGTGCTGAATCATACCCATCAATAGCTTTGTTAACAAACCTGCAAATGGAAAACCACTATTACAGCTGATGGTCAACAAGGAACAAAATAACTCTGCTTGATATTCAGATCTGCAGCTAAACTAACAGAAGTGGCAGTGGGGTCAAAACAAGATACTTCCATTTCCAGATTCACTCAACTGATGCACTGTATTGATTGATAAAGAAAGAATGCCTTTTTTGAAGCTACTTCTTAGGCACTAGCAAAATTCAAGCAAAAAATCTTTCGAAGTCATGCACAGCTCACCGCAAAATCCTTTCACAAGCTAAGAGGACATCACTGGGTCAGCGTAAAGATCCATTACTTGAGCTTTCTCCACCTATTAGTCACTGTGAAGAGGAGGTGAAAATGACCTGTGTCTTGCCTTCTAGACCACAGAGGTAAAATTTCGTCACTTTTAGATATGCATTCCCAAAGCAAGTATTAAGTAATGCAATATTCAGAGCAGCAACACTTAACATTTAAGCCTCATTGAATTCACACCTGCTGCACCAGGTACCTGGTGTTACACACACCAGGCAAGAGGGCTAGGTACCACAGTGCACATTTCACAGCAGCTGGCACACTGTGGGGAAAATTGCCTTTCCTGGTCAGAAGAAAGGACCGAGGAACAGAGTTTTCTATGTTTTGTCCCTCAGGAATAAGTTTAGAGCCACCTCAGGTCAACCAGAGAGTGCCTGTTACCAACTGGGAGGCTGAATATTTGTATCCTCTTGCTTATAGTTTTCTTTTTTAAAGACTGAGGTAGTGGCAGTCCTTTCTAGCAGTGGGTGGAGACCACCCTGAGCAGCACTGGGCTGCTCGGCGTTCAGTCCCACTGCTGGCTAAACATCCCTTCAGGGTGGGAGAAGGGGAGGTAGGAAAGGGAAAGAAAAGGATGCTACTGTCGTTAATTTAATGCCTACTTGCCATTAATACCTACTCAGAGCAGCAAGGGCTTTTCCTCTCACTGGGATATTTTGGCGGGCGTGTCTATTTTGTGACTATGGATCGTATGTCAGGTTATGTTGGGGACCAGCCCAGTGTTTTTAGGACTTAACTAGCTGTCTGTTTGCATTCCAGCTGTAGAAATTTAGGATTAGGTGGGAATTTGTGGAGTGTCAAAATGTTAAATATAGGAACTCAAAAGTTCCTGAAAAGCTTATTTCAGTAGCCTGATGCACTCTGTTATTTTTAGGCACATTGACTATGGTCTGTCTTTTATTGTCTACTAACTGTTGCTCTAGGTGAATTAGAATTGCATGAGTCCCATATTCATATGTTTTCAGATAGGTTGAGATGTCATATGGATGGTGTTGTGGATGGAGTGATGCACTTCACTCATAAGAGATAAGCAGCAGTATATTTATCGATATAAAACAGCGATTTAGCAAAGTTTGATAGTAAATGCGACAGTGGTTTAACAGGATTCAGTGGCAAGGTACACTTGGTTATTTACAGCATAGAGGACAAGGTCAAACAAAACTGTCAGGGAGACCCTCCTGTTGAATCACGAGGTCAGAGAGGACCCCCTTGCTTTCTAAACTCCTACTCAGAGGAGTCTAGGTGCAGCTGGATCCAGCCCTAGTCTCAGACTTGGCCAATGGTTCATGTCTAAAGTATTATTTGTGCATAATCACTCTAAGATAGGACGAGTGATAGGACGAGAGGTAATGGGTTCAAGTTAAGCCAG
>RSEF01000001.1:1012557-1024639 GCA_003993805.1 Himantopus leucocephalus | reverse complement strand
TGGCACTACCCTACTGTGTTGGGTAGATTTAACAAAAAACACTTCAGTATCATGATGGTACCTCTGATACTAAACCTGAAGGCTATGAGGCATTTGCAGCCACCCCAATGGCTGAGTCCAGCCCCATGTCCCATTTTCTTATTATGGTCTTTTTGCACAAGTTATTAACTTGATTCAGAGTGAATTAAGATGACACCTCTGAGCTGTGGGCACCTACCATGTGAGGCAGTGCATCACCAGAGCCTCACATGTGGTTTATGTGAATGCAATCAGGATTTCTGAAGGGAAAGTGACTTCCTCTATTAACTACAAAGGATTTCAAGGTTGGCTTTTTAAATGCATAAAGGTTAGGTTTACTCAGCTCTTCTTTGTGTCATTTCATTGAATAGCAAAATAAATAAATAAATAAATCTTGGATTAAATGATGTAGCAAATAAATGTTTAAACTAATTGAAACATCCAGCAAGTGAAAACAAAAAAAGTAGCCTAGGCTGAAATAAATCCTCCACTCCTTTCACCACCATATTGCACACTAGTCCTTGTTGAACTGCCTTTTTGATATTTCTATATATTTTATTCTTCACCACCATCTNGTAGCCTAGGCTGAAATAAATCCTCCGCTCCTTTCACCACCATATTGCACACTAGTCCTTGTTGAATTGCCTTTTTGATATTTCTATATATTTTATTCTTCACCACCATCTCTACTCTATTTCCCTTCATCTGTGCATAATGCCTAATTCATCATTGGTTGCATTTGCATTCATCCAGCAAGAGGTCAAACCCTTAGTCTGCTCCTTGGAACAGAAAGGTTTATCTTCTTTACATGTGCACATTTTTTCTCCAAAGAGGGAATAAATAGACAACAGGACGTTTAAAAGAGTGCAGCATTTAGAGGACAACTCCTCACTAGTTTGGGCTTTAACTAAAAAAAAAAATTATAAACCTGAAACATATTTTCAAAACATGTTAATATGACTACGAGGGGCTCTCCTTTTGTTGTACTGGATCTAAATGGAATTCACGTATGACCCTTGAGAGAAGAGGTTGTCACCTACTATGTGGCTATTCACCAGCCTCCCCAGTAAAGTGCCTTGTGAGTTATGTGGTACAAAAGAGGTGTCTTCCTCTTTTTAATTTGTTCTTGGTAAGATAGTCAATAGTCTTGCAGATCTTCATCTGTTTCTGCAACATAAAGTTTAATAAAAATTTTAAAAAAATATTGTTTGTGTATTACAGAACTTTGGGTGTGGTTTTACATAATATTTCTCAGCACTGTAAATTTGACTGCAAACATAAAATTTTGGACTGATTCCTACTTCAGTGCTCAAGGAGAGTGAGGTACTTAAGAAGTTTATATATAAATATTAGGCTTCGAAATCTCTGCCCTTAAAAGGACTTCTGCAGTGCTGGGGGAGGCTGTTTATTTCCTTCTAGGTATATACAGCCATGGATTCTCTCCAAAGACCTGGTACCAACTCTAGATAGTTCCTTTCTTGCACAAAACCCAGCAGCAAAGAGGAGATACTGGTGCTTAGAGATTTCGCCTAAGAAAATGGAATTTCATCTCATCTGTGACATATGCAGAATTCAGCCTTAACTCCAGAGAAGTTAGAGGGATTTGGGCCTGGGTATCCCACATCACAGTGTTAATTGGTCTCTGATCACTGGGCAGACAGAAAACCTGACTAGCCTGTGTTTCCAGTAGGGTCCAATGCTGCAGTTGCTCCAATACAACTATCACTAAAGAAAGCCTTGTTTATAACCCGTCTGCTGGGACATGGCTTGTTGCGTGCATGGGAAGTGGAAGACATTTATGCTGGTGGGAAGTGGCCCTACCTGAGTCCATGGGATCCTGAGTAGGATCTCATTTTTGTCCAAATCTGGACTTTTCTAAATTTTTCAGTTTGGCAACCAAATATCTTTTTAGTTGTTTTTCTTGTATAAATAACCCTTGGGTGCTCCATAGTCCAGCACTTTTTAAGGTGGCAGAAAAGAATAAACAGAAGCTAATCAGTAATGTTGGAGGCCAAAGCACACAGCGGGTAAACAGAAGTCCGGGAGGACCGTACTGGAGGGACAGTTCAGGTACCGAGATGTTTTGATGGGAGGGAGTCAGAAGGCAGGTGGCTTCTGAACCTCTGTTTTGTGAGGTCAGACAGGGCTCTCATTTATCATGGTTTAGGATGCTTTATCTAGAGGACAGCAGTTTCAATTTTTACCTGTGCCCTTGCCTCCTTTCCTCTCTGCTACAGCCTGGGTACAGCCCACGTAATATTGTGTTACTTCACAGCAATTCAGTAGACCTGACTGTACTTATGCAGCAGCAGAAGTCTCACAAAACGCTCCCATATTACCTAAAATTACATTTTCTGTAATCTAGCATGAAAGGAGAGACTTCCTAAATTATCTTCACTTTTGACAGAACACCTTGCAGCTTTCAGAAAGGTGCAGAATAATACAAAATTCACAGCCAGTTCAAAATCAGAGACCATTAATATATACCTGTTCTGAGATTGATTTCGCAGAACAGCTAAGAGAGCGATCGTTCCTCCTGGATATTCGCACACAAGGGAACTCTCAAAAGACAGAGAAAGAGATTGGCAAATCACTGAAGACAGAATGGATATGGGCAGATTAAGCTTGAACTACCTGCTTACAACTTTGAAACAACAATATGCGTCCTGGATGTAGCTCATCCTAATGTGGGGATCCAAGAGCCACATTGACTTGTTTCTGAAGGATGTAGTTTGAATTTTTTTTTGCAGCTAAGTGTCACTGACTAATGAAAATATATTGGCACAATACTTGCAGGTTATTGTTCCATGTGACTGTACTACTTAGTTTGGAATTTGTAAGCAGGACATGACTGAAAGCAATATGAGTGCACTCAGCTATTAAAATATTCAAAATATATCATGCTATATTTATTGGAAACAAAGCCTGACAAGATTATGTGTATACTAGGAACTGATAATGAAACATTGCATTGCATGGGCACTGGCAGTGTCAGCAACAGAGAAATTACAAACCTTAAATATTTATATAGTAAAATGAAATGCAGCTATTAATGCTTCCAAGAAGCATGCACTGCAGTGCTATAGATAGACATGAAGAATAGAGTTTTGGAATATCTCTAACAGGCCGATTTATCATTTTTACAGAATAAGTCTATGTCTGTGGAAACAGTCTTAAGGAAATTAGAAAAAGAGTGGCAAAGAACCAACGAGGTCTGAACACAAAAAATGTATCTTCCTGAGGGCTTAAATACACAATGGAAAAATGGATGTCATAAGTAATCCGTTTTTCTGGATTGCTGATTTATTTATGTTGATTTAAACACAGTATGTACACATATTTCTTTAAAATGCTATGGAAGTCAACGGTATTTATAGTCCTTCAAAAGATCATACACAATTTTCTTATGATTAGTTTAATTCTTGGAAAAAACACCACTTCAATGTTTATTATTTTTGGTGTGAGAAGACTGAGTAATAAACAGAATAGCCCTTAAACATAGTTGCTGGTGCTTAATCCCTGTTACCTTTTTATTGTCATCGCTGGAAGAAATCCTGAAGTCCTGTGTAGAACACGGAAAAGAAACCCCAGGAGGATTTAGGATCTAGGCCCATTATGCCATTTGCTTTCGCAGCCTGATGGAGCAAAGCTTCCTGGTGCAGTCCCAACTTCATCAACAGCTATAATCCCAAGGACTACAGGAGGGCTGGAATTTCACTTTACTTATTCCCCAAATGGGATGAAACTGTGTTGATTTCTGTGCAGCGATGAGAAAAAACTGCTCTTTTCAACACCAAAGTTAGTAATTTAAAGTCCTGGAAAGCTATGTGTATCAATTTGGATTGTTTTCACGTGTCTTGCCTAAGCTGCTGGTGTAAAATTGTAGTATTTTTGAGAGACAAGAAGGGCTAAGGAGATGGTGTGGAGTACTGGGTTTCAGCTCCCATTCCCTGGATTTATTTTCTTGTTGTTGTTGTTGTTGTTGTTGTTGTTGTTGTTTAGCATAAGCTCATTTAAACCACCTGGAAAGGTAAACTGGGAAAACGTCTCCTCCCTTCTAAGTGAGGCTGTGAGTAATGGCCACAGCAGTGTAAATAAGACTAATTGCCAGCTGGGGCTGCCTTCCTCTGCTATTGCCCTGTAAAGTCTGGTACCAGGAGAGCATCCAGCTGAGACCTAACCCAACAAAATGAAGCAGTGCTCAGTCTGAGGCCAGAAGAGATCCTTGAACATCTCACCGCCCAACTGAGTGAACTTGAGTGTCAGCTCAGACGAGGAAGGGATTGCGTACCACTGTGGTACGCTCAGGTTACATCAGCTTAAATTGCTGGGGAAGCACAAATTTGGTGCTCATACAGCTATGACAGACCCTCTAGTGATTGTTGCCTCCTTAGCTCAGCTTCAGCAGAAGCATCCGTGTGGTAACCAGGATTAATATCAAAATCTAATCCTTTGGTATAAACAATGTACACAAAATACTATATTCCCCCTCCTGCCCCGTCACTGTATCTCTTTGCTCTGAAAAAGCATTGACAAAAGAAGAGGACATGTGCAAGTTTTTTCCTCAGTTATTTTCCATTTAATACATTTGTCAAAATGTACCTTTTCCATTGAATTTCATCGTGACAGACATCAGATCCTTTCTGAAGGCTATGGAAGAATAAATCTAGCATGCTGCAAACTGATGATGCACCCACACTTGCATGACATGGTCCTGAGGCTGCCCAGGCTCTGGGTCTCCATGCTGGCAGAAGGGGAGGACGCAGTTTGATCTGTTGATTTTAAGACAAGCATGTTCTGTGCTTAAAACCACAGTCACGGTTTCTGAACGATAATCTATTAGGAAGTGGATTAAAACAACATTGTATGTCTCATACACCATCAAAGAGCTGCTGGGACCTATGTATATGCAGTGGTCCTCAGGTCTTCAGAGTTTTAGTCAGGCCTAGAAGGTTATTTGAAAGTGAAAAGACTTGTATTGGGTTTCACAGCCTCTGGGCAGAATTAGTCTGTCATTAAATCCCTGCCCTTTATTTAACTATGAGCTTCAAGACTCGAAAAAAATACAGACTTTTTTTCTTATACAGGCATGGAAAAGCTAATTCTAAGCTTAGTCCCTGTGACATTATAGGCAAAGAAACATGAATTCAGGTTAATATAACTATATAGTGCCTAAATTGCATATTTTTGCTTCTTATCTTACAAATATTGTGGCACCTTGCTTTGGTTTATCTTGGTGGATGATGGCCATTTACAATTCTGAGTGTAGATGCTCCTTATAAGATGAAATAGTCATTCTGTGTGTCCACCTCAAAGTTGTTGTGCAACAAGAGAAATATTATAGTACTAAAAAAACTGAAACAGTACTAGCAATATAGCTCTAGATAATTTGGCTGATTCCAAATTTTAGGCTTAACCATCCCTTAGCTTTCACATTTGAACTCAGCTTGCGGATATTTTGCAGCCTGGATCTGTCTCTACTGTCTGCTCTTCTACAATCCAAGTGATCCACTTGATTAAACTAAGCATTAAGCAGAGAAATCCAAGGGATTCAGATGACTTTATGGTCAGAAAATACCACAGTACTCAAACGGAAAAGATGCAGTAATTGTTTCTATTGCAAAAAAGGGCATAAGTCTCATCCTCTAACCTTAGTAAATGGGAAGGCCCAGATAGAAAGGAAAAATATATTTACGTTATGCATATTCTTCATGTATAAATGACTCTCTATGGGAAATAGTGTGGTAGAACTTGTCATGAATACTTTAGTGCCTTTTGTGAATTTGCCGTCAAATGTCTGTTTCATTTTAAGAAAAATCCTTCTTGGTTGAATGTGTCCCAGCAGGTTTGCCTGATCCTGGACTGGCATTTCCTTTTTGCTATTAAAGTGAAATATTAAATTACAAGTAAATTTGCAGTCTATAGTGATATCAATATATTATTTGATACACATAAGCATTTCCAGACCTCAGGGAAACAGGTCTCTGCACTCTCAAAGGTCTAAGCGTTCCAATACAAACAAGAGTGTCAGCAACTGCATTTTAACCCTGCTACCTAATGGCCAGTGGTAGGAGGAAGTGGAAGGGTCTTTCACATCCCACGTTTTACATCACAGCTAAATCCAATACGAGCAATGGAATATTCGTGCATATTTTAAGACTTGCCACCACCCTGTGGAGAATTTAGAGTTTATTAAGTAATGGTTCATTGCAAGAAAAATATGGCATTTCATAGCAGATGTTGTCTTTCTCCAGAATTTTTCTTTTTTTTTTTTTTTTGTGAGNACATAAAAAAACCCTTTTTCAAATTGGATCAGGACATTTTCAAAGGGAAAAAAAAATTAGGATAGGAATAATCTTAAACCCTAGCCAATATTTATTCTGACAGCATATTTCAAAACAGCACTGCATACACGTATGTAGAAAAGCAAATGATATTTTCTTATCCTTTACTTTCATGATGAAAATGAATAGATTACTGACATGTTGTTCATCAATCAGAGAATAAAATACTGTAATCAATATAAAGCAATAAGGAGAGTTTTATAGGACAATTTATTATACAGTGTGATAACTTTGACAGGCATAATGAATGTTGTTTTACTGTACTGCCCAATGCCATCAACGAACACATCAAAAAAGGGGCAAGGAATACAAAATTTGAGATGGATTTTCATTACCTTCCTGATATTTTATAAATATATCTATCTTATGACCCACCTCTCACATTTCTCTTTACTGTTAAAGAGCTGAGCTCTCTCTCTTTAGTTTTATAAGGATTAAAATTATCCTCAGTACCTGGTGTTGGTAGCTTTATTATGGCATTACAATATTTACACCACCTGACGTCTATAATTTTATGTTGTACAGAGGGCAATTATTTTCTGTTCTGCTGAGCTTGTTCGACAAAACATGATGCTTTAACGCCATTTTGGTGCAGTCAGTGGAGAGGAAGAAAACACACATACAGCGATGCTTGTCTAAGGAGCTGAACAGAGCTACATGGTAATGACAATGAAGCTCTTCCTTGCTGTAATGTGTACTGTGCTTTTCCTCAGGGAGTGATTTCAATTCCATACAGAGATTTTCTAAACCCTTGCTTACTAGGGTGGTTGGCTTAAGCTTGCTTCCAGGATATGATTGTAACAACACTACACAAACACAAAAATCCCTCAAATACAGAGTAATATTTTCTAGAGATCTTGAGTTACTATGGAACATTTTAAGATGGCTTAGACACTTTGGGCTAAATTTTTAATGGCATTTATGGACCTCTGTGACGGCTCTTAGTCAAAGTATTTGACTGTGTTTGCTCCTTCAGCTCCCATTGCTTCTGCTTCCAACACATACCTTTGCTTGCCCTAACCAGCACCTGCCAGGGCCAGTTTTCTCGGCCCTCATTTTCCAGCCAAATTTAACAAAGCTGACAATGAGCAGTAAACATTTATGTAACATCAGATTTCAAATCCATTATGTGCACAAGCTTTCTAACCGAGCTTTTTACCCATAGCCTAAGAGCTCTTCAGGGACACTGCCTGAACATCTCTTGGAGATGTCCCGCCCTTCTCCCATTTGGCAGAGATAGAGCCATTTGTGCTGCAGTTCCACAAATCAGACTCATCTACATTAGTTTTCTGTGGGTTTTGTTGTGGGGTTTTTGTTTTGGTTTGGTTTGGGGTTTTGGTGGTGGTTTTTTTTTTTTTTGCATTTGACACCTATAAGGAAAATAATGGTTTCAATCTCTTTATCCCCTTCCTTTTGGGAGCTGGAGGAAGTCAGACATTCCTCTTTGCACGACACCCATCAGAGGTAGCAAACAAAGTGCCACAAGGAACCATTTCGGAATAGCGCGGTGGTTTTTAAGCACGGATTACTATTAGAGGTACACATTACCTCGTTATTTTTCTTTAACAATGTGAGGTTTCAAAGCAAACTGATGAATTCTATGTCACTTTCTATAAATCCATGCCTCATCCTCCCTGGGTTTTCACCTATTTACTTCCCTCTGTGGTGTCCAGCATGACAGTGTCTTTGATGTTGTACAAATATGAGCGCATTTTGTTCTTGGTTGTTTTGCAATGGAACAGGGCAGAGACAGATAAAAAATTAGCAGCCCAGATCATGCTATGAATGACCCTTACATTTCAAATATCTTCACAAAATCAATTACCTGTCTTGCATACTTTGGACACACAAGAGAAGACAGAAAGATCATCTAAGTCTCTCAACTTAACTTGTTGGCATATTTCTATTTATTTATAAACTTCTGTCCCTGAAACTCAATACAGTTCAGTAAGAGCCACTTCTTTCTACCTGATCATGTTATTCCTCGTCTTTCTGCCAATAGTATTCTGTGAAGAGAGCTCTAAATGCAAGATCCATTTGAAAAGAAAGATGAATCAAACCTTTCAGTGTTAGCACCTTTATTTTGCTCCTGTTAAAAGGGCTTAGGTAATTTTTGTTTTTTTCTCTCTCCTTGAAACCTTAGAATAACTTTCACTAGTGCTTCCTTGTGATTCATATAATTCAGAAATCGGTTATGATCTGTTGTACTGCTTCAGAAAAAATAATTTCTGCCTGCTAAAGAAACAGGAGACTGGGTGCAGAAATGTGGATATGCAGGCAGACACTTCTATTAGATAATATTTTCATTTATAGGGTTTATATTTTCATCACAGTTGTTGGTTAATGAATCATTTGGAAACAAGACATACGTTGTTTGAATCAATACCATTGTTGTAAATGTCCACCTACTAATTCAGCCAGTAATTTTCAGTGGATGCATTGTTCATGACTGATTTGCTTTGCATGCTGAGGCTAGTTATCTATGTTAAATGCAGTCATTTCCTTTTTATGAGTAAAAGATCGAAACGTTTTAAACAGAACAGTAAAGAATAATGAACTTCAGGTATCAGATGTGGATCAATACCTGCAATTTAGTAAATTAGACAACTGAGACATACTTACTAGCCCATGACCATGGTACAAATACTTGTGATTAATCAATATTTTAAGCCTTTTTAGTCAGAGAGAGCTGGGGTCTTATACATGAGAATATGCATACATTGATTCTTTCATCATTTACCATATCTGATAGGTTTAAACTGTAAAGTTATGGTAAAGGAACAAACTAGTTTTTCACAGGATCTCTGTCTCAGTGGTTTAAAATAGACTGTGCTCGCTTATGGGCAGTTATTCAGCATCTTACTTTTCCTTTATTGTTCAGTGTATATTCCACACCTTATTTATTGCACACAATACAGTCTTACTTTCAAGATAGATTTACCTGTGACCTCACAGCTTCTCTATGGCTTTGATACCTAGTTTTGCGGCCCCATAGATGTTTCCATAGGCCCTCAACTCTTCCATACAGAAGATTTTCATCTACGTGGACCCAGAATAGCAAGAGGTACAAATCATCCGGTAGAGCTGACTTCTGCTCATAATTATTTCCCAATCTATTAATGGTTGTGCCATCTGAAAACAGTACCAGCAATGATTCATATTTTCTTCCATGTCACAGATGAGAATATTAAGCAGCACTGAGCTAAAAACAGATCTCTGGGTGATTTGACTGATAACAATAATTTCAGCTGGTGATTTTTTCAGTTAATCCTGTAATTTGAGATGTATCATCAAGTCAGTTTACAATCCATTTACAAAGGGTTACATTTTATTGTATATAATGCTATTATTTTAAGCAAATAATATTAGGTCAAATACTTTTAGAAATCTGCTGATATCTATCCTTTCTACCAATTAAGGTCTCCATCTCTCAGAGAGCTTTTGGAGAAGTGTTGCCTTTGAAAACCAAATTATAAACTACAATTTTTATTGAGACTGTTGTCAAAGTGATGACATAATCATAATTGAAAAACACCCAAAAGAAAATTTAAAGCATAAAAAGCATGAAAATGAAGTTCAAAAGCTATTCAAGTATTTAGTTTTATTTTTCTTTATCGCCCCAAAAAATTATTTTCTAGAGCTCTCTTCCCAGAAAAGCAGATATTTTACGTTTGTTCTGCAACCAGGCAAAAAGGAGGATTTATGATCAATTTTGAGAAAGTTTATGAAAAAAACCAAATATCCATGACAAAACAGGGAATTGTGCCATAAAAGGTCAAACAAGAAAAGATAATTGATCTACTCAATTATGCGTTAATAGACCTCTTCAACAAAGTCCTTTGCAATTGTCCCGTGAGTATTATTGGCTTCTGGGGCTCACCTAGTTTATCAAGAACTGGCTCAGATAAAGGAAGAAGAGATTTGCGGTCTCTCAAGCTATTCTGAGAAGCCATTTGCTTAGTTTTTCTGACATGAATATACGCAATACTCCTTGAGTGATTTCTGTCCGGAGCTGCATATCAAGGTCAAGGTTGCTTGAATCTCAACTCTGGGCTGCTTAAGATCCTCAAGACTGTGGTGCCTCACCTCCGCCTTGAGAATAAGTGAGAAGTCTTTACCATATTACAGAGATAGTGTCTATCTTCCTGCTCCTGACACCTTGGCTCTTGTCCTATCTTCCTCTCTCCATTTCAAAGAGTGGCCATGCCAGCCTCCTTGGAAAGGCACATAGAGAAAAGGGAGCAGTAGCAGCAGACTTCTAGTTTATGGGACGTGCAACGGGAGGCTTGGAGAAGTGGTTGCTTTCTCTTCATTGGTTTATGTGCCTGCTATATCCTACCGGCACTTTTCCTGCTTCAGTGGCATCACCAACTGTAACGGGAACACAGCAACAATGACGATATCCTCTTCAGTCTAATTTGTAGTGGCTAAATCCAATTTTATTTAATTTGAAGATTTTATCTGAGGTTTTACTTGCTATCCGGAGACTCAAGGAGCAGAAAATGGCTTACCATTAATTATGAATATCTGTGAGAAACAGAAATCCAATGATAAATTGTGCTGGCAAACCCCCCTGATGCCTAGTACACATAGGTCAGGCATATTTTGTTCCCACAGAGTGATTTGTCTGTCATACTGCTATCAGTTTCTTTTATGATCGCTTTTGGTTTTATATTATTTTCGATTAGCTCATGTTTTAGATCATTAGTTCAACAAATAACCTGTAGCCCAGTGATAGATAATCTGTGTTGAGTGAGCATCATTCAACCAAGTCCTGACAATTCTCCCTGATTTAGTTTCTAATACTCATTTAAAACACTTTAAAGAAAAAGTTAAATGAACATGAAAATTGTTCTGTTTCGTATTTTGTATATCCATCATCTATTAGACACCCACTCTGAGCTCCATCAATGTAGTCAATCACATTGCACAAGTTATTATATTTGTATTACATAAAGAGATAAATATGCTTTCATTCTTCAAGTGCTATTTTACCCATTATCCTTCCTTGTATGCACACACAATGACCATAGGAATAGGTTAATACCAATTTCTGCTTAAAAATTGACCTTTGAATGCCATTAATTTATTAATTTGTAAGTTTCCAAGCAGTTTAATGTTGTGCAAATGGGTTTTAAATCACCTACTGACCTATACTTCTCTTCTAAAGACTCCAAAATTTGGGGAAAGAATTGGATTTGGGGCAGCTGAGTCTTAATGGAAAGACATCATTTTTATACTGCTTAAAAGTGCTCATGCAAAGAACCATGTCCTCCATCAGCACTGATGGCCTATGGAGGAAAATCAGCTAATGGTTACAATGGAGAAATGGTTATCTTATTATAGAAGGTAAAAAAATCTGAGCAGGTATGCACAGACTATTGTAATTTTAATGCCCTACAGTTTCTCATCAAAACTCATCAAAAAAAAGAGGAAGAGCCAGGATGAATGGGGGGAGATATTCAAAGGCTGCTTGACACCAAGGTCCATGTGTTGATTACAGAGGACCCTGATTATAGAGCAGCCTGTTCCAATGCTTAATAAACCTTTTGGTGAAGAATTTTTTCCTAATATCCAAACTAACTGGTGCAACTTGAGGCCATATCCTCTCATCCCATCACTTGTTACTTGGGAAAAGAGACTTTACCCACCTTGCTACCACCTCCTTTCAGGTAGCTGTAGAGAGTTATAAGGTCTCCCCTCAGCCTCCTTTTCTCCAG
>RSEF01000001.1:1001761-1012457 GCA_003993805.1 Himantopus leucocephalus | reverse complement strand
GGTTTATTTTCTGCCAAACTACCTTGTCTCTTAATGCAACACCGGGTTGCCTTACTCAGGTCCAGCATCTCTCCTGATGCAACAGGTCTTTCCTCTTCACTCTGCAGAGTGGTGAAGCTGTCCTGCAAGGACTCAGGCTTTGGGGGAAGACTGTTCCTCCTGCTGGTCCTTGCCATCATAAGCTTCCATTCTTCTGTGTTACTGGCCCTCTTCCCTTCTCTGTGTGCTAGTGTGGGAGTTTTGGGCTGTTTGGCCATGGGCTGTTGGTCTACTGCAGACTGCACTTGGAACCAGCTATCTATCTCCTTCTCAGCCTCCCTGATGTTACGCAGCCTCCTCACCGTCTCCTGTAGCTAAGCCACCTGCTGCAGGAGGTCGTCCACCTGGGCACAGGCAGGTGTGCTGCCTATCCCTGCCCAGGGAGAAAGGTCCAGGCACCTCCTGCAGTCTGAGGTCTGCACTGCAGCCTCTCCCTTCAGAAGCTCTGTCTGTGTGGAGGCATCAGCCACCGCTGGGGTGGGTGGTGCAGAGCCCTGAGCCTGAGCTGCAGCCTTTGCTCTCAGATGAGTGCCCACCATTCTGCCTTAAGGGTCAGGTAGGATGAGTGCCCTTGACCTGTGCAGATGGTCACAGGACAGTGCCCGGTGCTCGACTAGTGGCATGCTCCTCCTTCAAAGAGGTGCCCTTCTCATGCACCCTTCTGTGCGAACTGCCCTGGCAGGCACGCCACACTGTCAAATGGCAAAACTGGCAGAAGAGCCAACTTTCTGCTGCTTGAAGACTCCAAAATTCGCAAACTGTCTGACAGGAATGAAACCAAATACTACATAGCAGTGCTTAAAAAATAGGGGGAAAAAACATTTTACACTTATCACCTTGAAGCAGATAGGGGTCCCATTCTCTTGATAAGGTGTTCACATTTCAGAGCTTGCAAAAACACCCATAGACTTCAGTTCCCTGTCTGGGCTCTGAGAATGAATAATTCCCGCTCTTTTCCTCAGTTTCACGTGCCAGCCAAAGGAGCTTATGAAAGAGAATAAAAACACGAACATTCAAGCGTACAAAAGAGAATAGAAGATTAATTATCCCAGAGTCAGCCATAGCTTCATATGGCTCAAGTGGCAAACGTCCTTGGATGAAACCCTACTAGTCTTCTTCCAGGTTCTTGTGTGTGTTAAATAGTTGCAGTGGGATTTCCAGGCTCAGCCTGAGTGTGATTACCTGGCACACATACCATTTCTTCGCATGCCTGTTTAATGATGATACCCAGGCCCCTCAGCCTGCAAGGCCCAAATATGTGTGCCTCATCACTATGAAGAGGACAAGCGCAAACAAATGAAAGATTCATGCAGGAAACCTGAACAGCTGCAGGGTATCCTTCTTAGTATAAATGACATTTCTGGTAATTCCACTTGCAGTGGGTCTTATTTTTGATGTAAAGAATATACGGTCCGCCCAGAATCTGTTTTGACAGAGAGAGGTGCAGTATCTCCATGTTTCCCTCAGGGGCATCACTTTATCACCATACAGAAAACAATTTTTATTGTGTCAGGTCTAAGGCCATTTGCACTGCATTTAAGAAATGCTTGGAGCAACAGAATTTGAGACATTAAAAATGTAAAATAGAGGACGACCCCCAAGTGTGAGGAGCAGATAGTGGCCTGTGTGATGAATTGCAGAGCCAGGGGATGTTGGTTAAATCTGTGATGACTACAGGCCTGCCTATGTCTGGTCAGCTCCTCGGACTTGCTGCTCAGTGGGCTCTTCATGACTCATGGCGTTAACATGTGGGATGAGTAGATCTCAGCTGTGGGGCAGGCATGCAGCTGTCTCATACAGGCCCTGGCCAAGACCTTTGTGGGCATAACAGATTCTGAGCCAAAACTCTTTTTTGTGGCATTCCTCCTGCAGATTTCCCCTGTGTCCTCCTAACAGAGACAGTGAGACTTGCTGCAGGTGGATGAAACCTCAGAAAACAGTCCTCAGGGCTGCAGTTCCCTCAACATCCATGTAACATAGCAGCTTCTGGAAATATGTCTCCTTCCTCCAGGGGAACATGGAACTGGGTATCACCTGTACCATGTTCCTCAGGGCTCCCAGCTTGGGAGGTGCTCACTTCAGAAGGAGCCCCTGCAATGGATTTAGTTAATATAGCTCCTGGCATTCATCAGAGTTTACGAGGGTGGTGTTTTCTATTGCAGCTGAACCAAAACTGCACCTGTAATTTACTTAGCTGTCCCAGAATGGCTGTTGATGGGCAGGAAAAAAGAAAGGCCTGTAGGCAGTTGAGATGGGCAGCAAAAAGGAAAGGAACATTCTAATAAATGTCTCCTCTTTGTAAACACATAACTCAGACCTGAAACTCATTTCCAGGTCTTCCGTAATTCAGAAAAATTCCCAGACTGGACACTTAGAGCTAAGAGAAGTGTCATGCACTTACGTATTTTTAGTATACAAGATGAAGAATGCTCTACAGGTAAAGCACTTCAGCTGAAAAACAGGGCATTTGAGAAAACAGAAATGCAATGGAAATATCAGAGGGTGCACTCTTTAACCTTCCTGTAAAAGCAGGAAAAGAACTACTGTCTAATTTCCATCCAATTTATTTTAATTCAAACACTGAATAAAACCCATCGATTTATGGTTCAGGTAGCCCACTTGTTCTTCCATAAAGCAGCCACTTTAGAGAACAGTTTTATATAAAAATCTAATTGTTACAGCTTTCGGAACCCTTGCAGCTTTTGATTTATTGGTAATCTTGGCTGTGCAATAGGAAGTATATTCCATCTGTATTTAATGACCTTAGGTGCCTGCTGTGATAAAAACTACAGCAAAAATTCAGTGCCACCCATTCGCCCCTAATATTTGCACAAATCGTCTTTGGCTAGACAGGAAATGCTCTTTTATTTTGGGTTGTGCTTCTTTAACTTCTTCGGGAAATGAGAAGCACTGGCTTTTCTGGCAGCACCAATTAAATAAGCAGGTTTGTGGAAAATTACACAGCATCCTACATTTTAATCCCATTGCATGAAGCTATAGTCCTGTGGTGATCCCCAGCATGCGTCTGCTGTTTTCTAAGAGGGGAAAGTGGCAGAGCTGATCTGCTAGAGGCACTATATATGATAATTGCATACAGGTTAAGTGTTTTGCAAATTAGCAGTGCTTCATCATCCACTTTCTTTTTTTCCGCCCATTCAGGTTAGTACACAGAGTGTGCTGAAGGTGACTTGTCTAATCTACAGCAGCTGGAACATCCTGCCATCCACACACAATCATTTCCAGTCATTTTCAAATGAGGCTTATGGAGACGGCTGTTGTTCCTTCAGAAGTCACACACGGCACCACGGATTTTGTCAAGGAGCAACTTAATTTCTGCTGACATGTTTCCTACAAAATAAGACCCCAAGGAAGTAATGTTTCCTGCCTGTCAGCGGCCAGTGCAGAGCAATGAGAGGTCCTCTTTTTCACCCATGGAAAACAGAGCACAAACGTGCAAGGGCAAAATAGCCGGGTGCTATTCTGGCCATCTCTACCTCCCATCTGGCTCTGGATTCATGTAAGAGTTGAGGTCTGTTGAGCGCTACCCCTGCCCTGTATGCCAGTGGTACAACTGTTTGTAAGTGGACCCTAAATTCATGATGGCATTTAGGCATCAGACTTCATGTAGGTGCCACTGACACCCCGTTGCCCTCAAAGCTCCTCAGTTGCTTGCTCCTCAGATAGCTAAAACCCCTGGTGCCATCTTTTGTCCCAGTAATGATGTCTATCCCCCTATATTTCTGCTCTCAGGGCAGGCAGACCATGGGAGCCCCGACCGCACAGCGGGGCTCAGCACCAAGGGCTTCTCTGTGTTTCCCGGGACCAGGGCCCTGCCTGGTGGCCGTGCTCTTAGCGAGCTCAGCCTACCGAGGGAGGAGGGGATGAGAAAAACACGTCAACGCTTTGCACGGACTGATCTGTCCTTTGAGATGGAGCTAAGGATGAGTTTTCTTCCCAGTCAGCTGTGGAGTGAGACTCCCACTCACATCCCTGAGGAGAGCATCCAGCTACGGGGCCACTGTGTTCCTGCAGAAACAGTTAAACGCATCAGTGTAGTCAGAGGTGCACACCCATCCCAACAAGCACAACCACATTGCAGACCCAGTCCCCTGTTTTCCATTGACCAGCCTTCTTTTCCTAAATGTTTCTTACTCTTGTACACCCCAGTAAGCCAAATTTCTGGTATATTCATTCATTACTTACTGGATGAGGGGTTGGTTTTTTTGGTGGTTTTTTTTCCCATCTCAAAATTAAAATAGCAAGTCTCTTTATACATGCTCAAAATTGAATAATAAAAAGACTCCAGAGAGAGTCTGAAACTCTCTGAACTGAAAAATGTTGGGCGCACTCTCAGTATGCCATCATGAAACTGCAGGATAGAGAATCCTGATGAAGGAAGTGCTGCTTGTTGATGTCAGGAGGACACCCATACCCCAGCTCTATATCGTGGTTTCTGTGGTAGAAACACGGTAACCTGAGCAAAAGGGATGTCCCAGTATGAGCAGGCCTTAGGCTGGGCAAGCAGAACTTACTGCATGCCACTGTTTACCTATGCTCTATGATTCAGATATATTCTAGAGAGTGTCTTCTTTTCCAATCGGTAATTTACTCTTTTCTTCCCATTTTTCTTATATCTTGATCTGATTTCATATCTATACTTTTCCTAATTTATTTTTTCTTTTAGAAAATGAAAAATGAGAGGAAGCATTCTCCAGGAACACCTAAGAAAAACTAGCATTAATTCCTAAAATAGAAATTAACACCCAAGTGTTTGAGTTCTATTGATCACAGGTGAAGTATTTTAGAGTACCTTCATTTTAATTTTACTCGTATTTATCTGTACACTACAGGTAGAAATTTCAAAAGTCTTTGGCACTTCTATTTGGGGTCAAAATTTCAAAATCACACAGTGTGTCAGGTTACAGGAAAGTGCAGATGATCCGCTTCCCCACAGATTACAAAGTAATCAAATAGCTGTCAGGACAGTTGTTTCTTACAGCATTAGCTCTGTGATATTAAATAATTTGCATTTTTAGCTAATTGGTTGCCCCCCATGGAAAGGAGTCATAGCAGTGATTTTGAAGGATGTTTCCTGTTGGCATACTCTTCTTACTAGCATCACAACTTTCCAGCTCTGTTATGCCTGTCTCCCTCCCCCTGTCTTTTGTCCTTACAGAATCATGGGAAGATCAAGTAATAGTGAAGGCACTTAGAGGAATTCATGCTCTGATTCAAATAAATTGATAGGTACAAATTCAGGGACATGGACTCAATGAGCTCTTGGTGCTAGATGCCTTCAGAAAACAAGGGGATGTCTTTCCCGAGCTCATTTTCCATGGTCTGGTAGGAATGATGTGCTCATAGTGAGCTGGAAAAGGTAATCTGTTGGACTGAAACAGAGACAGGCATTACAGGTCTGCCTCTCCACCCTTCTCCTTCTTCCTTCCGGGGAGCAACACCAATTTAGCAGAGGAAATCCTGTGCTAAAGAAACCGCCCACCACCACCACCCCCAGCTGATTTTTGGCTATCCACAAGAAGGCATAGCCCACATGGCAGGCTGGTGCAACCCAGCTGTACCTAAGCTAGTGCAGACTCATCTAGTTTGGGTGCTACTAACAGGCACACTCTTGCAGCCGGAGCCCTGGGCTGCTGGGGTTGTCGAAGAAACAGTGCAGCACTGCCACAGCTTGTACCCAGCTGACAGAAAATAGACACTGACGGCTGCACTGCACTATGTAACATAACTGCATAACTTCTTGCCCTAGGAGTGATTGCTTCTGAATAGACTTGGGACACGGTGATAGACCGATACAAAGAACATTGCTGTCTGTGCAGGATTTGTTCCGCCATTGGAGGCAGAGGGATTGTATTTTTTTTTCTCTGTCCTGTCAGTGTAGCACCTTTAACTAGTGAAAAAAATCACTTTCCGATATAAAAGGCAGGGGGTGAGGGGGTGGGTGGAGAAGAAAAGGTGGTAATAACTTCTGCCAGCAAAGGGATCTCAGTTTTCTCTATAAGATTTAAATCAAAGTCATCTTCTTTTAAAGGAACACCCTATGCTTGTTTCCTTTTCCCTTTCCCCCTTTTTTTCTGAAAAGGCAGATGTTTTAATGTTAGGCACGTTGTTTTAAAGCTTCCTCAGAATACACAGGTTAATTTCCACAATAGTTTCAGCTGATGTTTGGCAGCTCCCTTGTCTTTCCTCTTGCTGGCTTTGAGTTACCATTGCTTGCAACTACCATAACTGTTTACTGCTTTTACTACAGCAAGTTCCCACTCCCTTTTCACTCCTGTCACTTGCATTGTCATATATAGAAATCTGTACGCAGACTGGAAACCTGAAATCTGTACGTCAATTGGCAGGAGTAGCTATGACTCTCTTAAGTCAGGACTGTAGTTACTAGCTGGGTTTTGCTGCAGAGACTACATCTCCTTGTAGTTCTGCTGGATGCCCTGTGGGGTAACCAACTGAGACTCTGCCCCCGTGTTGAGGTACGGTTACTTCCTCCAGCCCTCCAGCCCTATCGACTGGCTTCACCCACTGCTCAGTAGTTTTCTAGGTGAAACAAAATTTTGGCAATTGGTCATATGGATCGTTGCCCTGTGCTCATGGGTGGTGTTAGGTGGAGTGAGGCAGGTGTTTGGGGGGTGGCTTGCCTGGTTTTTGTCTTCCCCCTACATTATGTATGATATTGACTTGTGTTGTGACGCAGTGTTTACAGGTACCATAGGCCACAGCAGACCGGAGGAAGAAGAAATGGATTTTGCAGGAATGGAGTTTATAAACTGGCAATATGTTGGACTGAAACTATGTCACTCTTCCTCTGGGAATCAGTCGTGATTAGCCAGGTTACAGGAAGCAGTCTCTTCTCTCCTCGTCCTCAGCCAGTTTCCTCATATTGCCATGGACTGCTGTCTCAGCTGCTGGGCAGTGAGGTGGAAACTCCAGTCAGTCATGCTCCAATTGTGAAGGCCCTGGGCAGTAATCCAATGTCTCCATGTTGCAGTAACCAGACAGGAAGAATCTTGGGACTGGTGGAATATTCAAAGACGAGACAGAAGAATGTGGCTGGGCTCTTCTTGGAGAGTTCTATTAATGTCAGTGGACATTGCCCATGTATTTGAGAGCTCCATGGACTACTGTATTACTTGCTTTGACTGTAAATAATTGATACTTGTGGGGTTGTTCATGACCTGGGAAGGAGGCCCATCCAAAGCTTGTAGGAAGGATTGTATGTAAGGTGTGAAAAGGGAATCATATAGTCATGACTTCAACCTGCCAACATTGACATACAGGCCTTACTCAGGTGGACAGGCTGCTTTACCTAACCCGGAAAAGGAACATGCTTGTAAATTACATGTGTTCAATATTAAAAGAATGAACCAGGATGCTATAAATGCTAGAGCTGCAACCAAAACTTAGCTGAGATATTTGAATAACTGTATCTCAGTCCAATAGAGCTTCACAGGTGAGAAAAATCTTATTTCTTTCAGGAGCATTCTTTGGGGCTTTATGTGAAATGCTCACCGAAAGAGCACCTGCGCTATGTTTGGGTTTTGAAGAGCACCTTGAGGTGTTTCTCTCCTGACTTCTGAAATCCACCTCCACCCTTCCCCAAGTCTCACCACCACAGCTGTGCTGAGAATTACTTCTATGCACTGGTAGGAAAACCCATACAATGGCCCTTTTATCTGACATTTTCCTGGACCTTTAGAGTGTACTTGAGCGAGCTAATGCAAGATATGTGCTCTCTGTAGGTGTCTAAGGTAACAGAAAGAGATTATGTTAAGTGCTTAGTAAGAGGCATTTTTCATTTGCAATACTCAACTTCATTTAGCCGTAATGCATGAAAAAATTGACCCACGTGGGTCTTAATCTAGCCATTTAATTGTACCCCTGAAGTGTCAGTGTGTTGAGCATCACAGATTTTGGCACTGTTGACATTTCTTTTAAGCAGATGACAGTTTGAAAGGACGGTCGTGTATTCTTTTATCAGTGCATCAGATAAATATGTTACTGAGTGATGGAAACAGCTTTACACACTGTCAAGTGACAGGAAAGAAAGTGGTGGGGAAAAGGCACAAAAGGCAAGACAGATTGAAATAAACAAAGGAACATAACACATACAAGTATTCTTAGAGCCTCTTTGATGAATTCACACTGTGAATAACTGGTGCAGCTGACCAACAATCATCAGTGAGGAAATGACGAGACCCTTAAAGCTTCCTCAGAAATGTCTTTAAAACAGTGGGTCTTGGACATGTACAGTGGTAAAGCTAAAGGGAGACAGGGACCTTTGGTAAAGCATGAGAAGGGTGGCTGTGACAGCATGGCCTCTGATGTTCCAAATGATGTCCTCTCCCACACCAATTTTTTTAGTAGAGAGTTTTGTTTGTTGGCCTGAGAGTCTGAGCCCTTTTGGCACTACAGTATAGTGCTTTCTGAGATAGCAAGACCTAGGAATTTTCTGGAAACGAACGTTTTTCATGCTCAGAAGCAAATTTTTCCAAAAGTGGGCTGTGGCAGAAGATGACAGGAATAAGTAAGGAAAACCTCCAGATGAAGATCACCAGGACTGTAGAAAACATGAATCCTGTGATTTTAAGGGGCTTGGGTTGCTGTGGGGAATTGCCAAATGAATGCTTTTCTGACAATCCTTAAGATTTTCAGCAACGCATTGTGACATTGACAATATGTTTTCTCATGCCCCCAAATTATCTGAATAGCTAGTACCTAGTGAGAAACTCAGTTGAGACTGTAAAGCATGAAAGACACAGGTACCTATTTAGTCACCTGAAATCAGGCAAGTGGATTTCCATATTTATCAACAAAGATAACCAAAATATGCTGCCAGCTCAGGAAGATCTTTGTACGGAGAACCCATTGTAGCGTTTCATATCTCAGGTTCTGTAATTGCTGATTGCTTCTTCATTGTGTACGTTCAGGGTTTGAAAAACAGAGTTTAAATGCAGATAATGCTAATTCAATCACATGCAGGCACCTGTCTAGCGTATGTATGTTAGCTTATCACTAGCTATCAACTAGCTGTCAGATAACTTGGCAGAGTGAGAAAATCCATTACCAATGTAGCAATAGGCTTCCAAAAAGCATTAAAGTGGGACTCTAGAAACAGTTCATGTGAAAAACGCTGCCTGCATTTAAGAGACCTTTTGGTCTTTTTGTAGAAAATTGGTTTGAGGAAGTGATAAAACTACGGACCCACTTACTGCAAAAATAAAATCATTTCCTCACCCAATTTGTGAATATTTTATTTCCCCTACCCCCAAAAAAGCCCTTAATACTCCCTTTGGAGAGAAACTGGAATGCAAACAACATTGATCTGTCAGGCACGTAGTCACAGGGGATCTTTCTTTTCTCTTGCCACAAAGAATGAATCATAGAAGTTTTAGGGAACCTAATTATGTCAGTGAGGAAACACCGAGATGATGATATGAATGTTTTCTTCAAGCTAACATGATTTTTGTGAGACCATTCTTTTATTTAATAAGTGTTGCAGGACTCGAGTCTGGTCTATTTTTAAAATGATAGATTAAAGAGAAAAATTGTAATTAAATATTATTCTGGTTGCTTTGCCACAAAAAGACAAAAGGCCAAATGTCAATTTGAAATTAAACTCATGTAGAAGCTGAGCAAACAATAAAGGGGTGTATCACTAAGTAAATCATAGCAGTTCGAGATATCCTGATTATCTTTTGCTTGCTGTTGTTAAACCACTAGGCAAAGGCAACTCTTAGTCATAATGTGTTTCATGATAATACTTTTGAAGAAACTGAGGCAATTAAAGCATGTAAGTTTATGCTCAGTATGTATCCATGAAGACTTAATGTCTGCTTAATACAGATTTAAAACAATTGCAAAAAGGACCTCAGCATGGTGATATTCAGTGCTGCAAAGCCTTAAACTTACTTGATTCCAGATCAGGAGTTGCTGACGCTGTGACAGCCTATCTAAGTGTATGCTTCCAACATGCTTAGTGCTCAGTTAAGAAGCTTCTCATGGGTTCCACAACACCCAGCTTACCAAGCAAGGAGATATTTAAGCCGGTCCAAAGAGAAAACTAAGAGGAAGGTACTGCCAGAAACTGTGAGACTGATTTGTAAATGTGGGTGCTGTCTTGAGGACTGTCTCATGCTAATATGTGCAGACAGGCTCAGGATCACCACTGCGATAGGTGAACATACTCCTGCCTCCCAGGCACACGTCCCTCTGCCAGGCTGGGACTGAAGGCCAGAAACTGCCTCATTCATGCAGGTCCTAAGCATATAAGAGCAGACCTGCTCTGTTCTCTTGGCCTTCTGCAGCACGGCTGATATGGCAGAGCTCAGAGGGTTGTGATCAGCGGTGCAGAGTCTAGTTGGAAGCCTGTAACTAGCGGTGTTCCCCAGNGTTCAACATATTCATCAACGACCTGGATGAGGGGACAGAGTGTACCCTCAGCAAGTTTGGGAGGAGTGGCTGATACACCAGAAGGCTGTGCTGCCATTCAGCTAGACCTGGACAGGGTAGAGGGTTGCGCGGAGAGGAACCTAATGAATTTCAATAAGGGCAAATGTAGGGTCCTGCACCTAGGGACAAATAACCGCATGCACTAGTACAGGTTAGGGCTTGACCTGCTGGAAAGCAGCTCTGCAGA
>RSEF01000001.1:978064-1001661 GCA_003993805.1 Himantopus leucocephalus | reverse complement strand
TGGACTAGATGACCTTTAAAGGTCCCTTCTAACCCAAACTATTCTTTTACAGCTCATATACCTATAAGGATAGGAATATGCATACTAGTAAGGGTACTAGTCCTATTGGTAATATGTCCCATTCAAACTGTTCACGGAGAAATGATATCCTCAGCTGGTGTTATAACTTTTTTGAAGGTTCACATCATAGAGTTAAAGTGTATTTGAAGAGATTTATAAATGCTGTGCATTCCCAATATTTGTATGATATATCACTGGGTTGGATTCTTAGTTTATTTATCTTTATTAGAAGTCACTTCTTGGTAATGCTACAATATAACTTTTTGATTCTCAAACAGTGATATCTTAAAAGTAGAGATCAGTTCTTGAAACTGGGTCCCTTGGGACTACAAAATAGTGACACCCCAAAGAAGGAGTCAGGACTGAAAAACTTGTCCTAGTTTTTTTCTGGTTATATACAGAAAGTTACTTTAATCATAGTGCTTTCATCAGTATTTCAAATGGTTATTTCAAATATATGTTTCAGAAAGACATTTTGAATGTAGGATCCCATGAGGCCTGTAGCAGTAAGACCGTTAAGTATCTGTATATAATATGTGAAAAGATCAAAGAGTAGGATGAAAAGAATAAAAATATGGTCAAGTTTGATGCTCATGCAGTCTGTCAAATATTACAAATTGAAACTGAGGATTGATCTGAAATATAATGTTTGGGAGTTTTTCCTACACATTAGCAACAGTCTACCTTTTAATGAATTAGATATAAAGCTTTATGGTGTTTCATGTTCATTGCTAATTTTCCTTTCCTTTCAAGACACTTAGGACATGTTATTCATTTCTAAGTAATAAAAAATTTCAGGTAATATTTTTGACTTCAAACAGCCACCTACTATTCCAGCTACAGACTTATCATTCATTTCCTAAATTCTGTTCTGTAGCAGAATCATTTTGCCTTATCTTTAAACACAGCTCTATTCAGAGGATATAGCCTGGAAAAATTATGCCGTATTCGTGAAACTGTTGTTATAATCTAATCAATTGAGATCTTAATGTGTAGGCTTTTTAGCTAGTTTTGACAGAGAAAAAAAACATTTAGAATTCAGATTGTGTTTTTGGTAACTGTAGCATCAACTGTGAAATTAAAATCAGGGTTTTTTTAATAATTCAGGGGGCTTTTTATGAATGAAAGAAATTGCAGTCCTAAAAAAGTCAAAGCGTGTAATCAGAACTTGTAAAATATTCCATTCTGTTTTATGACATCTCAACTCCAATCAAACAAACAGAGCCAGAAAGAACTGCAGACTTGATTGACTGTTTAAAGGAGAAGCTGTCAGTTTGATTACAGGCAAGTGAACAGACGCATTACTAAATGTAAACTGCATTTAATTTTATTATGCAAGCAGCTTTAATAACAAGTCACAAATAAGTTATGCAAACTGAAATACTGTGTGCAACTGCATACAGATTTCTGACATTGCGTGGGGGCTGTGGGTCATAGCTATTTTCAATTACAGAATCACAGAATGGTCAGGGTTGGAAAGGACCTCTGGAGATCATCTAGTTGAAGTTTTCTAAATTTATTAGGAAGCAAAAGGTAATTAAAAAAGAGAGCGCATCAGAGGAAAAATTGCACACTACATTATTTCAAACAAAAATGGTAGAGACTTCAAGTAGGTTGCTAACAGCGGATTCTTGCAGTGCTGCGAAGAAATGCCCTTACAGTGCTTCTATTCAAATATTTGCAGCATTTATCTACTACCTTTTTGCTCTGGTTTCATTTCCCATGTCTAGATTTTTTTGAAATTCAAAATGACTCATTAGGTGGGGTGGATGTTCGACACTAAGTTTGTGCAGGCTTCTTGGAGGTGTACCCACAGAAGGAAGAAAGCCATGTACCATTTCTCCTCAGCTTGCTATCTCAGGGAGACAGTTCAAACCAGACCCAGCTAAGGATTTCAGCTTGGTGTCATGCCGCCCTAGAAAATGCCGGGGTGTCCAGCTGGTGTAAGTCCAAAGGTGGACTTTGCAGCAGTGGCAATAGCTTTGCATTGCTGTGTGATGAGGAGAGCTCAGACTTGAGCTGGGTTCTCCCACACTCTGTGGGACCTCGGTCTGCCAAGCTAGAGAGCCCATCTCTCGTTGCTTATTTCTTCCTCCTGACCCAGCTAGCAATGCAGATAGTTATAGACTTGGAGCTGCTCCAGTACAGCACAACCAAGAGAAATGCAGAATTACAGCATCTGATGGGTGTCAGACAAAACTCAGCAGGGGAACCGAGATGGAGGAGAAGGGCAGGGGTGGCTGCTACAGGACATGGCATGAATTGAGTGGGACAGCAGCGTGGTTGCCTTTCTGAGCACTTGTTCCCAATGCAGAGGAAGAAGAAAAAAATATTGGAGGGATTGTAGGTTTCAGCCAGAGAGCCTGTAGTAAAACACCACAATCCCGAAGCAGTAGATGGTACATTCTCACAGCAATGATATTGTGTCCAACACAAAGCAATTCTGTTGCAGGCTTTGTTGTGTTGGCTTCAAAAAAACAGCTTAGTCGCTGGAGGGCAAGCTGGCAAAGCCTGGAGATCAGCGATCTCAATCTGATTACATTCAGTGTGGAAAAACAGAGAATAGGGGTTAGTTTTCTCAAGCTGAGGGAAATTATGAGAAGAAGTGATTATTTTCTGCCTGGCAGTCTCATTTTTCTGGCTTCTCAGAGGACTCTTTAGAAACTTATATTAGGTGATTAAAAAGCCATGGATGTACAGTCGAAAAGATGTCATATTTTGCTAAAAGCTCCTTTTAGTTCAGTGGGAAAAAGGAGATGAAGATGATAAGCAACAAATGTGCCAGAGGAAAGGGAGGAATAGACAGCAGTCAGTGTAAACCCACTGGAAGCTTTTGGAGCACAGAAAAATGAGAATGGAAGTCAAAAGGGAAGAACTTTGGGAAAAATATTATTGGGTGGCAGTGTGAATGGTGATATGGAATTAAAACAACTATATTAGGACCAAAAGAAATCTTAGTGATACTAAATATACCTGTTGTGAGACAGAAGAGTGATAGCACAGCTAGTAATGAAGGAAAATGGTAGAGTTTTCAATAAGTAGTACTTACTTTTTGCTTGGAAGGAAGCAGTATAGCTCACTAATTCATGAAGAAAGGAGAAGATGTGCTCATTATTCAAAAGGTACTAAAAAAAAAAGATATTATTTTCAACTGCCAGCTATTTTTAAACCAGCTGGCCTGAGTAACCATCAGCATAAAAGACCTAGACAAGGAGACCTCTGACTTCTGTACATACCTTCATTACTGTTAACTCATAGTGCTTGACAAAATTCCCATGGTAAGTGTTCAGACCTGACCAGCAGCCTGTTGCGGGCAGCTGTAGACCATAGTTATTCTGACTTCAACCCCCAGCAAATATAAAAATGAATTAACAACAATCAGACCAATGAAAGTCACTCGACATAATTTGATTGCAACAAGACTTGTCAAAACAAACCTGATTTCCTTCTTCAGTGAGGTTACTTGCTGGCTGATTGCTGTACTATATATACATAATAGACATAATGGATGTATTTTTGATTTGCTATCATCACACACACACACCCCAGTTGAGAAATTGGCACTATACAATATCAATAACCTTACACTAAACTGTTTTAAAATCTCAAAGGTCAATCCACGAGGGCATCTCTTAAGTGGTTTCCACCAAAATTAGTGCTAAGTGATACTCTTCATCATTTCTATTTGTGCTCTAGAAGCAAATACAAAATCATTCCTAATACAATTTGGCTGGTTTAAGCCTACATAGAGGAATGAATCTAATGATGTCGACAGTGATGAGGGCAGGGCACGAACAGAGAATGCTCTCGATAGACCATAAGTTAAACCCAAATGATTTTAACAGAACCAAAAGAAAAGCTGTATGTGTAGGAACATGGGATGCAGCCCGTCCAAAGAGACAAAGGCCCTCTGTCCCAGCACAAGGAACTTTGAAAAAGATCTAAGTATGTTAAATGAGAAACTGAATATTACCACAGAAGGTAACAGTTCTGGTGCCTGTTTTTTAAAAAGAAAGTAAAATTATTGGGGACCACAAATATTATTAAAATGAAAATTATTAGGTTAAATTTAATCAAATTAAATTTAATTAAAAATGATTAAAATTTCTCACAGTGAAAAACTAAGAGATTCTGTTTAGCTTGTCAAAGACAGGACTGAGAAATGACATGAGTTGAATGTCTTCCTGGGAAGAGATGCAAAAGGACTCTTAAATTTAGCAAAGATCAGCACATCAAGACCCAGTGGTTGAATATTGAGGCCAGCCACAGACAGATGAGAAATAAGGCTAACAATGACAGGCCTTGACCACTGGAGCAAGACATTAGAGGAATAAATTTGATAACCACAAGTCAGGATTAAGTGGCTTTCTGGAAGCTGTGCTTCAGTTAACCAGGAGTAACTGGTCTCCAGGCAGGGATAATGGAGCCACTATGAAGCCTTTGTGTGCAGAAAGTCAGACTGCTTGTTCAAAGTTTCCCCTCTAATCTTAAACACTAAAGCCTGGCAAGACAAAAGATAAGTGTCAGAAGAATAAATGCTGAAAGTAAGCATTAGAGGACGTTTAAAGAATGTAAATTACAGAGATGATACCGGGAATTACCTCATCTTGGGTGAATACCAGTATAATTTTGATTCTGCAAAGCTATTAAGCATAGGTTTGACTTTATGTGGGTGTTCTCCACGTTTCAATAGAATTTAAGCACCTGTTTAAGGTTAAATCTAAATTCAGGATTAGCTCAGTTGAAGTTTTACCTGAATATTGAAGGCTGTGAAATTTCCCTTTTGAATATTGGAGTGCACCTTCTCCCCAGTTTATCATTTGACACTGATTATGACTGTTTTTCACTGTCTTTAAGGAAAGGAGAACCAGAGTGAAGCCCATGTTTGCAGCAATTTAAAGCTCTCTGTAGCAAAGAAATTATCAAAACAGAGCAGTCAATCAAAGCAGTCAAATAAGATGAGTAAAATGGCAAGAGGTCAGACTTGGAAAAGAGGTTTTGTGAACTTACTTAGCTCTCTGTATCACGAAAGGGCATGGGAAAACCTGAAAAATCATACTTAAAATCATGCTATTTCAAAATGTCCCACAATATATTCAATGTACATTGTGGCAGAGCCACAGATACTGTCTGTATCAGGCACATTTGGTCTTTGATAAAACCAAAATGCAGCTTTTCCAAATTCCTCCATCCTCAGTCCTTTTCTGTAGCTTGAAACTGATCCTCAGTGGGATATCCTAATTAATGGCAATGGAGAGCACTGGTTTATACCGGTTGCCGCTCTACCCTTTTCTTGCAGAAATACATGGTAAGAATTTCAAGAGTTTCTCACTTTGGCCTCCAGAGGTCATCAAGACCTTTATCTTAGAGTCCAGTGTGTGGAGAGAAAGGGTGGCTGGAAAATCCCGCTGCTAGTTTCAGTGGCTCATCAGTCTTGTTAAGGACCAGGATGAAAAGAGAGAAGTTGTATTCCTAAAACATACTACATGAATTTAAAAAAAAAAAACAAAACAAAAAGAGAGAAAAGGAGGCAGAGGAGAAGGGGAATAAGAAGGAGGAGCAGGAGGAGGAGGAGAAAAAGAAGAAGAAGAAGAAGAAGAAGAAGAAGAAGAAGAAGAAGAAGAAGAAGAAGAAGGAGTAGGAGAAAGGGAAAGCGAAAGTGGAAGGGGAAAAGGAAAGGGAAGGGGAAAGGGAAGGGGAAGAGAAATCTAACCAATCAATTAGTCTTTTAAATCTGTGATAAAGATTTTTCAGTCATTTTATTTCCGAAGTGGTCTGCAAATGTGTGTAGGAAATGCTCTTCAGTGTCCTGGCACAACACAGAGTAGTCTTTGACCATGCAGGAATCAAACTGAGATCTCAAGCAGCCAGGCAGAAAAGTCCGAATGTTTGGTAGAATTCATTTGGAGACAAAATGCCAGGCTGTGCAACTTAGATAATTTATCTGCCCCAGTGCTCAGTGCGGGAGGAGAAGACGTGAGCGCACTTCTACCTGCAGCACCAGGTAGGAGACCACATTACTCCTGCCACCTCCTCCCTGTCCAAGCCCCTCCCCTGTCAGCGGGCGGGACAGGTTTTGGCAAAGGGTTGTAAGTAGCAGCCTTGAATCAATAATTACTGGACTCAATAAAGTCTTTAACTGTTCTAGCTGTTTGCAAAGTTAATATGTGTCTAAAGTACCAATTTGCCTCTGAGACTGCCGCAATCTCTTTGGAAATCTGGCAGAATATACTCAGAAAGTACATTACTTTTATTCTTAATTAAGAAATATCAAGAAAGCATTTAACCTGGGTTCTCAAAATGCAATGTGAAAGTAGTTAATGAAAATTAAAATCCAGTCTGAATCTGTAGAGAAATCAGGAAAGCTTTTATGAAAAAGGATCCAGTGGAATGTATCTTTATGATATTGAAATCTTTGAGGGACTATACAATGGCAAATGAAATCCAGGCTATTAGGCTACTTACAAACACAATATCTTTGTTTCAGTGTTCCTCACAATGTCTTTCCTAGTTGTGTTATTTAAATTCTTTCCGCACAATCCCTAGTTATCATTCACAAACTGCCTCACTCTTCACCCTACTAATAATGTCATTCCAAGGGTGTCACCAGACCATGTTTCCTCTTCATCCAGACATATTTCTCAATTTAACAAAATCAAAGGAATCCTGAAAAAATCCCCAAATACAATATGATAACATATAGCAAGGTTAATTGCTGGAACTGGAGACTTGCAGAGAACTAGAGTATCCTGGACAAAGTACTTTCATTTTTTTTACAAGTTTGCTGCGCTTCTACTGTCCTATGGCTTCTACTGCTTCTTAATAACATTGCCTAAGATTTTTTAACAGGTTTTGAAAAATAATGGGCATGATTTCTAGAATAACAGTATCTATTAAGGGGTTGCAGGATGTAAAATAGAGTGATATTACCTTGAGATTATTACATATCTCTCTCTCAATGTATTTGTCAGCTTCAATTTTTCTTTTCATTTCAAATTTCTGCCATTTAATTATCAGGGAGTCTGCCACAGAATGCAGAAAAACACAGGTTTATGCTAACCATTGGATTTCGTTTGCTCATGAGAGCTCAAAGTCAGGGCTGTTTAGATGGAAAGAAATCCCAATAACCTAGAGACAACAAGGAATGTCTTATACTTCTATGATGGTGCATTTATTCTTGTCAAATCTGTGAGAACACATTAGCATATCTTCAATTTAGATGACAACTTTTCTTGGTTGCTTTTGCAGAAAATTTAATCTGCTCTCAAACTTCAAAAGTGCTTTAAATGTCATGTGTTGAAGTCTTATGATCCACCTTCCAACATTGATTTCTGTCCTTCTGGGGAAGCTGCAGTGCTTCAAAACCCTGGGACTGCAGCTTTCCATGGCACGCCGCGCTGATGTGGAAGGCAAAGCAAACTCTTAACCGCCCTGTGCTAAGGGTGTCCTAAAAATGCCGTGTTAATATGAAAGACATCCACTGAAACCCCTGCTGAAATGGCTTTTATAACTGTGCTTCTAAGGGTTTTCCGGACTACCCTGATTCTTTCTGGTCTCTGTTTTTCAGCCACTTGACAGCCATTTTTCCAAGGTTTATGTAAAAGTGGAGTCTAAAAATGCAAAAATTATTCACTTCCAAGATTTAGTCTCTAGGATGGACACACAGGAACTCTAACAATGGAGAACTCACGGCATTGACATGGAAAACCACTGAGAGAGTCCAGAGACATCAGGAGCCCGGCTCTTCTCATTGGCTTCCCAGTATGACTGCTAGAGTGTACAGTGTGCCCTTTGATAGGCCTACATGGCCACTGACTGGCAGGAATACAATATAAAAATAAAAATAGTGGGATATACAGTAATAAGTAACAGCACATACTAAGAGGAAAAGGTGTATTTATAGCTTCATCTAGTCTGCATTAGCTCTTTAGGACTTGAAGTGGCTGAATTTGACACAGTAGAATGGGCACAAGAACTTGTTTCTTTTTCCTCAATTGCAATAGCTTTAATTGTTTTAATTTTATCACCGCTATGAATCTCAACTAGCTGTCAAATTGTTAGAAAGCTAGAAAACTGACTGCTATGAGGATGAGCTTAAAGCAATATGGAGTGGATGCAAATCTAGCATGCTTGAGAATTAAAAACAAGCCGTATGGTGTGTCTGTGCTGTCTACTGTTGCAGGATTATTTTCAGTGATTAACACACTTGGTTAATTGCCAAGAAGAACTCTGTGCCTAAGTACTGCAGTTAACACTCCTTACTTGTATGAAATTGGAAATTGCCAATACAGAGAAGTTATTTTTCTTCTCAACCAAAATACACATTCCAAATCACGTACTTTATATCAGTAGATCAAGATTTCAAAAGTGACCTTGAATTTTGGATAGATCCTTTTCTTTTGGAGACTGAAGATCATAATCTGAGTCAAATGAGCAACTTGAAATAAGTTAAAGAGGTTCCACAGTCAGAATGCTGGCTCTTTTGGCTCTCAGACACAGAAGGATCTTTGCACTTATAGGAATTTAATTTATCATCATTTGACAAAAAGATTTAGATCTTGGATGGAGGCTTAGACTCATCTTCCAAATAAACACCTATGTTTCATAATTATCCCACAACAATAGTCTAGAGAATATAATGATAATGTAATTATGATTTTCTTCTTTCTCTTCAAATAAACTTTGAGACTCTGATGTATGACCTTATTTTTAATATTATTTTTGAGTAGAACTGCACAATCAAAACTGTCAGATGAAGCAAGTACACATAAACACGGCCTACCTTTTGAAAGCCGCCAGTCATAAGGTCTCTGAGAGAAACATTTTATAAATGTGTCATTTACTCACTGAAATTAATGGGAAGAGGCATACAATGATGCCTTAGTATCTGCTAATTATATTGATCTCTTTGCCTTTTTGTGAAGGATCAATATTTTTTGTAATTCAGGTGTAAATCAGGGACCTGATTATCAAGCTCATTACCTGAGTAACAAGCAATAGGACAAGAGGAAATGGCCTCAGGTTGCACCAGGGGAGGTTTAGATTGGATATTAGGAAAAATCTATTCACTGAAAGGGTTGTCAAGTGTTGGAACAGGCTGCCCAGCAAAGTGGTTGAGTCACCATCCCTGGAGGAATTTAAAAGACGGGTAGACGTGGTGCTTAGGGACATGGTTTCGTGGTGGACTTGGCAGTGTTAGGTTTACAGTTGGATCAATCATCTTAAAGATCTTTTCCAGCCTAAATGATTCTATGATTCTATCATCAGCAATATCAATAAGCAAGTCCTGGCTAGCTATGCTTTGTTTGGCTTGTGTGATATTGAACAACACAAACAAAAGTGGGAATAAACACATGAAACTACATGTTCTCTATATGAAAGGGCCACATATATGTTTTAGCTTGTTCCTTGCCTAGTTTTCAGTCTTTGGGATATTTTACTTGCTGAAAAAGTAAAAGCTTTATCTTTAAAAAAATTTATGTGAGAAACTACTTCCAGATAAATGGCTCAGAGTGCCTACGCCTCTTTGGAAAAGCATAAAACAGAGATGGAGGAAAGCCTGGAAAGCTTGCAGCTCACCTTGTTATCAACTCCAAGCACAGTAATGGCACTCAACCTGCATGTCCTGAGTGACAGTACAGTACACAACAGTAGGCCAGGAAACCCACTGAAATATGAGAACTGGAATTTGATTTTGTGATACGTTAGTGATATGGTGGCAGAGCATGTGGAATAAACTGCCTTTGGTGTTCTGAGCCATGGCTTACTGTACCTGCTAACAACCTTCACTTGGGAAGGTGGGTTTAGGAGCTCAGCCAGCACAGCTATCAGAGTGCCTATCTTGTTACGTCATCCCTAAAATACTCTTGTACAACACACTTGTTCCTGATATGTAAGATTTCTGTAATGTTCAAGTTGTTGCAATTTATTCATTGAATATAATCTCTCAATGGCTTAAGAAGGTGACCTGCACATAAAGCTTTGTGTAGTTCTGTTGCTAAGAGTTTGGTATTTTTCAAAAGTGGTAAAATCAAATAAAAAAGTAACTAACATTGTTAAAGGGAGCACTATACATAAATGATATCCCTCTGGAACTGATAGATGAGATGTAAAACATCCTGAGGAATTCTGTATTTCTTCATTTAAAATCTTGGTATATTTTCTTGGAGATAGTACTGACAAGCACAGATAATACACACACATTAGAATTGAAAAGGTGTATTTCACGAACAATAAACTCCATCAGCACAATTTACCACGGTATCCCGGGTTGATAGTTTAAGAACTCAGTAAAATACTCTGGCAGGTTCAATAAGTGGTAGTGGTGTCATTGTATGTCTGATGGTCCAAGAATGCAAGTGAGGGAAATTCACAGGGCGCAGTACACGCATATCGTAGCTCTTGGGAAAAGCAGCGTAATTTCTCACCTCACCAGGGAGGAAAGTCCTCCCTGGGCGGAGGTCCCCCTCCACTGACAAGGTGGGGGCCACAAGTGCTCTGCAAAGAGCAATCGCCACAGCACCTGAGGGCCTGGCTCGGCACTGCGGACTTTTTGGTGACATGTGGCTGATGGCTGATTTGTGGAGGTAATTGTGTTAAGCCATGGGAGCGTGATAATTACTAGGTTATTGTTGCTTATTTTCACTGTGGTGTCTAGAAGGCTGGTGCTGGTATAAGAGAAAAGAGTGGTGATTAATGGCTTTATGTTGAAGTCAATGAGTGAAACCAGACTTTCAGTCCTGACGATTGGGAGGTCACCTATAAGCTCCAGGAATCCAGCAGTTACTAATTAATTGAACAACATAATTAAGTTAAACTTAGAACAAATGGTCTCCACCCTACTAAGTTGAAAGATTTCTGCTTTTATTTCAGACTGAAAGGAGATCATTAGTGCTAGAAAGCCTCACCAATATCACTTCTGTTTACAAACCTTTTTTTTACCTGTTTTATGGCTGTGTTAAAACAATTCTTTCTGGTATGTTTGTGAATTTGGCTTGTTTTCTTAACACCCGTGTTTCTTCTTCATGATTTCTGCGCTCACAGAATTACATACTCCAAAGCACAGAGAAAATAACCAACACAGTGAAGAGTTTGTTTAAACTATGATGTCAAAGAAGCATGTAGCTAAGACCTTTTTAGGCAAGACATTCATACAGTCAGTTCAGCGAGTACAAAACAGTAACTTTGTCACCCTGATCAAAGGATTCTCATGAAGTCCATGCTCAAGTGAATACAATACTGGGAAATAAGAACCTTTTGCTTGCAAAAAGTCAATTTTAAAAGGAGAAAATTCATTGCGTGTGTACTTGTAAATGAATTATGCCTGTCTTTTTAGGTGCTCGTACAGCCTTCTTCTCTAGAAGGGGTAATGTAATTAAAGTTAACCTGTGACCAAAAGCTGAGAATGTACTTTTGGATGGAAAGATAAAACAATCATCTGTAATGTACAATATATTGAACTGCATAACAGCATTTGCTTCAAAGCTCAAGGACACCTCGACATCTATAATTAGAAGGGCTCTCAAAGGGCATATACAGATTCTTTCAATTGACATACGTGACACCTCTTTTAAAACAGCCTCAACATGAAAGTCTGAATTCTGTTTAACCCTCTAAGGAAAGTAAGTGAAAGACAAGTACAGCCAGTTCTGCTTTTGACTTCACCATCTCAAAGCAGATATACATCAGTGAAAAGTCAAACGGTGCAGCCAATAGCTGTATTTGGCTTTTAAGCTGTAATTTTGAAGCCTACTGCCGACTGAAGGAGGTTTCCAACTTTAATTTATTGAGGTGTCTGAGCTTTTACAATCTTTCTGGAATTATTTCCTCTTCATTCTCGAGTGTGCCAATAAAGATTTCCTTTTTTTTTTTTCCAAACTGAAATACAACCCCCTCGTATCATAAAACTGATGGACTACAACAGAGGCAAATCCTGACCTTGGAGGAGTCAGCTTACAGAAGGAAACACCCATTTATTTAGAGGAGGGCCCAAGAGAGGCTGTGTCTCCCTTCTACACACNACACTAAAGGGTGAGTGGTGGCCATCAAGGTTTGAATCCTGTGCATAACAAGCAGTATTGAATATTTTAAGCTTCACCTGGATCTGGATAATTGAGATTCCTAAGGCAATACCTCCCTGTATGATTTGGATACTGGAAGTATCTGTGAGCTTGTAATGGGAACTGCATCTTTATGTAATAAAGTGAAATATCATGATGTTAAAAAGCTCATGATTTTGATTACTGAAGTGTTATCCCAGTATTACCTGCAGTACAGCCACTGTGGTACAAGAAATAAATTCATCAGCTGTAAAGGGCATGTTATGCCAGCAGGTGAATCTGAACCAAGTTCCTGCAAAAACACACAGTGAAATCCTGCCTTGCTTTCTGGAGGCAGACTGATTTTAAAGCATAAAATAGATAGAACTGTTTTAATATTAAACTGTTGCTATGCTTTTACTAGTTAGACTGATGCTATGAACTTAACATAGTATAATAATGTGTGTTGACTTTATATATTAGTCCTTTTCGAAGCTTGTANGACTTTATATATTAGTCCTTTTTGAAGCTTGTACATTATGCTGCAGCGTACTGATGGGACACATGCAGTTTTGGCTAGCATCCAGGAGACTGCAATCCTCAAAAAATGTTTTTCTGAGTACAAATCGATATGAAGTAGATTCTGTCGAGAATGGTAGAGACTCTAGAGTGGTAGTGTTGGAGCTCCAATGGTCTGAGAGTGTATGTGAAGCAAGGCTTCTGGGGAAGAAGTAAAACTAGTCCTTGGGAAAAGCAGGCAGGCTTTTGGCACAACAGCCCTTCTTTTGGGAACACTGGCTCCTCTTCAGGTCTGAAACAGAAGCAACAACCCAGTTGCTATATAAAGGCTAAGAGCAATTCCTCTGAGTTTAGTTTAATTCCATCGACCAATTAGACAAATCTGAAAGGAATTGCAATTGGTACCTGGGGAACAGAGCAAGATTTTAGCAAGGAAAGGAGTGATAAGGTCATTGTCTCCCATGGGACAGAGAAAGAAAAAGACCACTGATTATCACCTGTGGAACATGCACATACAGCTTGAAATAAATTAAATTCTAGCAATTATCAGAGCATGCTAATATTAAACTGCACCAAATAGAAATCATTTAAATTGGCATATGATTAGCAAACAAACAATTTTATCTGTGTAATGCAAGAAGCTGGTGAAAAAAAAATTGTTTGAGGGACATATTAAATACTGAAGACATGATTAAGGTAACTGTGAAGTGAACTAATCTTTCTTAAGTTTTTTTTTCCAGGAAGAGTTAGAAATCCTGCATGTGGGACACTACATGGGGATCCTCACACTCCAGGGAGGTTGCTAAATCTCTCCATTATTTTCCAACCAGTTGTAGGGACAGATGGGATTAGCCTTCAGTATCCAAGGTTTTAAAAATAGTTCTTTTCATCTACACCCATGCTATAAGGACAACATTTAATTATCCCCATCAGCCAGAAACCCAACTGGATTTCAACCGCATCAGTCCAAATGTCTGCCCAGATGTTAGGGTGATGCAAAGAGGTGCTGGCCGGGGTTTGCTTTCTGCAGCTCAGATGGTAAGGAAGGATCACTCAGTCTCAGTCAGATCACCCAGGAGATTTCACGCGGCATTTGCTGCCATGCTCAAAGTTGCAAATTACTTTCTGCAGGTGAGGTGCAGAAAGCATGTTCTCTCTGAAGCCCCTCAAATAAGGATAACTTCTGACGGGTCCTGTGACTCTGTCACAGTGTGGACATAGGCTGGTAACATACTAAACAGCTGCGGAAAAATTCATCAGAGCTTGTTTGCCGGACTTCATCTTACACCATCTTAAGATGCCTTTTGAACATAGACCTTCTGCATGGAGATTCACAACAACAACAATATGAAGGCTGGCTGTTTTTACAAATAGGTCTGGAATTATCTAACAAGAATGAAAGGGATAGAAAAAAGGTAACAATACAAAACAAGGGGGTTTGTTCCAGGGAAGCAAAAGTAAGGTAATAATAAAAACACTGTTCAATTTTGTGTCCAGGTCTTCTTTTCATTCACAGAGAAGAAAACTCTTTAGAGAAGGAAATAAGAACAATAAAATGAAAAACACACTAGGCCACCTTTTAAAGTCAGTTTTAATTGCAGAAATATCATCTTTAATTGTAGAAATAGCCTGAACTCTGAGGATGGTTAATATGATCAATCTTTTGCTCAAAGTAATTGGATAAATTAAAAAAGAGAGGTGATTAAAGGCACATGTGAATTAGTCATTAGACTCTCTGAGAAGTTCCTTGTTTGTGCTGCAAAGGAACAGAGCATTTTTATGGAAGTGAAATAACACCAAGTCCCAAGACGTCACGTGAAGAGAAACTTAATTAGCAGTTAGGATGACTCCTGGTCCAACAAGACAAACTGGTCATGATCATTACAGGTGGGGTGGACAAACCACTAGACAGGAGCAACAGCGCATGCCTTGCCAGTGATTTACACAACTATTTGCTAGCAGATTCTGAATTCATGAGGGTTTTTATCTGCATGATGGAAGGTTATAAACAACTCCAGTGCAAACACAGCCCTGACAAATTTATTCTGAAAGGCAGCAGGCTTAACAGGGTAACAGTGGCATCAGGTCATATCCCTAACCGTGTCAGAGTTGGCTGTCTGCAGCCTCTTCCATTATCCATCTGTCAAAAAAGTAGGTGTCCTCAGTTGCTTGAGAGACAGATACAAAGCTGCTAATTTCACCAGCGGTAGCAACAAGCAGTGGAAGGACTTTTTCCAGAGCCTTCCGGAGCACTTCACTGCCTTATTTTGCCTTAACGCTGTGCTCAGTCCCACGTGACATTTCAGCTTTGCGCAGCCTGCAGAAAGAGCCAAGACACAGAGGAACATGCTTGTTATAAGACGGTTTAGAGAAGCATTAAAAACCGGACCTAAGTAAGTTTTTTCAGAGACTGACCGTTTAGCCAGGTCTTGGCCCACCACAGTGTACCCACTGGCTATGTTAGATGGTCAGAGAAGAGGAACTAACAGTGCCTCCACCATCATAATCCTGGAACCTTGTTTAAGGAATGGTCCATGGGAAGAAGCAAAGGCCAGGAGGCTCTGACCTCAAAACTCTGTGTCATCCGGGCAGGCTGTGTGCCAGGAGCAGAGAGAGGTCGAAAACAGCTTCTTGCTGCTGAGGGAAGCCTTGCCAGGAATGACAAGTGAATATGGAGCAGCAGCTTCCAAGGAGGATGCCAACGAACGGGTCTGAATACCAATGATTTCCAGGGCTAGTGACTGACTCCAAGTGATGGGCATCCTGGCGTGAAGAGCTGTGGCACTAACCCCGAGAAGCCAGTGACTGCCTGTGGGACTGAGCACTTGGTTCGTATTTATGCGGCAGCTGAAATCACTGTGCTGAGCATAACCACACCGTTTGTTTCGGTTGACTTGTTAAAGCAATCTTCTGTTACTAACCACACTCCCGCGCGGTCGCAGGAGCCCAGTGCCACCGTGTGGCACCTTGGCCAGGAAAGCACGCTGGCAACTCCCCTGGATACATGACGGATGGACAGAGGTCCCCGCTGCTCTGCCACTGTATACGGGGTAGGAAGGGAAGGTCTCCCTGGCCTCCCTCCTCTTCTCCTGCCAGCTCCTCTCTGCCCAACTGAATCTGAATTTCCAGTGGCAGCTGCTCCACACCCTCTGTCCGTTTGGTCCTGCCAAGGTGCAGCCCTATCCTCCACAGACCCTATAGATCCTGATGTGGCCTCCAGAGAGACAGATGTGTTACAACACGCTCTCCTGGCAAAGGGTAACGAGTAGCATTTCCCTAGAGGCATCACAGCTCCAATGCCAGCCCTTTGTTAGTCGTTAGCACACTGCCCAAGAGAAGCAGAAACCACTTTAACATTACTTATTCTTCCTAAATTTGTCCTTGGAAACAGCTGAGGAATTATTGTTGAAATATTTCAAAAAAACCCCTACCTAAGGCAGAGTCAAGCATGGCAAATTTCAGCTTGAGCAATTCTGTGTAGTGATAAACCAATGAAAATAAGGCTAACGGCAAATATTAAGCAACCTTAGCCACAGGCAGTTTTACTAGCTCCAGCAGTAATATGTGGTGTTTTTTCCATAAATACTGCATTGAAGTGCTGTATCTCTCACTCTGCTTTTTCTCAGCTAGCAGCAAAACCCAAAGCAAACTTTTCTGTATGCACAACCCTAATTGAAAGTAAAGTAAATTAAATGAATTCTAAGCAGTGCCAATAATAGCTACTAGTTATTTTGCAGTAAAAATACCAATATTTTATCAGTTTTTAGTAATGTTGATTTCCTGCTGTTTGCAATTGCAAGAAAATTCTTCCAGTAACAGCACAGTATTTCCCACGTAATTATTCAGCAGGCCCCAAATGAGCAATATATAAAAAACATGCTAAATAAAATTGCTGAAATGTAATTGTGCTGCAGAGAAACAGATATAAAGGAGGGGCTATTTCAGTTTCCCTTTGGTGATTTTGCCTTAATCTCACTCTTGGTGAAACTGTTTTGCAAGAGTTTCAATTCAATAATTTTCACCGTCACCGACAAACGTGAAGAAATATACAGTGGTGGAGAGCATGGAACGATTTCTAGGGAATATATTATATGCATTTAGCTTCTTTTATATTTATAATTTGTAAAAACAATTAGTAATTTTTTTTAGTCTATTCATTACCTGAAAAAAAAATTTAAACCATTTATACAAAACCCCTGCATCTCTGGATGCAAGTAACTCGCAACTAGACTTTTTAGGTAAATTATGATCAGATAATAAGTTTATCTAGAATAGTTCTATTCAAATATTTTTGGGAAAGCTAAAGTTTCACAAAAAAATGAAAGGCTGATTCTTCAGCTGGCCTCTATTCTCACTCCAGTGTCCGGATTAAAGGTACACTTCACATGCTCTTATATTTTATGAGATTTGTCAACTAAAAATCACAAGAATTAGCAACAGTTTCCTCATGCAGCTGTCCAGGAACAAAATTCCTAGGTTTCACTCGCAGAAAAAGCAAAGAAAGCATTACTATTGTTGAGCCTGCACTGATGTGTTCCCAGCTGGGGACACTGAGCAGCTTACTCAGAGCTCTCCCTTTGCAGAAGACCAGAAGGGCTCATAGCACAGGAGACGCTTTCAGTGCGTGGCCTGGTTGGGGAAGAGGTCTTTTTCCTTCAGTGATTTGGGAGTTTGTAATATCGGAATCACCATCCTGGGGGATATTCAAATCTGTCTTTTTCTTCAACACCGCAGTGAAAAGAGTTTCTTTGGTTGCTGCTGAACAGAAATACCGAGAAAAAAAATTTGAGAGTGTTGAAAGATTTTGTGCTGACAGAGTATCTCCCAAGTTGAAAAAAAAAAAAAAGATTCATTCTGTTTTATTGAATATTCCTCAAACACTAGTTAAATGTCAGTTCAGCCCCAAACTGTATTTCTCCTTCACGGTACCCTGCTCTATTCAGAAGTCAAATGATCTTATTGTCTCTCCTGGTGAGCCCAGACCGTGTGAGAGAATGGAGGCTTGTGCAACTCCCATGCGGTAACATGCTGACGGAGAAACAGCTTTTTATACCAAAATCATTCTTACAGAACTTGCCCATCCAATTCTAATTAGAAGTAGGAAAATTTTAATGAAACAAAACCATGAATATTTTAAAGACAATAGCCTGCTGGTGAAGTATTTCAGTTCAGCTCTTCTGCTTCTCATTTTTTGCCTACCCTCCAGCCTTTGCCAGTGCCTCTCTTAGGGGACTCAGAGATGCACAAATTGTAGTCTCCGCTCCAAGCGTTGGCTATGATTTCCTCTCAGCCAGCTGCGGTCAAAAGACTTGCTGGGGAGACAAGCTCCTTCTTTCAGAACAGTATTTGTGAGGTCTTGCCAGAACAACTAGGCTTATCCCTTACCACTCCATAGTCACTGGCATGGATTTCTAGTGAGTCATTGCTGCCGAAATAATCCTAAATGGTAGCTTACACCTACAGCTGTAAGGGGCATTTTCACTTCAGTGACAATGCCATAGTTTTGCCCCTAATTCCGTCGATCATTTCCATGGTAAATACTATGCAGTATGGCTAGAGTTAGCAATCATGATCAAATGTTGTTTTCATAGTTCATATTAATATTTAAGGGTGAAACTCTAAGGACACAGGCATGTTACACATCTCAAGGCACAGAGAGCAGCTGGGGAGATTTATTAACTTGGCTCAGTGTGTTAGGTGCCTAACTTCCACAGAAATTAGACAAGTTAGGTACTTAGCCTGCTTAGCTGTTTTGATACGCACTCCTCAACGTGTACCTACATTGGCAGGTCTTTAGATACCTTTAAAACCTATTCCATTAAAGCATAGATCTCCTTACAACCATTTGAACTTTGTTTGTGCTAGGACTACCTCCTGAAGGATATGTAAGCATCCCTCTGCTCCTTCAGCCCTTGAAAGCCATGTGGAATTATATATATATATATCATTCTGTAGCCTTCAGAGTCTGCGCTCTTGTGCATGAATCAGATCAGAAATTGAAGCCTCTTTATTTGGCTATATCTGGGTTTTTTCAGTTAAAGAGAGCAGACTACAAAAATGACTCTAGTATTCTGACGCAGTAGCAGAAAATTAGCTGGAATGTACAGAAATATATAGTTATAAATAAAAGTCAATGAAGAAAAATTCTATTAAACACCAAAGTGATCATGAGCAGTAACAGTTACTTGCTTTAGGCTCTTTTAACCACATTTTCCTATTCTGGTTTCCATCCGTTAATTTAAAACAAGTGTGCATTTTCTCCACTTCAGTCTTTTTAGTTATAATGGTTGCCATGGTTATCACAAGGACAATTTAAATGTAAGGAATGCACAAAATTGATTTTTAGTGGTTCATTCTGGAATATACTTAAAACTCTTGAAGCCTGTAGACGACAGATCTGGTTAATGAAAGCTCTCTGCTCAGTCACGTTTCATGGGTTTGTTCACATGGACGGTTAAGAGCCTAATGGTTAGGGCACATTCCTGAGAGATGGAAACCTGCATTTGGCCCTTAAACTTGCTAAGTGTTTTACACCGAAGAGTTATTGTGGGTTACAACACAACAAACAAAAGAGGAGATACAGTCCTGGGAACAGGCATGAGAGCCCAGGACCCTCTCCTCCTCAGTTACTACTTGTACCAGGCAATTCCTTTCAGAGGGCAGAATTTATTCCTTCTGCCCCCTTCAGCTGTGCCTATTTTCCATTCAGTGTAGCTTAAAGCTTGAAGAGGAGAGTACAAGTATCTGGCGTACAAGTATCTTAAGGGTGGGTTGAAGGAGGATGGAGCCAGACTCTTTTCAGTGGTTCCCAATGACAGGACGAGGGGCAATGGGCACAAGTTGGAACATAGAACGTTCTGTTCAAATATATGGAAAAACTTCTTTACGGTTCGGGTGACAGAGCACTGGAACAGGCTGCCCAGGGAGGTTGTGGAGTCCCCTTCTCTGGAGATTTTCAAGACCCGCCTGGATGCAGTCCTGAGTAATGTGCTCTAGGCAATCCTGCTTTAGCAGGGGAGTTGGACTAGATGATCTCTAGAGGTCCCTTCCAACTCTGAAAATTCCGTGATTCCGTGATTCCATAAGAGTGTTATAGATCCAGCTGGGAGGGGAACCAGGCACTTGACTAGGGGGCCTAAAATACAGGCAGACGGGATTTCTCTCTGCTGGCTCGCAAAAAGTGCCCAGCTGTCCTTCTGCTTAAACTCAAGAACCCGAACATTTACTTTAGGAGTTCTCCTTCACAAGACACCTATAATTTAAGTGCAAGCTTTACTTGCATCTCTTTTAACATTTGGCCTTAACTGGTGGTCCTGGCTGCCCCTGTGCACACCCTGCTAGAGGTGTTTTCCTCTCCTCCTCCGCTGCCTGCCTCCAGCTCTGCCCCACGGCCCTCCATGCCTGCGCTCATGGGCAGCAGCAGGACTTCCAGAGGTCTTACGTTGCCATGGGGAACAAGCCAGCTCAAATCACCCCGCAGTGGGTATCCCCTGTTAGACTCCTTGCAGCTCCCCAACCTCATCCCCGACTGCTGTCTTTGCTTTTATTTTTTGTTCACAAAATCCATTAAGCTGGGAACACTGAAATCCCCACTGAGTTTTTGCTTTTCCAGAACTGCCATATACAGCCTGGCACAGCTGTAACGGGCTTCAGAAACACAAAATCAAGCCAATGTAGTGAATTCCCATTGGAAGTGATCACTGGCATCTATTAAGTTTAACATTATCCTCTGTCCAATATGAAATCTCTTGGCAGAAATGATGTAAACTTGTCTTCACTAAATGCGTTAGCAGAGATGGGGGATAACCCTTGCTAATAAATAGAGTGTTAATACTTCATAGTCTGCCGGCATTGGAAAAGAAAAAAAGACATGGAAAACTAAAGGAAAAAAAAAAGAGGAAAGGAAAAGGAAGAGAAAGAGCAAAAGAAAAAAAGTGTTTCCTGTTCTATTCAGGATTTTTTTTCTCTCTCTCAAGCTCAAAGTAGAGACTGTACAACTGCAAAATCATTTTCCGTGCATCTTGCTGGAGGTTGCATCAGATTAATTCCAATTTTTAGACCAAACTAAGGGTTTGTGCAGGCAAGACCTTCAAGATGTGTGGGCTCAACGGTTGCCCTGTTGGCTTTTATATGATCTTGGCCAAGTCACTTAACTGTGTTTCAGCCTCACTTGTGCTCTGGCAGTGATAACTAAAGCCAATTGGTTTTGGAACTATGCTTATTCATAGCGTAATCTGAAGATTGCTCAATAATTATTATTTTGCTTGTTATTTTGCTTTTGGGGAAGATAGAGATAAGGGAGAATTTTCCACTGGGAAAAAATCCAACATACAGACTCAGCCCAAGCTGACATTAACCAGTCTGCTAGTAAAGCTTCAGCTCAGTTTATGGGAACAGTAGTCCCCTGGGATTCCTGTGGGTCCTGTCACCCCAGGAGAGGACACCACTGGAGACACAGCACGTGGGCCACAGCAGTCAGTCGGAGGAGTCGTGATTCACAGCGGTGGACCGAGCACAGGCAGAGGCTCCAGGGCACTGCAGGAGGTGTCACTGTGGCGACTGAAGGGATTCATATCACCATTCTCCATTGCAGGTTTAAAGATGAAACTTTCTGAACTCACATATTTACGTGACGGGAAATTTTCATGCTGATTTGATTTTCTAGCCCAAACAAAAAGCAACAAGGAAACACCTGATTTTCCAGTAAAAACTCTTTTTCTTTTTCTCCTAATTTTCTCTTATAGCACTTTTTTTCCTCTTTCCTTGTCCTACACTTGCAAAACTTTGTGCTAGCTTATAGGCTTTCTAAGGAATGCCCTGATCCTGCACATTATAGCATAGTACTGCTTTCTTCTTGGGTGGAGCTTAGAGAAGCTATGCCAAAATAAAAAGGGAAAGGAAAAAAAATTAAAAAAAAAAAACTAGAAAATTGAAATTATTCAAGTATTGAGCCAATCTGGAAAGGGAGAATGAGATACATTAAACTTAACAACAATCCAGGTGTATGGAACAAGCATATACTGCCTTGATTGAAACCCAGAAACTTTCTAATTGTTACAAAATGCTAATAGCAAAACCACTGGTTCCTTAAGTGAACATTTTACTAAATCACAGGCATTTAATTTCCTCTCACGCATTTCAATAGCATGCATTGCATGAAAATAAAGCAATAAAAGAAATGTGAAGATTCTGTTTACCAAAAAAAGATTTGTTGTGACAATTAGAGTCTTTTCAAAATGATATTTTAAAATATTATCCATCAGCTAAGCACAGAGAAAGCACATAATTTGGCACTAATTTGCCTTTAGCTCAAAATAGAGGGCACATTTCAGTCAACTGTCTTAAGTAACCTTAGCAAGGGAATTTAAAGGAGCTCGTCATATGACTAAGGGGCTGGAAAGATCTGGCATTTTGGAAATCCCAGGGATGCAATATCCATATATTTCTAATCAGAGAAATTTCGTTAGTGTACTTTTGAAAGAACTGTAACTGACTAACTGATAATTAACCAGTGGAATTGATTTTGACTTAGACCATCAGCCAACACATTGTTAGGGCCATTTGACTTAGGGACAGATAATTTGTCTGCAATTTGGAAAAGCAGAATTGTGGAACAGAATAACGTTTTGCCTAGAGTGACTCCGGAAGGTTTAGGTTATTTATCTATGTTTGATACAACCTTCATGAATTAGAAAACTTTTTGATTTCATTTTATTCCTCTGACTGTGCAATTGCAATATCCCTGGTCTTTCTGCTAAAACACTGGGCTGACCCTCAGGGTAAACTCAGTTCCCAGCCTGTCTATGAATTTCCTCGCTAAAGGACAACCTAATTTCTTATCTTTCTTCCCTACTGAAAAAGATGTGGCAGTAACCCTCCCCCATAAAGCCATCAAGTCTTGGGAGCTGTTCAGACCCTGTAATGACAGCCACCACTTTCATTAAGGCTAAGCATTAAGTATTCAGCCAACGGGACTTTTCAATGAGTTCAATACAGGCATGGGTTGGCATTCATTGTTTGCTAACTTGTCTTCTGTCTCCTCTGTCCAGAAAACCATGAAGATTGAGCTGGCTCTGCTTTATTAAGAAAATGGAGTTATTAACGTATGGGGAAATATATGACCTGAGAACACTGGTACAGACAACATAAACACTGAAGAGTTTAAAGGGACAAGCTTTTGAGGAATCAAGTCTGTATTTGGGCTGAAACTGCAGGTCCAGAGAAATGAATGACCAAACTCCCAAATAACTTCAGAAGAGCATCTTTTTCATCTCAGAGGTCAAATTCAGTGTTTCAATAAACTTAGAAAATTCATTGAAGATACACAAACTATTACACATTATTCCCCTATAAGTGGAAGTTCAGCTCTTAATCTTTTTACAAACCTAATTCAAATAACAGTTTTAGGGGAGCTACACCAACAACTGGAAAACAGAACAATGAGACTAGGCCCTTTGCTTCATCATAAAATGCACAATAAATACAGCCTTATGAACTGTGTAAGCCAGGCCAATAAAAGTGTTGCTGTGCAGAAGACTGGTAAAACTCTAGCACAAAGCACATGGAAGATAAATGAGAAACAGTACAGACATCTCAGCTGTGGAAGTCTTATAGCAGTATAACTTGTACTTCAGCAATATAAAGATATATTTAATCAAATCTACAGAAAACTGTTTTATGAAGGAATGCTGTGTTGTGTTCTGACTCTGTTCTTTAGCTGAGAACTTTGCTTCCATAGGTCACTTCCACACACAAGAGACAATTGTTTTTGTTCAACCTTTACCCAAATTTTTTCCCATCCTTTATAATAAGAAAAAAATTCAACTTCCCTCTTTTAGATTTACAGAAGGTTTTTTGCATCTCCTAAATAGGAATTGATCTGATCGATGATGGCAGGCTACTTCGAGGACACTGACACATGTGTGACATCCACAGAAACCATCCCCGTTTCCTGGAATCACATAATCACAGAATCACAGA
>RSEF01000001.1:966189-977964 GCA_003993805.1 Himantopus leucocephalus | reverse complement strand
TTCCACAGAGCTGCTTTCCAGCAGGTCAGCCCCTAACCCGTACTGATGCATGGGGTAATTCCTCCCCAGATGCAGTACCTTACACTTGCCTCTGTTGAATTTCATAAGGTTTCTCTCCGCCCAATTCCCCAGCCTGTCCAGGTCATGCTGAATGGCGGCACAGCATTCCATCATGGACAGGACGCTGGACAGGGTGTCCAGTGTGTCAGCTACTACTCCCAGTTTTGTGTCATCAACAAACTTGTTGCCTGGCATGATTTCCTCAGTCCTTTTCATTCTCACGCTACTATTTCCCCATGATTTCTCACAAATGTGGGTCTCTCAAGTAGCTTGCTAAAGGACAGATCTTGGATCTAAATTTATCTTAATTTTCTGTAAACAGTCATTCCCACTGGCTGTGTTTGCTGCTCTGCTGGGCTATGTCATCTCACAGCAGGCCCCAAAGTGCTTCAGCTCCATTAGAAAGAGTTCAGTCATGCACAAGATTCAGGGATGAAATACTTGCCGAAGTCTCTTCCACTCCTTCACAAAAAAAAAAAACCAAAACAAAACCAAACCCCAAACAAACAAAAAAACCCCAAGAAAAAACCCACAGTGCCTGATCATCAGCTTGCACAGCCCAATGATCAGCTATCTTAGGGCAGTGTCATTCACCTAAGGCAATCTCTCAACCCCAGATCTGTTGGGCAAATTTGTTTGCTGCCCAAACATTTCTCTGCATGATTCTGTATATTATGTTCACATTATATGTAAAACTCTTCCTTTTAATATTGACCTTTATATTTTGACTTGTGTTCACCTTAAGTTCAAAACCGCTCCTTTGTTCTGGTAGGGAATTGCTTTTTCACAGCAACATCCTGAGGCACACCAAAGAAACAAGGAAATTCAACCTGGCATGCTCCTCTCTGAGCTCCTTGCTTGCCAACAGAAGTCAACAAAGTGCTGCTGCCAAGATGCCAGCTGAGATGAGCCACCTGTAGCAACGCCCAAATTTAGGGTAGTGCTGGTGCCTATGGGCTGCAATTTTTTCTAAATGTCCTCAAGCACCCAGAGTTTTAGGATGGTTATCTGAAGGCTGTAGGTCTATCTGGCATTCTCAGAGCATCATGGTTGCTCTTTTCTCTCTCCATGGGTGACCCACCCCAGCAAGGAGCCCACGCTTTCAAAGCATCAGGGTAGCAGGCAAAAGCAGTAATAATTTTGTTGGCCTAGCCTGACAGACAGTGCCATCAACTTGCCTGGTAAATCCTTTTATGGTGCATGGCCCACAAAGATATAGCAGATGAGAATTTTTCTAAGAGATTAATTTCCCAAAAAGAATTTGCTCTGTGTATTTTTTTGGTCAACAAGGTTATGAAAATTAAAGCACGGAATTTTTATTAATTCCTATTCTTCCTAAAAAAAAACCCAAAAAAAACCCTCTAAACAAAAAAACCCCAAAACAACAAAAAAAAAACCAGCCCAAACAGCAAAACCCCCCAAAAAACCCACAGAAAAAAGATCAGGAAAGTAAAGCTCTTACACAAATAACTTCATAGATATAAAAGATTATATTTGTGCTTAGCAAACACCCAAATACTACAGAGTAGGTATGTTTACATACTAAATAGGAATCCTATCTGTGTTTAGGGTCCAAAGAAAATCTAGGAACTGTGTACTGTTGACAAAAGAATGAAAGAACCTGAGAATAAAATGAACATATCTAAAGTGGGAAATGAGATTTATGTGTGGAAGTCAAAGCCACAGCCTTGCCCTTCTAAGCAAACTGCATTTTGGGGGAAAATACATCCCAACACTTAGTTCACGCAGAATTCAGTAGATTTCTAAATATATACATGGCGACCTGCTTACATAAACTGCAGTGAGGAATATGAACACAGAATAATAGGAATAATAGATTTCTATTCTTAGTACTGAATGTCACTAATACTGAAGGAAATCAGTGCAGTGCAATTTCTTTTTCAAATACAATTCAGTGGTGTCAACAAACACCATTCCAAACTCATCATGAATTTTTCTGCCCAAGGCTGCATGGGGGAGGACAACACCTATTTTCATTCCATGTACAAGTCTTAAAAACACCATTGTAGTTAAATGGTTCAGAAATACTCAGTCTTGGAGCACTTCAGAATAATGTTTCAAAATCCCAACAGAAAGCCCCTGTAAAAATATAGGGGTCCCACTGTATATGACATCAGTAAAAGTCTACAGTCTAACAGCCTCCATGCTCTTTCCAAGAGAAACTTTCTGGGTTTATTTGCCCTAGAAATTGTCTCTACTTCCAGGTCTCCAACACAGGCATGCCAACAGGTAGGCTCCCCTCCTCTGGCCTATGGTTCCTGGGTAGCAGTAATGGAGAAGGCATCAGCAAACATGCTTCCACTGCTTTCCCAGCCTCTGCTTAGCCTACCAACACCATACGATCAGCCATTCAAGCTTCTTGCTGTTCCTCTGGCTTCTCCTGTCCCTCCTGTTGTGAGGTGTCACAAGGATGTAAATCTGTAGATCCTTGGCTTACCCATGGAACTGCCACTTGGGAAAGTCCCGCTCACGCCAAGGGGCTCTCACAAAGATCCCCACGCTGTACCTCTTGGGAAATCCCAGCTAATACTAAGAAAGACCCCAATAGATTACTTCATTCAACAGCTTTTGAAGGTACCTGACTTTCTTACTGGCTTTTTTTTCCCTTCTGTCTTTATTAACTTCACCTTCTAATTAGGTCCCATGAAGATGCATCTTCTCATTTTACTTAAAAGGTTCATTGACCCTCTGGCGTACCGTTATAACCCAGTAACCTGTGAGTATAGTAATTAGGACATTATAAAACATTGAGTTGATCTGTACATGTTTCACATTCAGAGGAAGAGACGTGTGCTGCATTGCAAAGAGAACTGGCTGAAGCAAGACAAGCCCAAAGTTAAACAAAAATTAATATTTTAAAAAAGAAAGTGAAGAATATTCATGGGAAGCAGAGATTGATTGGAGCAACAAACTTCAAGGAGAGATGATAAGGGTAGCACTGAATTTGCTTCAAGAAAGCTCCAGGAGCAGGAGGCAATAAAAAGCAAGCAAAAGGCAGGAGAGGGAAGGGTAGCAATCACTCATTGACTTTTGTAACACGTTCTGACTGCATCAGACTAACTGTAACAGAGCACGTGACAAGAAACGAGTCAAGAATCAGCTCGTCACATGCTGCTCCTAGTGTGACCTGTGACATGAAGATGGACCCAAATTGTCTTCACTACATCCATAAAACCAGACATATAACTCCACAAGGATATACATGCAACTTCAACAGCCACAACTTAACCATCAAGAAAATCACAGCACCTTTCCTAAAGTGTTTTTCTTGTGAAGACAACTGGTTCATTTTATTCTTATTTACTATTACATTGTTTTTCAGCCAATAAAAGAAGTAGAATGTGTCAAAATGTCTGACTACACCAAACACCAACAGAGAGATGAAACTGCAGATACAAGCCAGTGCTATACATCACTGCGAGTACAAAGCAGGATTTCAAGCACTTGTTTCAGACATCCCTGAAAATAATGGTTTATGAACCACAACCTTGGCTTTTTAATCAACACAGATATAATGCCTTCAACAGGAGTACACTGCTAAATATACATGTACTAATGCACAACATGATACACTGAAACAAGTATATCATGTTTAGATCTATATCAAAGTAAAAAACACATTAAGCGTGTACATGGAACAGTACCTAATTGTACCAATGGAAAATGTAGCTCATTAAATTGCTAGATTTAATGACAAGATTGTTAACAGTACAGAGATATCTGCAAAATCCTTTGGATCATCCTGGATTATCTCTTCAGCTTTTCCTCTTACATAATTTTTAATTTCCTTGGCAGTTAATCCTGTTATAGAGGAGGTTTTGAACAAACACTTTAATTTTTGCATTTTCTAAGTGGTATATGATGTGAATTGATTTCCATGATATCCTTTTTCCCTTGTGCCCCTTTTTCGATTAAGCTCTGCAATAATATTATGTAATGGAGCCCACACATTCCCCTTCCCTCTTTTATAAAACAGTCACATCACACCACATACTTTTACAAGCACCTCAGAAAAACGCCTTGCTGGTTATAAAACCCCGACACCATTCTTTTTTTTTTTCCCCACAGAGATCCTGATCTGCTTCTTCGACATCAGTTATTTATCCCTGTAGCAGCCCCAAAAAATAGGTAATGTTAGTCTCGCTTGTAAATCCTGAATAAGCGATGATAACGATTACAGTTTACAAAACCGTTACTGCAGGAGACACCTCAAAGTTCATCAATGAAATAAAGTGCGCCTTAAAGTCTAGTGCTATTCCTATTAATCAGAGCTTTTCCACTTTGAAGAAGCAGGCACACTTTGAGACCATGTGTGTCTGGGGAACTCGGCTTGCTGTAATTCCAGAAACATTTGTCTTCCCTGAAGAATTATGCAGCCAAAGGGAATTGATCAGGTATGGTATGACCTGCAGTGAAAATGCTGGGATCCAGTCCACTGACTTAGGTGCGCACCTTCTGCCTCACCAGTAGGGTGCCTGTGAAGCTGGTCCCTCAAAACAAAGCCCTTCATTTCACGTTTGGCCGGTAGAAAGAGGAAAGCTCATGGTGATGCATAGACAAACTTTAATACAAGTTCAAAACCCTTTCTGCCTCTTTTTTATTTTTTTTTTATTCATCATCATGGTATAACACCATTACGTCCGTATTGCATCTAATGGTTACAAAGGAAGGGTTTTCAGGAAGAAACAGCTATCCCAGTTTTACTAGGTATTTGACTAGTGACCATATTCTTTCTCTCAAACATCATCTTTATCAACCATGCTATATTTTTACATCTCTAGATGGTGATCATGAGATCCAGGTAAGTGTGGGATGATAATTTTGGCATTTGTTTGTTAAAATGTAGTTCATGTCAATGATAAACAAACCTCAAAAGACACATTCCAGGCAAGGGCAATGTTTGTGTGGATCCCAGGACTCCGTCTCTCTCCAACAGGCTGCTACCCAGCCTTTGCACAATCAGCGTAAGAACTCACATATGTTTCCACTTTGTTTCCATATTTTCCTTTCTGTGAACCAAAAAGGTCCACAGGAAGCTTTAGAAAAATCTTCCTAAAAAACCATTATGCGAGACATTTTCTCTGCTCGTCCAGATCTGACCCCCAAACGCCGCAAAATTTTGCAAATAATTGGAGCTATAGGAGCCAACTCGTCTAACCTGTCAGAAAAGACTGGGAAGCACCTGCAGAGGAGTGACGGCATTTGGAAGCATGTCAGAGGGATTAGATAAGGAATAAGAGAATTGTGTGGGTCTTTGAAGGAGACAGCACAGAGAAGAAAAGAACGGAGAGGAGAAGACAGCATAAATAATGTTTCAAAGCTGGAAGTGTCATAATCAGGTCAAAAGGGAAAAAAAAAGATGGCTTTAGCAATCTTTGTGCGTATAGCTTGAAGGGAGATCGGAGAGCGTGTTGTTATCATAGACAAGGAAGGATGGAAAGGGGTCTGGAGAAGGAGATTTAAAATTGTTTCAGTCTGAGTTTTCCCAGTGTAGGGTTCTGAGCTTTGGTGTTCTAGCCTTACTTCGGAGCATCACCATAAAAATATGAGCAGCATTCACAACAATTTCTTCTCCTTCTCCTATTTTTTCCAAACCCACATTTCACCGTTTAAAAAGTCATTTGTGGTGGATGAAAAGACTACAGCTGTAGTTATAACACTGAGTTGTTGGTCCATTTAAACAGCAGGTGCAACAAAAAAAGCTATCCGTGAGTTTCTGTTCTCCGTTAGCCTTGCCAGCAAACATAATCTATACCAGTTTAGGAAAACATCCCATTTTATCTGGCTGTGGCTAGAGAAGGAGGAGAGCAATAGGTAGTAACAAGTTTGCATCTCTCTTAGTTCGGGATTGGTGCCAGCTGCATTTATACTTAGGCTTGGTTTTCTGGCATTTTCCCCTTAATCATATATCTCTATTAACACAAACATACACATTATGAGAAGAATACAAGGTTAGGTTTACAAAGTCAGCTTACTCAAATGCACTGGAACACCAAAATTTGGGTTCTCTTCAAAAATTAGTATCAGCGGGCATAGAACTGAAGCAACATCTTTCACAGCCACCTTGGTATATAATCTCCCTGGCTAAAAAGTAACTGGTATGTGTATTCTATATGGACCAGCTACTGCCAGGGACAAGAAATGTGGTCGGCTAGTGGGCTTTGCAAGTATTTGCTGGCTGCTTTTAGGGTCATTCGCCCTTGCACTGATGGCCTGCCTAGAAGATCCGGTCCAGTCCCATGTTGCTCAGAAAATCCTGACACTCTTTAAGTTAGATCATCAGAAAAAAGAGAAAAAAAAAAAAAAAGGAAATTCAACTGGAGCACACTACTAATTGAAATTCACCCTGAAGCAAATGTTCTTGAGTGAGCTCTTTCATAGCCCCTGTGGTCAACAGTAAACCACGTTTATGGACTCTGACCGCAGATGAATTTCCTGATAGGTGATATTTTTTTAAAAAAGGAAACATGAACTTCTGTTTGTTCAGCATGTCTACAGTCCCACTTCTGGGAGCCAGCGCAATCATACCAATATATCACTGTCACTGTTTGAAAAACAGCCCCAAATTTATGGCAGGCACAGAGCCCTAAAATAAATATATAACAAAGAGTTCTGGGAGTAGTAGAAACGGCAAAGCCTGATTTATTACAAATGAATTATGGCAGAATTTGCTAACAAACTAAGCTCTGACCAATGCTTTTCCTTGGGTTGAAACAGTCAAAGCACATATTTCACACGTGGCCAGCCTAGTGCAATTCGGGATGAGCTTGTGTCACTCTGTCCCTTACTGGTCCCTCTGTTTTACGCAGTCACTTACCAACTTCAAACCTGTTAGAAAATGGTGTATCTAAGTTCCCTAGCTCCATGTCAAATTCAGCAAACCACCTTGAAAGTTATTGAAGAATTATATGTATATGTGTGTTCTTTTCACACAGAGAACAGTGGGAACAAAAAATCTTAGACCCATGCAGGAAACTGGAGACTTTTTCATCATTTTCCAAGCATTGACAAAATTTTGCTTTCCTAAACATCTCTACAACTTCCATTGATTCTGTAGATCATACTTGAGCTATTTTTAGGTCATAGAAATATAAAATTCAAATTATAACATGAGGGATCTTCAAACACCCTAGTGAGAAATATCTATTTATAGAGGAATGTGTCAAAGTCAGCCTTTGATGCCACTGACTGCTAATCCATGTTTATGCAGCAGAGGCACACATGCTCTGCTGTAGGGCACTTACACTGGAAGCTTCTGGGTCAAGCAACTGAAGGACTTTCAACTTGGTTTTCACTTTGCTTCTTAAATGTCTTAGTGAGAATATCCAATATAAAAAATCCTGTTATATTCCGTATGATTTCTCCAGATCACAGGAGGTATGTGCAAAATGATGGCACATTCCCATAAGTACAGTTTACACCATGGGGAACAAATGATTCCAAAAGTCAATGACAGTGAAGACAAAGACCTCCTAATGTGAAGTACCAGAGGTGAAAATTACTGGGGAAATAAGCAAGGGGAAAATAAAGAACTGGTAAGACAGATGGAATAACCCCGGGTTGCTGAATAACCTACAGCAATTTTCACACTCCTCAGAAATGCAAACAGTTCTTTGAACAAATGTGGTCATGTAGTATGCCTATTGCTATTCTACCAGCCCATGTGAATATAGATTTCAGCCCTACAAGGACTGTGTTCTTTCAGGGTACTCACCAACATGTTTGAATACCTGTCCTGTCCTGTCCTGTCCTGTCCTGTCCTATCCTATCCTATCCTTCTTACAACATAATTATCATTGCATGTTGTCCAAATCTTTTAGCTAAATGTTGCATAACATGAGTCGTTACATACAGTATTCACAATTTTCAACAATTATTTTATTCTCCAGAGAATGTTCTCCTGCAAATATAAACTGACAAATTCATATTACATTGACTTATTTCTATTTTTTAAAAATCAGGATCGTTTCACAAAATATAGAGTAAGTCCTTACATTCCTGAAACTACAAGGGGACTCAATTAGGCTCGGAGCTCTCGGAGTCTGGGCTGGTCTACCGAGTTAGCTTCCCCACACCTATTTGTATGGGCAGAAAATCTCAGCTCATAATTTTTCGTGAATTTTTGCAGATCAGACACCAACAACAAATTTTGAGCTTGACTGCCTCTATGAAACTAAACACTGAGTCTTACTTGGGTGTCCATTGTCTTCTTGATTTCAACGGGAAGATCTGGGTGTCAACTGGACATCTAGAAGTGTCTATGGATTTGACCTCCAGTGACTGGAAGTTATAAATCAGAATTGTGGTTTTTGTCAAAGGTATCTGAAAGCTGCTCCCCCTCTGGCCCCGAATCAAAATGGCATTTTGTGCTTTTACTTGGAAGTGATTGCCAGGGAGGAATACTATCCATTTAAAATTCAATATTTGCTGTTGTTTTAGAGTTTCACAGCTGTGTGGTTCCTGACCCGAGTGTATTCTACCTGCAAGTCCTAATGACGCGTAGCACAAAGTGGTATGACCCTTTAAAGCAGACCTCAGGGTCCTAGCGTTACAACGACACAAAAAGATAGTTACAAAACAAAATAAAGAGCTCAAAGTTAACATTTCTCTTTTAAGATCAATGAAAAGATTTTATTTGAAGAAGTTATTGCCCATTTCTATGAATAAGGAGGCTCCTGCCAGACAACTTAAGAGATATGTCCCCCCCAGGAAGTGGTATAGAACTAAAACCAAGTGAATGAGACTACAATATAGTAATTAATCAGTGGACCTCCAGCTTCTCATTAACAGCCTCCACTGAAGTTTCAGTAATTCCTAAGCATTCAATAATCAAACAGAACCCACTTCAGAGATCCAAGCAACAATGGATTAATTCAGCAAACTTCTTCACCTAGTGTGGGGATTGAGTTTTAATCTAAATCTGAGGAGGCTTAAGGAGGAAAATGCCCTAAACACAGAAAGGCCAAGACAAAAAACAAACAAACAAACAAAGCCCAACAAAACAAAAACCATTAAGGCAAGGCAAGGCAAATTTTTTATCATAGGTTCTTGAAAAAATTACAGGAGTTGGATTGCCTTATGCCATTAAGAGTTTTCTCAAAGGAATATGAATACTACCACCTACAAATTACTGTCTTTTCAGTTGAACATCCCTGAAATGTTTGGTTATTTTTAAGTTTTGACTTAACACATATAAAATAAAGGGTTTAGTCAGTGGACCATCAAAACAGTTAAATTTGCTGAGATGTTCTGAAGACCCCATGTCTCCAGTCAGATGCCAGGAAGCCTGGCTTTCAATTATTTTGCATCTTGTGGCAGACAAAGATTTCCGTTTTATAATGTCAAGGCTGAAGTGTCATCTTATTAGACTTATTACCACTTATTAGACAAAAAAAGATCTACAAGGGGAGGAGGGGACAGGCAGAGGAGGAGGTAAGAAGGAGGAGACATGCATTAGAGTGCCTGACCACCCTCTCCCCAAATCCCCCAGCTTTAGGGGACATCTGAAGTTCTTTCCCTCAAAACAGTTCTCTCCCATGTGGACCTCTATGAAGTTTGTCAGAATTAATACCTCTGAGTACTCCGCTGCTCTGTCAGCTGTCACTGAGTGACTGAAGGCTGCAAAGTTAGTAAGGATGGGCAGTACATGTGCTCATATGAACCAGTATGGCATAAATATATGCCTTTCCTTCAGGAAACCGGGCCAAGGCCAAATCCTTTGACGTGTACTTTCTATGGCACACAGTTACATGGCCATGAGGAAGTGACGCAGGACAAGAAGGAGTCCTCTTTGGGAGCCACATAAATAGAGTTTTCGAGGAAATTTTATAGCACATTCAACTACTGTACATCTTCCTACAAAGTCCTGCATTCTTTGAAAGAAAAAAACATAAAAATACTTCTCTTTTCCAAAGAGTTTCACTTTTCATCTTCAGCATGGTGTTACAAGTTCATGAGGATAAAAAAAGATAGCAAAAGGCAAGGCATAGCAATAAGTCTGTGCAGCTTATTCTAATAAGCGATGTTACTGTTTCAGTCAGCCATATGGCTAAATGGTCCTCCACTTTGAGTTTTAGCATTACAAGTTCCCAAGAAAGAAAATTAATTCTAAAAATTTTAACATTAAAAAAACAGTCTACACACTACAAGAGCCAGTAAGAATGCATTATTCTGGCAACTTTGAAATTAGGTTTGTCATAAATTAGAGAGCTATAGAAAAATAAGTTACTTCCTAACAAGAGATACAGCCATTTTTTGCTAACTTAAGTCAGGATAAATCTAGAAGGGCTCTTCATCAGTTATTCTGCTGATAAAATACTATTTATGCAAAGCAGCAAAGACCTAAGAAAATTGCAAAGGTCTTAAAGAAACATAAAGAAAGAAACCTGGTGACTGTACTAGAGCGGTCGTCTCAGCTGCACAATGTAAGCTTGAACATCACTTTTCTGCATCTCAGTCTCAGTGCCAGGGATTTATTCAATGCGTGGAAGTATGAAGATGAATAATGGCTTTTCTCACCTTTACAGAAAGCATCCCCACAACTGCAATGAGCCGATATTCTGCCTGATGCAATGACAGTGAGGAAGGTTTGAGTTTTAAGCTCAATTATCCTGTGCTCAAACAGAAAAAGAAGGCCTACAGAGGGTGGAAACAAGGACAGGTAGCCTGGGAGGCATACAGAGAAATTGTCTGAGCAGCCAGGGATCAGGTTAGGAAAGCTAAAGCCCAGATAGAGGTAAACCTGGCCAGGGGCATCAGGGTCAAAAAGAAAGCCTTCTATAGGTATATCAGCGACAAAAGGAAGACTAGGGAAAATGTGGGCCCTCTCAGGAAGGAAACGGGAGGCCTTGTCACCCAGGACAGGGAGAAGGCTGAGATACTCAACGACTTCTTTGCCTCAGTCTTCACTGGGAAGGGCTCTAACCACACTGCCCAAGTTGCAGAAAGCAAAGGCAAGGACTGGCAGAATAAGGTACCGCCCACTGTAGGAGAATATCAGGTTCGAGACCAGCTAAGGAACCTGAAGGTGCACTAGTCCATGGGACCTGGTGAGATTCATCTGCGGTTCCTGAAGGAACTGGTGGATGAAGTTGCTAAGCCACTATCTGTCATATGTGAGAAGTCGTGGCAGCCTGGTGAAGTTCCCACTGACTGGAAAAGGGCAAACATAACCCCCATTTTTAAAAAGGGTAAAAAAGAAGACCCAGGGAACTACAGGCCGGTCAGTCTCAGCTCTGTGCCCTGCAAGATCATGGAGCAGATCCTCCTGGAAACTCTGCTAAGGCACACGGAAAATAAGGAGGTGATTGGTGACAGCCAACGTGGCTTCACTAAGGTCAAATTGTGCCTGACAAATTTGGTGGTCTTCTACAACAGGGTTACAGCATTGGTGAATAAGGGGAGAGCAACAGTCATCATCTACCTGGACTTGTGCAAAGCATTTGACACTGTTCCGCATGACATCCTTGTCTCTAAATTGGAGAGACATGGATTTGACCAATGGACCACTCCGTGGATAAGGAACTGGCTGAACAGTTGCACTCAAAGAGTTGTGGTGAACGGCTTGACGTCCAAGTGGCGAGCAGTGACAAGCGGTGTTCCTCAGGGGTCAGTATTGGCACTGGTACTGTTTAACATCTTTGTTGGCTGCATGGATGTTGGAATTGAGTGCACCCTCAGCAAGTTTGCTGATGA
>RSEF01000001.1:940051-966089 GCA_003993805.1 Himantopus leucocephalus | reverse complement strand
AGAAGACCAACTGTATCCTGGGCTGCATCAAAAGCAGCGTGGCGAGCAGGCTGAGGAAGGTGATTCTTCCCCTCTACTCTCCTCTCATGAGACCCCACCTGGAGTATTGCCCACACACCTCCCATGGGCTCTGACTTTTTTTAGCTGGTTTGTAATCTTCCATTTCTTATGTGAGTTGCAGCACCATGAACATACTATAACTCATTTGTATTGAGGATAATTTGATTTTTTGTTAAATCTGTTTTGTGTCAAATGAAAACCCCAGAGATATTATCTGTATTAATGTATACAATGAATAGCATTTTTTAACCAGTTAAATGTCATTTTGTCAATTTGGAAAAGATCAGTAGGAGGGCAAGGTGAAACCTATCATCTGCCCAGACTGAGATTAAAAAGAAAGCATGATTTTCAGACACAACTGTTAACTCTTGGAGCTCTCCTACCTTCCTCAACACAGATGATGAACTACAAGCACATGTGGTTCATTCGTTGCTTCCTGGTAATCCCATTGCACACACTTATCTGACACCACCTTCAGGGTGAGAGACAATAAAATGCACAAGTAAATACTTCCATAAATTTGGCATTCCTTTGATGAAAAATGTTTATAAGTTCAAGCTAATTCAAAATTGGAAACACAAAGAATAATGTGTAGTTAAGCTCGGACCACTGATACGCTAGTTTTACCTGTATTCATAGCACTAACTTATAGGTGTTTTATATGAAGAGCAGGTAATCCACATTTTTTATTTATCCCTTTCTCATCTAAATCTCTGTGAAAATCCAGAAGATTCCACGCACAGTGACTGTGAACCGTAAGTATGCTGACCTTTAAAAATCAACAACACTCTGTGGTTTTGTTCTTATCTTGCCCCTCAGTGACAACTATGATAAAATGGTTGGCAGACTGTCAATATCTCGGACCGCGGACTTTCAGTGAGTCACCAATTGTTCGGATACCTTGTTATTCACAGCCCAGTTTCTCCCTCAAGCCAGGGACCACTGGTGTGGGAAGTGCAAGATGTTAGTTGCGACTCTGGCTTTGGCACCTTGATAATAAAGCTATCCCGCTTTGAGTCCTAAGACAAGAGCAGCAATAAATTATATTGGCTAACCATGGCACCAAAGTGGCATTAAGTTTCACAGGTTGCCATAGCGAGCATTTGACATGTAAAATGCCAGTGCTGCCTTGGGGTCCCAGAAAGCCTCAGGAAGGCTTTTCAGGCTCATTAGCATCCACTGTTTCACCCAAAAAGCACAGGTTATTGGGAACAGAGGGAGGGACAGCAACTTGCTAACTTGAAAACTTATTTTTTAGAGAAAAATGGTGCTTCAAATCCACCTCAGGGGTTCTCAGTGTAACGTATTTATTATAGTCTTGTAACACCACGGTATTGATGACCTCTGCTATAGTAAAGATGCCAGCCCAAGTCCATGAGCTTAGTGCTATTTGAACTTATTTGCTGAAATCAGAAAAAAAGCATTGAATGCCATTCTTTTACCTGAGATAAGAGGTGCAGGAAGGGTCATGATAAAAGAGAGGAATAGACAAGCATTGTGTGCCATGGTCCCCATGAAGAAGCCACATCCTCTCCCTGAGCGGTGGTGATGCTGCTGCAGCTGTCCCACGGGGACCTTGAGCAACAGGGAAGGTAAAGATTGCAGCAAAACAGTGCAGGGCTGCAGGATCCCATGAGGTGCTGGAGTGTATGAGCTGGGGATGAGGGATTGAGAAAGGCACAGCAGGCTGAGTGTCTGGGATGAGTGAGAGGAAGAAGATGAGAATATGGGGATTTGTTTGGTGAGATGTTAGGCCAGTGGTCAGTGTTGAGGCTCCGGTTTGGTTAGAGAAAAGGGGTGTGAGAATTAGATATTCTTTCATTATCAGCAAGGGGCTATGTCTTGAGGCAATATAAATCAGCACGTAGCTGCTGACCATGGGGACCTAATACTGATTCACACACGCTCAAGACCTCTCTGGCTAATACTACGTCCTGCTTCTGCTCAGATCATGGCATTTTATTTCAGTGAACTTTGTAGGTTCTTTGGCTTCCTATGGAGATCTAGTAATGTGGTTTTTTTATCCTTGATTACCAAATCAAGACCAGCAGCAGGTACCCTTTTACAGCTGACTAAAAAGACCCCCCATGTATTTGCTTTTGACATGTGTAAATGACTGTAACCAGTTATCACCATTAAGAGGGACTACGGAGAACGTTCACTAGGGAAAAACATCATTGCAAGACAAAAAAACCCAAGCAACAGTCTTGTTGAAAATCCGCCCACGTGATTTTCACGTGACGTATTTGTGTCCATACAGTATTTGAAGTAAATTTCATCTTGTGATATTTTATATAGGCATGTCTAGTTCAATCACGCATGATTAGCTTAGTAAGAAAAGAAACACTGACTTACTAAAGAAATACAACACGTCTTTTAGCAGATCTTTGTTCTAAAGCACAATAAGAGGTGTCAGAAATCTACCACACCTGAAAGTTTTTGGCCCATGTCCAAGCACTGCAGCTCAGTGCCATGTAAAATTATCTGCTCGGGTCAGAAAGAGCAGAACCCTGTGTGTGTGACACTGGTTGAATTAGTAAAACCTGCTTCTCATCACTGTGCTGTTTCCAGGTCTGCTTGGGTTCCTGGTGCTTTCAGTCCTGGGTTTAGCACACACAGAGCTACTTTGGTGGCTCCTCTGCCTGCAATCCTTATGTATTCCTTCAGACTAAGAGAAAAAGATACATAGATGGGGATTATTCTTTAAAGCAGTATGTTCAAGTGTGATCTTTAGCAGCAACACAAAAAAGCATAACAAAGAGTTGCCCAACAAGTGCCTTTCTAATGGCCTCAAGTGGACTTTGGATTAGGCCTTGGTACTAGTGCTTGTTATCTGGGTACAATAAAGTTTCATGAAGCTGGAACCTAGCTGTATAAAAATTGTGAGCCATTTATATGTTCCACTGTTCTTCAGATGCACAACAAAGTAGGATTCCTCTACATGATATGTAGAAAGGAAGTACTATGAATCTGTACACACACACAAGAAGAAACGAATCTAGCGGCTAAGTCATCCATTCTAGGAGCTGGCTACTATCCTCATTTCAAAGATTAGAAGGTCTACTCCTTTTTGTTTTTCAGAGGCTGTGTGGCATATTTAGCATTGTCCATTAAATGGGATATGATAGAAAACTACCTCCTGGTTCTACTTAAAACTCACACAAATTGGGACCTTTAGTTAAGCACAGCAAAGCCCTAAATTGCTGAAGCGCACCACTGTCTCAGGGGCACGCTGCAATGGTGAGGTTGGAAGAGGCCAAAAATAGGGCCCACCAGCTTGAATCTGAGATGGCTCAAGCCACAAAGAGATGACCAAAAAACCTCATAATTAAACTGCAATGTAAGAAAAACTTATCAGGTGCCTTTAGAGAAACATGCTGCAGATTAACCAGCAGCTTCTGGGCCGCTTTTGAGGAAGCGGCTGATAAACTGTGGCTTGACGTATTACCACTCCAAGCTGTGTGACTCATGTGGTTGCCTCCACCATGCCTATTCTTCCTCAAAACTCTGTGCTGCTGCTTCTGATTCCTGTGAGTCGTAGAGGTTGTCTAAACTCAGAGTTCAGGGGGTGTTTCTTCAGTGGTGTGGACCTCACCCTTGGCAAACAAGTTTCAATATATATCACCAGTACTGGCAAAGTCTCTGAACAACTATTGTATCAATGGCAGCTAGCGACTGTGTGATGACAACCCTTAGAGCAGCATGGGAGAAAGAATGGATAGAAAAAATGTAACTTGGAGTTAGCTGTCTTGCATTGACATAACTGCAGTTACCATTCTTTTAAGGTTGCTGGGTACAATTTTTTTCCTTTAAGTGTCTCATCTGAGGCTCTTTCCCTTGTTTCTCTGGCAAATTTGAGAAGATTTGTGTTTTTATTAAGAAATTTTTCATGTTTCATTTTATGATCTCACATTGGCTTTCCTTTGATAGAACATCTCTTTTGTTAAGGCACTTCCCTGTGATATTTGCATAGAACAGTCTTTGAAAGAAATTAGTCCTTGATTAGTTCCTCCCTGTTTCTCCTCTCTCTATATGCCTTTCCTTAAACTTATCCCAAAATTTCAGTGAAATCACAGATTTCGACTTAAAACCTGAATTCCTGAGATTAAATTATGTGCAGTGAGACCCATTACTGAGACCCATCTGAAGAGGGGAAGACAGCAGGTACCATTTAGTCCATTCCCTTTTTCTCACAATTACTATCTGTATTTTTTTCTGCTGTAGTTCTGTACCTTTGCCATATCTGCATTGGGGAGCACATTAGAAAAGACGAAAAAGGAGGATGAAATGGATTTTCTGCCTCTCTGATGTCATCTCTTTCCCCTATCGGTTTCTGTGAAAGGACCAAAGCCATATCCTGAGACAGCAGGAAAAGGTTTAAAATGTGTTTGTCCTCTGTTTTCCTGCTGCTCTGCCTGAGTCTCTTTTTCCCTTTGCCATTTACGGCATTGGTAGCTTCATTAACAGGGGTTACAACAACCATACGTGCCCTGATTCTCCAGGGAGTGTCCTCTCTCCCTCTCTTCGATTACCTGTTTTGCTACTGCTGCACATTCAAACCAGGCCCTTTTGCAGCTAGTTTGACTTGGCCAACCAAACAAGCGCAGCCCTAGCCTGAAGGTATATCCCAGTTGAAGGAATCCCTCCTGACTGAATGCATCCTCACCCGGCACAGACCCTCCCCAGCTGCATCCCACAGAGCCGCTGGAATACGGATACAGGCCAGGAACAGCGGGGCAGCTGCGGCTTCTGATGCTTTGTCTGTTTGTGGCTGGTTCTTAAACATCTGTTGGACCTACGGGTCACGCACCTTAGCCAAAAGTGGTCTCCATGCTAGTCAAATTTAAGGAGAAGAAACAGTCCAGATTTTGGAGCATGAGCACCCTGCTCTCCCTCCACCTCCTCCTCACCACCCGGGGACTGAAAGTTCCGTCACTGCTAACAGGCTGGGCTCAGATTAGCATATCACGCTTACTTCAAGGAGTTGTAAAATGTCTGGCTTTTCTGTATAAGAAAACGTGGATTTGGATGCACTCCCAAAACACTAAAGGGAAACATGTAAAGATAAGTCAGCTCAGCACAGAAACCATGAGAACAATCATTCTCAGCCAGTGAAGGAAGCTGACAAAGGATTTATCAGTAACCTCTACAAGTTCAGAAAATCAGTAGCAACGTATGCTCTGCCACCACAACATGTAGCTCACCGGTGGATTTTTATGAAACCAAGATGATGCCGAAAATAGAAGGACCCCGCAACAGCTTGTTTTGCACCAAGGAGGTGCCAGTTCTTTTGGAATCTGAATAAGAAAGGCATAATTAGCTTATTGTATAAAGAATAGAAGTACTATAAAAGGTGATAGCAATAACAGAAAAGGTGACAGCACTTCTGATGCTAACAGATGTACTAGAAAAGGTGATAGCAATCTTACCTCCCCGCTGCTGCTGGGAACCCCAGCTATCGCAGCACTGCGTCACGGCACCCTGCACATACCCCGTCTGCGGCCGGGTTCATTGTCGTTATGGTCTGTAAAGCTTTTATAGGATTTTCTTAGAAGTAAACAATTCTATTTATGATTTCTGCTGCCAGGTAAAGGAATGCTCATATAGACAATGCTGTTTCATCTCAAGATACAGCAGAGTATGTAGATGGTGTTGTCCACGTACACTGCATGGGACCCACACACAGGCATCTCTGTTACAGTTTATCAGTTAAGTTGGTCCAGCAGTCGCCAAGCTGGCTGAGAGCAGTACACTCCTTCATATCTCCACAGGAACGAGCTAAGGACAGCCATTGGATGGGCTCAGGTTATTTATCAGTTACGCACGCTAACATATGGGTCTTTACAACCAAGGCCTGTGGTCATCCTCTGCCTAGATTTGGCCCCAAATCACTATGTCCTAGTTACCACTAGGTAACCACTAGGCACCCACTACACAGATCAAGCAAATCACAGGCTCTATCCCAAAAACCCCCTTCCCCTGTGTACAGCAAAGAAAATGTCGTATTCTGTGAAAATCAGTTAGTGACTGGAAATTTTTTTTAGCTGAGTCAAAAAAAGAACTGGAAAGAAAGCTACAATCTACAATCTCAGTACATTTACATGTTTCCTTGATTTTGTAAACAAGGTTGAATTGACAAATAAAATAGCAATGTCCATTCTGTGTGCCTTTGAAAACAGCTGTCAAGGAAGATCAAAACCAACATTATTTCCAGTCCAGAAGTAAGCTCTGAAAAGCACTGTACTGCATGTATCTCTCAGTCATGCTTTGTTCCTTTTGCACTGCTTTGGCACAAACGGGCTCTCAAACCAGCTGATAACACTGCTCGCCTTGGAGGGACAGATAAAAGGAGTCTCTTCTTGAGAAGATTGAGAGCATTTCGCACTTCTGGGTTTTGTCTGCCTTGCCACTGGGCAAAGAGCTTCCACCTCTGGACGTGGATTTCTGTACAAAGAAACGTGTAGGTGGCCCTGCTGCAATCGCAATATGCTCCACCATGGGCACAAAGGGCAAGCCACCTCAGCATCCCCATCTTTGATGACAAATTGCAGCAATTCCCAAATCCTAACTTTTTCCTATTAGCATCTGGAACCGACCAGTTAGACCAGTTCTGCTTAACAAGTTGGCTCTTGACTAAAATATCACTAAAATTAAGGGACCTCTAGAATGACGCTCTGTTTTCCCCATACTGATGCTCTGATTTGCAGAAGGCAGATGAAATTGTGAGTTGGATCCTCTCTATTTCAGTGCAGAGTCATAACAGACATGTAGAAATCTTAGGCTACCATCAAAACTTCCTTCATAACAGCGTAGCTGGCAGACAAACCTCTCATATGGCTACTCAGAAATAATGGACCCATTTAGGTAGATTCTGGACAGCCTTATTTTTGCCTTTTGTACTCCCTGAAGCCCCATTTGAAGTGGGAATTATACCCATCAGAAACCTTTCTTTATGTCTTTTCATAACTTTTTGCATAGGAAAAAAAGTGCTATGAGTTATACATTGTTTTTCTCCAGAGACCGCTACTAATTCAGCCTCAAAACGCCAGTGCTCTCCTTATGTGCATCTTCTGAAAGACTTTCTGAGCACAGTGCTGGTTATTTGCAGTATTTTATGGCCTCTTACAAGACCATTGGCTACCAGATTCTTGTTAGACGCTGTGGGCCAAAAGAGAAGCAAAACCTCAAACTCGCTGAAGCCCAGGACTGCTGTGCTGGTTTAGGTGTAGTGTCCCTTGAAATGCATGACAGTCAGACCCTCAGTGAGCTGCCGTGGTAGGGCTGACCCTGGGCTGGTGACAGTGAGGGTCCTCTACAACTCAGTGATTGCACTAGAGGACAGCTGGAGAATGGAGGGGACTCTTGCTTCGTGTCAGTCACTTGGACAAGCACTACAGATTCCTTCCCGCATGGGCTCGGCGACAGCAGTACCATTACTTTTCATGGTCCCAGAAGGTAAATGTCAGTCTATTCAGACCTTCACAAACTTATTTTAATTTTATTTGTGACACTTCTACTGAGGCCACATTTGGACAACAACCGTGGAGAGCAGTGAGTCAATAATTGTGCTGTGGTGGCTGTCCCCCAGTGCTGGTACAAACCCTTTTAATCCACACTGCTCAGAACATGTGGAAAGGATGTGCAGTCTTCCAGGAAGCTTTTCATATGCTATTCACTTCCAGCAGAAGGAAAGGCTTTCTCAGCTTTCTATTTTAAATATTGAATCAAACTGAGTCTGAAGATTATTGTTTCCTTATGCAAAATGAATGAATAATTAATTGTCCAGGGACTTCTCAGTGTATCTCCCATCCCTGAGGAATTTTAGCAACTGATGGAGTCCTTGAGATTGAAAATGATGAAATGAACACAGGAAGTGCAGTCTCTGCATGAATATTTATGATTATTCCACATTATATTCTGTCAATAATCCCACTGTTGTTAAAGCATGCATCCAAAGCTCATAATTTATGGCACAGGTGATGATGATACATTTCAAATAATGCACAGGATGTGATCACCTGTAATTTCAATGGAATAGCTGGCAGTGATACACATCCAGCATGTATTACAGTAGCTGTAAAAGAGTCATTAGGGTGGGATGCAAATATTTGAAACGAACAATGTACAAAATTTGGCAAGTGCTAATAGAGCCATTAAATCACAGCTGAATAAAAAAGATGTGCACTGTTCCAAGTGTTTAAAACTATTAAGACCCTGAAAATTAAGCTCTACGTGTTGTCCAGGAAACACAGCAGCGTTACCACCCCCAGCATTGCAACGCAGCCTCTCTCAGACACATTCCTGCCGACCTCTCTCTCACTGGTACTCCCCGTCCAGTTGTCCCAGCAGCATGCTTGTTCACCTGCCCTATCAGCTTACAATGGGTACCTCAGGATAGACCCAGCCTAAACCCAACAGAAATAAAGGATAGGATCAGTTTACGGTTATCCAAGATCTCTCAGTCTCCCCTCTTCTTTGCTGCAGACTCCCCACTATTTTCCAGCACAGATTTCTGTACAAAAACCCTCAATCTGGAAACAACTTGTCTAAATATGGAAAACCTTTTGTGGCTTGTGGGTATCCTTGCTCTAATATTAAAGGACGTCCCCTTCTTATCTGGAAAGTGCGTGGCCCTACTGGATTCACTCCAGTTCTGACAGAACATATGTAGCGATAACACGTATGAAGAAGTATAAAATTGTTTCAGTGACTTTTGCAAGCTGAATGAACTCAAATTCCCAGAACATCTTAGGTGTTTCTTCCTAGCTGTAGATGCTATAATGCAAATCCTAGCAATTAATGAGTAAACTTGAAGAAGGCTTGAAGTTGCTTTCAATGAAGACTCAAATGTTTGGAAACTTTTTCACAGCAATCAGTTTCCTGATGGCATAAAATTGATCTGGAAATTGATCTGGAAATCTCACAAGAAGTGTCATTGCAAGGTCAGCAATTCAAGCCTGTGATGCCACAAAGCCACTTCACGACATCTTGAGGGCTGCTCCTGACAGAGGAAAATGAAGATGGATATAAAAGAAAAAAAAGCATCTTTAGAGTTGAGCAGAAATAAAATTTCACCATATTCTACGAAAATGGTGGCTACTCAGAGTACAGAGATCCAAGAAGTGGCCCACCTGAGGGGAAAAATATTCAGTCTGCATTCATATTTTTGTAATACCAGAGAAACCAGGGAAGAAACTTCGTAGAAGTCCCAGAGATAGGAAAAACTTCGGTTAATTTTTTTCACATTCTCAAACATAATCAGTGAGGAGAGACAACAAATCATAAATTCTGATATTCCTGGTGAATATGCTGAACCTGCTGGAATTTACTCAGCTCTGACTTTCAGAACTGCTGCATTTTAACCTTGAGATGAAAGCTTGGATAGGTCATCAAGTAACCCAGACCGGTTCATCTGTTTTCCTCTACCCTCTTTCTTAAAACATTTTTCATGAAAGACTTTGAAGGCACACACTGTATATATGGAATCAAAATACCAGATACTACCATGTACATCTGCAGAAATACAGAATTAACACTGCAGTGGATCTTTTGGAAAAAGGGAATGGATCCTGGCTGGCTTTCTTAGGAAGCAGAATTGCAAAATGTACTTGTGCCCTCTAGGACTGGCTTTGTGCTCAAGAGTCTGGGTGCTCCAGCTGCTGTCTTTGGGGAGCCTAGGCAAAAGCGCAGCTTAGTCCAGGGACTAAGTCACCACCTTCGGTGGTTCCCTCTCTAAGGCAGGTGTACTAAATGCAGGTATTATTCCCTCGCGGAGATTATGCTTTTTGTGAACAGGAACTTGTTTTATACAGTTCACTTATGCCTGTAAGGAGAAACCTCACTGTTTTTGTGATCATTTCCAGAAGCAGTGTCCCTGAAGATGGCACATTTGGAAATGACATTATTTCACCCTGCTGCATAGCAGCAATTGGCACCCCAGTCTATCAAAGATGCTACTTGAGCAATATAAAATATTAGCCAACACCCACAAGGAGAAAAAGATTTCTTTCTTATCCAAAATATACCTCTGCAGAGTACCTGTTCTCTTGCATTTAATCTAATTTACTACAGGGGAGATGAACACCCTCCCTGCAACCATGCTATTTTTTAAAAGAGATTGGTGATTCAGCTGAATGGTGACTAAGCCACTGAAAAATTTTCCCTGTTAGCTTGTGTGTATAAAAAGATGCTTTGCTGGAATATATCATCTGCAGATACCACTACTTTGTTGGAGTAAATGGGGGTTTTCCAGTCAAACTATGTTACTTTAAAAAAATCTTTAAAATTCATTTAAAATTATATGCATATGAAGCTTTTAGCGTATTTTGAGGAGGTATCAGGTCATACAGTTGAGCCACAACAGAGAGAATGCAAAATTGGTATCGTACATGACCATTGGCAGAAGCTGCTTGTTTAATTTACTTTGTATGTACTGAACGTATCTTCTGAAAGGATAAACAGGCATACATTCCAATGAACAGAAGAGCAGAATCATCCCACATTCTGGATGTTAGCCTTCAACTCAAAAGATGCAGTTTAAGTTGCTTGCTCTCGACAAACTGCTGCCTTCGGCAAGTACAGTACTCCATCTATGAACTAGAGGTGACACTGCCACCTTCTATAGCCATTCCTGCCCGCAAGCTGCAGGCTAATATAGCAGAATAAGGAGGGGAGAAAGCGAGTTCTTAATTTACATCAGCAGAGGGAAAGAAATTAAACAGGTGAAGTAAGTTAAACTGGCAATGATGTTAAGGAACAACTATTACAGTCTCTTGAGGGGGGCACTTAATTCTGCTATAGCTCCTTTGGAAAATTCTTTCTAGGGACTATAGCAGAAGCTCCTGCTCATGACATTCATCAGAATGTAAGTTTGGAAAAATAATTCTGGCAGTTCGCTAGCAGGTTTGTCTGAAAAACTGATTTCCTGGGAAATTATTTTTTAAAATCTACCTGTAGTTCTGTCTGGTTCTTCTGAAGATTTACAAGACTAGATATCCTGTTTTCTTGCCATGGTGAGAACGAGTCTTATAGAGTATATGCTAGCACTTGTCCTTCTCTTCACCTTGATGTTAAAATCTCCCAGCTTGTGTCAGTGAAAGTTGTTACACATTTAATTAGCTGTTTTGGTTGATGCAGAGTTGAAGACAATTCAGTAAATAATCTGTCTATTACTTCCATCCTCGTAAGTCAATAATGAAAACGATGCCACTCACCAGACAGCATATGCAAATAAATGTGTATATGATAGACTGCAGCTGAATTTGCTGGCATCTAATAAGTGTTTAATTGCTTTGGAGTGCTACTAAAAAAAGCAGTATTATTAGGACTTTTTTTCTTGCAAATTGGTTTTAAAAGCATACGGTCAGTGTTGTATAATCATAGCCTTGTAATTAAAACTAAATAGGTTAGAAATTATAAGGTAGAAGCAAATAAAAGCTCAACAGCATGTACACATATGGCTAAACACAGATTAGCGTGTGGTGAGGGGTGTTTGTGTGTAGGTCTAAACATTGTGCTCAAGTCCTATGCCTGCTAGGGATTACCATTACGGCTTAGGAGGAACTGTGGTTATCTAAGGAGGCCTCAGGGAAACGAATTTTTTGCTGGGGCTGGCATGAGTATAAACTAACCAATTAAGGCACCTGTATCAATGTAAGCATCCTGACTCATTGTTTAATGGGATAATTGGAATTCTGTAGAGGAAATAAAGTTGATTACAAGGATCAAACAGAGGGAAAGCTCTCTAAGCATTTGTCTCTTGCTTGTGACAAGCTGTAGCTTAGGGGCCAGTGAATCTGTTATTAGACCGCTGACGTGGATCGAATAGCAATATGGGGAGTGAAAGATCAGATCATTACTTTTTAATGCTCACAACAAATTTGTGGGCATACTTTTCTATGAAGAAATAGACAAAGCTCTGTATGGTTAAGAATAATCATGAAGTCTATATTCCACTGTTTGTATGTAACTGAATTCCCAGAAGGTCGTAATTTTACCTGATGAATTGTTCTTGATATAATGCAGTTCAGGAGATGACTTTCCCTATCACTTTATATGCATCTATAAAATACCTTGCAATACGGTTACAATCCTAAGTACATGCAGGTGTCTAATCCTTGGCTTTGATGGGTAGATTTGCCCATCAAAGCGTATGATGAACAGGGGGTGGAAGACAAAAAGTCAGAGACGAAGGGTTAGTTGGGTTCTTGAATCCAAGGAGGTAGGATGTGGATGATTTACTCTCTGTAAACAGAAGACAAACTGATCTCCAGAGAGAGGGGAGAACAGAAGGGAAATTCACCATATTCTCAGGAAGCCACCTTTCACAAAAGGTCAGCAGGCTTTTCACCAGTGTTTGTTTGAAGAAAAAAAGGAAATGGCATCTGCACTTCTTGTGTCCAAATGTATGCTTTCCTTTGAAGGATTCAAAATATTTTTGGCCAATGGAAACCGAGGCCTACTTAGCTTCTCTTTCATGTTTCTGAAAAGTAAGAAAATTCGGCAGAAAAAAAGAAAATCAAGTAAAATAAAAGGCCTGGCATTATCTTTTCGTCATGTGTCAGATGAAAGTTTTGGGTGTATCAGCAGACATACCATATTTTATTTGGGTTATCCATAGAGAAACAATAAAGAACATTGAATTGTCTCTTCATTTATTCCCCTTCTCCTGCTATTTTGTTTTGTTTTATTCTTAAATCTGGCAGCCACCATTGGAGATGGAGTTAAACTGAAACCAGTTCCTAAAAAAAAGTAAGGTATGGTATCCAGTACCAAATACGGTTACACAGTATTCAGAGTCAAAACGTGGTTGGACTTGATGATCTTAAAGGTCTTTTCCAGCTTAAATGATTCGATTCTATGAATTTGTATGTACTCTCTTGGGAACTACTAACTGTGCTCAGAGATGGCGTTAGACCTAGGAAATTCCTCAAAAAAGGCTAAGGCTCAAGCCTGGGCCTCTTCCCATCTCCCACCCTGCACAGGTAAAGTTGCAGCACTACTTGATCTAGCCTGTGGAAAACCTGGACAACTACCCTGCCCGCCTGCCTGCAAACCCACCTCTGCACTCAGGACAATTTGTCATTGACCAATTTCACTAGTATGTGGTCAGCATGTTTTTCTGCAGTGGGCCACTGTGATGCAGTGTGTTTCTCCCTAAAAGCTGTACTAAACTATTGCTCTCCACGTTCAGAAATCATACTTGTGGAATGAAAGATTGTACGCCCACTTTAATCTTCTCTAGTGTGGTATTCCCTAAAATAAGGGAAAAAACTGTCATCCCTTGAAGTTTTTATCTATAATAGAGTAATTGTTGTATATAATATTCCACATATTTGGAAATAGAGTAACGAATAGACCCTAGTAGAAACACTCAACTGAAATATACTGGAAAACATGGAAATCCAAATGTTTGTATTTTACACTGCATTTCCCTGTATTTACATTGTATTGATTACTTTTTAATTCCAGCTCCTACGCTTTTTGGGGCAAGGATCACTAAAGGACTCCAGCTGTAATGCGTTCTATCTCTCAGGAAGTATTTCTTTCATGTGGTGTAGTATAAAAATCCTGTGGTTCAACATGGGAACTGCAGTAGCAGCTGGGAACCATAAAATAGAATAAGGACCAGCACTATAACTCTCTTTAGGTTACAGGAATTCTCTTCCATTTCAGGAATGTGAAAATATTTTATTTTGATTGAAAATGTCGAACATTCTGTTCCAATTTAATGGAACTCTGACATTTCAACATTTTGCCTGATTTTACATCAAAACCAAATATGAAAAGGGATGGAAAATCTCAGTGTCATAATAACTGACACTGCCTAGGACATACAACACACCATAACATTATTGAAACTAACAATAAAATAAATAAAAGCATTCCATAAACTCCAGAACACATGATGAAATATTTACTATTCTCCATTATGAGAGTCTATCCACCTTATCAACCTTCTATGATAAACGTTGCCCTTTCTGGACCTGATAATTTTTGCAAATTGTACAAATGAAACTAATGATTCTTCCTCAGAATTACACACACAGAAATAAAGTGTGTGCTGATGGAAACCAAGGGCGTGCAGAAATTCTTTAAATGAAACTACATTGAACATGCATTAGGATCCCTCCGTAGAATAAAATTGGAAGAACAATCACATTAGGCGAAAAGGATGATGAAAAAATCTGCACTTTTTACAGGCGCGCAATGAAGTTAGTGTCTCAGCACATACTGGATTCTGCTTTGAAATTCGTTTTATTGACCTGAAGCTTAAGCAGGTGGGATGACTCAAGGGTAATTGACAGGAGAGAGAGAAAGTAGTGAGATACTGTCATATGTGCCCTGAGCTGTTTTCTAACCACAAAGCACTCCAATACATTATGTAAATGTATGCCGAACTCTTGTAATTAAATATTATAGATAACTCCTTGCTGAATACAACTATCGTGGCTTTCGGATATGCCTGTTCTGAAAAAACTCACCAATGCCCCCCCACACACATCACAGTAAAAAGAATGTATTCTGCTCTCGGCATTTCATATAGTGTAAGGTAAAGTATACTCTACGTTGCCACTTGCAGCAACAAAGCCAACAGCAGCAGCATGTGATTAGGACTCTGAAATCTCTCCCTATCTGAGATTGCTTTCTGAAATCAAATTCAGGCAGAGAGAAAAGGAGAAGCAAACAAGTTTACTTCAGCTCTGCAATAGTAAATAATCAAGAGAACTACTTGAGGAACACTAAGTGAAGCACCAGATTCTTCAAATAATATGATAATTGAAACACGGGTGTTGCATATCCAATTATCTGCAGATCTGTCTTCTCTCAGACAATGGAAAGGGCGCAGAAGGGTTAGCCTGCGGTGAACGACACTGCGGGGCAAAAAAGAGCCAGTCTGTGAACTAGAGGACAAATCTATCTCAACCTAAAATTTGTCATCAGCTATGTTGAACAGGCAGTCTTTTCAAATACATGACAAATGACACTGCTATTCATGGAGCAGGCATAACACAGGTTGCCACACTGTAAATTGTTACCAGTACAGCCCCAGGGACCGAGAGATGTTACGCATTCAGCTGTAGAGCACCACGGACCGAAGGTGTGCTCAAGTGGAAATTACAGCTAATACAGTAAGAATTATCTAACAGTTATGTGTAACTAACCTTTACGGTTTGTTGCCAAAAAAAAAAAAAAATGAACATCTTGGCTTTTGGCATCTCTCTTTGCACTTGCACTGCGTTTCAGGAAATGAGAAACCTTTCATCTCTGGCTATAAGGCAGTAATGTTTTGTTTTGATGTCAGGTCAGGGGAGCAGACTCATCCAAACACTTCACATCAGTCCTTAATTTGCACAGCGACAGAGAAAGGGTGCACCTTCAGCCCATTTATAACCCCCTACTGTCTTTTAAAATATATTTTAAGAAGGGCACAGGTTCGCAAGCCAATCAGTTCAATAAAGCTGTATGCATAAAAATATGTGGATAATTCGCTTCTGGCTTCTTCACGCAGCTTCATGGGGAATCTTGGCTTCAGGCCAAACAACTGCAAAAGCAAAGCTTTTTCCCCTCAGCATTTTAGCGAAGTGCACATAATACATCATTAAGTAAATTAGTGTTGTAACAGGTTTCAACTGATCCATCTTGGGAAGTCAAATGAGAACCAAAAATAGATCCTGTTTTCAAATTCCCCTGAGCAGCAAAGTGATTTGAAATCCTCCCTTGCCACAGGAAACAAACAAATAAAAAACAAATTTGGCAACTATTCAGTTATATATATGTGCTTATTCAGTATTTACATTCAGGACCCAAGGAACCGTTTATTAGAGAGGGCCAATCAACGTATCTAGCAATGGGAGGAAGCGGGTGTGACCCTCCAGGAAACCCCCTTCCCCTGTAGTCAGATGCTCTGTGGCATTTACAAAGGAAAACTCAACTCAGAATATGCAACGATTGTCAAAGATACCTCTGCAGAGAGGTGCAGAACACCTAAATAGCCATGTACCCTAAGTATATCTACGTTTTAAGGGACAGGCAAAGTATAGGTGAAGATATGAGCAGATACTTCTTATGGGAATAAACAATACAGTACAGTCTAAACAGTACAGATCGTAACTTCAACTTGAATTATGAAAAGGGGGGAAAAAAAAACCCTTGGAAAATTCCTGCAGAATAGTATAGCCATCAAATCAGTCATAAGCACAGCAAGCATTTTAAAGCAGAAGTTCCCGAACATTTATTGCCTTTAGGTCTGATAGGATTATATGCAGTTTCTCAAGTACCTGCTACTGGAGTCGTCCGAGATAAGTAATTGTATCTTCACAAATGGAAACAAGATGGTCTCACTTGAAAGTTTAGTACTTACTTAAAATATTTATGTAACAAAAGTGGTCCCTGGCAAGGAAATCTAGATGTGTTGAATGAGAGGATAAAAAGCAAAAACAGTAGCTAAACATTTAGCTCTGTTTTTAGTACATACTTCTTCCAAAAGTATAATACCATAGTGTATGATTTCATAGAGACAGTTGAGATCAAATCCCAGAAAGATTTCTGTTTCACTGAATGTACTTGACTAGTATAAACCAGACTGTCCCTAATTTTGCTAAAAACACATGCATGTTAAATTATTTTTCTTAATGCCTGTTAGTAGAATTGGCACCAAGTAACTAAAATTAATCACTTTTTGTATTATTGTTGCTAATGTGAGCATGATGTTCTCCTGCTTGCTTTTCCAAAGGTCATGTCTATAATACTCATCATTAGTGGCAGTTTCTCTGTGTTTGAGACAGCATGGTTATCACGACATCGAGCTAATTATGATTTGCTTGAAGAAAGCAAAGGATCCCTTCATCTCCAACTCTGTAGGACAAAAGGAAGAGGGAGAACAAGGGAAATATTAATAACATTTTAGGTCTTGATTTTGTTCTGCTCATGTGGAATCACATCTGAAGAAAGTGAAAAGAGAGAAAGGGGAGAAAGGGAAAGTATTTCCTGGGTCCTTAGAAGAATAACAAATGGGTTGTTAATTGGCAAGTGCTTAAATGGCTGGTTCTAATCAGGGTAAACGGGCTTGTTTTTCCAACACTGGGTCTCACATCAAAACAACAAGAAACAATTGAAAAATCTCTGCTGAAGAAAGCAAGAGGAAGTGGGTTGTCACCAGCTGTTCAAAGGCAAGATCCTGCAACAAATGTGTAGCAGCAGATGCCTTGTGAAGCACGGGGAATGTAAATGCATATGAGTCATCCCATAAGCTTAGGGGGAGGAAGGCTGCAGGCCAGATCCTGGGGGAAAAGATTTTTGTGGCTTTAACCATTTCTCCACTTGCTCTGCACTTTGTTCGAGTACACAGTATATTTTTTTTTGGTTTTGGAAGAAGGTGTCCTTAAGCCCTGTTAAAGAGCCACCAGCACCAGGAAAGTATCTTACAGAGATATTATGCTTTGGGCCTATCACATCAAAAAGGAAATGATGCAGCATCATTGTCCGTCCAGCAGGGAAAGTAGTTTACAAAATTTCCCCCTTTCCCCCCTTCTTCTAGACTAGATTTAACTAGACTAGACTAGAATATTTCTGTTGGAAGGGGCCTACAATGATCATCTAGTCCGACTGCCATTTAGGTTCATGGTAACAATAAAAATTGTTAAAAGGATAATTTTTATAATTTGCAACATTTCACTGATTTGTTTTCCAGTGCAGCTTCATAAATAGCTCCATTTGCACACTGGGAAAAAAAATAGAAAATTGGTGTAGTGGCAGAAATAGAACTATGCTCCGTGTCTCACAGTGATAACCCCAAGGATCCCACCTCAGGAAGGGTGCCGCTGGGCCGGGGGATAAGTCCTTGTAACAGTTAAAGTACAATGGAACTTGAACTGCAGGTGACAGCAGGATGCATTCCAGCAGATTTCAGAAAAATCTTGTTTCTCTAAAAGAAATAGCAAGCCAGAGACAGAGAGAGGAGTCCCAGACTCAGCTCCTGCCTTGGCTGTCCCAGCTATACATATCTAAGCACTCTTATGCTCTAGTCATTATGAAATACACACAGATTTATGCAATCCCATAATCTTATAACAAAATAGGTCATCGGGGATCATCAAATTAATTGCAAAATTATCTTCTTCTTTTTCCCCAGCAACACCAAGCTCTCATGTAGAGAGGAAAAAAAGGCATTAGCAGTAGACTCTGCATAGAGCTGGATCTACATTTGGAACCCATTTTTATGTCTTGTGCTACCATGTTCCAACAACACAGATCCTGAGAATTCCCTCTTGCCAGTGACCACACCTGATTTCTCCACCAAATTCATACTGCTTAACAAATCACAAACAAGGAGAGGTTTTAAGGTGGTTGAGCCCTGTGGGTTTTTTTGCACTTTAAAGATGAACTCTAGGGCTGACTGGAAAACAGTGATTTCATTTTGTGAAAATGTGTACATATTTTGATATTAGAGTCAGTCTTGGTTTAAAAAAAAAAAACAGCCAAACAACAAAAAAAGAGAGAAAGGGTGAGGAGGAAGGGCCCTCAATAGCCAGTGGTGTAGAGATTCGGAGATTCACCTGTGACACAAGGGACCCAGTGGGAAAACGATTACACTCTGAGTTGCACAGGGTTATCATTTCCAGGCTCCGGCAGGGTGATCCCATGAACCTGGCGCCAGGGGTTCATGTTGAACTTCTGCCACATAAACCTGGGGAATCTATCAGTGGTTGGGGGCGGGGGGACACAACATGTAACATTATCGTTTCCATTGAGCTAATCTATCTGCAAAGCTGCTTTTTAAGAAACAAAAAACCCAAACACATTTGTACCTGGTCACAGGAAGAAGGCTCGAGGACTGAGCTTTGCCATATCTTGTTGCAGAGCACAGGCACAGGCCAAGCATTAATGAGTCCTTCTTTTGCACCAGGACAAATTAAGTAGGAAAGGAATGAAATGAGTTCCTACTGCCCTTCATCACTTGCTTGTCAGACATGCGACTGAAAGAAACTGCTAGTGGCATTACACATGATTTGAGCCAGATTTTTCTCCAGGCCCATGATGTGATCACTACTCTGATCGTATTTCCCATGGCCAGTGGTCGGGGTCCCACTGTGGGAAAGGATGGGGCAGCATGGGGGAGCCTGACAGCACCCATGCTTGTTCCTCAGACCTGGTAGGCAAATAAATTGTGAGATGACCAAAGCTATGGCTCACAATGTTTTGTTCTTCAGTGATGAAACCAGACCACAAAGCAGTTATTGTATTTCCAAGGGAGGGGAAATCTGGCCCGGCTTGGGTTTGTCATAAGTGATTAGATTTTATATTGTGCTTATGTACTTCTCCTAATCAAACTGGCATGTTGGTTCAAAATCAGCCTAGCAGAGAAACTCTAATTTTCTTACCCATTCCGCTTTATTTATCACCTGGATTTACCAAAGTTGTGAGGTGGGTTTTTTATATTTCTCTGACTACTCCCTGTTCTGCTTAGCTTATAAAAATTGAAACATTCATAGCCCAAGGTTGCAAAAGCAATGAATATTTATAATCCTATCTTCCCAGCACACTCAGAGGTGTCTCACAGCATGACTTCACATTAGGAGTGTCCCACCTGTGGGGATCATTCAAAAAAACACAGATTACAAGTCTGTACAACACAGAACAAGGTCAATACCCAAATTATGGGAATTATCACCTTAGAAAAGGTTGCATATCTGATGACGCACTGCACCAACACTGATTTATAGGTGTTGTACTAGCATGACTCTCCCCTGCGACGACAGTATTTCAGCTATTAAGTTATTTCCCATTTTTTCTTCTGAGCCTTCACGTGAATAAGCTGCAAACCGTGTAATGCACTCCTCTCACCATTTATGAAGGTATCCCCTATCTCCAACAGCAAGGAACAAAAAAGAGTTTCTCACCTAGCATTAGAGCACAGGGAAAAATTACAGTGTAAAGAACATAGTGACTGGTGACAAATCAGAGGCAGGACTTCAATGACGAGAGCTGCTTAGAAAATACCTCAAGCGAAACTTCGTGACCCTGCAGGTATTTTCTGTTACTTCACTGCAGACATATTTCCTTTCCCAGACTGAGGCCACATTGAAGAAAACCAACCCCCGCCCCTCAGTCTCCAAAAACGCAAACTTAACATTAACTCAGATGATTTTCCTTTTCAAGACAGAGGTGGGGAAGAGTCAGTTTTAACGCTTGGCAGGCAAATAGGCTTCCTTCCATTTTGCAGGCAGGAAATTAAGGTTCAGCAGCGGCACTGGAATTAAAAACTATCTAGAGGCCATTTTAGGCCAAGAAAGTTTTGCCATTCATTTTAATGCACCAAGATATAATGTATCCTCTAGTATCCTGCCCTTTCCTATTTTCCCCAAACTTAGGGTGAACCATTAAATTGATGCTTGCCCTGTAAATCCCATAAGCTATTAATGCAGTTCCCTTAGCTGGAAGATAGATTAATGACCTGAAACTAGTGTAAAATATTTGCTACTTCAGTGCAAATTAATATCATATTTTATTCTCATTTTATACCCACTTCCAGCATTTCCTTCTGCAAAGGATACCAGAAGGAGCTGGACTTTTAAATGCCGAAGTTCTAAATCTTATCTTAAAATTTTTAATCAAACTGTTTAACACATGAGTTTTAAATTTCTGCATTTCCATTTTTTATAGTTGTCTCACTCGATTTTTTTTCTGCTAAGAACAAAGAAAAATTTTAAAACTCAGACGTCTTTAGGAGTTTTTTTTAAATACTAATACAGTTTTTAAAATGCGTTATGTTTTTCAGGACTCCACTCTTCTCCATAGTCCACAGCTTGGGCTAGGACTAAATATGAATGTCTTCCATTTCACTCAGGTTTAAGTTTTCGGTTTTAAGGTAGATAGTTTTAAAGTTTCTAGGTATTGTGTGCTATCCTGCAAATCATTTTTGTCCACAGTCTGCTATCTTTTTAAAATTTCTTATTAAGATACCAATTCTCCTTCCACTGCCTAAAACAACATAGGTCACTAGACACATTTCTCTGATATTGGATGCAACTTCTGGTGAAAGAAAAAAAAACAAACCAACACTAAAATGGCTGGATGCCTAAGAAACATGTTTAGTCATAGAAAACTCCGGTCAACTCTCCTTTCTGTAGGAATTAAAACTTACCTCAGGTAAGTACAACAGGCTATTAGGCTTTCTATTAGAGGTGCTCAGAGGAAATAAAGGAAGTGGCAGTGGGGGAAAAGGTAAAGTCGTTTTCTCTCACTGTTCCTTCTTGCCAGCGCGTTTCAAAAGCTTGGTCTTTATTTGTAAATAATAAAAATGGGTTGAAACTTCAAACTTTTAGGAAAATTTCTATTCCCTTCTACACTTCAGACCCTCAAAATTAATGAAAAAAAAAGTAAAAGTGTTATGAAAATCATAGAAAACAAATGGCAGTTTGGAATTAAACTATGCATTTTATTTTCTGCTCCGTGTTTGCTGTTATTATGAAGAAAACACAGCCACTTTACAAACGCTTTATTGTACCAATAAGGTACCAAATCACAAGATAAGTTGAACAGACTTGCAACCACGTTCAATTTCACTTTATCAAGCTGTCTTGTAAACCTCATTAGTTGTTATTGGGAACTGTTTTGGTCAAAACACTTTTTGGGAGCATATTTCAGACACTCACCCCTCCCTTGATTAGAAACATCCTTCACATCCAGGCTAAACATATTTGTGCCACATTTATCCCTATTTGCTCTCGTGTGAACATTTTCTGCTTATTACTTTGTGGTTAGATTACGGGCAGCAAGCATGTGTCCTTCAGCACCTGTTTGGCCAGACTGAAGAGGTCGAGCTTTTTTAGACTCCTAAAAAGAAAAGGGAAAGGACAATCTGCCTGACCACAGCTTCTTTGGTTTAAGTCTGTTTTTCTTAAAGGCAGGTGTCCAGAACAACATGGGGTAATCCAAAACCACTGCCAACAATATCAGTGAGACCTCCTTCTCTCTCCTGCAGTACACCATTCAGCACATCCAGAGAATCTCATTAATCACTTTCATGGCTGCGTGACATTTGTAGTTTGTAATCAACCTGTTACTGGCTACCACGCACCTGCCTTTTTCTACTTACAATCTCCAGACAATAAACTCCTAATCTCAAAGCACGCATTTTCCATATTAGTCTCCAAAGGCATTCCTGGAGCTCATCATCAGGTTTCAACAGCCCGGTTCCTTAAGGTCTTCTGGCCCCTCTGACATACAGCCATCCCCTGCACAAACAAGTTTCATCAGCAAAGATCATTCTTTCTGGAGATGTTAGTGAGATACCAAGGAAGCTCATCTTTGACACATCTGTCAAGAGGTCCTGGTCATGCAAATTCTAGTTCTGCCTGGTTTTGGTATACATATCTAATCCTTCCCTCCTGTCCTTCCTTCTGTCTCCAGATCATCACACCTTCTCTCTTGGTCTCTATGTGGTCCCTTTTACTCCTGGAGTAGTCACTTCTGACTATAAGAATTGTATCTGCTCCCTTTGCCAGGCTGGTGGTTCTTCGCTCCCCTCCTGCCACCCCGTTTCCCAATTCTGCTCTTTCTCATTGTGCTTCAGAGCAGTCCTCTCTCCTCTAGCAGCTGGTCTCTTCCCTGTCCTTGTTTGCCTGTTCCTGTGGATTGTCCTTTCTGTCTGTGGATCAACCTGCCACATTCTCCTGTTCAACAAGGGTCTCTGAGTCTTCCTGTCTCATCCTCTTTCCCACACCATTTCTTCAGTGGTCATCTGAATGCCACCATTCGTGTGACTGTACTGTTAGTCTTCCTCCCTTCCAGTTTGTGAAGGTACACTGGCAGATGACTGGGTCATGCCTTGAGGCTTAGCTCAACGAACTGACCATGAGAAATTACTGAACATGGCAGAAAACTGAGCGAGCAGATAACGAGCGTTATGGATAATGCCATGAAAAATGACCGGATTTCACAGATGGTTAAGGGGGAGTGATGTGAAGATGGCCAAATCTCACAGATAACGGAGGGGAGAACTGGGGACATTTTGAGGAGTGAAACCTTGCTAGGCCACCAGGGACTGGTAAATGATTGGCTAGGTAACCCTATCAGAAACAGCAAGGTTGGATACAGAGGTAGCAAAAGTGAGACCTGTGGGGAGAAAGCAATCGGGTGGGGTTTAATTTGAGAGGACACAATGGTGGAGAAAGAGGTGATCAAGGTGAATGAGAGAACAGGCATGGGAAATGGAGAAGAGGAGGACAAAAGGGACCAGCTGAGTTGCTGGTCAGCATGCTTGAGCCCTGCGCCTGATCACCGCAATCCATCCTATGTTCTCATTCAGCTCACTTCATAACTATTTTCTGTGTAAGGATTTGGATTTGGCTTTGCCTAACACCGAAATTATTGCACGAACCCGTCCTGTGAGAAATAGCTGCAGTCAGGCATCTGCTGTTGGATGATGTATGGCCCACAGCTTCTGCATCCTGTCATCCTTGTTTGCTTCATTTCTGCCTTTGAAGTTAGGGAAGAGAGATAAAAGACTATGGAAGCAAGAGAGGTAGCAGCGTAGGGAACATGAAAAATTTCAGAACAACAAACTCCCCCGTAAAATCCTATCCAGACACTGCTGTTTATTGTTATTGGTTCATTGGTGCCCAAGCTGCTAAGCTTTTTGGCAGGGAAAATCAGAACATACTGGACTCCACTCTGCTGTAGCCAGCACGCTTCCAGTACCCAACGTAATTAGTTTAATGCCAGCTCGAGTATCTCTGCACTGCAGCATTGCCATACTCTGTCTCAACAAGGAAGCTAGAGAGCTAAACAACTACACTTCCACTCAAAGCTTCCTCTTGTTCTTTTGTCCTAGAGGTAACACTAAAAGCAGCATTAATGAAAAGAAATTAAGGAAAAAAAAATGGCAGTAGTATTGCCTCTGATATCAATAACTCTAACTGTAATAATCTCAATAAATCAGATCATTCAAAGACCCAGCAGAAGCTTTCACAAAGGCCACCGAGATGCAAGCTGTCCTATATACAATACTGACAAGGGAAGAAAAGAGAAACTCACTAAACCAAAAAAAATAAATTACAATCTTTAAGTTTAAAGCTTGGTTTAATAATTGAAACATCACGTTCCCTAACACTACACGTGACATGCTGTGGCATGGCTTCTCTGATGTGCCAAACTCACAGACAGCTCCCTGGTTTAGATGTTATCAGTCTGCTAACTGGCACCCTGTGTGTCTTAATTCTGCTGTTTCCAGGAAAAAATAAAGTCACGGCTATAGAACGTGGTGTAGATATCCATGCATCGCACTTGTCTTTCCAACGGAGCCTTCCCAAATGATCAGTTTACAAAGGCCCACCCTATTTGGCTGGTACTATTCTCTTGAAATCCAAACTGTTTGAGAAGATAAATTATTGTTACTACATGCATAACACCTGGCATATTTTGCCCGCTGAAATGTGCTATAAAATACATTTCCAATGACTGGCGGGGAAAGAAGGATTGGCGTTGGCTGCCACTAGTGACAGGTCCCTTCCTCCAGCCTTTTGCCTGAGTTGTGCGAAGCCCCCGTGGAGATTTATGCACACCCATGAAGTCAGACTTGAGGAAAATGTCAGCCTGGGCTCTTGGGTACTTCTACAAATTCTTTCAACTTTAACCTGTGAAATAGATGCTGTCTTTCGACTGTTAGCAATTAGCTCAGTGTGAGAGGATGACAAGGAGAAGACTCTGGGCTCTTGTTCAGTAATGATACCACTGCTCTCCGTTTGTCAACCAGCCAGGGACAAACAGTTTGTTGTGCAAGTGTTATCATTTTACTGAGCAGATCCCCAGTGTCACACTACAGCTGGCAAACAGCAGAAACAGAAGTAACTCCATTAAAAGCGTGCACTGCGCACCAGCCTTTGAATGGGACACACTTCCCACGTTCGTAATCTTCCCTCTGGCTTCCCCACATCTCCTTTGCAACCACAANCTTGCAACCACAAGTTTTAGAGTACCATGTTTGCAGGTTTCCAGCCTCCTGAAAAAAAACCCCCACCATTTAACAGTCACACAGTGAGGAAGCTATCTTTTCCAAAACATTACATTTAAGATTGATTCAGAATTTTAATGGAGTGGGACCTCAGCTGAGAAAAGGGAGAAATTGAAGTTAATTACAGTGCTGTCCAGTTGGAACTTGAAAATTCTTCAGTCAGGGGAATATATCATACCCTGCCTCTTCCCATGTACATTGAAAAACAGAAACTGCTGTGGATTTAATTAAAACTTTGACTTAGTTTTTAGTTAATACTCTTTACTTGATTTATTAATATTCTGTCAAGATGCAGTTATGACCCCCATCATGAAAAAGAATTTTTTCCTCCATTATTATAATCTATGTGATTTTTTTGTTGGTTTTGAATTTAGGTAGAGTTTTTTTTATAATACCTGGGGAAAGCTGGTGAACATAAATATTATTAGGTCAGCTGGTTTAAATTTTCCTTGTTCACTTGATTCAAAGGTAGAGTGTTTTGCTTGCTATGTTTTGCTCAATAAATTTTGGTTGTGTCTCAACAACAAATACCAAGCTAAAAAGTCATATTTAGGGACCGATACTCAGAGATTGCACAAACCTCTTTCTACATCAAAGCCTGTAAGTCAAAGTCCATCACTAGTGAGGGACTATGCTGCAGCTAATCTGCCTATGGGCCCACATCGAAGCACCAGTGTACATCATTATAACCTCTCCGTGGTTTCCTCATCACCTACAGAATGCAAATCCCAGCTCACCAAATACACCTGCATATCTTTAAAAAAAAATTCAAACACATTGCCTCTCCCAACTATTGGCACAACTCAGAGGCCTTTTGGTGTCAAGAGCAGTAGCTTTCATATTAGTATCCTTCAGGTTCAGTGCCGTGTTATGAGTGAAGGACGAATTCGAAAGCACAGCAGGGGTGGATAACTCAACCACAGCTGCTCTGACAGCAGTGGAGAGTGACCTGAGCCGGTCCCA
>RSEF01000001.1:894744-939951 GCA_003993805.1 Himantopus leucocephalus | reverse complement strand
ACTCATATTGAGACTGCGTCGTTACTCCGGGTCCGATCCCACTACGACATCGGAGAGTGTGGATGGAGCCGGGATGGCATGTGGCCTGGGCTAATAAGATGCTCCAGACAGTAGCTGACCTTGAGCTGGCGTCTGCACTGCCCTCCCGGGCATGGGCGTGCTGAGGAGCCCAAAACGGACCATGACAATCAGTTTTCATCATCTGAACCCTCTGTGCTGATGGATTGGATTCACTTTTGCAAATTGAAAATAAATCCTTCTGGCCTAATCGCTAAGTCAAATGTATGAGCTGAAGCCACTGCCTCCCTGCCTGCCTCAGTGGCCAGGGAAAATAGTTAAGCAACCGCATTATGGACTCACAGTGTGCCTCCAGTTACCCACGCTCAGCAGCAGGGGAAACTTTTTAACATTCTAAATTAACCACTTTCCCAGACCCATACAGGGATGCTGTGTTCCTTACTATAGTCTCCGTTAGCACAGGAGCACAGTCACTGAGCCTCCTAAACCAGTAAATACAAACCAACCCACGGTCTTTAAAAATATACACACTAAGAAGATAGTAGTTAAGGTGAAAATGTTCGCAATGCAAGGTCTACTTTCACCTAGAGAGGCAAATGACATGCCAAAAGACATGTAAGGCTTGGAAGAATGGGGTAAATGAAAGAAAACCTCATATCCAGTAGCTACCTGAGAGCCCACAAGGTCGTTGTGTAAGTACCATCTTTTCACAGCGTCATGTGTAACCCAGGCAACCCAGATCTTTTTAAAGGTGACAGGACTGGAAAATAAGGTCTCCACTACCTAAAGCCTGAGATAACCATCACGAAATAGCAGATGTGTAGGCAGGGAGACATATCTGGTAGGAAGGAGATGGGGAGAGGCTCAGCAGGTTGCAGAAGGGTCAGCATCAGGCAGCCATGGAAAGGAAAATGTTCTCATGCCTACACACCTGATATCCGCACCACTGCTCACTTACAGGGTCCGTTCTGTTTCTTTCTTTGTTTTAAGTTGACCTATGGGTTTTATACATGAAAATGTAGTCCGAGAAAATACAAATAAGAATAAAATAATTCTAAAAGAGGTTTCCCGCCACCAGTATTACAACAGAAATTAGGAAAGAAAACAGACAGCTGCTGCTCTCTGTGGCTTCCTGTCCCACTCCCCACCTCAGTGGTCATGGTTTTATGTCACATCAAAGGCTCATAGAATATGGATTTAGATGCAAGAAAATTCTATCTAGATTTTAGAGACTATATTCTTCATATTAACAGTTTTTAATCTTTGTGGTTTTTCATTGTTTCATATCCTTTGCAAAAGGAAAGGAATAAACTCACAATAATTCCTTAAAATAATAAAAACATTTCCTTTGATGTTTTGTGTCCTGTAGACAAACTCGCGTAATGGAAGAATATGCAACACAAATTAATCCCCCAGTTTAACATAAAATGTGGTGGATAAATCCATAGAAAGCATTAAAGAGTATTGATATACTTGTATTCAGGTTTTAGAAATGTGTTTCCATGTGTCTAGGGTAAAACAGAAAAACAGATAAAAAGACTCAGTACACCTTTTAATGTTAAAAAAAAAAAAGAGACATGAAATGCATTAGGTATGGGAACTGAAATTAACAAATCAGTGTTCCTGAAATTAATTTTTCAAATTCATAGTAGTGCAGAGAAACTAAATTTAAGGCAATGTGGTAAAGAGAAACATACCCCTTTCTAGAGCAGGAAGTAGAGCTGACAAATATGCATGTTGTAAGCAAAAAGGACACACGTTAGAACACTCATTCAGCAGCCCTGGGAAACTTCACTTAGAAAAAATGCCTCTCTCTAGAAATTGCCTACTGCAGCATTTGAATTTTCAGCAGGCTTATTTCATGTTAGCCTGTTCTAACCAACAGAAATCAACCACAAAATGTATTTTTTAGAAACATCTGATACACACTTTTACCTATGATGGTGAAACCCCCCAAGGTCTGAGGAGATACCACCTCACCGAGCATGCCGCAGAAAGCGGAGATCCAGTAGTGGCACAGCCTCTCTACCGAGGGCACGCACAGAACAGAGTTAGCACCTCTGGCAATTCAGAAAGGTGTTGATTTAATTGAACCACCACCATATAAACGGTAGCCTGAAAGATTTGTTCCACGACACACGTACTCACCGCTCATATTCAGAGGAGTCTGAATATACACCAAAAACATTTGCCAAGTGTCTAGACAAGCATTTGCAGTAGTATTAACTGAGTAAATTTACAGTGAGTTCACTCAAACTACAACAGAGCCGTGAACATCAATCTAGAGAAGGCCAAAAAAGAAAACAGGTTTATCACACGGAGTCAATTCCCATCTTCTAGGTAACACAGTGGGTCAGGTACATGTACACAAGAAATGTTTTAAAAAAGAACGAGAAACAAAAAGCTGAGAGGTCTGTATGTAATACCATGTCAGCCAATGAGCTAGTATAATAGCAAGCTCACGTTCTACTTGCTTCAGTTTCCTATTCCTCGCTGAATTAAGTAGTTAGAAAGGATGGATGATACCTCGTGGCAGAAATAGGTGAATTAAAAGGAAAGAATGAGGAAAGTAAGAAAGGAACGGAGGTAATCAAGAGAAGGTTGAACAACTGTTGCCAATTCATTGACCTTGGTATATTCTGTTAGATTTTTAAAACGTACTTTTTTTCCTTTAAAAATACTCATCATTGGCCACATGCCTGGATGAGTCAAAAAAGAGACACATGGGGATGGATCAGACAGAGAGATTTAACATATTGTCATTGTTCTTTGGAAATTATTTCAGATAATGAGTGTTCCAGAACAGAAAATTCTTCCTTTGGTCCAAATATTACAGAAAATATTTAGTTTAAACCAGTCTGCTAGTGTATTTTCACTGAAACTCTGTATCTTTGACTGTAATGATAGCAGCCAAAACTCCATGAAATAAACAATGGAGGGAAAACTAGGACATCAATCATACTATGGAATCAAAAACGCAATCAAAGCTACTTTTAATAAATGCTCACCCAGCATTTCTGTGTTTCCTATACTGAAGCTTTGACGTTGCTAAATATGCTGATTTTTTTCCCCCAAATAAGTCATAAATTAAGCAGCCTATCGTGCTCAGAGTAAGGTTATGATCACTGTACTATATGTCAAGTCATTCTTTCAGACTCTGTGCTAAAAATATAACTTTGCGAAAATCCTTGCTACTGCTAACAACCCTGTGAAGTTCTTTGAAGTGCAGTGTGACTGTCAAATATGTCAGTTGCTGAGGGAGCCTCTCGTGGTGCTCGAGAATGAAATATTAGATTTGTGAGTCAGGAAAAGTGGAATAGAGATATGCTGACACAGAACTGCACGGGTTCAATAGTGCAGTTCACCAGTGCTTGAGTTGGACACACAAACGTCGGATGCCAGAGGTAGATCAAAGTGCCCCCAGTTGCCCGCGAGCCCTGCGTGACACACAAGGATGCTCAGAGCCGTCTTAGAGTTCATCCATGTGCTGCAACGCAGCCGCGTCAAAGTCTTTGCAGAACAGAGGCCAAAATGCAAAGGTAGGCATTAAGGGAGCAGCACGGGGAGGCAAGTATTTTGAAAAACGATCTGGGCAAATCAAATTGAACAGAGTGACCCTGTGGCTTGAGGCATCCCACCAGCCCCTGGGTTGAATGCAGCATCTCCGGCACACCCAGTCACAGGTTGTAGTTCTGCTGTTAGTGTGGGGCATCTCACAGCCTCTCGCCCAGAGATATGCTTTTTACGGGGTAAAAGAATACACCCTCAAATGCCAGTTGTCAGGACCAGCTCCTGGTGTTCTGCATTATAGAGGACAACACCTGAACCACTTTGATCATGACCCTGTTATGTTAGCCACTACCCAACATACTGTAAAACCCTCATTCAAAACCCAAAAATACTAACATCCCTCACACTCACACAGCCTTGACTGTGCTAAGCATTTTTTCAATAAATTAGAAAAAAACTGATCACATAAAGAACATTCAGTTCTTCTCATTTTCAAATTCTAACTATGCTTCCTAACCAGTGACTGCAAAATAAAATTATGTCAGAGGACTTTGAGTTCGCTTCTTCTTTTGTAACGTAATGCAGCACATTTTTAGTTTCTTCATCTCAAAAGTCATAAAAGAAGCTGCTGTCACTCTGCTGACAAAAACAGATTTCTCTTCTTATTCCCATTCTCAAGATACTTCCAGTTTTTCTCAAGTTGAATCTGAGCTAGTTTAGAGGTTGTTATTTTTTTAATGTAGCTTAGCTCTTAAAAGGTTGACATATTTATTTGAAGGAAATAAAACAGAACAGTTTTGCTTCTCTTTCTAATATCTGAACATTAAAAGTATTGCAGTATGCTTTTATTCTCCAAGGTTCAAATCTCACTCAGCTTCTGACATTTTTCATTTAAATTTTATATTTATATATAAATTTGAAATTGTCTTCCCAAATTNTGTATGCTTTTATTCTCCAAGGTTCAAATCTCACTCAGCTTCTTACACTTTTCATTCAAATTTTATATTTATATATAAATTTGAAATTGTCTTCCCAAATTCCTCCCAACTAGTGACAGAAAGTAGCTAGAAGTGAAGATCAGCATGTGCTATACTCCTCAAAGTCACTTTTACACGTTATTCCACCTGGTGTACGCTTGTTTGGTACACTTTTTTTTGTATTGTCACAAGAGACGGCTACCCTGGTGAGCAGCTCTGGGGTGGAAGAGATCATCAGGTTTGCTACGGGTGAAAAATGAAGCACTGAAGTCCGTGAAATTGTAAATCCTACCACAGTTAAGCTGAAAATGCACGCCAAGCATGCGGCCAAGACACAAAGCCATGTGATTAAAGGAGACGGTGTCAACCTTGTTTTAACACTGCCTGGATTTTCTATCACAGCCTTAAAGTTGTTTAAACCAAATATTAATAGCTGGCTGTCAAAGGGTGAATTTGCTTTTTATAAAAGTAGACACACGGCTAAGGAAAGTTGAGGGAAATTACTGGCCTGTAGGATTAGGCAGGAAGAGCATTAGCCAGACCCTCAGTAATGCATGGATGTCTGTGAAAGATATAAGAAATAACCAGAGTTTTTAGAAGGAAGAATATCTGTACCAGTGTACAGATTAACCTTATAATCTTGTAATGAGTTCCATAGATCTTTCAATACATAGGAACGGTAACTTCCAAAGAATCTGTTAGAAATAATAAAGTTATGATTAAATGCAAATAAGGAGAGCATGCCAAACCTCAGGCCGAGGCGGCTGGCTAGCCACTGAAATAATATCTTCTCATAGAAACATTTTTACATGCTTAAACTACCAGGAGATTGGAATAATTGGTTGGAAATTTTCAGAGGAAATAAACTTTCATCGGAAAATACCATTTTGCGCCCAAGGGGTTTCATTCAGAAAGTTCACTTGGCATTCAAGCACTCCACTCCAGACAATTCATGTCCAGGAGCAGGAGTACCCCATCTGCACCACCTCCAAGCTAGCAGCCTTGTCAGCTCATTAACTTGAGCTCTGCATCACACGAACGCAGCTACCCGGCCCTCTGATCCAAGCAAGCCTGCCCAGACCCGCATGGCACAGACTGGTCTTCCCAATCCGGCTGCGCTGCCTCCTCCCTGAGCTGCCTCCGTCTCAGCTGGATCTGCCTCAAGAAAACAGATGAGCGCTCACTGATGAGTCTTTTAAAGGAGTCTCACGTTGCCATGTATCACAGATTGCAAGACACACCTTATTAGAGCTCATTTGGAGCATTTCCTCAAATAGGAATCTTACTGCTGCTTCAGTACCTGTCGCAATTCATCAATGTTGATTTTTTTTTAAACTGGCATCCATTGTATTTATTTCTTGATTTTTTTCAATATTTACACAGGATGTAATGATCCACTAATAGTTCATTAAGTGCTTGGAGTTCATTTATCTTGTTACAAACCAAACTAGGAAATCTCCAAGCTGTTTCACAAGAGCTCATAGCCAGAGATTTATCAGCTGTGGATCAGTATGCAGGACCACTGTTTTCAAAACCCCTCAGTTCCATGCTAAATATCCAAGAGAAAGCCATATTTTTGAAAACCACAAGCACAATCCAGCCACTCCACCCGGAGCCTGCAGGGCAGGTGGCTCTTTGGCGCACAGGTACTGAACTGCCCCTGTGCTAGGTTGTCCCTGTGGTTCCCATTTGCCTGGTCCCTCTTCTCACCACCCTCATTTGATGGCCAGAACAACCAGTCTCAGTCCTCCTGCGGGATACTGAAGGATATTGCAATACAAATAAATAATATTAACAGCAAGACTGTTGAAACCCTCTGAAAGGGAAGCAAAGGAATACTCTCTTCGTATCATTACACCTCTACATACTACCACGCAGTTATCCTAAGTCCTGGTTCCTTGTTTCATCATCAACCACCAGGTCTTCTGGTACCAGTCTATAGCTGGGTTGTGCTAGCAGCCACTCCTGGATATATTCTAACTAACCACACTGGAATCAGACGAGTTATTCCAGCTTTACCTGGACGTTACAGAAAGGGAAGCACCTCTATGCAGTGTGTTGGTGCAAGGAAACGCAGACATTACAAGATCGTAGCAATAGATATCTCCTGTACTTCACAGAGTTACCATGTTCACATACTGCTGCAGGTAATAAATACATTTTACTGTGACTAAAGAGGTGATGAGATTTTTCAGGGCAAAGATGGAGATTATTAAAATGCTTTGAGATAAATTATTTCCTTTATTTGATGACCTTTTTTTGGCTGGTTTGAAAAGTTGAATGTGCCAAAATTATCTTCACAACACCGTATTGAAATGGAAAGAGAAAATCTATTACCCTTTCAAAGTTCTCCCTCTTTTTTGTCCAATAATTATTTGTTCAATTTGGCAGAAGCCAATAAGAAATTTCAGGATTGGGTTTATTTTTTCAGAAAAAAATGTTTTAGGAAATGAAAAAAATTCCTCTAATTCTGAATTAACTTAGAAAGGAAATGTCATACCTCCATTTCTTGATGACAAAAGCATATATAACAATAGTAGCCACTCCTCTGTTAGTTGTTAAAGTAAAAAAAAAAAAAAAAAAAAANACTATTTGATCTTCTTTTACAATTCCTAGTTCAGGTATCTAAAACTGTATATCTGTGACATCTACGTGCCACAGACATTTACATTTTACCCTGTGCAAAGCAGAAATTCTCACCTAGACCCAACTAAGGATTGCATCTGAGTGCACAAAGTAACATTCACTCACCACCACATCCAACCCCAGCCCGGGGGACGCTGGGCGGTCAGCAGCAGACTGCAGAGTGCCAGGAGATCAGTGCCTTTGCTGTTCCTTGCTCCCACGTGCTTAGAGATCAGTGGCACTTTTGAGACTTGGCATTAACAAGACTTGGCATGACAACACTATTTTTCTTCCTCTTCTTCCCCAAAATGATTCGGCACTCAGGTCTTATACACATAAGCATATGTTTTCACACTGTGGAGTCCAGGAAACATTCACCCTGACCTAAGGAGGGAGAAAGGAGGAAAGAGCTCAGTTTTGTCATCCTCTGTCACACTGATTTGTACTTTATTCTGCAAGTGCTTCAACTGGGGCCAACAAACCTGCATGAACAGAGTAGTACACGAATGAGGTTAAATAAGGTTGCCAGATCCAGGTTATGCCACAGGTAAAAATATCCATTTATTATTCAGAAATCAAAAGCGTAGATACCAGAAAATAGGAAAGGACAGGACATATTTGACAAAACCTTGGATGAAGAGAAGGGCCTTGTAGACCTCTAAAGGCTAGCAAAGACTGTCGGTCCCGCAAGCTCCATGGTCGGCAGCTCTCCATTGCATCTCTGCTCTCAGTGGGGGCACGGAGACAACCAGCAAAACCTGCCAGAAAATCACTACCTGAGGAAGTACCACCCTCCTTGATTTCTTTCGTTTAGAAACTATTCCTGTGTTCTAGTCAGCCAAGGGCTCAGCAGATAATTGTTTTATAAAAAGAATTACGAGTATCAAAACTTCAGCAGCTCTGAAATGTCCCTCAGCAAGCAAGCAACTAACTCTTCTACCCACGCAGTACACCCCCACTTGCGAATTGCAATTAGCATTGCAAATGCCTTTCCCTTTTCAGAACTATTGATTGTGCTGTTAAATAGCAGCAGAGAGTTAAAATGCCTGGAAATCTGCTTTAGCTTCCAATCCCCATTATCTATCTATCTATCTATCTATCAAAAAAACTTCCAATTCTATACAACTACCACCATCACACAACTTTCTAGTTATGGGCACTATGTATAATTCATTATTATACCCACTCACCTTTCAAACCCCTTATTTAACATGGTCTAAATATTCTTCCCAATGTTTAGGGGAAATGTTCCCATTGAACATCCCCTCTGAGCACATCCTATATCAAAATTTCATGCCTAAAGGAGTGATATTTGTCCAGCCCATCTTCTATGACTTTCTCTGGTTTTCCCACTTAATACCTTGCTTTATTTGAATCTGTATATATGTATATATATATGGATGTGTTGGTTATAAGGAGGCAGAAAGAGAGTGAGCCATTAGGTATATAGTTGCTCTTACATGCAGACATTGCTTGGAAGGGTGGACAGAAGACTGTATTATGATTGGCAGGAGTTCAAAAGAATTGCAGCACTGGGCAGCGAGCAAAGCACCACACTGATAGCAATATTCTTAATATGCTTCATGCAACCTCTGTACAAACCCAGCAATTTATCACACGCTGCAAGTCTATCAGGAACATCCTAAACATAATCCTTTGTAAATTGCTGTGGCACCATGAAAAGATTCCCAGCACAAGCGCTGTGTCCAGGAAGGGAGGAGTCAGGAAGATTGCAATTCAAACAGCTTCTGAAACAGGAGGATGAGCCGGGTATGGAAAATCAACACATCAAACGGGCTTTGTCTATCCCAGTCACAGACAAGCTCGAACACGGCTTCATTTGCATTTGCACAAACAGCACAGTGCACTACAATAAGCTTCCCTAAATTGATTAGCCAGAAGGAGGGGAAAGCAGACCTTCCTAGCAAGTGCTTTGAAGACTCATTTGCATGCAGGGCCAGGCTTACACCGCACAGGTACCATAGGAATGAGGCGATCCAGAGCCAGGGGCAGCGGGGCGTCAGGGGCGTCTGCTCCAGGAGACACCACCTCAGGAGAGCCCACTGAGATCATCCTCAGCCGCAGCTTCCGAGGCAGCTTTCCACCAAGCGCTCAGCTACAGCTTGGGGAACAGATTAGGTTTTGACACAAGTTTCCCATGCTTAATTTGATGCTTTCATAGCAGCAGCTCCATCTCCGTAATCAAGAGCTTTTCTCTTTGCTTTCCTATTTTGATTTTAAGCTTGTCTAGCCACAGTATTTTGACAAATTTGGAGTACATCAGCGTTAGGAATGTAACACGTTCAAGTAATGTTGCAGGCAAGCCATATGCAAACTGAGGCAAGTCTGGGAATCCATGGGGTCACGGTGAAGTGCTAGGTACAAAGGGAAAAGTTTCACGGGGAGGGATTATTCAGTGGTTTCCGACACAGAGCTTCAAGCTGAGAGAATCCGCTGTTTTGAAAAAGTCTCACATCATCACGTATGTCCCCTCTAATAAAAACATCAGGTAACCTTATGTTCCAGATATAAAGTACTCAGATAGCTTGGTTATTGACTGCACAATGGCAAACTCTTCATTAAAGCTGGCTTCTAGCTGTATCTCAGAAACCGAATGTTCATTTAAGTGAAAAGTGACCCTGAAACCATTGCTACTGAGGAATCTGACCTTACGTGGGAAAGTCTGCTCAACTCATTGGACAGATTGCAATAATATATCTGAGAGATGAAAGATAAAAGCCCAAATACAGTTGGCTTGGCAAAAAGTGTTCTCACAGGAATATAATGTTCCATCAACAGCGCCATCCAGAGAAATGTACCAGCTTTAGGGATGGTTTCTAAGATTCAGGGGAGTCCGGGGACCAAACAGAAATCCCCTCTTGAAGATGAGAATTTAAATTATTCCCTGGACTGAGCTGGACCAATTAAGCGTGGAATTCCCAGGCCAGAAGAGTGTAATTCCCCAAGAAAACTGCCATGCACGCAACTGGTCTGTATGAGAAGAACGGGAGCTTGAACTTGTGACTCCTGCACACTAACAAACTTTCTTAACTAATTGGCTCTTCTGAGACCATTAGTTTCGTAACTGGTTAGCTATTCCTTCCTTCTTATATCCACAAACGAGAGGGAAAATGTTCCTGTGATGGGAAATTCAGCCACAATATTACATCCTAAGGAGAGTAGTTTCAAAGTGCTTCCTTTTCTCTTGAGACCCTATGAGACAGAGTCTATTTACTTTAATCTCTATGAGTTCAGGAACTCAGTGACCTTTTTATATATGTATATGAAAGTAAGATCGTTCACCAGGCAGGCGGTCCCACACTCTTGCAGCTCTAATTTATAATTTTTAATTGGAACTACATTTGACTGCTCTAGTTCCAGCACCTCTAGCTGAGCTACACGCCTCAGATTTCAGTCAAGGTAATTTCCAGCTAATGATAATTTTTATCACTCTGCTTTTACATTGATTTATAGAAACTGCAATGAAAGATTGGGGGGAAACCAATCTGTTAGCTTTAAACTGTTTCTTTTTTTTATAGCAAGCTAGTTACATTAAGTCAAAAACTATATTAAACTGCCACTCTGTCACCCAAGAGCACGCTAAATTAGATTTGCTTATTTGACAAAAATCAGCCAAAAAAAAAAGAATTCATATTTCCTTAAATGTTGCATGCACACAAATATTCCTAATGCTCGGTGAGCAGGCAGTTTAGTAAATATACAGCATGCTATAAAACCTCAGCAGCATCTGAATGTGAACATCACAGAAAAAGGAGTTACACACACAGAATAATACACTTGGACTGAAATCACCATTTCCCTGTACAATTACATCGTTTATTAGAGGTGATTTTTAAGCCAATTAGTAAATTAGATCAGGGTGTTCTGAGTTTCTCTTGCAGCAATCTGCAAAACATTTAAAAAAATGAAATAGTAAATCCAGGCATTTATACTGAAGTGGCTATGGGGCAAGTTGCAACATTTTGGGCTTATTCAGGAGTTCATAGCCAAATCCCAAATTATGGGACTCTGACTTAAAATGAATTCTTTTAGTGCAGCTGTGTTTATTTTCATATGGAGTGTGCCTAAGTTTGTGCTTTAGTTCAGATCATGAACGTGCTTTTGAAGGCAAATCTCACAATTGTTGCCACTTAGCATGCTTTGATTCATATGATGGAAAGGTCTCGGAGGATATGAACCAGATTCTGTTCAAATTAAATCAAACTGGAAGATGGGATTGAGGAATACATGTACTGCCTTCCAGCTGCTACGACCATTTTGTCCTTTGGACCTGACCAGAACTAGTTTGAAGCAAACCTCACCTGAAATGGGGAAAAATTGCCCACATCAGGTCCTCAGCACCAGCTGGATCTCTTCCTATGGCACTGAACTTCTTGCACGTGTAGATATAGCCTCCAGAGACCTACAGTAAGCACCAAAAATGCCTTTCCCCTCTTTGCAAGGGAACAAAATCGCGACCACAGTGAACTGTGGATTTCCCAGGCAAGTGATTTTGAGTCTTTGATGTATCAGTGAGATCATAAATTAGCCAACGACTAAACCACAAACAGAGAGGTTTAACCTGATCTTTCCCAAATAGCAACTAACCTAAAATTATCCTACAAAAACAGCAATGACATTTCAAATCAGGTTGGGTATGTCATTAGGAGAACATTGCCTATGTACCAGCATATTCACTGGCCTGTGTGAAAACCCTGAGAAACAGATATCTACATTTTGTCTTTATTATAGACCATAAGGTCACTGGCTTAGGGACCACATCATTGTGACACGAGAAGAATTGAAATCCTGATCCTGTTTATGACTTGTATTTGCTTCTGCTAATCAATTCAGCAACATCATCTCCCTCTGCATTTACTTCATGAAGTCCACACATTTGGCAATTGGGGATTTTCATCTTTAGTTAAGTTAGGCACCGTTATTGAAGCGCCTTACATAACGTCCTACAATACATAATGGCGTTACTTCAATGTCAAGTATCCAGAGTTGTTAAACTATTTCTTTAAATTTTAAATTTTAAACTTTAAATCAAACCACAAAAGTGGAACTGCATACTCTAAGCCACGTATAAGCTCTGCTTCTATGACCTTAGACTTATCTGTATCATTTGGGGACTTTATTTATTTTGCTCATGGATGATAAATAACAGGAGTTACAGCTAGTTTTCATGCAGCCCAGTACTGATTAGTGCTCCCAAGGACAGAGTTCAGGTGAATGTCACCCCTTAACACAGTACCCCCTCAGGGAAGTTTAGCTGTTAAGGCAGTCTCAAACAAGTGCCAGTAGTATGTAGCACATACAAATTACACAGTTATGTATCTGTGCAGGTCTTGAGTAGCAAATGACACTTGCATGAAAAATGTCATCCATAACAGAAAAAATATTACCACCAAGCCTTGTGGAAAAGGGTTTCCTGCCTTCACAGGAACTAAATTTGGATGCCTACTCAAACACCAATGCAGCCATTATCTGATTCTGTTTATCATCTAAGCAGGCAGTAATTGTACCTGTCTCTGCCAAGGAACGTGATAATTTCCAAAGTAGCGGGTGGAGGCCAGTGATATGCTGGGAGGGATTAGGAGCTGGATGAGAAAATCTTTGATTCTGAATGGAAAGAGAAGGAGAGCCTGGCTCCTCAGGGTCACGAGGCTTCTACCAGCCAGGACTTTGAGGATGTGCTGTGTAGACCGTATTTGAGTCCTTGCCCACACATACTAGATCCAGTTTGATACCTTGCCAACAGAAGGAGTTCCACAGGGTCTCTTGGATTTGATACAAAGATAAACCCAATCTTGGGCTTCCTGTTTTCCCATTGCGTACATTGTTATAAAGCTCTGTGACTGTGTTACTTAATTTNTGTAGACCGTATTTGAGTCCTTGCCCACACATACTAGATCCACTTTTATACCTTGCCAACAGAAGAAGTTCCACAGGGTCTCTTGGATTTGATACAAGGATAAACTCAATCTTGGGCTTCCTGTTTTCCCGTTGCGTACATTGTTATAAAGCTCTGTGACTGTGTTACTTAATTTTGACATTGCAAATGTATACTTTGCTTTCCTTTTATTTGCGTCATGCCATTCCTACTGGCATAGCAAGCTTTAAGAGGATGGCACTGGTGTGCTCTAACAAAGCCCACCATTGCAATACAATCCTCCAGGGTACCTGTGAAGCAGCATGGTGCACTCTGTTTTAATGCAAGGGCCATCTTGGGAGCTGGTAATGCAAGAAGCTGTGTGGAAGAGGTGTCTTTCACCAGCCAGCAGCATAGCACTAACCCTGGGAAGCTGCAGGAAAGTGAGAAGCAAAAGGTATGCCTGAACATTGAAGGTCCTCCAGGAGTTCTTAAGAACAGCAAAGCTGAGGCAGGACTTCTGCCTGTCTGTCATTTAACTTAAATCATAGCTGTTCCCTGACAACACAAGACCAATTTGCAATGCTTTGGAGATTCAGTGTACATTTGCTTTGTTTACTTTCTCTTTATTTGGAGAATATAAATGAGGGTAGAAAAAAGACAACATTTTCAGAAGAAATCTTGTTCCCAACGCAGAGAGCAAGTGACTGGAATAGAAAAGCCTTTTCCTGATAAAGGACAGGGTGTTATTACAGAACCATGAACTGAGCAGCACTATGCAAAACAAACTAAAGAGAGCCTGATGGGCCACTCAGGTGTATAAACATGTAGACATCAGAAACCTGCTTACACAGAAGCAGTCACGGCACTAAGAAACTTCTCAGAGGACTTGGAACACACCTAACACGTTATTGCTGAAAGGCAGGTACAGAGTTCACTCCAGACTGGGACAACTGACTGCCCTTTTGGTTTTCAAAAAAGGACCCTGCTAGTTGGAGGACCCTGCTAGTGGTAAAGCAGGAGTTATTTCAAGTCTAGAGATGTAGAAGCAGGGAGCAGAATGAGGATGAGTTGCTTATGAGAGGCAGGTGGAATTGCCAAAGAACATTAGGACTGGTTGGGAGTTAAGGCTGAAGTAAGTAGCTGTGGGGCAGCTGAATAGCCATATGCCATGAGGACAATTGGTCATGCTCATCTTACAGAGAGACTCCCATCCTGAGGAATAACTTACCTTTTTTGAAAGTGTGCAAAATGTTCAGAAGGTAATAGAAGGTACCAAAATGCATATTATGTACAGCAAGAACGGAAAGCTTAAACCACTTCAGCACTATACTACAAGAGAATATGATATAACCTGTGTAAAGAAGCTTAGCAGTGAATAGTTGACATCTTTTGAGAAATGTAGTGCCAAACCGACTACAACTTCTAGGAAAAGAATGAGAGGTTCATGGAAATACCAGTTAAACTCGCTAGCTCTGCTAAGCAGATAAAGTGCAAGGAGAGCCTGATTTACACAGAGACCACAACAGGCTCAAAGCCAGCTTTCACTAATAGGGGAAAAAATGGACACCTCAGTGGGGGTCCAGAAAAAAGGCAAGAGAAAATGTGCCTGCTGAGGTCAGAAACTAAGAATATCAAGACCTGTGCAGCTAGACTCCAAAACTCCAACATTCAACACCTTTTGCTATTCTGAAGCTGAAACTTTCCCAGCAGATGCTGCAAATCCTGCCAATTTTTGTAGTGGTTTTGTGAGGTGGGCAGATGTGCCCATTATAAAACCATCAGCTTGTACGTAGCATTTTGGTACAGCTTAGTTACTACCAGCATGTCTATTCCCATGTTTCTATTCCCACTTATTTTCTTCTTTGTAGTGGATGAAGCACAAACACAGAGACCCAGCAATTAAACTGTCATTCACAAAGCCTGGAATTGAAGCACATCTTTCCAACAGGGGCATCTGTGCCTGCGTTCACATTATAGCTAGATCCTTCACTGTTTCTTTTTCAGTGGTTTCACAGTCGCCTAGGGCTTATTTCAGAGCCAAGCTGCTCTTTAGTTCCCTTTGAGCAACCTCTTCTGCAGAGGAATTTCCTCTGTCCTGCAGTTAAAAAGCTCCACAGGACAGTCTCATTTTGGCGCCCTTGCGTGGTAAGCTCCAGGGGAACAACGAGGACATGTCTTTAAATGTGTACACCTATCTGGGAACTATGGGAAGACTATATCTGCACAAATAATACATGCTCACAGCATCAGACATGTCTGTCAGACAGCAGCAAGAGCAGGCTGGGGGGCGAGGGCAGGGAGCGTTTGGGCAATCGGGCAGGATGGGGTAGGCACCTCCCCACCACAACCCCATCCCACTACAGCTGGAGGAAGGAACCAGAGCTGGGCCAGGAAGGGCGACCAGGGCCTCCTGAAGCCCTGGGACAGCCAGGCACGGCTATGGGGATGGGATGACTGCAGAGCCAAGATAGGGAGGCAAGAGCAGGATCAGTGAGGGTGATGGGAAGGTGTGGGCATGGCTACAGTGACCATGCAAGGACCCAGCACCAGGGCCGGAGCTGCAGTGCAGCTCCTGAGCTAAGGAGTGGTCTCCAGAGGAGGCTTCTCACAGCTCCTCCTCACAACTGGGCTGTTGCCCTAGTCATGGCCAACCCCCGGTTGCACAGCAGCACCACATCAGAGCTTGGTTGCCTTGAGCACAGGCAGCCAAACACCAGGGGAGGGAGGAAGAGGCTGCAGCAACACCTAGCGGGCTCATGTCCCCAGCGCACACATCACTTTCAAGACACCTGGGCAAGGAGTCCATTGACTATGTAGTTTTACATATAACTGAGTAGAGCGGGAGCCAGCTGGTCATGGCTTTTAGGCATGAAGACAGGATAAATGTTAACAACTAACCATGATACACGTTTAAACTGCATGTGCATTCTCAACAGAGAATGGGTGACTCCATGGTGCACGTAGCTTCCTACAGTATTCATACAAGGTCAGATGTTAAGTGCACTACCTAGCACTTCCAGTAAGGAACAACAAAGCTCAGAGGATTGTATAGCCCTTGAAGCTCCCTCTTTGCTTAGTGGATTTGTTGTCCGTGTCCTTAATCTCACAGCTCCCATCTTAAGCAACTGCAAAAAGGGAAGAGAGCTTTTGAGACAGCAGCAATCCACCTTGAAGCAAAAGACAGTGTTTTGAAAAGCTGCATGTATTTTTCAATGTGATCAAACACAGAATAATTAGATATTCAGTTAAACTGCTCAAGAAACTCCAGGAAACATGATATGACAAAGTGAGAAAGTCCCAAATTTGGATACGCTGATATGATTTTTGGTATCTCTGTCTGGTTGTCCTGGTTTGAGGTATATATGCTATTGTGGTATATATGTCTGAGCAAACACAGAGAAAGCCAAACTCCATCTGCCTGCATTCAGCTGCCTTGACAACAGCCATAGACTGTCCAAAAGCCACCCGCTTGCATAGTAGGTAGGGCTCCACATCAGTTTGCACATTGGAGTTGAGCACACTGGTTTGCCACCAAACAAATGTGGTGATCCAGCCTCTTGGCCAGCACTGCCTCATGTCCCATCAGCCCTGGTTGTGCCTGAGGAGACCTGCCCAGTCTTGCTCTCCCCCGGCAAAAATTATCCCTGTGTAGAAAGCCACCACAAATCTTTATTGGTTTCTCAAGATATGATAAGATGACTTATTGCCCTTGCATTGACCTTCTGCTTTTGAGTGAATTTTGCCTGTGTTGCTAAATAGGAAAAGTCTTTTCCATATGTAACAAGTTTTCATTAATTGTTTTTACTGTGGTGTCCTTTCAAAATGACAGGCCCCAGCATATCTCCAGTTAATACCTGGTGACGGCTGTTTTAAAATCTTGGGACATTTTAGTATGGACGAGTTGACAAAGATACTGGGATTATGGCACAAATAAAGATGGCAGGGCAGGTCAGAGATGAATGAGGCTAGCGTCCTTCAGACTAGATATGGAAGGAAAGGACAGGGCACACAGGCACAGCGAAATTGAGGGGAAGATGGAGAATAAGTGATAGGAAGACAGGGAGAAAGTATGGATGATCCTAAAGTTCATAAAACTTTACATATTTCTTGAGGCTGAGCAGTATTCAGCCAGAAGCAGGAGCTCATTTTATTTAAAAAGGCTGTATCTTAGCATTACAGAAATAGACTGGTCTCTGACTGGCATTACATTAATCAGCCTCATTATCGCTATTATAAGAAAACTCATCTCTATAGTTATATAGGGTATGGCTATAGACATGTAGAATATGGCTCCAGCAAAGCGTGATCAGGGACTACTGAAACAGTTAATTTTCTAACAGCAGTGGAGCTGTTCCCATATTTATCCATTCCACTTAGCTCTGTGCCCTGCTCCTCATAAAACCAGTCTCTGCCACATCCTGACACGACAGATGTATCGCAAGAACTGCTCGTTGGTGACACAGCATTGCACATAATACCAGGTGCAAAACAAGAGATGGTATCAAGCAGTTGCTTGGTTATCTTTGCTTACTCAAAGTCTGTAAATGAACAACGATGAAGCTAATTAATTGGAGGCAATTAATTGCAGGAATCTGAACAAAGAAAAAATGTACAAAATTAAACAGAATTACTTTGGATGTGGTCATATCTTTTTCTACCTTGTCTTGATAATTCATATTGAGTTACATATTTGACATCAAGGGAAGGATTCAGTTTGGTGTGAAGACATTTACATTAAGGCATTCACATGTTAATGTCTAAACTCTATTTGTAGTCAGTGGATGCTAAGGAGCTCCTTAAGAGAGCTCATTTGGACACCTGCCTGGGATTCAGACACAGGCATCTCATGTTGTCTGGGTGCCGCGGAGCCCCCAGCTCAGCCCCGAACTCTGCTCTCCAACTCCTAATATGCCTTCAGTTCCTGGGATCAGAGTAGAGCTAGTCTAAGGTTAAGTTAATCTGGAATGATGTGTACATCAGATCCTCAGCATCAAATGGATCCCTCTACAGATCCAGTCCTGTTGAGCTGCAGTATTTGCTAAAGTAGATGAAGGCTCAGAGAACATTAGATCCTTAAAGCAGCAGAAACTTCTTCATGTTTTAGTGGCATCCAACAATGCAAACAAATTTGTCCAAAACAGAGTATCTATGCAGACTGCCTGCTGAAATACTTCTGTAGCATCTTTTAATATGATGCCACACTTCATGACTAGTTTTCTGTCAAAATACATAGTGGGTTTGAAAGTGCTCTTAGTCCTATTTTTCAGTTAGGGAATTAAACTGTGCCTGAGGACGCCTTCCCAATCTTTTCCAAAAGCAGACACATGGGTCCCACGCAACATGCTGCTGTCCAAACCACAGGATTATTTTTCTCAGTTATTTGTATATGTAGAAGATTACCCCCTTTATTTCTTTTTCTTTCTTTTATACTGTGTAAAGGACTGTATATGATGCTGCCTAACTGGTAGGGACAGGACAAAGCATCATGGTGAGCAGGATATGTGATGACTTCTGTTATGGAATTCCAGCTACTCCTCCAACATATCTTATCCTAGACCCTGTCAGAGACAAGATACTAGACAAGATGAATCACTACTCTGATCCGGTATGACAATTCCTGCCAATCAGAAGGAAACCTTTTAATAGCAGCAACGCTAGTAGTTTTAAAAATGCTCCCAAATGAACTCTTACTTTCTGAATCCTAGATCTTAGGGGAACGTGTGTTATGGTACCACAGCTGAATGCGTGCTGACTTCCCAGTCTTCTGTTGATGTATTCTGATTTCAGTTCTGCTGCAGGTTTCCTTCAACATACCTTAATTTCTCTGTTTCTTTATTTCTTTGTGTGTGCACTATGTATCCCCAAATGCACGAATCTATGTGATTCTGAATTATCACCTTTCTTCTTCAAGTAACATGGTCACATTCAGTGCTGAGACATACTGCATTCTTTTCAGAGGACAAATTTGACCTCCAGATGGTCCATGTCTTTGTCACTCAAAGATATTTGACACTCATTTTTCTTCTGGATTCTCCTTTACTACTTGCAAGTCTAAAGATGTAGACACGCACACACAAATATGTACGTATGGGTGTGTACACTTATATACACATTACACATATCCTTTCTTTCTACACATTGATCTACTGACATCTGCAAAGGATTGCTTTGCTATATATCTATCCATCTCTTCTCTGAAAACTCTCTCTCCACCTCTCACCTACATGATTTTTTTTCAACTTTTCACATCTCTATAGCAAATGATTTTCTAGTCTGAGCTTTACCACTCCTCTGGCTGTCCATGGACATCACTAATCGTGATGGCTTTTCCTCTTGACCTACACTCCCATTGTATGTTTCAGAATCAGTAGGTTGAGATTGTACACATGATGGGGGATTACAAAATTAGCATTTGGAGAACCATTTAACTGCTGTTTTTCAAAAGCTGTGGTGAAACAAGGAACTACAAAAGTAGCAAGTAGGGAGACCTTCCAAAGTAGCAAGAATCTTCAGAACAAAATACAGGTTTATCCAAGTGTTACTGTACAGGAAATCAGCAGCATGTACAGTAGAGAATCAAGCGAACAAACATCCAGATGAATATGTTATATGAATCATGACTTGTTAATGAATAAATAATGCGTGGCATCTTGATAGCTTTTTTGGCAGAACTGTGAACTACATGGTTGATGGAACAGGATATAAATACAAGACTTGGATTTTAATTAGGCACTTGAAACGTTTTGAAATCTTCTTACATTCATTGGTTTGGACATACTCAGGGTATGTAATATCACACTGAGACACATGACATGGCATTTCCACTACCCTTTCTTTTGACACTGTCTTCACATTTGGGAAAATGAGGTGGGGGTGTGTTAGTTTTACGAAGAATAAGAATATTTTTGCTTTGGGATGGGATAGCAATCTCTTCTTTTAAAAACTGACCTGAGAGATCTCCATTATTTACAGTCTCACTTTCAAGGCTGCAGAAGCCACTGTTCAAGCATCACTGAAGGTCAACAAGTGCTTGAAAGAATGGCTAATTAACTTCAGTTCCAAATGAGGAGCATAGCAGGGAAACCTGTTGAGAAACTGCATAGCCTGTCTTCTTGACTAAGGCTCTGGAGAGAGACTTGGGAAACCAAAAAAGAGCAGCAAACCGAGCCAAAATCTGCTGTTTGTAATGTGGGGATCATTATGTGACTTGATCTCATAAAATCCAGTCAATAATCAATTTCTCAGTTCATGGGAGGAACCCACGGAGGAGAAACACAAATACCTAAGGCAATGCACTAAGGAGCCTGGTGATACTGCCTAGAAACGTTGAAGGACAAATGGACAAATTGGAAAAATGCAGAAGAGCGTATTGATGAATCATATACTGCAGCATAGATATTCTGTGGGAGAGAGAAAACACAAAGGTAGCAATGCTGAAAAAGATCTAAGGAGTATATGCAGGAAGAAGGATCAGAACTGGGATTGTGGTATTCAGTAACAACAAAAAAAAAAAAACCAAAACTAACAGCCAGTGCAATTTGCCGATCTTTTACTAAATGCTCCATGGTGTGCAGTCTGTAAAATAGAGTTAGGGAGCAGGGAGGCACCAGGGCCACCAGTGGTCCCATGAGCTTACCAAGGTGATGCAGGAGATGGAATGGGTTGGGTGGTCCTTCCTGACAGCATATTCCTGAAAGCACACTTCAGACACCCCCATCTGGCTACCTTCATGCCAGGATGAATTGGAAGGAGTTCAGACAAAACCAAGACAAATGACAAAGAGCTGGAGGGAATGACTTCAAAGGAAAGATAAAATGAGATAAAATATGCATAGCATGGCTAAGGAACAGCTGTAGGTCAGGAGACAGGGAACACAGTAACTGCTAGCCATTCTTAGAGGTGTAAACGAAGAGGTCTCTTGTTGACAGTAAACAGGAACGAGGAAAAATTCATCATCCTATTAATATCCTTTTGCTTCGATTTTTGCTAAGTACATGGTAGCTTTACCATATCATCACGGACTGCCAGCAGCAGGAAAGAGACAAGCACTGAAAAAAAGCCTTCTCCCTTACCAGTACACTTTGAATTCTGTTTTATAATTCATTTCATTACCTCCTCTCCTCTCTTACTGCTCTAGGCCAGGCTCATCATTACACGGGGCTAAGGAACCAGTTCTCTCTGAAACCGAGAACATTTCAACAGGGCATGTTCAAAATAATCTATGAACTTTTCCAGTATTGCTATCGGAACGCTCCTTCTTCTATGGCCTTGGTCCTTGTTACTGCAGGACCAAACAGCCTTGTAATTCCTTGGACTCATATCACTTCACCCAATGAAATAAAATCACAATTTTTGAGCCTCCTGAGAATTGTTCCTGCCACCTGTTGTTTGTTTTTTTTTTTCCTGTTGACCTGCAGAGACATCTGAAGACAGACACACAAGTGTCACCTCTCAGGAGGAATATCCCTTGTCCTGGCGTCATTTCCCTGCTTAGGTAGATTGTGGCTTATCGGGGAGGGCAGAGACTCCAACTGTGCTCTCTGGCAGCACAGAATTTGTGCCTAGGACAGTTCTTTCCATATTATTCTCCCCTATCTTCAAATGCCAATTTTTCAACAGCCGCCTTTGTACTGTTTTCTTTCTGTTAGATTCTTTGTTGATTACTAATGATGGTAAGCTTTTTCCAGTAAACATTTTTTTCTAGTAAATCTTTTGAGGATGTCATTCTCACTATACCTTTTCTTCCCTGTTACCCTTTACTCACTGGTGTAATTTATACAGCTCCTTCCATGTTATCTTTAACATCAGAAGGTCAGTACCTAGACTGCCTTTAATCATACAAGTGAATGCTTAGCACTGGGGAAACTTTTCTTGGAGCATGAAAGACTGATATTCTTTCAAGCAATAACATTAACCCCTATTAATATGAAATAGAAAGAGCGGTTTTGCTATGAAGTGTTTTAAAAGTATGAGTTAAGAGCATCTCATCCTTTATGTTCAGTAGCCATTTGACCAAGAACTGGAAAAAAAAAAGGAATTATCACCGAATTACAGAAGTTCCAGCCGTGCAAAACTCACATACTGGGAGTTGCTTCATCTGCTCTACGCTCTACTTGTTTTGTTATGGAAGAGCTCCCTGCCTGATCATTTGCTTTCTTTTTCAGGGCATAAATTCATTTCCATTCACAATGCAAAAAAAAAGGAGTAACACAAACCAGGATGAGAAAAACTACATTTTAAACCAAAATAAGCCTGTGCAACCTATGACAGGTCGACAATTTTTACACTGAATAGCTCTTCACTGGAGTTAGCAGCTTGAGTGGTATGAGAAAATTCATGGGAACGTGTTGATTTTGATGAAACTTCCCCATATAAAATTGGTTTTGAGTAAGCTATTATGAGAGTGGAATGTTGTATTTTGCATTTTGCCAAAGTAAAGTATTCTGGTTTTCTTTCTTTGTACAGAAATATATACTGTATTCCTCTGTGTGATATGTATTTATAATTTTATGCAATATTATGCATCTATAATAATCAAAATCGTATTTCACATTGCAATTTTTTATATTCTCAAAACTAGAGGATTCAAAGATATTAAAGGTGTAGTGATTAGAATACTACATGGGAATTTCTGATTTGTTGATTGTATTTAGAAGTGAAAATAGATGGAATTCCATTTTTTTACAGGATCTGGTAAAACTCTTTTTTTTTTTTTTCCTCCTTCTTGTTGCTTTCCTGGTGAGCAAGCAACCAATTTTAAAAGAGTACTATTTCTCCAACCTTTGGCTATAGCTAACAATACTACTTACAGACAGCAATTTGAAAAGTTACAGTATAATTGACGTAGCATGAAGTGAATCAAGAGGGCAACGTTGACATGCAAATATTAACATAATCCGCTCCTCACATTCCAGAGAAGTTTATGTTCTTTCCCAGCACGTCATTTCCTTATAGAAAAATACTTCTACCTTCATAGCACAGTCCTCTCTTGGATGCACAAATGACAGCTTTCACAGCCCGAAAGACATTCTGTAGTCTTCCCTGCTGTCATAGTCTGGACATATGGAGGGGAAAAAGACAAATGCCCGAGTGCTTTTTTTTTTTTTTTTTTTTTTTTTNCCAGCCAACAGCAGCCTCTACATGCAGCTGTTTCTACAGACATAGTACATATTTTTACATCAACTCAGAACCAAAGGCATGAATAAACCTTTTAGCTTCCTAATAACATGTAAACATGCTCAAATATGTTTTGCGTTAGATTACTGATTCTCATTTATTTTACTGCCTGAAAACATTTGAGAGTGGCTCAGAGCAGAACATTTTCTTGGGTTTAATTTATTTAATTGTTTGAATAAGCAGGCATAAAAAGAAAAGGGCAAATGAGTTTGTTCTCTGAAGGCATGAATGCACTACTAGCTTTCCAGTGGGGCACTCTATTTTCTCTCTGGAGCACGCACGCTTGTTCAATTACAAAATTGCAGAATAAAGTCAAAGGTTTAGAAACCACCTTATTTGGGCTCACAGTTAAGCTTTCAGGTGCCCTTTATTTACACAATCATTTGCCAAATCTGACTACGCACTTGTGAGATGAACCAGTTTTGAAATACCTAGTTTGCCTGTGCAGCATCCAGAAGTAAGCAGTCCCATCTGGGATATCCCACTCTCAAAACTAACACAGCAAGAGTTTGTTCTGCTGGTTCATATAGTCTCTGCATTCAACACGGGCACCAGTGTGTGAAGGAGGAGGGACAGAGTGATGTGAAACAGGAGTAAAGAAGTCAAAGCAGAAAAATACTTAATTAGTGTGTGGTGGGGTTTCTCCCTCAGCATCTCTGCTGGATTCCTCCCCAAAGATTTCATAGCGAGCCAGAAAGCTCAGCACCACTTCTCTGTATCTCCAGCGGTACTCATATGGCACGTAGGTACTGCAGTCATGCTTGGCTATTTGCTAGCTAGACACGTCAGAGGAGATCCTATAGGATCTCCTTCCTGACAGCTGCTTTTCAGAAACGGAGCCAGTCTTAATAACAGAAGCCAGCAGATGCAGTAGTTGCTCAGCACATCTGAAATGAGGCCACTTGCATTTAAGGGCTTATAAATGGATTCAGTTTTCTAATTTCAGGACCTAAATTTTGGCGAAAAAAAGTCTGATTGATCATACAGTTTTCATTTTTAACCTCTCTGTCGATGTACAAATCTTCAATTTTCAGTGCTGTGTATACATACTATAATCTATGTATAAACCAGTGAAATGGTCTTCCTATATATAAAGACAGTATTCCCTGATCAGAGTATGTACATAGATGTGTATGAAAAGCCTACCCCACATGCTAGTGAAGCCTCATACCTTTCCCTGTTCTTTTACTCAGCAGTATTCGGTTTTTGTTTTTTTTAATGCCGTCATACTCCTTTGACAGTACGTAGCTGTCATGGCTCTGTCTCACAGGTTTCTATACATCAGAGACCAGCTTTAAAACTGTTTTGACAGGTTAAAAGCTGGGATTTTTCCAGAGACAGGATGGAAAGAAGCAGGAATGTGAGAAGTGAAAAAGAATATTCCTTGACACCCCCTAATCTCCTCAGCGCAGATGGCACTGTCTTTTTCAAGCAGTTTCTGTGCATAACAGCCATTGCAAAAGAGCGAAAGCCTGGGTGCTGAAAATAGTCTTCTTGGGAGATACATACATATCTGTATGTACATCTATCCAATATGCACAGCCGTGCATGCACGAGCAGACAAATGTGCAAAGCTTATCCTCCTTCTTCTTCCTCCCCGATCCATTCACTAAAATTAATCACTCCCCAAGATGCTGTAGGCCACATTGTTAATTATTGTCTCTCTCTTCTGCACCTGAGGCATCACACTGGTTTAGAAAACAGCCTGCAAACAGATGGAGAGCTGCTGGAGATGAATCTGCAGGTATGTGAAAAAATGGATACAGACTTTATGGTACTGCAGACTCAGATGGTCTATTAATTTTCAATAATACTGTGGAAAAGAAGGACGTCTCTACATGTTTTAAGGCGTAATTTGTTTTCAAAAAAGAGCCAATTACTTTTATGATTTCATCACCATCATTTATGTTTAAGGAATATTTATGGGAAAATATTCCAATCATCACTGCCTTGCAGTTTCTCAGGTAACCCCGTCCCTTGGCAGCCAGCGGTACATGCACTGTGCCTGGTGGTACCAAGGCTGGGTGTCTTGCAGACCAGACCGATGCGCCAGCTTGAATTAGATGCTGCCTACAGCCTCTTCCCTGCTGCCTTAATGCCACTGGCTCATCCCCAACATCTACCCTAACAGTCTGCTTCTGCCATCATGTTATCATGGACAGCCACAGCAGACTGGGGCAAAGCCATTCCTTATGCACCCAGCCTGCCTCCATCCCACTCACACGAGGCAATGTCCTGATGCAATCCCAACGAAAATGTTCCACTCTTTGATCCAGTCTGGCAATTAGCAAAAAGTCACTGCAGTAGTTGACACCAACTAGTTTTTTACCTTCAGAAGCTGAGGATCAAAGCTAGTACAGCCATAACGACGAGGCAGGTACGCCTCTAATGGAGCTCAACACTGTCCTGTCCTACAGAGGAGGGCACTGCAAAGGCAGACAAAGCACAGGCATCCAAACCTACCTAATGCACACTGTGCCTGCTTCAAACTAGGTAAAAGGGCTTCCCTTTCATAAATACTTCAGCGTGGCCATTTTTCTGTGTAAAAGTACCCAAGAGAGGTATCTGAAACCAGAAGCCATTCTAATAGAGCCACTTTACCCTCTTCTAAGGGAACACCATTGCTGCACATAGGGAACAGTTGCACTTTCTCAACCGGGGAAAAAGCCTTTCAGACTTGGCTTGAAGTTCAGCTCTGCACATTAGCCAAATTACTTTAGAAAGGCAATGGAAAATTACCAATAGATTTATCATATGACTATCCAAAGGGATCCAGATATTTTAGCCAAGAAGTAAGAAAAAGTGAGTTAAGTATACCGTGACCAGCTCTCTAATCTATATAGGAGTGAGGAAGAGCAGGTGGTACTCACAATACAAAGGCCACTCCTTCTTTTCCACTGTTGGTATCGTGCATATTTTGTGGAGCAGAGTCTACTTGGTAGAGACCGGTACACAATTTGTCATGTGTTATGCACAATTTTTCATGCTCTTATATGACTGTGTAAAGGGAACTCTGGAACTTAAACATGGTGCAATTTCCTCCAGTATCCAAATGCTGCATATTAGTATTTTGCAATCCAGCAGAGATTTTTCAACATCTGCCATCACTTTATGAAATGCTTGATCTATGCAGAAATAACTAAATGCATAATGCATTGTATAAGCTACCATACATTTAGCTTAGAATACTAAATCTACCGTCTCTCACTCTTTTAAAAAAACACATCAAACATAATACTTATGACACTAGGGTCAGCCTATATCATTATCAGCCATCCAGGTTAATAAACAGTATATTGTCGCGTGACCTTGGGATTCGTATTCAAGGATTGGAAGTGAAAGATTCTTAATTTGCCTTTCCTCCTGTTCTGCAGACGGTGCAAAATGCAAAAATTTAAAGCCAGTCGGGTTAGATACTTCTCCAGTTCTCTCTCTCATTAAAATTGACTCTGCAGGAGCAGTATCAAGGCCCCAGGCACTCCATCTGCCCCATGGGTAAAGAGGTGGAGGTAAAGGTGGTCCCTGGGGAACCATCTTCCTCCCAGTGCTGCAGGGGATGTGGTGAGTAACAGGCCAGTGGTGGTGCTTAGCCAGAGCACTGCAGATTTCCTAAAAGCAGTGCTACAAATAATATTAACATTTGATCTGAAAAAGACAACCTATTCTGATCCTATTTTAGAGTCTTTTCTTTCTGCACTGAATCTTTTGTTTTATTTTGGACAACAGTTCTTTGGTATAATGCAGTTGTCTTTAATGAATTGCTTTTCCCAGCTGTCACTCTCAATGTACCAAAAATTCAGGGTGATTTGGTCAACCTGTAGCAGGGGTAGAAGACTAAGACGTTAGCTCTTCTCCATTGTAACAGTAGCATTTACTCTGGTAGGAGTGGTTCATTGATGGGGACTATTGACTATGGATATGTAAGAAAGAAAGATGCCAGTATTTGGATACCTACCAGACAATTTAAGGTTTGTAGGCTAGGCTCAGAGCAACCTTGTCCAATGGTGATGATATATCATAGACTGCGCCCTGGCTGTCATGGGCCCTAAGATGCTTCTTCCCTTGCTGGCTTTTATGAGGGAAAATGAGAGAAGCTCTATGAAATCAATTCACACTCTCAAAATGGTGCTTTAGTCGTGGGTCACACAATTAGCCACATCTGCAAAGCTGTACATTTGCCGATTAGTAAATTCTCATCTCGAAGAACCTAGGCTAATTTTTTGTTTAAGCACTTTGGTACATGGAAAAGGCTTTGCCATTGCAAGCTTAAATGCCAGGCATCGCAATGAACATAGCAGTAAAGGAAGGCTTTTTCTCAGGGAAAAAAAAGGTATGTGGATTTCAGTTTGCAGCTGAAAGTTCCGGTCTGTTTTGTACTACCTATCTCGTTCATATCCCCTCTTGCTGTTCCAAGATCTTTCTAGCCTTTTGAGCCATATGATATCTTTGGTGAGAAGTATATCTCAGTCAGACTTTAATTGGTTAACTTTTAACTCACACTTGGTAGAAAAACCTTTTACATCCCCACAAAATAAATATCACATGACCCATGCTGCTACAGGAAAAAAAATCTTTTAATGTAAGCATTTCCTGTTAATAGTGATTAGCATCACTATAACTGCAAATTACCTAAGACAACATTAAAAGTATAAATTTATAATAGAGGGACTGGATTAAAAACAGACAAACATTTCTGAGGAATAATGTAAGTATAGTGGGGAGAAAGGGATGCACTAAGGACATCTCAGGAATTCTTTTGGTAGCATTTTTTATGTTTCTTACCCACTTTTCTATGAACATCAGACACACTCAAGCACCTTTATAGGCATGAAATCTACACTGGAGAAGAATAAGTTTCAGAGGAATAATTCTAATACTCATTATGTCTGTATAAAATACCAGCTTAATTTACATCCAGATAAGATGGCTGTCATAATGCAGACAACTAAATTTTAATGTAGAAATATATACTGTAATATTTATTATACCTTCATATAATAATATATAAATATATACATACAGTTTAAAAATTAATCGTAAATTAGTCACTTACTTGCTCAAAAATAATTGATTAATAAAAGATTTAGGTTGGGTTGCTTCCCTCCCAAGATACAGCCAGTAATTCTGATTACTGAGGAATCACAATGACAAAGTTTAGTAAAGCAAATCACTATGATTAATATTTAAAACTTTATATAGAAAAGCATATAGAATACAGTCACTGCTTTCAGACTGACTTAGTCTCACTGCAGGGTATTAATATAGCCTAAAGCCAAAGGTTTATTTTCCCTGGCTCCCTGTATAGTTATAGACTAGAGATAGGCTCCTGCAGAGTGTTGTTCAGAGTGAAAACCTCACCTGGACTCATCTTCTCCAAAACCATCAAGGGAACCCAACTACTACACAAGTAGCACTTGAGTCTGGAGTTTACCGCTGGAGAGCATATACACTATGATTTTGCCTCTAGCATCAATCATCGTTCATTTGGGTGTTGAAGAAGCTGATAGATCTGTGTTCTCCTTGCTCTTCTTTTTCCTGCATCTTAAAAGATATTTGCCCTTCTTTCACCTAGTGGCACCTCACCGTCCTCCTCATTTCTCAAAGATATCTGCTAACGAGGCTTTCGGACATCATCATCCCACTGTTAAAAATCCAGCAATGACATCCATACAGGCCACTTGATTTAAAGTTGCCTTACTTAGCCAGGTGACCTTGCATAAGTTCCTTTCCAAGCCTGACTCCTAGCCTTATGTTCCTAAGTAATGTTAGGATCTACCCAAGAACTAATTCTCTATACGTGTAAGCCCTGGTACAGTTACATAGGTAAAATATGATAAGCAGCCTTCCAGTTCTGACAATTAACAATAGCAAGGCTGCAGCTGAAGTGCTGGTATTTACAAAGTCTTGGATTTTGATAATAAACATCACAGATTTTGTTGTATGCCTCATAGGGATCATATAGGATCCGCTTCTATACAAGCCCACCAATGACTCCGGTGACTGTGCTGAGCTCACTGAAGAATGATCAGCCCAATGCAGAAAGGCCAAAATGGAAAGGAAAAGCAAAAGAGAAAAAAACCCACCAAGAACGTTCTCTGTCGTAGGAATTAGCAAAGCAATCTACCGCATTTCTTGCGGGGGAGGATGTCAGCACTAGCTGGCACCTGCTCCTAGGAGGGGGAAAGAACAAAGTGAATGGCAGGCGGGAGTGAAATGTTTCAACAGAGAGGGAAGACTTGCTCTAAACTTCAAATGGGAGACGCTACTAAAAGAAAAGAAGAAAGGAAGAGTATGAGAAAAGGCCGCAAGGGATGAAAGAAAGTTAGCATGAAGGAAAAGGAAAGCAAACAGGGAGAATAAAGAGAACTCCCCGAAGAAGCAGTTCTGCTGAGCTGAGGGACCATGGCAAAAGCCAAAACTGGTGCAGCTTTAGCAATGGCACTTTAGTGACATTGGAGAGAAATCTGACCCAATGTTTGCCAGGAGAGGGCCCAAAGGTACGTAAAGCCTTCACTGAATGGGTGCACCGTGAGTAAAAACGGAAGGAAGAGAAGAAAATTTGCACCATCATCTCATACATTCTCTCATAAAAACTGAACTTTTCACAAATCAGCACTGCCAACATTGCTAAACTACTTACAACACTTGCATGAAGTGCCTGCACCTGTCAATAAGAGTGATTATTAATTTTGTGCGCATAGGTCATGTAAAAAGTCACATAGTTTCTCTGTGATTTAGTTGCCCATCTATAAAGCTGCCACCTCTGCTTCATTAAAGGCAAGGAGGCAATAAATTGACAAGGAACAACGTAATAATAAAGAAGCACAAAGCAACAGTTTAATGGCAACATCAGGCTCAGTTCTGGCTCAGAAAAAATGCATATAAAACAGTGAAGCAGTTAATGGATGTATTTTATAATAAAAATATAAGCATCTTCCAAAACAAATCTGAAAAGGGAACAGGACAATTAAAAATATCACTATGAAACTAACGTGCGCTCTTTGCTTCGCTTTTCTGTTACCTGCCATCCAGTAAGACTTTTTCCCCTCCTTTACTCTTGCTAATTGTCAGAGTTTAAAGGACACTGAAGAGCACAGGATGGGTTCATTAGAATTGCAAAGTATCACTGCTTACCATTTGCAGTACCATTCATCTCTGTTGCCACACCATACTGTGAGGTGGCACCAAAAACCAGACGCTGCAATCCAGAGGAACTGGGAATGCTAGGGAATGCTAATCAGCCTACATCAGACCCAAAACCATGTGGGATTCAAGGTTCACTGTGGTTGAGAACAGCTGTTCATGGCCATAAATGACTCCCAAAGGCAATCTGGGGTGGGCTTTTTGTTTTTGACATGGCCAGCCTCTTTCTGCTGGTCTGGGTCAAATTCTTGGCCATTTCTTTTGACTCCTTGCGTCTACGTAATCACCTCTTCTGTCCCCTTCCTTCAATGAAGGGTACAACTACTTCTCCTCAGACCCTTTGAATGCCAGGATCCTTTGAATCCACGGTAAATAATGAACATGACCATCTCTTTCTTTGCTTAGCTGCTGATCGGTGAAGTAATGATACAAATTACAACTACAGTGCAGAGCTCAGCACAGCGGTCTATGCATAAATANATGCCAGGATCCTTTGAATCCACAGTAAATAATGAACATGACCATCTCTTTCTTTGCTTAGCTGCTGATCGGTGAAGTAATGATACAAATTACAACTACAGTGCAGAGCTCAGCACAGCGGTCTATGCATAAATATGATCGCATAGCTTAGCTAAAGGAAGCTGTCCATCCAGTTGCACAGGTTCACCTTAAAAAGTCATGTCCAGACTGCCACTTGAGTTTAGGCCACCTCAGAAATTTCTACCTTTCCCTGAAGTTTACTTTAAAATTGTTTATATTTTATTCTCTTCCGTATTAATACCACACATTGCATTCTGTCCTACAGCGAAAAGGAAGCAGAACTGGAAAAGGTACACAGTGAGCACTACACTGTGGTGCTAAAGCACGACTAAAGGAGTAACTATGAGGTTGCCAAATCAGAGAGTGAGTATTAAGTTACTTTGCGTTTGGTGTAAGTCTGCAGTCCTGCTCGTATTGAATTCAGTAGGAAGCCTGCAGTTAATTGCAACACAAGTAAGATGTATTTTAGGGAGCAACCATAAAGAGGTAGGCAGGATTATCTAATGACATATACGTATTTTACTAAACGTGTTACTTGTCAAGCTAATTAGTTACTCTGTAAATGAAAAGGTCAACCCTGCATAATATTTGCATCTCATCTTTCTGAGTCAAATTTCCTGTGCATGGTAGGTGGAAAGAAATAAATTCTACTGAAGTTGTGAACGGCAGACAGGAACACTTTGGCAGGCAGCGAAAAATGAGAAGAAAGCTGTTTAAGGCTGATCTGAAGCTAAGAACATGGAACATGTCCATCAGGAAGATACCAATCCCATGGCCGCCAGCTCCACATATACAATTCGTTTTGAATAGCTCTGCAGCCGTGCAATACGTTGAACCTGTCAGTCACACTTTTTTGACCGCTTCTGCTGCCCTTTACTAATCCACATATGCCAGCCCAGAGCCAAGGCTCATGCAATCACTCCACTGCACCAAGACTATACTTTTGACCCCAAATTGCCATTCCCTAGAGAAGATTTACCTGACATCCCACACTATTTTGTGCACACTCCAGCTGTGTGCATATTTCCCCCAATTTCCACAGCTGGAGGCACAATCCAGCACAGTACAATTCCACACCTGCAGCTCACTAATTGTGCAGCTCTCAGAGTCTTGCACATCTGCAGCAGCCTGGATCCCCTTTTCTTTTCCAACACCCTTGTCATTTACACATATCTGAAGCACGCAAACTTGACACAAAAACAAATGCTTGAAAGGTATTGACAAAGCCATTATAAAGAGGTTAAAGAAGCAGCAGCAGCAGCAGCTTTCTTGGGAAATATCAAACAGAAACAAAGATAACATTTCAGTACATGTACCCATGGAAAAATGAACGGGGCAGTCAGCGGATTAACTGGGAACTTCTGGATTTTTTTTTCTTTTTTAATGCAACAGCAGGCTTCGTGTTTCAGCCTGTAAACATTCCATGCCAGAAGAGGATCTTCAGAGGCTCTTTGTCCTTGCTAAAGGGCTTTACTTAATGGGGTGTTACATGAAAAAGCATATCCGTCTTTCAGGAAAATGTGCCCTGTGGGCTCACTGGAACAGTGGCAACAACTAGAGGAAAAGAAAACCATGATATGAAATATGTCCTGGCTAATACACATTTAAACATATATTAAGTCACTCTGTCAGGACTGAAAACTCTGGCGTAATAAATCTCCCTGCAACCTGCGCACACCAAGTTGGTGGCAGGGGACCCTACTCCCCTTCAGCGGGAAGCTACATCTTCCAGGCAGAATATCCCTCTGTCAAAGGCTTAAGTCCTGCTTGCAGAAGCTGCCCAAGCCAGGTCTGAGCTTGCTCTCCAGCCAGGCTCCGCTTGCGGCAGCACAGGGCTTGCGGTGCATCCCCCTGCCCATGGGCTGACCCTCTGCAACTGTTCAACTGCAACCGATACATGAGCTGGGAATTTAAAACCACTATAGGTATATCCCAAAGAGTTGTTTCATACCTCAAGAGACAGATGATTTGAAATATCTGAATTATGGCAGACTATTTCTTTTGTGAGCCAGCATAAGAATTTTACCCCCCATTTTGCTGGCCTACATATAAGAGGAGCAAACAGATTGCTTAAGATACAATATAAAGAAAGTTTAGCTGATGGCTTGTATTTTAAGACCCTTCATTCCCCAAATGTTTGAACCAAAGCTTTAAATTCAGATTTACTTAAAGAAGACTTCTTTTTTTCTGGTGCATATATGAGCTTATGGCCAGGAAGTACTAGGAATCAGGTAGTCCATTATAAATGAAGTGAACACATATTCGGATATAGGCCTCAGAGGAGATGCCCCCTACATCTTCCACCAGGCAGGATTTTCCTGAATCCAAATACTTCAGGAGCTTTCAAAAACCCCATGATATGTGCAATTGCGGAATTAATCTGAGAAGGTTTTGGTGTTTGGAAGGAAAACATTCTGAGTCAGTTTTAGCATTTTATGAGCAATGTGGAAATTCTCAGTGTTTACCTCGAAGGCCCAAGTACCTTTAAACCCAAATATCTTTGAAGCCAACGGTTCCATTTTATACCTCTTCTACTGGGAAGAGGAGTGTTCAGCTCTGTGCTGCACTACTTCCACCGCATCAGTCCCAACTGTCCTAGTCTTGTGTCGCTTTTTGTCCTGCTCTTTAACACGCAACTTGATGTAGAAAGAGAAAGCCTGAACAGTGATGCAGACGTAGTCTTAAAATAAATGATCCCTTAATCAAAACTGGATGACTAACAAGCATAAAATTATGGCTCTAATACCACATATAATCGTTTCTCTCATTGCAAAGAGCCATACATCATTTGCATTGTGTTCCAGTCGTGTTTTATACCCACTTTACCATAATCTAAATGAGCATGCACAGCACAGACAAATGGAGATTCTAGCCCATCTTATGCATTTGCCTGGGGAGCATGATGTTTGTTGTGGGTGCTCTTAAAAATTGTGTTGCTATAAATAAACATGTTAAAATGTAAGGACATTGCAGTGGGCAAGCATACTGCCTGAACACTTGTAATTGTGAGATAAATTTTCCACAAAGGGACTTTTTTTTTTTACTTATTTTTCTAGACAGCAATTTTAATAAAGTATATTTGAAACTTATATGAGCTATGGAATAAGTTTGCTGAAAAGAATTTAAACCTGTGGATGCATCAACTCATCGTGTGGGTATTGCCAACCACATTTACTGCTCAAAAGAGATATTATTTTCTTTTGCCCACTTTTCATTATCTGGGATTCACTTAACAGTCCAAGCCAGAGTCTCAGCTTTAAACAACCCTAAAAACTTATAAAAATGGCAGCCACCAAAGTATGTATTTCTTTCCTTGAAATTACTTATACACAAAGGCTGTAAGAAGCTTTCACTTCTCCATCTGCAGCATTCCTCCTATACCCCAAACCACCACAGCTGTGAAGTTCAATAATGCATAGTCCTTCAGAGAGAGCAAGTACGGCTTCACATATGACAATATTGCAACTCTTGTGTAGGACTTCACATCTTTTTCTGACCTTGCAGATCTGTGAGAAACTGGCATTTAAAACTCTGACATTTTTACGAGAGAGAAGCTGGTCTTCTACTTAATTTTAGAGAGCTTTATGTCTTTTTTCCCTCTTCACAGGGATAACTCAGTCGGCACAACTGATCTCACAGCGCAGAAGTATGAGGCTTTACAAGCAGAAAGATACGCATACTAAAATACACGGTAAAATTCTCTTGTATATTCTTAAAATCATTTATCTGCGACATATGTGGCATGAAGATGAAAATACGATATGGTCTAAAGGTTTTATTGTTACTTCACTTGAACTGACCCACATTACTCACTGCTCGATTCACCATTTGTGCAACATGCTTTTCTGATTCTGCCCGCAACCTAAAGCTACCATTCAAAAACCAAAGGAGCAGCACAAGCTTGACACAGATTAACCTCAAAATAAAGTACAGCTACATTAAAGAACTGTCAAGTCCTACCTGACGATTATTTGCTCGAAGAATGGGAACATGACAGAGATGCTAGGAGGATGAATGATCCTCAGCAAAATAAAACAGGTAGATAGATGGATACTCTGCACAGCACATTAAAACCTTTAGAGCTCAGCACAGTATCGTCCATCTTTTGCCATCAATCTATCTTGTATGTATTTAGCACTTATGAGAATAACTGTATTACATGACGGTACATGGTATAAGTATGTTTATATGTAGAAATTAAGTATTCTATTTTATTAATCTTGGTAAGCATTGCGCAGATGTTTTTTATTATTTATTATCTGTATGTCCAGCTCTTATTATTGATTGACATTCAGTGTTCTGCTGCTGAGGGTGGGGTTAATTGCATTCCTCTACTACTTTAAATTAAATGAGGCAGTCATGCTTTCCTAGGAGCATAGTATTAAAACCATTATTTTGTCTTTACACAGACATACTTTTTGCATTCGTTCTATTAATATTTTTTTGCAAAATCAGCTCTCTTTCTAGTAACCCCCCCTCTTGTATACCAAAGAGTGCTGTTCAGCTTTGACCACTAGTTCTACCTCATTTGTTTCATCTCTTCTTTAGCTTACATGCTTTAATTTTTTCTCCTAAATTCATTTAAAATTCATTTCACCAGCCCTCCATGTTTATCTCAGCCTAGCTTTTTAGAGTAATCTATTTTGTGCATGTCTACATATGATAAACTTTCAAGAGGCTTTTATGTCCAGGCAAAATATGTCCTTTAGTTTACTTTTCTCTAGCTATTCAGAACTGTCCACGCAGAAATCTTGCTCATTCATCAAGTTTGATCGCCTGGTCTTTAAACAGTGGTGATTGTTCTTTCCATATTACATATTCCACAGACTTCTCTCTTCAACCTTCTCCCAAAAATACAGAAATACCATTACCCTCTTTCTGTCTTTTGATGTTTCCCTAGCTGTTAACAAGATGTGAAAAATAAAAAAGACATTCTAAAGGCTTTTCTTACTTTACCTTAAAGATTCCTCTGGAATTTGGGAATGTTATTCATCTAGATCAGGTGCCTTGTCAAAATTTAATGGTTCCATATACTTAACTGTGTGCTCTGGCATAATCATAAAGCCTTTAATATCTTCTGTGGGAAAATATATTCTCGTCTTCCAGATGTGACCTTCAGCTTATTTTCAGAAATGTCTATACTATGGAAGAGAAAACACAATGAGTTCTCTGAAATAAATTCTTTACTAACGATAGCTCTCATTTATGTTGCTTTATGGCCTTGCAAGCTAGTTTTGACAGATAACTCTACATAGTCTATGCTTTTAAAACCATATCTTTTTACCATATTAATGTCATCAATTAGCATTATTATTACCAACATTAAAGTCTAAATTTTGCTTTATCAACAATATATTCAGCCTTCCTTGCAGCTACAGGAGCTCTTCTCCCTTTTTCATGTGAACCATTTTCTTCCTCCCTATGTAATTTTACTGAACTTGAGGTAAACTCTGGCTTATCTGGTCCAACCAATCTAGCTTACATTTGACATTCACATACTTTTCACATATATAAGCATATACTTTCATAGCTCTTACCTTCTGCAACAGACCGTTGTACAGAACAGAACCATCTGTAGCCATCCGTAATGACACATACAGAAAGGGGGAAATTCTAAATTTGCTTCACGCTACCAGACTTGTGCCTGTGATATTGGGTATTATAAGATGGAGGCAACAGTTTGCAGGCCTAGCAGCCCTGCCAAGCAGTGCTGCTAGCGGTGCAGAGCGCTAGAGTAAGAGGACGCATAACATACATGCCCTGCTCAGCCCCTTCATTCATGTAGTGCAACTGACAACTGTGAAACTCTTTACTGTAGACAGAGCTTGAAGATGCTGCCAGGGCCAATGTATACATGTATAGTATTACACACATGAGAAAACCCCAACATTTTGATTCAGATTTTTTCCACGCTGCCCAGGTACCAAGTGCCTGCCTGGTGCTCCCCAACATAGGTTACAGCGTGTTGAGAGATCCTGTGTTATTAGTCCTGTATCATTTCCCTAAATGTTCCCTGACAAATGTTTTCTGCATATACAGAAAAAAGAGAAGGTGGGTGTATATATGTATCTGCACGATGTACAGGGGCTGGAGAAACTAACTACACTACCAACGATGATGATATACTGTCCAAATACACAAGGAGGCAGTTGCTATTGTGAGTCTTACAATGACACATCACAGCACAAGGCAAACATTTGACTATGTAAATTAAAATATATACACCTTTATATATTTTTATATATGCTAGATAACTATCTTTGCATGGCTTTCTCCACAGTTAGATCCTTATCTGAGCAGTAGCACGTCCTTGTCTACGACTGCTGCAATGCAAGCTTGTTCTTTCCAAGCAGTGCCATTGAGTGAGTCTATGTCAGTTTGCACTGATCCCACTTGCACCCCCCATCAGTTCATGCTATCACCCTCCTTATGTGTCTTTTGCTGCTATTGTGCCTTTCATCTACAGGACGCTTCCCTTTCATGTACTGTCATCTCCACCTTTTTCCTTAGAAGAATATTTCACTCTATTGCTTCTATATTTCAAGCTTGCAGCTCTCCCCTCTGCCTTTGTCTAACTGGCCCTTAAAACCTTTTTCGCAATGAAGTAATTAAATTATTTTGATCTATTTACAAAATTTTCTAGAGGAAATGCATAATGCATAATCTCGCATTATAATTTTCTTAAGTATTTCATTTAGGTCATTTTGGAGCTTTTTTGCATTTACTGGGACAGAGATAAAGAAGCAAGCTTGACTCTGTAGGGTAGCTGGCTAGGGAAACTTTCCAAAGGGAGACTCCTTAATATCAGTTTCTGCTACAACAACTGTTGCCATATGTTACACACCACCTATGTAAGAGAAAATAACTAAATTGACCTTGAAGCATAGACTAGAGTCTTCCATACCCATGGAAGTGGCCTAACCACTACACTGCAAAATCAGGGTTGCCCTTACTCATACTCCCTGGGTCATTGAATCTTTAAATCATCTATACAACCTGCTATATCTTGCAGGGCAGAGTTTTAAAGCACTTAACCTCCCCAGCAGCCTATATACCGGGGAACTTTACAGGTCAGACTGAGCTTGTATGAGCAGCAAAAAGGACTGAAACGAGATGTCCTTTTGAAAAGGAGCTGAGGAGGAGGTGAGAGGAATCACCACCTACTTCTTCTCTGGTTCCCTTTTAAAAGAAAAGATTGATTCTTGTTCTATCTGTTTTTCTGTGAAGAAGAGGATTAAGTGCCTACTTTCATGGCTATAAATCATGTGCGGAGAGAAATGCACAGTTAAGCACCTAAGCCTCTGAGAGGGTGGGGATTTAAAACATGAGTAAGTCCTCAGGGCTTTGCTGTTGCTACCTCAGATGGCTCCCTGCTCAGGGTTGTGCATACCATTATGAATCACACAATCTTTCTTTTACACTGTATAGGAAACCTACTACTCCAACTTAAGGCTACAGGTTCTGCTGTGAGTCTCCAAACATTAAGTAGTATCAAAGTCCTTGTTTGACCAAAGCTTAAATGTCTACAAGTTATAAATAACACTTATTTACTTCTTTTACACATATAACACTGCATGCTTTTGATCATCCAGACACATATGTTGCAGCACCTGCAACAGATAATAATATAGAATCATAGAATGGTTTAGGTTGGAAGGGACCTTAAAGATCATCTAGTTCCAACCCCCCTGCCATGGGCAGGGACACCTCCCACTAGACCAGGTTGCTCAAAGCCCCATCCAGCCTGGCCTTGAACACCTCCAGGGATGGGGCAGCCACATCCACATCCTCTTCGTGGCCCTCCTCTGGACCTGCTCCAACAGGTTCATGTCAGGCAACATACTGATGTAGTATATTGAATGTACCAAAGGGCACCAAACTTAGTAGGTGCTGACACCATTGATGTGGGCTTCACCTTACTGCGCTTGTGCGTTACCATCCCATGTATGACACATCACAAGTCATGCCTCCACCTCTTCTGTGTTTTGTGGCCTTGCTATATGTCTGAATTCTCATCCACTGGTCCCCTCACCACAGCCAGGCTCGTGCTCTCTGTATGATCCCACTGTCATACTAGGGCGCAGGGGAAAGGAGCAGAGCAGAGCTGCTGGATCCACAGGGATGGTTGGAAGTTGTAGGTCCCGCAAGAAGAGCACGTTGTACAGGGTCTATATTTCAGAAGGGGTGGAGGGAAGAGGTAGGTTTCAAGATTCCTGCATCCTTATGATGCAACTTGCAGTATGATTTAGAGGTCTCTTTCTCCTCTCCCTAGACAGATGCACCATCAGCTCCATAGTCAGCAAAACAGAGTGAGATGATAACCCTCCTCCTTCCGCAGTTCCTCTCAAAACCACAGACAAGTTTTGCCCCAAGGCCCTAATAGTTTCTCTTCACCTTTTGCTTTCATTGTATCAGCATCATGAAAGGTTCAAATGGTATCAGCAACTCTGAGCACAAACAGGCACTGTTGTCATCTGATTCAGCATTTATCGGTCAAGTAGCCTGGATTTATGCAAAAAGTTGAGAGGCTGAACCTTAATGACGCCCTAATCCTAAAAGTAAAGACAATAAAGAAATCAGCTGATGGAAGTAAAAATAGCATCTATTTTAGGAGGACGCAGATATATACAAATGGCAGAAACATTGAATTAAAATTTGCCTGTCACAAAGTCATTGTCTCAAAATCATAGGAATTATTTAGAATCCTGAAGGTAGTACTTCTTTCAAATGCACAGTTTAACTGAAATTACAGTTGTACTTTGTTCCCAGGGCAAGAAAAATGAAGACCAAATGAAAAAATAATGAGAGAAAATGGTGCCTAACAGAAAGAGAAACTGTCAGCTGAGGTTATCCCCTTATACACTGAAAAAGTCAGTCACACTGAGGGCTGGACACTGGTCCTGAAACATCTAGCCCTCTGAACCTAGCTCTGAACTTTGACAACTTGTGCTAATAAAGTTATTGAGTGATCATGTCCATTTTCTGTTAACTTTTGTTTGCATGTTTCATTTGCTAAAAAGGTAATTTTAGCTCCTAAAACAGGCATTCTAAGTGAAATGCAGAACTGTGACCCGTAAAGATCATATAAAGGGGATTTTTCGCCATCATCTCTTTTTGCTTTTGATTATTCTTGACATTGTGTAATGTTAAGTTATAAATAGAAAGCATTTTGAAAATGTCATAATATCCTGAGTCTAATAAAAGAATACTAGAGCTGGAAAATATGCTTAAGAAATCAAGCTTACATGGCAAACTCAAGAAGAAAAATTAAACTGGGCTTCACTGCAAGGGAACTCAACTCTTTTACAAAAAATATGAATTGTGAGCTCAAGCTGGAAGCTACAATCGAAATGTAAACATTCCTTATTGAAAGCAAGATGCTGCATTAATAACAACAACCACAGAAGCTGAAGACTTGTGGCAGTACTGTACAGAGCGGTCATGCTTTTTAACCCTTTCAAGTGGATCTAATTCAGATGATGTCCCCCAGCTAACCCAAACATTCAAAGTCATTGTACTTGTTCCTCCAGCAGAGCATGCATTTGTTTTGGAATATTCTAGCTGAACTGATTTCTTTTTCTCTCTCCTTTCGACTCCATTTATGTTCTTCCCATCTATTTTTAGGTTTCTTGTGTCTAAGCTCAGCACAGGTGAAAGGACTAGTACTGCTGAATACATTACAAGTTTCCCAGATTCCCATAAATTAAATCAGAATGTTTGCTAAAAAATCAGAAAGAATTCTTTCTCTTCTGTGCTTGGACCTAAAGCAAAGAAAAACTTCTGCTTTAATTTGTACAGATACCTTTGCTAACTATATCAATAACTACAAATTCACCCCAGCCTATGTGGAACAGAATTTGGCCCCTAGAACGTGCCTGAGAGTATTTCACGGGCTCAGCATCACTTTGCATCACCCCTCCAGGATGCCCTGGAGGCAGCCACCACTGACTGCTCCGGAATCTGGAGATAGCCAAGGAGAGTCACAAACCCAAGGGAATTGCAGTTCAAAGGCTCCCTTTATGGGAAAATAAATGTTTCTCCAAAAATGGATTCAGAGTACCTGCATTACAATCCTGCTCTTAATATTCTTTCAAAAGAAAACCACCGGCAATAATTTTGTTAAGTTATAATATTTCTTGTCTCGCTAGAATTGGTTTTGACTAGTAATGAAGCATAACTGAAGTTATACTAATAATAAAACATGTCAGTAAGATGATATGTACTAATGTAACTCTGGTGAGAATTTCAATGAGTGATCTGTGACATCAATAAAAAATAGACTCAACATAGTAAATAAAATGGTTTGGAAGTATTTCAGAAATGCACATGTGAAGCAGAAAACATTACGTATAGATACGGCAATTTCTGTGGAGCTTTGCCCAAACTGACATTTCTTCCCATTATACCATCCCGTTCAAACAGTCCCTGGTTTAGACAAACCAGGTAACCAGTGAAAACCCAATGAAAAATAACTCTTTTCACTCTAGAAACTTAGCTTCTTGATTTACAATGAAGTGAGGCTAAGATTTTGAGTAATTAAAGGTGACTGGTCAGAAAACAAATAGTAACAAACAGTAGCTAGGATCAATGTAATCTGACAGTCAAAGCTGCAGAAGGGCAAGATCTGTCACACTGCCACTGCCCCATCATGGAATTAACATCCAGAGTAAAAAGCAAGACAACAGGGGTCTTAAAAACTCTACAGCTAAGAACACAGATTTTTTTTTGCCTGATCAAAGCAAAAATATTTGACTATAATTACATGACTGGAGACGGAACACCCTTTGAAGTTTAAGAGCTACCTGTCTATTTAAAAGCCGTCTACTAAGATAGTTAATTTTTCTTCCAAATGTGGCTGATTTGTCCCAGGTGCACGCAAATTTTCCTCACTTCTGTTTTGTCACTTGATCTAAAACCAGAAAATTGTCCCTCCCTTCAATCAAGAAAATTATAATCAATATTATTCTCATCCATCTCCCATATGTGGTGATGAACCTTTTATTTGTCTCATTGAATAAAAATTGGAACTGTGCCTGAGCTCAGCATTTTCTGAGTTTCTGAAAAGGATGCAGGACTTTCCTTTTCACTTTTAAAGTGTGAATTATGGACCATCTAATTGCCTGGCAGCAGCTGAAGGTCTTAAATTATAAACAGTGAATTATCTTCTTGTTTTTGTTACACAAAAAAAAAAAAAAAAAGAAAANAGACAACTTTTGGAGATAATAAAAAATTAACATAATCAGTAAGAAGTCTATATAAATTGACCATATTTTCTTTTTTTTTTCCCCTTTGTCAGCTTTGAAATGAACATTTCCTGGACTTCATTGTATTAATTCAGTTTTAGAAAAGATAGTCATGTTGGACTTGCCTCCATACATATGTACCAAACTTTTACATTAACACTAACTCCAGTCATCAAAAGTTATGGAAAAGTTGTGTGTACCTGTCTATAGGGAAGGTGAATTCCCACAACCCCAAAATCCTTAAATGCATACAAAGGTCACTGTTGATTTTTAAGAAAAAAATATATCAATATCCTGTCATCATCCATACTACTTCTGAATGCTGGGACTGCACCTGAAGTGACATTCCTCTTTTGAAGAGTTTTAGCATGTGTAACAAGTAATATTTATAATGAGTAAAAAGTAGGTCTTGAAAAAATCAAGCTGACATTTAGAGAGCTACATTTGGTGCAACTCAAATTTACTGCAGCTGCAGTATAAATAATCTGAGCACTGCCAAAGATGAGCTACTTATGTCTGTATACAGACAGAACAATTTAAACTTCTCCACATTTAATTTCAAATAAAGGATAGTTTTATGGCTGATCAGGGATGTACACACAATCTCAAGCGTGACAAAGCCATGAAATCTGAAGGAACTTGCATCACAAAGAGCCCAAAACACCGATTTCTTTAAAACTATTCCACAGCGCTCTTCACTGAATCCATCTATAATATGGAAATTTGGTGTAATTCCTACTTAATTACATTGCATGTTGTTTCCAGATAAAATTTACACAAACGTAGACATCAGGGGTCTATACAGCACTTTGCATTTTCGATAGCGTTGGACAGAGGGGGCTGGGGGAATACAGAAAAAGAGATGACTGGAATTTTTGGACCAACAATTGCTCCAAAAACAATCTCTGTGTTAGCTTTTCACCACATACTGCACAGCAAGGTATCTGTACTGATCATGACAGCAAAGCACGGGGTACGAGTGCCCACAGATGCTCAGCTACTCCGTGGGTTTGGAAGGGTTGTGACCAGCACCGCGACCACCCGAGGGATGGCACGGGAGCCAGGCCACTCACAGGGACTGGGAGGCTTCATCCAGTTGCTTTGGCTCAATGAAACATGGGAAGGAGGGAAATGAGACATTTAGGACTCAGCTGGGCCAAGCCAGTATTGGAAGATTTTCACATTTAGGGCATACTGGATTTAAGGTGGGATCTCATCTTAAGCTTTCCTTTTGAACTCAGCTTTTTACTATCTTAAAGTTGATTTTTATAAGAAGTTTATGGAACATGGACTTTAAGGAAATATTTATGCTATTACAAGTTAAGGTATGAGGGAAACAATGGTGTGCTCATTCTGTTAAAAAATGGCATTGGGTACATCAGTGCTTGCCTTATCCACATTTCAGTGGTGTCTCACAAACACCTGCAACTATGGACTGTGGTAAACTGGAAAAGCACTAGGCTATAGAATAATGGTAGAAATGAAAACAGAGAATTCTGCTGACAGTCCTTTATTCAGATGCAGTCTCTCATCATAAAAAACACAGTTCCTATTTCCAAGCTTAAAAATTATGTAATCCAGATGGTATTTTCAGGTGTCTTTGTCCCTCTACCTTTTTTCATTTTGCACATCAATTCTTAAACTCTTAGAGTCGCCTTATCATTTTAATGGCATATGAAAAACATCCAGATTGCTGTAATGTATTTGGTTTCATTGTCAGTTATTCTTAATATTTAAAGAAATGCTGGGCATGCTTGAAAGTGTTCCAGAATTAAGGAAAAAAAAAAAAAGATGTGTGTTAATGTTAAAGAGCATTTTTCTTAAAATCTGTAATCTGTAATTAATTAACTCCCTTTGAAATCTTTGAATCATTTCATGAAGAAATAGAAAGTCTATGTTAGATTTAGGAGACTAACCATGCACTCAAAGAACAATTTAATCCATATTCAGAGTGATCCGTACAGAAACAGAGTCAGACTTTAAAGTGTTCATTGCAACCATTTCATGAACATTTTTACTTTCCAAGATAAATGACTCTATCGCCCAGCAACATCATAGGTTTTGCAGGAATGTCATCATCTAAAACCAAGCCTCTCCAAACCTTGTAAATTTATAGTTAAAGCTACAATTAAGAGTAATGTCTGATAGATTTAGGGAAAAATGTGAAGTTACATTACACAAATTCCCTTAACCTTGCCCTGCAGAGATGACATTTAATAACTATATTTAAATATCCTATCCTATTAGGATCAACTGGGTTTTTAAAAAATGTGTTCCTTCTTTTTGGCATCCTACAGAGAAGAGATAAAGTTGCTAAAGTACCATACCTATGCATTCCTTCTGTTCGCTCAGAACAACAGCTGCACATACCTGGGGGCATAATTTTGCAGGTAGGACATTAACCAATATATCTGTCAGTCAGGAAGACATATAAATGACTTAAGTTGCACCTGTAATTGAATGTGCCTACAAAGACGGAGCCAAAATAATCACAGGCTGCAATTAAAAAAATCTATCCCTTCTGGCAGGTCTGACATGACTGATCTCTTGTGCTGTATGAGAATCCCGTCACTAGTGCACCTATTCTGAATTTGAAGGGGCTGTTCTTGACTGCCACCATCAGGGAAGTCAGAAGCAGGCCCAGAGATGCTCAGATCATCAGACAGATTCCACAAGTGTGACGGCTTGTCTGGCCTCATTCCCAACAGCATCCATTGCGCCTGTCGCCAATGGCAGTGTCTTTGGAAAATGAGCTTCACTCTTCATGCCTGGTTTCTCAAGAGCAACAAAGCAGCTGACATCACGGTGTAGCTGATCTCCCATGCCCTGTCCCCTAGTTTTATGACTTCTCACAATGGAGCCAAGGCACAGACTAGCATGAGGGGGCAATTTAATGCAGGTGCCTTGTTCTGAGCATTCTCTGAACTGAAAGAGGAGGGTATCGTGGTCAACATAAACTTACTGGTGCAAATGCAAAGTCTGCACTTGTCTGAAATCACAGGGAACTCTCTGTGATTCCCTGCTAGAAATGAGCTGAGGATGGTTACATGCCTGTATAGTGCAAGAACCAGAACATCATCTCTTCCATCTGGAAATG
>RSEF01000001.1:844259-894644 GCA_003993805.1 Himantopus leucocephalus | reverse complement strand
ACTTTGCTGGTTTTAAAATGTTGCTTCATGAACCATGATATTATATGCTGAGATAGCAAGGATGGCAAGGGACATCACCCTAAGAGATCACCATGGTTTCCTATGCTGCTGTGAACTGCTTTCCACTCTATATACTGCTGCCTACTTCTCTGCTCTTGACTGAACCACACACAACCTGTCAAAAATGCACTCCCTCTTCTGCATATATCAGCACATTATTTTTCATCTATGTGCTACAGGAGGTTCTTTTATATCGCTCAAGAAAAATTATGGTTTTTTCACAGCAGATGTGGGCAAGATCCTGTTTTGCCTTGAAGAGATGAAGTTTTGTTTGGGAAACTGATTTTTTATTTTATTGAGAGTTGCCTATTCACACGGAAGGTAGGAGGAAGAAGGGAAATGGAAAAATGCATGAGGGAATTAAGGTCACTGCTGGTAAATCAGTACTGCAAGAGATCACTGACTACAGAATATTTTCACTGAAAACAAAATTAAATAGACCTCTGAAATAATGAGGTCTAAAATCCATCATTAGTCCATGGAATTTGAGAAGTATTAGGTTGATCTGTTTGCCTATCTAGAGGTGCCTTTATGGGGGTGAAGATTTACCTGCATAGGTCTTCTTATGGTAAACTTACAGCTTGTTCAACAATAGCCAAATAGTGACAAAAGCTGCCTTGTTGGGGCATTTATACATGTCTTTCTAGCCATGTTTTCCATGGAAAAGGTCTGAATTATTAGCCATCTTTCAAAGTATGCAAATGAAAGGAGTTTCAAATCTTCCAAATGCAATGAATTGCGTTTCAGGATTGAACGCCTGCGTAATTTATGGCAGAGTGCACATAATTTCTATGTATGGCTATATCTAATGTGGGTAGCTCATTTCACATTTGAAATTCAATTCTGCTAGCTGACTAATTGATTCGTTTTCATAAACACTCTAAAATTTGTAATAAGAACAATGCTTTGCTGTAAGATACTGTTTTGGGGCTGTACAAAAATTAACTATGAATATTTACTTTCAACAAAAGCCAGTGGGACCAACAGCAAATAATGAAACCATAGCAATTTATCATTTCTTTTCACAATCCCTATTGTTCCATGAGATTCAGCAAAATTTTAAATCTTTTAAATCATCCCCTTAAAATACTGGTACTTTTATTCAGTCTCGGTTTTCTCTCATCTGCCTCCTTCCCCCGCCTCCCTCCCAACAGCTCTCCCTCTGCTGGCATCCCTTCGGTTCTGTCTCGGGATGTGAGGCACTGAACAAACTTCAGACATGAGCTTTCATAGCCACCGTGTCCGTGTTCCTTCACCAGAAGAGTCAAATTAGGATGTTTTCAGGGAAGGTGGGACATCGTTTGTTTCCAGAAAGAAAGATAAGTCATTCCAAAAACCTCAAGCATATATTCTGAAGTCAAGTCACACTGGTTTACAGAGCAAAGACCTGGTTTAAAACACACAACTGAGACTGTGGACGTGTCCTCGGGAAGTGCTGCTGAGGACTGCAGTTCACTTCCCACAAGTCCCAGTGGGTCAAGTTGTAGATGCTTTAGCAATTCCATCCCCTGATCTCAGACAAAAGTGTCCTTCCTGGGAGCAAATATCCCTCCAAAGAGCAAGCTATCTAACACAGAGAATATAGGAAGGTACGTACCACAGGAAAATTAAGCTAAACATATTTCACGCAAGACAGAGGTCCAGCCATGCGGATGACAAGAAACCTCACAGCAGAAGTGGCAGAGCCTTTGCACCCATCCTTCCCCATCCTTCCTTTCTTCATTCCCACATACAGACTGTGATGACAAAAAGTACCAGACCTATCATGGGAAAAGAAACTATATTAAGGGACAAATACAACTGAGAGTTAGGGTGCTCTAAAGAGGGGACTGACGGGTAGGGATTAGAGCATGTCTTTCAGACTAAAATTGAGGGATCCAGGACAAAATAATTTTTAGATGGCTTATACCCTGACAGCAGTGTGCAAAACATTTATTTCCAGAAGCTGGAGCCCCTTTCATGAATACAAGGAAGCACATGCCTTTGGGCTTAACATGAAGCATGGGCGTGATTCGTTAGCCCACTGCAACCCTTGTGTGGTCAGTCTTGGAAAGCAGCACCTGGAACGGGGGATGGTGATGGTCCTACCACCTCTAAGCTTTGGGGACCGTGGCCCAGTGTTGTCATATCATCCTTCTCCCCAGCTGCAATACAGTGGCTCTCCTTCTTGCTTGACCATAAGTCTGCCTGGCTGATGTCTGCTATTTGGGGCAACAGGCAAGGTGGGCCCCAGGTAAGCTTAGGATCAAAGATATTAATAAATAGCATCAGGTTTAGATTAACAGGATTTTAAACGTAGCAGAGGTAACTTAAAAGCTGTACTATCATGGAGCTCTCCATGTCCCAGAGCTCCTTAACACAGTTCAGGGACGAGCACGCCTTCCCCTCAAGCCCACCAGCCTCCCACTCTTCTTAGCTCTGTGCTATTGCCTCGCATCGTTTTAGCCCCAGATGAGGCTGAAACAGGCAGCAGAGCCGGACGTGCCCTCCAGAAGGGGTCTGTAGTCTGCCGTAGCCACAAGAAGAGCCTACCACAGAAAATCTCCCATCAAATTCATCAGCTCTGCATATAAAAAGAGTCCTGACTTTGTCTCTCAGCTATTTGGAAGCCTGTCACTAGAGATCACAGCTACTGTAAGTTACTCCACAAGAGCTAGGAAGCAACCACCCTGTGAACTTCCAACGCAACCAGTATGTCGCTCCCGGCAGGGCTGTGCCCCTGTGGCCACTGATACCATTACACATTTAGACTGTGGCAGCAGCCAGAGGCCTGGGGTACCCCGCTCACACCGGGGACCCACAGCCTCGGCCTGGCAGCAGGTGCTGGGCGTCATGCTGCCCCCCCAGCAAAATCCGGCTGTGCCCTCCTCTGCACCTCGGCTGTGTTCTCCCCCTTCTTTTTCTGCAGAAGAAATGCAAAGTTTGAGCTTTTTTTTGTCTCCACGAGGTTTTCTTGGCCCAAGATTTAATCCTCACATTTAATTCAAGTTTAATTTTGTTAGTGATAGATACGTAAGTCCTTAATAATTTTTTATATTAAAGAAAAGCATATATACACATGAAAATAAAAACTATTAAAAGGTTAAAAAGAGCCTGACTTGCTCTGCAGACTTTTCAATCCTACAGGATTCAGCAAAAAATAGAGTGAAGTACTTACATCTTCAAAAAGCATTTAGCCAAGCATTTCATCAAAGGTTAAAGTGCAGAAACATGAAACAAGTGAAAAGTTGGCTCACTGGGCTGCAAATTGGCCAAAGAGAGGAAGTGAATTTCAAGAGGAAAAGAATTTATAAGAGGTTGTGATAGAGATCAGCAGTAGATCTTCAGTGTCTCAGTATTATATTAACGATGGCACCAAAAGTAAGTTTCAGCTGTCTGCTCCTGATAGTAAATTCTGTCTAACAATAAGCAAAGAACAACACAATCAGAAACAGGAAAATGTAAAATATTTATGCAGTGCAGCACTGATAAGTAACAACACACGTGAAAGAGAGCACAAAGTCAAGAAAGAGATCACTATCTAATGGAAAATTATTGCAGAATTAAAAGGAAAATACTTCTGTTCCAGAAAAAAATGCCTATAGCCAGTTCAACTCAAAGTGCAGCTCCAGTAAGTAAGACAAGTTGAATTGCCTTAGAATTAGGTTCAGCTCTCGGGAAAGCATTTCTTAGGTACATAAGGCATCAGTAAAATATAATCTAGATTAAATTTAATTCAGTACCTTGTTACAGAGTGAAAGCATATGTATAGGTATGTGTAGGCACACTTTTACACAGTACAAATTATATTTAATCTGCAGTGTCCGATTGGACAGCCTTACAGTGTCTGCAGTTTGTCTCAAAACACATTCCAGGTGGTTTCCACTCTTATTAATTTCATAATCATTTCATAGGGTGCTCTGCTTTATCAGTATGAGGTCCATCGTAGGTATAGGAAAGACAGACAAGTCACGGCCACCATCTGCCCTGTATCACTAGAGATGCATCAGTAGAGATTGCACCCATAGAGAGGTAATCAACCACCACCATTACTAGCTGAAGTTTAAAAACAGGGGTTTGAAATTTTTCAAAGATTCTTCTTTTTTGCCTGCAGGCCCTATAGTTTGCTACACAATCCACAGATGTATGAAAGCAGTCAAACTCACACCTTCCTCTAACCAAAGGGTTAGGCTGGCCTTCCATTTGTTGCCTCTCTGCTGATGCCCTAGCGAAGTCTGAAATGAAGAATAATATTTTAAAGCATTTTCTCACTTCTTTAAGAAATAAAAAAACAAACAAAAGAAGCCTTGTAATTTATGTTTTTACATTGTGTTTTCTTTGCATATGCCATTCAAATACTCCCTACAGTGCTGCGTCTCTAACTAGACACTCTTTTTACAATTTTACCATACAAAGTTCCTGAGGAGTAAAATAGTCAATGTACATATAAATGTAATAAATTTCCTAAACCCTTTCCCAGGATGCTGGTTCTTTCCTTGTCAGGTCTCAACACTATTTATAGAATTTCTGCAGCTCTTTTTGTCTTCCTGAATTTCAAAAATTAGATAAAAACATAACCTGTTTAAGAACAGTCTCTTTCAAGTGTGTAACTTTTCCACGCTCTGATCTTGAACAAATTTGCCTAGGAATGCAGACAAACGCTGAGCCAGGAAGGTAAGAACTAACATGTGAGATTTCTTGTTGGCATTGAACTAGTGGGGTCAGAGAAATTACAGGTTGCTAAAACTTCAAGGAGACCACTGAGGACATGACCAAAGGATTTGGAGAATCTCACAGAGAAGATGCCTGATGAATACTAGGCTAAGGATAACATTAACGGGGGAGAAAATCTCTACTACTTCATCAGGAGAAAAATGCCATCCTGTGCTCCTGAATGGTAAAATATGCAAATGGCACCACTGAGTCAACAAGTACTAGAGTGGCTAAATCTTTGCACAGAATCTGATTAACTTCTTCATTGCTAAAGGAATCAAAGCAAAAAGTCATGAAATATCTTCCTGGGAACAGGTTTTAATGGTGCAGGTTACAAAGAAGGCAGTGTTGTGTTTTCAAAATACTGCCTTATCCCTTGTTCTTTGCAGTCAAGTCATAGCTATTTTATCCCATAAAATATGATTTGTGTCAGAACAATGGCAGATTTTTTTGAAATCTATGATGCAGGGCCTGTATTAAGTGTCTAGGCATGAAAAGACGGGAGCAAGATGGAAAATGTCATTTGTTAAAGACACCAACTGTTTAACAAAATATACAATGGAATAATAACCATAAAGAATATCTCCACAATAAATGTTCAAAATGAAAGGCTTTTGATTGCTCTTGCTTCTGAAAATTGTGTTTACCTGAGTAAACATAATTCTCTTTGAAGACCAGACTATCCTTTAGCAAGCATTATTTTCCTGTCAATCAACACTTAGCACAGCCATGCAATTGCAGCGTGGCCAGAGTTCTCTGAATACTTCATTACCAATGGCTTCCAGTTATGCCAGTGCCACTCTGTTTTTAAAAATCATGTACTCTGGGAATTAGCAATTTTCGTAACTGAAGATATTAATGAGAAAAAACCAGGAGGGAAAAGAATGTCTCCCCAGATAACTTCATGAAGGGCACCATCAGAGGGATATCATACAAAAACGAAGCAAAAGCTGAAGATAAATATCCTCGTTTCAGTTTGTGCATTCATTTTCCAGGCATCAGTCCAAGCACATTCATGCTAAAAGCAGTGGGAAATAGCGTGGATAGATTAAGTGACTTCATCTTAATAGATAGTGTTTCGTAAGGATGAACTTCAGCAAAACCTATACCTTTATGACTTATAATGAGGGTTTTCAACTTGCCTAGCTAATGAGAAATCCCAAAACAAATAAACCTTAAATTCCACCAAACTGTGGATTCTGGTGGAAATGTGAAAGACATTTTCCATACAAGCAAGTAAAATGGAGGATTCATAATTGTACCAGGTGTATGCAGGTGTGGAATGCACAGGCTCTGGCACAGTGATTTGAATGGCAGCGCTAGGCTCCCAATGTATAAAACAATGATAGTTTTGGAAAGTAGCAGTGAAAACAAAAGCTGTTACACGTCTTTTGGTTCAGAACTTACCACATAGGACTGTTCTGTCAAGGGCAGTTCTCTTAATCCTTTCTCAAAGCTAGGTTTACGTCTTTCCAATGAAGGGCTTATAATTTTTCCTTTATTAGATTCATGGTCATCTGTGTTTACTGCATTTGACTGATACCTGACTTTCTAGTATTTGAAGAAAACTCCAAAAGCAGAGAAGAGATACAGTGGATTTGATGTCAGCTTTATTCTGGCCAGTACTAGATTCCTACTTTCCACTGAAAGTCTTGAATCCTTTATTACAAGCAAGACTTACACAAAAATGAAGATGTAAATTTCAAGTGGATATGTAAAATTGAAAAGTAGGAAACTGTGAAGACAAATATGAGGCAATACATCACTAAGAGCCCCAGTTTCTTTTTGACATGTCATAACATCTCCCATAATAGCATGGCTGACTGCCCCCCTACTGCAATATGTAGGCTTAAAAAAATGGTTTCAATGGGCCAGGCCTTTAATTACTAAGAGTGGAAGGCACATCATCCACTGCACTAAATAGATGCCCTTTTTCTTCCATTTTCAGACCCTCCAAATACTGTAATTTTTAACTATGTCTCCAAAAATCCGTGGGTTTTGTCAAGCTGCACATTACCTTCTCTGGTTCTCATCACATACCTCCTTCCATTGTTAATTTCTTTTTCACCAAGGAGATTGCTAATACTTAATTCAAATGGAAATTTGGTATGATCACTTATAAATTGCTTTCCATAATCAGTTACAGAAAAATAACAGAAAGTTGAATAAAAACTGTCTTTTGTGCAGCTATGTAAACTACGAAAATATAAATAAAAGAAGCAGTAGATTGAACACAACGAACAGCAAAAAATCATCAAAGTAACTTTCAAAACAGTCGAGGAACTCAGCTAACTGCAAAGTCAAGAGGTATTAACCCAGAAGACTACAGCTATGGGCTGAATTTCTCCCTCCTTCCAAATACTGACACATATATATAAAAAACAGTGACCATTTTTATGTTGAATCTACTCCACATAGCTCGACAGATAAAATTAACCTACAATACTAAGCAAACAAAGTCAGTGCATTCTGGTCTGAACATAGACTTTCTGTTCTACTGGCAAACACCAGATTTGTTTTCATTATGAATAGGGACAAAAGGAAAAGCTGAATTTTATTTTGTAAGGAAATTAAATAAAACAAAAATAATTGGATAAACTGAAATCTTCCAATTCAAAAAATGAGTATTTTTGTTCAGATTTTGATTTAGTATTATCTTCAGTTAGGCTATAGATTGTGAAAATAAGAAGTATTTTTAAATGAGTAACTGCAACATTTCATTATGGATAAGAGTGAAAAGGACATTTTCATCATTTTTCCCTAATTAGATTTTATTGAAAGTGATGTTTTACACAGAGCTTTACTACTTATAAATAGAAATGCTTTTTCCGACGAGAAACTTTTATTTCGGAAAACCACAACTGAGAAAATAATGTGACCGTGTTATCAGTCCATAGTACAACTTTTAAAGGGTTGAGAATTTCATCAGAACCAAATCAAACCAAAATCCACATAGGCAAAAACCAACTTGTTGGAGCCAACAGACTGTTAAAAGTGTAAATACTAGAGACAAGGCAGAAATTAAGTGCAAACTGTGTCCTGTATACTGTATACATGGAAAATCCAGTAAGCAGATACGAGAATATTACACAATGAAGACCATTAAATGTCAAGGGTAGCAGACATAGAAAGAGGAATGCAACGAATGCACTTAAGAAGCGATCATGAAGTGATAGAGTTTTCGATTCTTGGAGAAGCAAGGAGGGGGGTCAGCAGAACTGCCACCTTGGACTTCCGGAGGGCGGGCTTTGGTCTTTTCAAGAGCATGGTTGACAGAGTCCCTTGGGAGGCAGTCCTGAAGGGCAAAGGAGCCCATGAAAGCTGGACGTTTTTCAAAAAGGAAGTCTTAAAGGTGCAGGAGCAGGCTGTACCCACGTGCCAAAAAACAAGCCATGGGGGAAAAAGAACGGCCTGGCTGAACAGAGAGCTCTGGTTGCAACTCAGGAACAAAAATGAACATTTATGGTCTTTGGAAGAAAGGGCAGGCCACTCATGAGGACTACAAAGATGCTGTGAGGCTATGTAGGTAGCAAATTAGAAGGGTCAAAGCCCAACTAGAACTCAACCTGGCTTCTGCTGTTAAGGACAATAAAAAATATTTCTATAAATACATTAGCAATAAAAGGAGGACTAAGGATAATCTCCATCCTTTATTAGATGGGGGCAGAAACATAGTGACCAAGAATGAAGAAAAGGCTGAGGTACTTAATGCCTTCTTTGCCTCAGTCTTTAGTAGTTGTTCCCTGAGTACCCAGCCCCCTGAGCTAGAAGATAGGAAGCAGAATGAAGCCCCCATAATCCGAGGGGAAATGGTGAGGGACCTGCTACAGCACTTAGACGCAAGTCTATGGGAACGGATGGGATCCACCCAAGTGTATGAGGGAACTGGCAGAAGTGCTTGCCAAGCCACTTGCCATCATTTCTCAGCAGTCCTAGCTAACTGGGGAGGTCCCAGCTGACTGAAAGTTAGCAAATGTGACACCCATGTGACAAGAAGGGCCAGAAGGAGGATCCGGGGAACTACAGTCCTGTCAGTCTGACCTCGGTGCCAGGGAAGGTTATGGAATTGATCGTCCTGAGTGCCATCATGCAGCACATGCAGGACAACCAGGAGACCAGGCCCAGTGAGCATGGGTTTATGAAAGGCAGGTCCCGCTTGACTAACCCAATGTCCTTCTGTGACAAGGTGACCTGCTTGGTGGATGAAGGAAAGGCTGGGGATGTTGTCTATCTGGACTTTAGTAAAGCCTTTGACACCATTTCCCACAGCATTCTCCTGGAGAAACTGGCTGCTTGTGGCTTGGATGGGCGTATGCTTCACTGGGTAAAAAACTGGCTGGATGGCTGGGGCCAAAGACTGGTGGTAGATGGAGTTAAATCCAGTTGGCAGACGCTCATGAGTGGTGTTCCACAGGGCTCAGTGCTGGGGCCGGTTCTCTTTAATATCTTTACCAACAACCTGCATGAGGGAATCGAATGCACCCTCAGCAAGTTTGCAGAGAGCACCAAGCTGGGTGGGAGTGCTGATCTGGTTGAGGGTAGGATGGCTCTACAGAGGGATCTGGACAGGCTGAATCGCTGGGCTGAGGCCAATGGTGTGAGGTTCAACAAGGCCAAGTGCCGGGTCCTGCACTTGGGTCACAACAACCCCATGCAGCGCTACAGGCTTGGGGTGGAGTGGCTCGAAAGCTGCCTGGCAGAAAAGGACCTGGGGGTGTTGGTTGACTGCCGGCTGAATATGAGCCAGCGGTGTGCCCAGGTGCCCAAGAAGCCCAACAGCATCCTGGTGTGTATCAGGAATAGTGTGGTGAGCAGGACTAGGGAAGCGGTTGACCCACTGTACTCAGCCCTGGTGAGGCCGCACCTCAAATACTATGTTCAGTCTTGGGCCCCTCACTACAAGAAAGACATTGAGGTGATGGAGTGTGTCCAGAGAAGGGCAACAAAGCTGGTGAGGGGTCTAGAGCAGAAGTCTTATGAGGAGTGGCTGAGGGAACTGGGGTTGTTTAGCCTGGAGAAAAGAAGGCTGAGAGGAGACCTTACCGCTCTCTACAACTACCTGAAAGGAGGTTGTACAGACGTGGATGTCAGTCTCTTCTCCCAAGTAACAAGGAACAGGACAAGAGAAAACGGCCTCAATTTGTGCCAGGGGAGGTTTATATTGGATATTAGGAAAAATTTCTTCACTGAAAGGTTTGTCAAGCATGGGAACAGGCTGCCCAGGGAAGTGGTGGAATTGGCATCCCTGGAGGTATTTCAAAGACAGGTAGACATGATGCTTAGGGACATGGTTTAATGGTGGTTTTGGTGGTGTTACATTAATGGTTGGACTCAATGATCTTAAAGCTCCCTTCCAACCTAGACAATTCTATGATTCTGTGATTCTAAGTCATCGAGAAGTGGAAGGAACCTTCACACAAATATGCTATAAGGGGAACAAAAGAGATGCTCTTAGTCTGAGGCTATTGCAGCAGTACATTATAGAAAGGAAAAAGTCAGAGTATGCACCAAGACTTTTAAGTGTGACCATTACAAAACAGGAAAACAGGAAGAAAAAGCAGTCAAGATAATTTATATCTTGCAGACAGGTCTTTATTCAGAAATCAGTTTGGGGAACTAAAAGTCTGCAGAGTCCCTGGTTATGCTCAGTTTTGTATCAACCAGAAAAAAAACAGGAAAAAAAATCACTTTCAGCAGGGAATTAAACCAAGCAATAGCTCAAAAAATAAAGACCACCCACTTAGCCTTTATTCATACATGCAGAATTAGTCCAAACACTAAAATAAGTCCAAAAAATGAGTGATGAAGCTGATAAATCTCAAAATTAGAATATTTATTATGTGCTGTATTATGCGCACTTACTCATCCAATATTAAAAATTGCTGTCCAGTGAAACAAAGGAAATAGTTGTACCACAGACTGCTGTAAAATGCTGCTTGGAGCAGTCATAACTGTCAGTCAATATGTTGTTTAATATCATGATAAAAGAGATCACAGGTGAGGAAACTAAGGAGAATGGACTGGGGGTTTCTGCAGGGCTGGAGGGGGCAAAGGGGTTAGCTCCAAAGGATTCGCTACGAGCAGGTTTTCCTTTACCAGCTGTGGGAAAAACCCTGACAACCTTGCTGCCTTTGAGGATGGATATAAAACATTCTTGATGCCTACAGGTCAGAAACGCTAAGCCGGGAGACAAAGTTTTCCCAAGATAAGTTCCAGCACAAGACAACATAACCAGAGGCACTCAGCCCCTGAGACCTGGAGGGCTCAGGCAAAGAAACACTCTTACCTCAGGTTTTAATTTTTATTTGATTTATATCAGAAAGAATATTTAATAGCTCCCCTATTCACCTACATGCTCTGTAATGCTCACACACATAAGAGTATGCAGATTATGGGACAGACTAATGCCTCTCTCCACTGAAATTACTGTAATAGCAAAACCATTTTGCAAATGCCAGTGTAAGTATCAGCTCAGATAATTCTGGAAAATTAATGCCCCAAATGAAATGCAGCCTCAGAGCTGAGGGAATATTTTTTATACTTTAGTCTTTTAATTCTTAATTTATATATATTGTCTACTATGCTGTTACTATATATACATATATCGTCAGATGTGCAAGACTTTTGCAGTATGAGGGGTATAATTTCTTTGGGTTTCCCGCCCCTCCCCCTGTTTTTCAGCACGCAGATAATGCAATCATTTGGCAGCCTTGAAAAGCAAAAAGGCTTTGGATCTCAGAACCAGCTAACATGAATGCCGAGAGCTACTGAACAGAGAAAGGTGAACAGCTTGCAGGGTGAGATGGAGATCAGAGGCACACAGCAAGGACAGACTCAGTCTCTCCTAACCTGGAGAAGGGATGGGAAAGACACACGCACCTCCAGGCAGCAATTCATTCATCTTATGTGACTTTAAATTGCCCTGCAGAGGTGCCACTCTCCCTCTGCAGTGATAGATGGAGGCCAAATCATTAGCATGGACTAAAGCACCTGATTTTTTGAAGGCTCAGAGTACTTTAGAGAGATCATACCCAAAAGACTATCTGACTCTGCAGGAGACGGACAAGGAAGAAAAGCTTCACAGGACATTACCAGAAAGAATAATAAGGGTGGAAGGACAAGGTGACTGGAACAGTAATGCAAGTTTGCTGGTTGTTTGCTTTTCAATGTGTTGACATATTTCTATTTTTGAGACATACAGAACTGCCTCATCCTATTTATGCTATTAGAAAATTGATATTATTTACTACTAATAACAAACAATTAATTTTAAACAGAGTTTTCTTATGCCTCTCATTGTATGAGACTGTACAGTCATTGAACAGAAAGGGCAAATCCTTTCCTCAGCCAGATCCTTGGAGGTTCCCCAGTCCACAGGGAGTGAGACACAGGCTTTAGCCATTAAGAGGAAAGCATCCATAACACATTAAACAAACTACAAGAATCCTCTAAAGGGGTGGGATCTAAAGGAAAATCAAGTAGAAGAGTAGAGAGCCTATATACTGCAAAGATGTTCTGAACTGCAGCACATTTTGATCTGTGACTTACACAATGCAGATAAAGAACACACACTCTTTGTTCATATACCACTTAGTATACCCAGCTCTTCCAGGCAATGACATCAATTTTAATTTATTAGCTGCTTTCTGAGCAATTTGATCTTTTCTCTGCTTCAAGGCTGTGGTAACTGCTTTTGATACTTTATGTCTGAATCATCATAGGGTTTTAATTGTCATACTAATTGTGATAACTCCTGTCTCGTGTTGTCTTTTTACTGAATTCTGGCTCCAAGTCAATCTCATAAATGGATGAAATGAGCTCTCTTATTGCATCTACCTGGTTGCACGACATCAAAAAATACTTCGCAGAAGCTCAAGTTCCTAATATGCAAAGACCCTCATGGTCATTTGAAGATCTGAAGATCCTCTTCAGGGCTCATCAATTATTAGCTGAAAGTTAGAGCTAGGAAACAGATTTTGTTATGGAATCTCTAAGTCTGCCAATTCCTTCTGACAGAACTGCTTGATAGGAAACATGCAACATTATAGTCAAAAGAAATTATAAGGACAAAATTAAAAGCAAATGAAGAAAAGACAGAGGATAGAGTCACAAGCTCTTTTTGCTGCTAAAACCACTGGAAAGCAAAACTACATCCTACCACTTAGACAATAATTTCCACTTTCTTCTTATCTCCTTCCCTTTCTTACAATTTTCTTTGCATGCAATTACATGATTGCTTTAGTTAGGATCAAAAGTGAATTTTCTCTCTCTCCCCTTTGGTTTGCTGTGGTTCACTGGTCCTGTGGTTCAGAGAGGTCTCAGAACAAGTGAATTACATTCCAAGCAGGGTTCCTCACTGGTCAGTACTACTGGGGCCTTGTACATTCAACATTTTCTTAATAACCCAAGCATTGTAACCGAAGTCATGCTTTGTTAGATGACAACAGGATGTGCAGGACTGCAAACACTGGGAGACATTAAAATGCAAGATGTTCTTGACAAACTGGAGAAATGGTCTGGAAAAATGCGATTCAGGAAGTGTAAATTCTAGCTCTAGATTAGCGTACACAAATACAACATGGGAAACAACCAGCCATGGCAGCAGCCATGATGGAAGAGATCTGGGGGATGCAAACAGAAAATGGTTCAGCAGTGGTCTACTGCTGCAGAAATCAGCACTCTTTACAGTGGGATATTCAAACAGGAATATAATATCTAAGATGTATGAAATAATCCTCCTTCCCACTTTTTTCACCAGCCATGGAGTCTCAGCAGGTCTGATGTGTCAGGTGTTGGGTATCACCTTTCAAGAAAGACGTAGACTAGCTAAAGAAAACCCAGAGGAGAATGCTGAGTAAAGTCAGAGAGATTTGATCTCTGAAGACAAATTGAAAGGATTGGAATTGTTTTATCTGAAGAAGAATGCTTGCAAGGCACAAAAGAAAATACGTTCTCTATGAATCAGATGAAATACTAAGAGTTTAGATTGCAGCAAGGGGCTTTGAGAAGTTTTCAGTGTTGGTTAAGCCAGTAGAATAAAGTTTTCTGGGGGGCGATGAAAACTCCATCAGCACAGTCTTAAGCACTGTTTGACTGAAACCACCAGAAACGTCATAGGTAGAGGGATCTTGGCTTGGAGCAAAGAACACCCAGTCCAGATGGCAGACACAGCTCAACTGACTAGCCTGCAGTCTGCCTGTTATGCCCCATATTTATGCTCAGCAGTTGACAAAAAGATATACTAGGATTTAATACTTTGCAAATTCTACCAGAAGATCCACATAGGCTTAGTTAGTCTGAAATTTCCACAAGGCATCACACCTACTGTGTATGCACACTCAATCTTAGTTGGGAGAGGGACTTCCTATATGGGATGTGTGATCCTCAGACAGCTCTGTCAGCACTAGTGCTCAGACACATTGCTGCATTAACATCACTGCACATGGTGGTGCTAACGAGGGAGAGCAATGTCCTGCTAACCTCTGCCCTTCATTTGATGACCCCCCAGTGTCCCCTCCCTCCAACTTTCATGTTTCTTTTGAGGGATAGTCAATCTGACCGTTGCACTTTTCCTCTTCCTCCCTGTTTCACCTGACCCTTCATCTGCTTCATTTTTCTTTTGTTTTTCTCTCATGTGCCTCCTCCATTCCTTCTTTTTGTAGCATTTTTCAGAGCCATGCCTCCTTTTTTCAACACAATTTGAATCCATTTAAAATGCATACATGTGCTACTTAGCTTTCTCTTTAGCTCTTCCAGCTGGAGTTTCTTCTGCCCCTGAGGCCTTGTCAGAGATCATCACTTTAAATGCCAAACATGGAAGGACTTCACAATCAACATGGACATGCCAGCAACTCTGGCTGTCTCACTTACAAAAACAATCCTGCACCACGTCAGTCAGCCCACTTAGTTTTCTGCCGGTTGACTGTTGTAGGTTATGAACAAGCATCTCCAGGCAGACATGTGGCCCCACTTCTTGGTACTTGACAAAAGTGATGGGGACAAACCAAAAGCAAATCAAAGACGCCGTAATTCAATACTGTTAAAAGAGGTGAGACTGGGTTCTCTGACTGCTACTGGTTTATGAAAGAGCAATTCTTAAATACTATTATATTTGAAAGACACCAGTTAATACCGTATAATATACACTATTAGCTATTGATACACTTGCTTTGTTTAGGGAAATCTGAAAAATAAAACAGATTGCTGTTTCCATCAAAACACTTCAAGCTGGATTTAATAGTGCTGAAATGCTAATTGTGAATTGTACTTCACATCATACACTGCAGACTAATTTAAACAGAGGAAAACATATTATGTTAAATACCACAATGCATGCACTATGAGTCATCTAAGCATATGATGAACTGGAACAATACCAGCAGCACAACATAAAGCAGCTGAATTTAAGCTAGAGGGAGTACAATACCTTTTGATCTGGCCTAGTGTATGACTGAGAATATATACAGCTGCACATACACCATTAGATTTCTGGCAAAGAAAACAATGTGAACATTTTTTCTCCCTCCCTCTTTTTTTCCCCCAGTGCAACCCTTCCAAATATATTTGCATTAAGCCACTAAGAAGCTAAATAAATAGTCTTGTTTGTATGAAGAACAGGCAGCTTCAACATCAGTTCCCCATGCTCCACTACGAAGCTGACCATACTCATATTACACAGATGCTTGCTTTTAGCATCCTAATGAGAACTTTCAAGAATTCAATGACTATTAAATTAGCTTTACTGAATGTTATCAGAATGCTTCTGAGGGTTTCGTGTTATCCTATCAGCATAGGAAGGAAGGAATAACACACTGACAATCCAATTATTTTTCAGTGTACTTTTTGCAAGGAGGGGAAGGGTCAGGCACACGATTTGTTTTCCTTGGGGTAAGTCGAAGAAGAAGGTAGCTGCCATCTTTAGGAATTCAATACCAGTTCTCTGGAACTAGAAGAAAGCCACTATTTGCACAGCCTCTCAATCCTTTCAGTAACCACCAGCTTTTAGCGGTCACTGTAGCATTTCCAGAGGCACTGGCTCCCTCTGAAACAGCTACTGAGTGGTCACATAGCCATACAAGATACTCCTCAGTATCCACAACATGGAGCTGGAATTCAAACAAGTTAGTTTAGCCTCCACCTCAAATAACAGCAAATCTTCTTTGAGGTATCCTTGGAAGAAGCTCTGGAAAAGCCCACCTGGTTTCCTCTCTCAGTTGGGCTCTGAAGCCCTCTCAGACATGAGATACCTGGGTGTGGAGGTATGGTTGCTCACAGGAAGCCATGGGCTTTCAGAAGAAAGGCCAGAACACTGGTCCCTCGTCCTTCCGTCCAATAATTTTCCATGTTTTCCCCAGTACCTTGCAGCAATGTCCAAAGCAGCATTACAAAGGGTAGTGTACTTCAGTTATAGTTCCACAATTACATATGTGAATGCTCGACGTTTTTAAACAGGCCTTACATGCACATGTCTCCTTTCTCTCAGCATTCCTCCTTCACATCCCTGGATACTCACACTTTCCTCTAAAATATGCTCTAGAAAGCTTTTTGGTACTTTACTCTTTTGATTTTCATTCTGGTAGTTGCGTTTCCTCTACTCTTTTCTGAGGCTCAAGCGTTAACAGGCCTCCATTGGCTCAAAATAGTATTCAGCTTCTGAGATGTGTAACAACCCTGTTAAGAACTGAGCCAGCAACTAGAGAAGGGATTTTTATACATAAATTCTCAGATGTCCCACTGTGCCCATCATTCATCAATAGCTCAGTCAACTGCCCTGCTATTAGAAATGGATGATGCCAGCAGGGATCAAAGCACGAGGGACTCTGAGTGCATATTAACTGAATTAAATTGTAAATGTATTAAACTTCCATGAATTTACAGGTTGATTTTAACTTGTTTAGCAACTAAACTTCTACTGGGTGGGTATAACAATACCCACATACAAATATATACCTATAAAAAGAGGGAATCGATGCTCTCAATACATTGCAAATTCAAAAGAACCAAACACAATTAAAACCTGCTTAGTTTAGCAGTAACACAGAAGAATATAATTATTTCTCACAGTGCTTAGATTACCGTCTCCGTTAAAACCTTTTCTTCTGGAAAAAACTTAGCTGTTCAGAGAGCATAAAGAACAGTAAATAAATACGTGGCAATAGTAATTTAGTTATTCATGTTACTGGAAAAATGGCTGTATTTAATGCNAGCCAGGAAAGAGTTACCATCCAAACATGTCGAAACTCTAGGTACGTGTATACCCAGATAACTCATGTTGTGATTTTGCAGTGCAAGGTGGTGTACCCCTGTGCCTCACAGCAACAGGGGACCTCAGTGACACTGTTAGGTGACAAAACCCAGCACTGTGCTTGTGAAACAGCAGTACTGCATGTTTCATGCAGGAGGTAGCAGCCAGAGGGTGCTACCTTCTTTCAGCATCAGTCACTTTTGTGTCAAGGCGGGTACCATCCCCAGCACAGAGCAAGGGGGAAGGCAGCAGATATGCTCTCATCTTTCATCCTCCTGAGCCAAGGTAGGATGTATCCTTCTCCTTGCACTCCAAGAAAGAGATTTCCGTGAGCCACCAGCTGTTGCAGCACCAGGAGCTTCTGCTGGTGGAGGGCAACGCACAGCAAAGGGATGTCAGCCCCAGGCAGCTTGCAAGAGTTGGGCAGGGGTTCCCATTTGGTGGTGCACAGAGGTGAGGAGAGACCACAAAGGCAGGAGAGAGCGGACACAACTCCAGCCTGGCTGGCCTTAAACTTGCAGCTGCTGAGTCAGCACTGAGAGGAGAGCATCGCCCTCTCTCACACTCATGTCCTCACAGTCCACTTGCGTCCTGCATGAGCACATAGCTTGAAGAGACACAGAAAAGATTCCTGTGAACAAGTGATTCAGATTGTACTCTTGGTGGCTGACGAAAAGTGATTTTTTTATTTCAAATGAACCAAGTGGTGTTGACTTAGTATGGACCACACAAACCATATATCAGCGGGCTTCGTAATGCCAGAAAATGAATCCACTTCAGCTGAAACCTGCAGAGAAGTCTCCCCACTGCTAGTAAATTGGAGAATTAGATACCGTGTCTTTTAAGCTGTGCAAAAACAGGAAAGTTGCCCAGCTACTTTTCTTCGTACTTCTTGTACATTAATTTTTATACATGGCAGAGAGAGATTTTAGACTAAACTCTGAAGGCTTTTTCAAAGTCAACCCTATGGCTTTTTCTTGTTTTATTTTTACTCAGCTGCACTTCCACTGACTTCATTTTTAACCCAGTAAACGGGACTGTGAAGAGCTTTGGAGAACCTTGATATATGTCTCAGAACAGGGGCTTCTAGCTTGCCCTCCTCTGCTCCTCCAGGGTTAGTGGCAGCAGCACCACACAGCTACTTTACCTCTCATCACCCCACAGCAATGATCAGTACAAGCTAGAAAAGGCAAACAGTGAGGCTGTTATTTGAGAAAAGAAACTGCAAAGATGCCTATGGTCTATGGTCTGTGGAGATGACTCATTCCACAGCACAATCTAATTCCAAAACAATTACAGCAAAATCAAAATCCTCACACAAAGGAGAGACGAAGCACGAAGTCTGGACCTCTGCTGAGCGCATGCCTCTATAAAGCTGACATTACTGCAGAGATCGCACTGCCATTTAACCATAAAGCACAACTGCCCATGCCCGTTTGCCTTAAACTCCACCATGGAAAATTAAAGGTAAAGAAAATGGAAAACAGGGCAGCGGGGGTTCAAATGTGACTGCTTGTGCACCAAATTTGCTACAGCAGTTTAATTCAAAAAGAGAATTAGCACTCTTCCTCCACTGCAATTTAAAATAAATGACTCACTGACCAAAACCAATAGATTATCATATTAATTGGTAACTTTTGTGTTCATTATACAGTAAGAGAAGACCACAGTTTCCTCTAAATATATTCATTACTCAGATAATTATTCAAACAAGTATACAACACAATTATCCAAACAATTATCTAGGAAGGAGATTATCTCCAGATGCATCACCAGCTATTCTATGAAGTGCCCAATATTTATTGTTTTAGTTGTATTGGCTAGCTGTGATTGATCAAATGAGTCATACATTGTTCTGTCAATTCTTCATTGGGAACTGCTTCTAGAGCAAATATCCACTAATTCTAATGTCAGGTGATGTAAATATCACACACGTGAGCTCACGCTTCACATTCATACTCAGTGGCAGAAAAAGTCTGAACTAACCAACGTCTAATCCAGCCAAAATACCACTTGACTATGTATGGCACTACCTGTACTTTCCCTTGAAGAAACATTTGCTAACAGTAAAAAGTAAACAAGGCCAATTTCTTTGAAACATTCAGATGAATAGTCAGATTCTTTCTCTTGATCTGAAACTAGTCACTAATTTGGTAGCAAAGTTATTTAAAAAAATCACAGTTTTCTATGTCACTGCGGAAAATTAAGTGGTAACTAGCATGATCTAGTACAATATCACAAATTGTCAATCATGAAAAAAACCTTAAGCTTTTACTTTAAATCTGACTTGATGTGGTCTTGTCTTGAGCTTCAACTAAAATTTCAGCTTTTCCTGAGGTTTAGAATGACCCTAAGAATTCAAAGCAAAAGCATGGTCAACGCAGGCAGATCTTACCTGTGCCTGTGGGCAAAAGGAAGGAAAATGATAAACCAGGCTTCAGCATCTATTAACTTTGAGTAAAGATTTTAACAGATTAGCTGTTCTGAGTCCATACTGATTCCAATGTCGTGTTTTACAATTAAAGTTTCAGGACATGCTATGAAAGCCCTAAGAAAGCATATGTCCTGAATAGCCAAATTCTTGAGCAAGTTCACCAGCAGCTCATTAATATTTCTGTATCATTGTATTTCTAACATTTTTTGGAAGTTTCAAGGGTCATTATGCCAAGGCTCACTGAGGTTCAGTACGTTCTCTGAATTACCTTAAGCAGCAAGGTTTAAAAAGCCCATGAAGTACACCTCATTTTATTGTTTTAAAACATCACATAATAAGAGGTTCTAGTTTGATCATTACAAAGACTTGCCACGGCTTACCCTAACAGCACTTTCTTCAAAATATTCTTGGGCCTTATTTTCAGACCATTTTCTCTTAGTTGGACAGATTTGACAGAACAGATAGACAACTAAGCCCTAGGGCTAGGCATGAGTTTGACTTCTTAACAATATTGTATCTACAAAGAACAGCACACGAAAAGACAAGTTGCTCTGTGCTCTGCAGCTTCTATTGACTTTAAACCGCAAACTCATATTTCCTCCTCTGCTTTCATAGAAGAATTTAATTGGTGCCAAAGTGAAAGATCCCAGCATGACCTGTCTCCACTATTAGCCACTCCAGCTGTGATCGTGAGCAAATTTGTACATTCAGACACTGCTGCAAGAGAGACCTTCCTAATAAGCTGAGGTTTGGCACTGATGGAGAAAAAAAGAAGTGCTTGGTTGGAAACAGGGAGAGCTGAGACTGCCCTTACCACACCCTTAGAGTCAAGCAAAGCTTTAAAGGCTCCTGTAAGGACAAAATGAAAACAGAATAAAGACTCAACAATTTACTCACCACAGAAGAGTTAGTACACGTATAGGCACTAACAACTTGTGTAGGATAGATGTTAACCTATATTTTATTAACCCATATATTGTATAGGCATTAGGATTGTAGTTCCTCACACATTTTTTCCACCTTTCTGACCAGAATCCCACTAGGGGTACGGCTACTTTGCAGTCACTAGGTTTTTGGCTGCGTCATGAGCAAATCTGAGGTAGCGTTAAACTACCTGCTGCCGCTTATAATGAAAAGCAAGTCACTCAGCCTCAGCATAATATGTTCGCTACCCATCACTGCAGGGTGGGCACACTTTATGAACCGTGGTGCTGCTGGATGGGCATCCCTGGTTTTCCGACACTGGCCTCCTTTTCGTTGCAAAGGGGGGGGGGGTCTGATTCAAATGCATTATATGTGCCCATCAGAGACATGACAGTATCACTAGCCACCACACACATGGCAACCTGCTTGTTGCCATCCTTGCGTGTTAAAAGAAGAATTTAACCATTTCGCCCCATCCCTGGAAGTGTTCAAGGCCAGGCTGGATGGGGCTTTGAGCAACCTGGTCTGGTGGGAGGTGTCCCTGCCCGTGGCAGGGGGGTTGGAACTAGATGGTCTTTAAGGTCACTTCCAACCCAAACCGTTTTATGATTCTGTGATTCTATGAAAAAAATTAAGCAGTAGTTTCTCAGAGTATTTCGAGCTAGATATTAGGAAAAGAGGTTGACTATTTTTCAGTACTGCCAATGGAGGGCCATAGCATGCAGATAAAGAGCAACAGAGTGAAGCAATTACTGGAAAGAAAATACCAGTCCTTTAAAACAGTACTTCAGATGGAGCTAAATTTGAACATATGCAAAATGCTTTCAGTGTCCCAATAGCCTTCTAAGGAAAAACTGAAGCCTACTGAAAACCGCCTAGCTAGGAGAATTTTCCCAACCTTGGATACTTTTCTATCTAGAGTATCACAGACACATAAAAATAGGTCATATGCACACCTGGCCAGAGTAACTATTTCATCCAATTATATGTATTATTTTGAAACTAGGAAAATAATGACCATGCAGAAATACATAAGCAATAGAAACAGCTTTAAAATTATATGTGTCTTCATAATTAAAACATAAAACCAAACGGTTTCCCATAACTTCAGTTTGAAACAATTATCTCCTCCGCGTGCTCAGAGCGCTTTCTGCAACCAGTGGAACTAGAAAGGACAAAGCCAGAGGTGAAAGGTAGAGCTGGCACATGGGGATTATTCTTTTCTTGCTATTTTACGCAATCGAATTGCTCCAGATACTGAGTTTGCTTATTTTTTACTTAAGGCTCCTGTCATGCTCACTTCCTTCCATCTCAGTTATAAGAAAAGTACCTGAAAAACTCCCTCTTTCAGTAATGATACTACAAGGATGGATAAATCAAAATTTTAACTTTTATGTAGGGGTTCTTCCCCCAGGTAGTTTGTCTGAAAGCAAGAAGCTTCAGCTTGGCACACTGGGGAGTAAGTAGTTCATTACTAAGAAAGAAACAAGGTCTTATTGAGCTGCTACGCTATAAGAGAAGGTAAGATAAAATAATCTGCAGGATGAGTCCAGGACAACATCAATCAAATACAAATAATGGACATTGTGCATTTGTGTTACTCCCAAAGTGTGGACGACACAGTTTTTGACACTTCAGGCACAAATCTGGAAAGAGTGAGAGAATAAAACTAGTCACAAATCAGAAAATGTAAACAATTATTATAATATGAGTCTTTTCTTTAGCAGGATTTTTGAAATAGCCATGTAGATTAAAGTAGGTCAGACTATTTTTTGTTAAGTCTAAAATGTTTTGCAGAGAAGCATTCATTTCAATGACATTTTAAAGAAGGTCCATGCCAATTTCAGAAGGAAAACAAGGAAGAGAAAAAGGAATCAAACCACTTCCTTTCTCAATTTGAAAACTGACATTTTGATTCAAACATTTTCACGTAACAGAATTATAAGGTTGTGACTTTGTCCCAGTATGGAACAAAAATAGATGTATAACCTTCAAAAAATCATCATGAAATCAATCTTTTTCATTTGACCAGCTCTCTAATTGTCGGAAATTGTATCATATAGCTTAAGAAGATATCAAGAAATGTCTACATTTCAAAGACATTTTGAAAGTAAGCAAAAAATAAGGTATTTTTTTTTAAATGTAACCTGACTGATTTTGTAAAAACCTTGGCTTGACGGCCACTTTAAATTGACAGTTTCCTCCATATGTGGAACTATAAATCTCTCTTGCTACTAGATGTTTGCAAATCATGAGTCATGTCAGATCCAACTTCACCACTTTTAATTAGCAAAAAGAAAAAAAAACAGTTGTTATTGGCCATATCACCAAAATCTGGTATTTCCATTAACTGCTATTCCGTAGATGAGAACAGAGTTTTAACTGCCGTTGGACAGGCTTTAACTGGAAGCTCAGTTTTACTTTCAAAAATATGCATTAATGATGCACTGGGCGCAGAGGAGGCAAATCCCGTTCTTCCTGGCGGACTGAATTTGTGACATTGGCAGATAGGGAATGGAGGTTTCTTTGATCTGGGAACCAACAACGTGAAACTTATGACGGGCCTGAGTTTTTTCACTGCCTCTACACTGCCAAACTCCAGCTTAGGGACCGCTGGAGTCTATTTTCAGAGCCACATCACTCCTCCGTAATGCTGTGCTACCCCTACCTGGATTTCTACAAATCCAGCGGAGGAAACGTTTGGCACAACTTGAAAAGGTATGGTGAGAAACAACCTAATTAGGCAGCCCGGCACTAGAGGGCAATGCAACACAGTAGCTGTTCTGTTCTTGCCGCCTCCTTCCTCTTGCAGCCTGTCTAGCCGGTGTTCTCTGTGAGCCTCATGCTCCCAGGCGTGCCCCAGTTGGGCTGCTCCTCATGCCTGCCAGCAGCCAACGATATGAACCAGCAACACGAACCTTTGGACATGGTGCCTGCGCTTTTGCGCATCGTGCGCACACCCGATGAGGCTCTACTTTGCAGTGTGAATGAGAACAACCTCATTCTCAATCTAGGGTAAGGCACGGCTTAAAAATAATCCATTTAATTAAACAGAGGGATGCAGGGTTTTGCAAAACACATGTAATTGGTGTGTAATTGGAAGACTGTTAACGGGGTCAGGGGACATCTGTATATAACTGCACCTCCTGGCAAGGTGATACTGTAGGAGAGAAAAGGCAATAACAGAAGAGAAGCAGGAGCTTGAGGAAAAGTTGAGTCTTCGTATAAGTAAGCAAGAACCCCATTTAAGACCAAAAACCATAATGGTTGCTAGACATCTGAAACCACATATATTGTGACAATCAGTTTTGTCCAGAGAGCTAGCAAACAACCAAGTTTTGCACAGGCAGAGTCCAGAGGATATGTCCAATCTTGAACTCAATGCTGAGGTAGCATAGGTTTCGTGCTACTATAGTTTGCAGTATTTAAAGAAAACCCTTATTTTTACAGAAATGGAAAAAATTCTCTTTTTAATGCAGATTAAAATTCTGTACCCAGTTATAAATCAAAAATTAACAACTTTATCTAGGTCAGGGCATTGAAGATACATTAAAGTTTTATCCTCATTCACTAAATTTTAATTTTAATGTGGCATGTCTGACAAGTCTTGTGGGAATACTTAGAATCCATTGACATCCTTCTGTCATTGGTATCAAAGCCTCATCTTTGAGACTCCTGTTTCCAGATACCTAGCTGTCGTCGGATTATTTTGTCTGTGCAATGGTGTCACAATCGATGGCTGTGTAAGCATTCACATGCATGCACCTCATTTGCCAGCTAAAATTCACACACCAGAGAATAATTACCTTTAGCTATAGAAACACAGGTTTCTATGTAATCATTTAAAGGTGAAGCAATAACTCAGTTTTTAATACCTTCCAGCCTTTTTAAAGTTACTGGAACTGCTTGCCTGTAAATTAAAACTCCCAAACAACTCTACAGTTTAATTTGCAGACAGTATTTTATTCCAGAAATGGGTATGAGAAGAAAAAATATTTTGCATATCCCTGCCATCACTTTTTTATGACTATTTACGGCAGAAATATTGATGCACTAATTGATAAAACTCTCTGTGGATCCAGAAGCATCTAATCCTGGAGTAGAAACAGTACCACATGATTTATCTAGTCAATCAGTCCTGAATTATGGAAGAAATAATAGTGGCCTTTAGCATTTGAGCAATTACCAGGCTTAAATACAAGTCTCTTATTGAATAATAGTTATGACACATCACGGAATGTCAAAGTGCATTCACAGATCATTCACTAGCAAAAATTCACTGTCAATATTTCAAAAATACAAATGGTGAAATGTGTATCTATAAGGTAGGTGCAAATGGGTTCATATCAACTTGTTAGAAATGCATTTGACCCAGAAAAAAAACCAGACTCTTATTCTGTTTATTACCAAGCAGCATCCAAGGTTTGTCCTCAGATCTGCTGTTAGCATGGCTGTGACTCAATAAAAGAAAATCCCTGTCAGTCTGGGCAGGTAACTAGTCCTGGACTTGTGCGCAAGCATACAGAGAAGGGAAATACGTAAGACAGTACGAGACGTTCACAACATATGGCAAACATACAGATATTATTTTTACTTGCAGTAGTGTTCCATGACACATACTCACTGCCGCTGTCTTGCTTACCGATTTCCCCTGAGGCACTCAGGTTCAATTTTCCTTGGGTTTCACAAGACCCCAGCCTGAAGGTGTTGCACTAGGTCTGAACTCACCAAAGTATCACATCACCCTGCATTTCTCATCGCAGTCCAGAAACTTTTTGCTACTGGAGAGCTTTAAATCTACTTCTTCTTCTTCTGTTATTTTGCACATAGACCAACTTTCAGACATCAGAGGCCTCTAACAAACATTGGGCTGGGATGAAGAAAAGGAAGGATAAAATACATTCAATAATATATGTTAAAATACCTGATTAAAATAACGTGGCAGTGCCCTCACTGCATCCCTGACTTTCAGCCCAGCATGCACTCCATTCTGTCCCAACCTGTTCACATCACTATGCACCAACATTTTAACCTGAATTTACAGAAAATGTTAAATGCTTTTCCTGTCACACAGTCACCTGAAGCTTCCTGCACTGTTTCTTCACTTCTTTCCTTCAGAATCACTGCTTACTATGGGGAAATGGTATGTTTCACTTACATTCTTCTGTAAGAAATAAAAATGCGATGATAAAACTCCAAGAGTGCCTAGAAATGTTTCTGCCCATTAGAAATACTGGCCTGGTTCTACCTAAAATAGTCAGGTGGGAAGACTAAATATATGCAAGTCACAGCCATAAGGCACTGGGTAATTTTTCTTAAGAGAAAAATGTGATCTTATTTACAGGTGCTTGGTAGTGACAGTTCAAAGTTTAGATGCTACTCCTGAACCCAGCTACAACTAAGCCCAGAGTATTTGTTCTTCTTGACACGTTGTGATTACATTTCTTGAATTTCAGCTTTTTTTCAACTGATGCTGATGCAAAATCTTACCACTTCGTAATATTAGCCTTATTTCTTTTTCTTGTTGCAGGTCCTTAAGTGTTCCAAGTATCATTCCTCCTTAAAAATAAAGCTCCTACTTGTTTGCTTTTTCATTTCCTTAGCTTGATCTCAAATTGCATTTTCCTGAACACCACAGCTATTCATCCAGGGGAAGGACTAAAGGACAGATTCCTTCTGACATTTGCAGCATGCTGCTGTGAAGACTTCTGGCTTCAAGGACCCATAATGATGGAAGATGAAAGCTTTTTAACGGTTTGGATTCCTGAGTAAATAACCAACACACAAAGTTCAAAATAGGTTCAAAATTTATATTCCCCTTCTCAGGAAATTACACCAATGAAAGCAAAGTAAATCTATCAGGACCACTGAACATACACATATGCATTTACATACAGAAAAGAGAACAAAATTACTTTTTTCCAAAGGAAAAAAAAAAGAAGAAAAAAGGCCTTTTTATAGAGCCTAATTTCAAGGATATTGCAGGATCCATTCTCCATTATCTGTGTTTGGAATAATATCTTCAGGCAGGCAAATCAGCCAATTCTGCAAGTTGGCTTCATTTAATTACTTTCTACATAATTCAAGACAGAAGCAAATGCTTTTCTCCTTACTCACACCTTGTAGCAGAGGTAAACCACTCCCTTCCTCTTTACACCTGCAGTCAGTCATACTATTACATTTTGCTAGGTAGAGTGGAAAACTTTTTCTACACTTGCTCACGCACCAGGGTGTTTGATTTAAATAATCAAGGTATTTAGGCAGACGGTTACCTCAGGCACAGTGCATGTTTCTGTGCCTACAGGACTGCAGAGGTTGTTCACATACCCACGCCCTGAGTCCTCTGCCACCTAGGAAGCCCCCTGCATCAGGACAGAAACCCAAGCCACTGAAATCATAAGCTAGTTCCCCAGCCATCTTTCTCTTGATCTGTCGTGGGAGTGCCATCTTCACTGAAAAGGCAGGAAGGGAAAATCTGAGTTTAATAAATCGAGCTTCATCTCGGCTATCTTCTTCATTGAACAGGTGCCAACGTTGCTCAGTACACAGTTTCATCTTTGCAAGTGGGGGGGCTACATGACAGCAGGGGGGCTTTTAAACCTCCTGACAGTAGCAAACTGAGAAATATTTGTTAGGCATGTCCCACTCCTGTGGCTGTGGGCAGGGAAGAATTCCAAAGAAGCAGTACTACAGTGAACCATATGTGGGCCACAAGGACTGCACTGAGCATCAGTACCAGCGTAGTCCCTGAAGTCCCATGAAACCATCCAAAGCAAACAGAATAGCTCAGGACACCACTTTGTTTCACTGAGCCACACTCCCCCACGAGCCCTGCCCATTCAAATACGCTGTTTATACACCCTTAAGTCCCCGTATCAGTTGATGCTTGTCACTGGTTAGCATTCTGGTACCTCAAATACCAAGGATATTTCCTAATTGCAACACGTAAGGACCTCAAATGTTACAGCAAGGGAACGCTTTGATGAACGTTGACCAATATATGCAAAAAAGTGAAGACAAAAGTAAACACTTTCTTCAGGCATCAGATATGGCACTTAGCACCAAGGAAAACTCCCCACTGAGTTTGTAATTGCCTAGTAGAAGAGGAGAATTCAAAAAGGAACTCAAATAACTTAAAACTTTGCTGATCTGTGATATTATTATCAACAGTTTTCCAACTTTAAAAAGGCTCTGAATAGTATATAGCAGGCCTAAAAGCAAAAATAGAAATAAAAAACTCCCCAAACTCCCTCATCTTCACATTAAGAGAGATTTTTGCAGTGAATGAATAACCTCTTTCACATTTAATTCAGGTCTACCCATCAACATGGCTGTTATTATTCACAGCAGCAAAGCTCTTGCCACAGTACAGCAGAAATAATAGCTGCATCTCTGGGTTTGGTTTTCCCCAAGAATTCACAATGTTATTTAAATAAGTCCAATATGATATAGGTACAGCAGACAAGGCTGCTTTTAATGAAGGACTATTTTTATGTCTGTCCCAACTTTATGTAACATGACTGGAATTTGCTTGTCGAAGAAAGGATCATTAATAGCATGCTATGTCTCCCCTGCATGCAAGGACTCATGACACCTTTGGACATTTTCAATATTCAATTTGACATCTATATTCTACCAAGAAGCACTATGCCATTTACTAAACCGCACAGGCAAGACAGTGTCCTTGATGTTTCCATAATACATGATATAGTGTTTCCCTGAGAGAAGCAAAGCAAAGCAGGAAATAGATCTATTGCCAAGTAAGTCAGGAACTGCGAGCCATCAGCTTCTTCATTTATGCTTGTCCAAAACGTAGCACAACGGGATGCTGCTGCCTGGCTCGTGACTGGGACGCTGATCCTGCTGCCACACAGGTAAATGCTGATTGAGATATACCATTGGGTCTTCTCTCCTGCATGGCAGGGAAGTGAATTACAGCATCAAGTAAAGCTTTTTCTGATCCAATTCCACAGTTCAGTCTTTCAAAGGGACTTCAGCAAGACGCCCAGACCGTGTGCTGTTATGATGGGAGCTGGGTGTTCATGTCCCCAAGGCCCACCTGATTGCTCCCTCCTCGCTTCAGAGTTCAGGGGGCGTTCCTCTGCAAAACTATCTGAAACAAAGTTGGACGTGTGCCTCCCGGGCTACTTTTTGGAAACCATGTAGAAGGAAACAAATGCAAATATTTGCGGTCTTATTATTCCCACCCACACATAGAACAGTATAGAAAAGCTAATTACACGTGATGCAAGTGGCTAGGTTACTATACTGTACTTACAATTTTCACTTTTGTTGTGGACTGCCTCTAAATGTATTTAGGTCTCTTCAGCTGAACCTCTGTAGCATATTCAGTATTTCTACCAACAGATTATTTGGGATGGATCAGTAATGCAATTATTAACTTATAGCTGACCTTCCAAGACAGTTGACAGACAGCCAAGATGGAAGATGTACGTAGAGTCATCTTATTTTAATTCAGATCTGCTGAAAACCAAATGGGAAATTAAGCAATGACCTGAAAAAGGACCTTCACATGAACAATCTCTGTGTAACCACCCGGGAAATCCCTGTCTCCCTGGTTTCAGACATGTTATTGGCTTATTTTTCCCAGATCTATTGGGTTCACGTTAAAGCCACCATTTATGGCTGTTGCATTCAGGGGTAAGTGATCACTAAATCAGAGAGGAAGGGGAAAAACTCAGGGAAAGAAAATCTACAGCAGGACTTTTGCCCCTTCCCTCTTACCCACCAACCAGAAGCAATTGTAAAACTAGTGAAGACTTGCAAGGAAAGGCTAAAATACAAATAAGACTTAGATGGATAAGCTTTCATTGGTACAGCTGTTTTATCTTTTAGCTGTATAGTTTGGGGAGAGATACAAAATATACCAGGTTTTGAAAAAAGGGCTGTCTTGAAGCATGTAATGAGGCTTGATCACACTGCCTGGAGGCAAGAAGTTTCTTCCAGGAGCTGCTTCCCAACAGTGGAGAAGATGTACATAAACCTTAAGGCTGCAACCCGCTGAACCAGTGCAGGAGAGGCTCTGCCCCGCATGCACCATAGAGGTGAAAGAAGTGAAATATGTCACCTAAGGGTTGGGCACCTGGAAGACTCTGAAGCTTTTTGCTCATAACTTGCTGAGAGATAACGTTGCTGAGAAACACGAAGGCCCTGTAGACTGCCTTTTATATTGTACATGCAGGTATTGTATATAGCCAAAATGATGAACCTGAAGACCTACCAACCTCAGAATAATGCTTAAGATAAAAGACACACAACTAAGTTCCCCTGAAGTTAAAATTGTACTGTTTTTCAGACTGACCTTCTATGAACTTTTATGATTGCTGAACACAGAGTTTAATACTGACCCAATTAGGTATTCCATGTAGAAAAGATTTCAGCCTGCAGTGCTGTGAAGCTGCTATCCCCTTTGAGCAGTAATGTTTTAAAATAAAAATACATGCACAAAAATCCATAATATGAAAAGGAATCAAAATCTAAAATTCTTTTTACAATCAAGCATGTGCTTACAATTTTGCCACTTACGTAAGTTTTAGGGCTTAAAAAAAAAACCAATAAAAAGTTTATGACATGGTTGTGTCATAATAGTTGTCTTTTAGTTTGTTCAGAGTAACCACAAATGATTTTTTTGTCTGAGAATGTCTTATTTCTATCACTGTAATTATAATGTTATGCATCACTTACGTGCATGTGTAACAGCAGTTCACAAACTGATAATTTTACTCATTTCTACTACAATGCAGAGATAAGTGATTAGCTACTCATTTCTCTGATTAAAGTATGTAGCAAGAATATTCCACCAAGGAAAGAGGTGTGAAAGATATGTTGCTAATGAAAAAATGTGGGTGCCATGAATGAACTGCAATAATTTTAAGATTTGATATTAATCAGAGGAGATAAAGAAATTACTGACATACTTTTCCAGCTGCTCACTCTGACACCATACTGACAGGTAAGCTGCTCGAGACTTACGTATGAGAGACTTAATACAGCTAATAATAAATTATAATGAATTCTGAACAAGGATATGTGTAAAATGACTGGGTCTCCATGACATTTCTTACTGCAGGAGGAAAGGCTGGAGTCAGCAGGAGGCTGGAGAGCTGTAAGAATGAAATGAAAATGAGCTTTTCAACTCGAGAGGCATGAGAGAACTGGGGTTCTAACTCCCACTGAAAGCCAGCAGGCAGAGCATATAACCCTCCTGGCCCTATACAAAGTCATATCATAAGAGAGATGCAAGCCCTCTACCAGCACCACGTCTGGACTGGAAAGATGTGCAGAAAACATATTTATTCTAGCTTTGGGCAGCATTAGCTCCAGGGCTTCAAGCCTCTACTGCAGGGTAGGATAGTTAGCTCTCCTATTAAAAATGGCAGGATAGGGCTGGAAGCTGAAGCTGAAGAGATTTTGTTTAATGCAACTTCACTGGGTCTTACACTTCGGTGGTGTATTAAGACGTAGAAGCATTTTAACCAAAACCTTGGACTCTACTGTAGAATTCAAAATACGGACCTTCTGTTCCAGCTCAAGCAAATGAATGATGCAGCAGTCTATCACTGTCAAGAAATACTGTTTTCCGGGTGCCTGAATACAGCCCTTGGGGTGACTAATTCTCTTTACCTCAGTTTGAAAATCCCGGCTTCAACAGATGCATCTCTGCTAGTCTTTTAGCTGGGGTCAGGAGTGCGCTTTTGAAGAGACTCTCCTGAGCATTCCCCTTTACTTCATTTCGCTTTTCACTGCAGGGCAATCTCAGAGCACACAGACTGCGTTCATTTGGGATGAAACTAAACTGGGGTGCACGGAGTGTAGTCTCTTATCTGCTCATGGGCATTCATTCAGCAGGACAGAAGCATATCTCTAAGAAGATGATAGTGTGGATGTTGGGTCTCCTGAATTCTCCGCTTGCCTCTGCAGGATGATCCCCACCTGCTAATTTAGACATACACCAGTGCACACCATATATACACTGCTAGTGTCAACTTATACATCACAACCCGTAAGTTGGGAAAACAAACTTTTGAGGTAGGAATTGCTTTAACTGAAGTGAACATTTGAACAATGTGTTTGCAGAATTCCAATATTAGCCCTCTGCACAATTTTACAGTTATGTAACAGGGACAAGGAATATAATATTTGGTCACCAAAGCAAGTGAGCTAATCAGTGAGGTCAAGATTGGAGGCAGCCTGGGCTGCAGTGATCATGCACTGGTGGAGTTCACAGTCCTGAGGAATATGGGTCAGGTGAAGAGTAAAGCCAGGAAGGACCCTGAATTTTAGGAAAGCAAAATTCCAGCTGTTCAAGGAGTTAGTCAGTAGGACCCCCTGGGAAACTGCCCTCAGGGACAAGGGAGCAGAACAGAGCTGGCAGATCTTTAAGGATGTTTTACACAGAGCACAAGAGCTTTCAATCCCCAGGTGTAAGAAATCGGGAAAGGAAGGCAAGAGACTGGCATGGCTGAGTCTGGACCTGCTGGTCAAACTAAAGGGCAAGAAGGAAATGCACAGGCAGTGGAAGTAGGGACAGGTATCCTGGGAAGGGTACAGGGACACTGCCCAAGTTGTGTAGAGATGGGGTCAGGAAGGCCAAGGTGCAGCTGGAGCTGAACTTGGCAAGGAACGCAAATAATAAGAAGGGCTTCTACAGGTATGTCAGCCAGAAAAGGAAGGTCAAAGAAAGTGTACCCCCCTTGGTGAGCAAGACTGGCAAACTGGTAACAGTGGACAGGGAGAAGGCTGAGGTACTCAGCAACTTTTTTGCCTCAGTCTTCACTGGCAATCTCTCTTCCCGCATCTCTGGACTGGATGGACTGCAAGGCAGGGACGTGGGGAGCAAAGTCCCTTGCACTGTAAGAGAAGATCAGGTTCATGACCACCTGAGGAACCTGAACATACGGAAGTCTATGGGACCTGACAAGATGCATCCCAAAGTCCTGAGGGAATTGGCTGATGTAGTTGCCAAGCCACTCTCCATGACATTTGAGAAATCATGGCAGTCAGGTGAAGTCCCCGGTGACTGGCAAAAGGGAAACACTGCACCCATTTTTAAAACGAATAGAAAGGAGGATCCTGGGAACTACCGACCTGTCAGCCTCACCTCTGTGCCTGGGAAGATCATGGAACAGATCCTCCTAGAAGCTATGCTAAGGTACACAGAGGTGATTCGAGACTGCCAGCCAGCACAGCTTCACCAAGGGCTAGTCCTGCCTGACCAACCTAGCGGCCTCCTATGATGGAGTGACCACATCAGTGGACAAAGAGCTATGGATGTTGTCTATCTGCATTTCTGTATGGCCTTTGACTTGGTCCCCCATAACATCCTTCTCTCTAAATTGGAGAGATATGAATTTGATAGGTGGACTGTTCGGTGGATGAGGAATTGGTTGGATGGTCACATCCAGAGGGTAGTGGTCAATGGCTCAGTGTCCAGATGGAGATCTGTGACAAGTGGTGTCCCTCAGGGGTCCATACTGGGACCAGTACTGTTTAATATCTTCATCAATTACACAGACAGTGGGATCGAGTGTACCCGCAGCAAGTTTGCAGACAACCAAGCTGAGTGGTGTGGCTGACATGCCTGAGGGACAGGATACCATCCAGAGGGACCTGGAGAAGCTCAAGAAATGGGCCCGTGTGAACCTCATGAGGTTCTACAAGGCCAAGTGCAAGGTTCTGCACCTGTGTCAGGGAAACCCCCAGTACCAATACAGGCTGGGGGATGAAGGGATTGAGAGCAGCCCTGCCAAGAAGGACTTGGGGGTACTGGTGGATGGAAAGCTGGACACGAGCCAACAACATGTGTCTGCAGCCTAGAAAGCCAACCGTATCCTGGGCTGCACCAGAAGAAGCGTGGCCAGTAGGTCGAGGGAGGTGATTCTGCCCCTCTACTCCACTCTGGGGAGACCCCACCTGGAGTGCTGCATCCAGCTCTGGAGCCCTCAGCACAGGAAAGACATGGACCTGTTGGAGCGGGTCCAGAGGAGGGCCATAAAAACAATCAGTGGGATAGAACACCTCTCCTATAAGGACAGGCTGAGAGAGTTGGGGTTCTACCCATATTGTACCCATAAAATGCTCCTGATCATTATCATAAGCACCAGTCCCTGCATACTAAGTGCGTAATTCTTGTCACGTTTTCCATAGCATCATGACAGAGGTTAAAGTTTCAGTGGGTTGGAGGCGAATTAGTTTCATATACATTCAGATATTTCCATAGATTCTCCCATACAGGAGACAGGCAGCTTTGCAGGAAAAATCTTTCAGTGTTAAACATTCCTAAAATTAAGTATATTCTTTGGAACATATTTTAGTCTTCCTTAAAAGAAGGTTGGAATAATGAATAATAAATACAAATATTTATTTCTTAAATAATGAAATATTGGAGCACTGTATCAATTTCTCTCCCTTTTTTTTTGTTACTACTTGATTTTCCATTTCAGTGAAAATCTGTTTGATACTTGGAACCAACAAAGAGGCGTGCATCTGTTGAATATTGATGATTCATATTCAAGCTGTGGTACCTAATTACAATGCATTTTTCATGGTACCATCCCCGATTACCATGGCTGATTCTTGGTCAGTCATGACCTGCTTCATTAGCAGGAACTTAACTGCTATATTTTTTGACTTTTCATGTATTTTATAGGGTATGCCTTTCAGCTCTTCAATCAAACATATTGCCTCCCCAAAGTATGTCATTAAAGCCAAGTTATATTGATCAAATCACAAGCAGGCAGCTTTTTGCAATACTCCACAAATGTAAAAATGAAAGCAATATTCACAAACCGAATGTGTTACAGCATATGAAAAACTGACTCGCTGTTCTAAAAGCAAAACACAATGTATCTGAGGAACTTCACCATAAAAAGCTTCACTCCTGAATAATTTTAAGAGTATTTTTAGATATTAGTGTGGGTGCGGGGGAAAAGCCCTCATTGCTTTAAAGTCTGCCTTTTGTTTAAGCCACCATTTCAAAAGATGATGTTATGCAATAAGAACCTAGAAAGGAAAAGAGTCTAAAGCCAAGTGATTCAACCCAGTTATAGTAATAGAATTTCATACAGTCTGTACAAGGTTCTCTCTTAGAAAACTTTAGAAATATGTGGGTATATAGTTTAGTAGATCATCGAGGCTTATGAAAATATCAATATAACTCTTTCTTTCCAAACAGGTTTACACCAAATTATTCTCTCTTTACCAATAAGTCTCAATCCATATGCCATTATTACTCTGTCTAAAATAGCAAGTCCAGAAATACAGGAATGTTGAATAGATGTTCTTGCTACCTGCTTTAGATTAACTGCAGTCCTTTGTGTCATGCAGCGGGCACTATATCAAAGAAAAATTCTGCTTGTGTCTAGGAAAGTGTCTAGGACTGGTACCTGAGAGGTAGGATACTATCTACAAAAGAGAAATAATACAGCAAAGGAAAGCCAACATTTTTTCCACAAACCTCAAACACAGAGACAGTTTCTAAGGGAGAAAAGACTTTCAGTGCTGCTTGCACTCCTTAGCCCTCTGCTTAAGACCGCCAAAAGCTTACACATACTGGGTCATATCAATACGACTTTCCAAACCAGTATCTTGTTTCTGAGGGCAGCCATTAGCAGAAACTCAGTGGGAGTGTAATGACAGAGAAGGCACACAATCATGCTTCCCTCTCATATGTTCTCTTCGCTTCTGGCAGTTTGGGGGCCACAAAACTAGGAGGTTACATCTGCATCATCATGTTTAATTGGTTGTGAGCCACCTTCTTCCCATAAATCTCTTGAACTGTGTTTTAACCTAGTTATATTTTGTGCATTGACAAACTCAGGCTTCAGTTTATGGATGAATGCTTGGTGTGGTTTATTTTAAACAGCTTTCACTGGGTATCCCCTAGCTCTAGACTCATGAGAAGCAGTTATGGGAGAAAGGAGAAGAGGGAGGACAGGACTGATGGAGATCAAATCACTGTCTCAAGGGGTTTCAAATCACAGAGGCTTTCTGATCATATTGGAAAACTTGTCCACTCTTCTCTGTGTGTACTTACCTGGATACCAAATCTTATACACCAACATCTGTGTTATTTAAAGTCTGTGTAAAACAAGGCTGAACTTGTTTGCCCTGGCTCCCAGTTGGAGCTATTATTGCCATACATCATCCCCCAAACAAGACCCTTATCTCTCAGGAAGGGGTGACTTTGCACATCTGAAACATAGGTATGGTAAGAAAAGGAAAATCCACAACAAACTAGAGATTATTGGGGGAAGATACTCAACTGGGAGCTTGGGGCTACTCACTAAACATGGCAAACAGGCTACAAGTCTCTGAAATTATTCCGGTGGAGCTTGCATAAACTGGTGTCCCTGCCTGAGTGAAAGGTGTAATGTCTTGTCATGTACCAAGCCAGAAATCTTCACAGGGAAATCTCAGTAGACCACAGATACCGTCAGCCCCTAAGAAGGTTCTCTCTTAGGACAAAGAACCTTAACAATGAGAAAAATAATGCTTTTGAGTTTTGTTCTTCTGTAAATCTGGCTGGGGAAGTTCAGTGCCTGTCTTTTAGTCCCATTCCCTTGACTAACAGCCGCACAGTAGAGATGGCAGAAATAGCAGAGTGACATGCAGGTAAGTTGGTCACACTAGTTCACATCCTAAAGAAACAGCAAAAGCATTTTCTTTCAGCAATTTATCCACTGAAAAGCCATTTCAGTGGCTGGCACATTTCTACTGAAGTCCAGAGTGCCACCCCAAAAGAATACTTCACCTTTAAGGATACAACTGATCCCAAGCTCAAAATTAAAGATTGAAATACTTTAGGTAATGACAACAACATATATATTTAGACTTATGTTCCAAACATAATAGGGTAATTATTTATCTACAAAGTTCTAGGGTCGGATCTTTTTTGCCAGGAATACTAGGAGTTGTGGGAAGATGCCCAAGTATTTTAATGTTATCGGCTCACCGCCTCTATCACCTGTCAGGTGCTGCACCGTATTTAGCAACTGCTGTCACCACCACGACAACGTTTGTCATTGGCTTGCCATTTTCGCATATTCCTGAATACCCTGCAGCTGCTTCTTTGAAAGAGTGAGTCATCCAAAACTGTTAAATCTGGAAGCCAGTCTCAGTTTGGCTCCCAGCAAAATCAACACATATGACGAACCCTCAACACTCGTGTGGAGGAGTTCAAGGGACTTGCAGTTACACCCTAGAGTGCTGCAGGGAGGCAAAGAACAAAACAGTTGCACACTCTCCATGGCGTGGGAGCTTAATAACTCCCCTGTAATCTCCCGGGGGCTAACCTGGAGGGCCAGTTGGCACCATGTCACGAGCTGCAATTCAGCTGTGGTGAGGGACCCATCCCTTAAAATAGGCTTGAGGGGCAAGAAGCATCCTTTCCCCCCACCCACTAGCAAATTTGATGTGATCAACACTCAAGCCACGCAGATGTCCCCATTCTGCTGTGTCCAGCCATGTATTACTACGGTTATATTACACCAGATTCAAAATTAAATTTAAGATCAAAATTCACCAAACCAGGACAAAACAGTAAGCCGGTATTAATGTTTTATACTTAAAATACTATATACGAACATATAGATATATAAAATTACGTGATTGTGCATAGGAAGGTTCTAAGGAAGGTGCCTTCAGATCAATAAGCATATTAAGAATCACTTAAATTCATTTCCAGTTGATCAATCTTTATACCCTTAAGAAAATATAAAATTGACTTCACCTGGACATAAATTGCTCCCATTTGGGATCCTCTTAAACTCCAACAGCAAATAAATTGATATTTCACTGAAGAAATTCTTTCAAACAGCAATAGCAAATAAACAGTAGCAACACATTTAGTTATACACATATGAGAACGATATAACAAAGTTATAAGCTGACATTTCCTCAATTGTTTGCTGTAAATGATGCATTTTTAAGATTGCCAGTGTTCTATTGATTGGTGTTCAGTGGCTTCACCTACAGCGATGTTCTCAGAGGCTATTTGAATTCTGCCTGGGGAGGTCTTAGGAGGTAGTTTTATTTGGTTTTAAACTTTTCTCTCCTGTAGAAAATCTGATTTGCATAGTAGATACCCTTTCAAGTGGCAAATGTCAATGTCCTATTATTACTTTACGTATTTCAGGTTTATAACTCAGCTACTGAGTGGCATCAGAACATTTTGTATGTTTCATGCTATTCCAGTTCTTTGCTTCATAAACTTCTGAAAACAATAAAATCTTGTTTTGATGGAGCAGCTTCTAAACATAAGCATGAGGTAAAATACCAAAAGCAAACCTTCCGGCTGTTTGTGTAAGCAGCAGGGTAGTGATCACAAAGTAAAGCCAGGAAGTCTCAGGAGTAAATCAATCAGTGGCAACATGTTTTTTAATTTTTTTTTTTTACTATTTTAAAGAAAATTTTATAATACTAAGAATGTACAGTTCAGGCTACCCACTAGGCACCACACCTTTCTTTCTCTCTCATAGACTTCATCTCCTCCCCTTCCCACTCACAATTCTGATGTCAAAATTATTTCATCCTATAGGCCTGTTTTTATTGTACAGGAATGAGGCTAGGCAGCCAAAGATAAGCTCAACTACATTTATGCATTCAAATCCGCATTTTACAGGAGCTTCTGCTCTTTTGGTATTGTTACTGTTCCTCAGTTCCTATTCTTCCTAAAATATTCCTTAGAGTCTTCCTGCTGCCTGGCACTGGTCAGGCCTGATGCACGTCCCCTTGGGGTCTGGAAGTGGTCAGGGGAGACAGATTCTCTCCTGTGAGATTCTTGTTGCAGAATCAGGGAATACAATTCACCAAAGTCCTGAAAAACTAGAAGTGTCAAACTTGGGAAGTTGAGTGGTGATTCCATTACTTGAAGGAGACAAGGTTGAGAGTTTCATTTTACTGAATTTACTTATCTATAGCCGTGCAGTTCTTAAGAGCTTGGAAAAGCTGTGCATTATCGTTTATGCAGAGGCTGTTCTCTGCCAGAATTTGAATTATTCAAGGTGATTTCAAGGCACGTGCACACACAGATTCTCACACACAATGAAGGAAATAACGCAAGTGGCCGTACAAGGACCTTAAACATGTGAACTTTTCTGTACACTTTTAATCAACCGGTGCTTTCTAAAGCCAGAGAAACGTTAAATAAGAAATCTATCTTTTATAATCATGAAAAGAATTCTGCATCAGACATGAAGATTGTACTGTTTGAATGATGAAAAAACAATAATTTTGGAGATAATGTATTAGAAGAAAATGCAAAAATTCATTACACAAACTATTCTGAATAGGGAATATGACCAGTTACAGTTTCAAAGCAAGCATTTCCTGTAAGTTTTACAAACATCTTGAATTTTAAGCCACCAATTTCTGGGATAACTTTTCATAGTGTATCATCCATTAAGAAATAAATAATGGCTACAGCATTCCCTACACAGGATTTTACATCATGGACAAAACTTTTTGAGTTTACCTGTCTGTATTTTACTGATGTAAAATAGACAGCATCTACCTCTTGCCAAGCATACAGCTTGGTCAACACCTCTCCTCTGACACCTAGAAAATGTGCATTTCCCACTCTCGCTACCTCAGGTCACACTGTGAGAAGTTGTAAATCGCATCCATAAACCTTATGATCATAAGGGTCATACAACCGTAGTAATACAAAAGCTGAAAATACACTTTCTGCTGATACTGGTGTCAACTGTAGTATTTTCTTAACCAGTGAAACCTCATGGACTTTCAAGGGATCTGATGCTGTATGTACTGCAGACCTTTGAAGACCCACGGCCATTGATCGCCTCCCCGAAGGGCTGTGGGTCCCTGCATTCAAAGGCCACTCCTGCTGGAAGTGTCTACAATCGAGCGTACAGGCCACACTGCAGTGCCATGCGGCTACATTTAGGCTACGTTGGAAGCTGAAATTGGCACTGCATCATCAGCACAGAGACTCTCTCCGGTTAATTTAATCTGCGAATTGCTTTTGATAGTTCAGCGACTCCATTTCAATCCAGTCTGGTCACCTCTAAGCACTGTCCAGTTGTGCGATCGCTCCATGAAGACACAAACTGTGACAAACCCAACACATGCCTAGAAACGTCTCACTAGGGACATGCAGTGCTCAGCAGATACTATGCCACAGACTGCTAAGAAAATTCACAAAGAAGGGTGAGTTCTTGTTTTGGCATTTCTCAATGGCCAGATCACCAGAAATGCAAGGCAGAGCTTGACAGAGAGAAATATCTGGAGTCTTTATTGATCACCCTAGAAAGAGAGATGTCCTGCCTTGGAGATGTCCTGATGGGTGGTGGCTCTCAGTTGGATTTTTTCAGGCAAAATAATGATTAACTGATACTGAGATCCTTGGAAAACACAGCAATTTAAAGGGGGAAACATCAGCCTGAAACCAAAGCCCAGAGGAAGTGAATAGGTAGGGAGTGAAAGAGCAACCACTGGACATATGGGGGAAAAGCACTGGCCTTAGTTTCTATATTGCACTGGAAAACGACTCCCAGTACTTTCAGGACAAGATGGCATGGGCACCGTCCAGGCCCAGCAGCGGGAGCCTGGCAGGTCAGAAGCACCATAAGCTTTCTGAGCACGCATTGGCCAGGAAAGCTGCACAGTTTTCACCACATTTGGAGACACCGCTCAACACCTCTCCCAAAGCTTGCCAAATATTGGAGGATGATCATTTGTTGGTGGGGAGAGAGGCCTTGCCTTTTTTGTTCCGTTGTTTCGGTTTTCTAAGCAAGCCTTTGGCCAACCTCTGAGTTCATCCCACTTGAAGAATTTAACTTCCTTTCTCTCTAACACAAATAGGACCAAGGCATTTACCTTTGTTTCTTTAACGAACATGGTAGAAAACCTCATGGTATCTCAATATTTACTTGTGGGAGAGCTCTGTTAATTGCATATGTCAGGGCACCATGGGCACCGGGGGCTCCCGTAGGCTAGAACCACCAGGGGCTCCCCATGCTGGAGGCACCAGGGCAGGGTCTGGCAGCCAGGACCCATCCCAGCCAGGCGCAGGGCAGCCAGGGGCACCGGGGCAGCCCCAGCCCCAGGCATCAGGAACCCCTCTGGGGATGGGGACAGGAATGGGCTGAGGCTTGGGCTGGGATGTGGACCCACAGGCGGGCCTGTGGATGGGCATGCCTGGTGGTTCCCTCAGGGCGCTGACAGCATGAGGTATTATTTATGTAGCTTTAGGCCAAGGATTAGCTAGTAAAGCATAATCTGGCTTTCTCCACAGATGAGCGTTTGTTGCTTTGATGCTAACTGACGTGAAGCAGTATCTCCAAATAAGATTTGTTGGTGAACATTTGGGCTGTTTTGAAGAGTGCTGGTACTGAGTAAGGCTGATTTAATGTTTTCTCTGTTGCACAGATTTCCTTCCTTTCTAACTACTGGGCTGATGACAGGGCCAGCTCTAGGCACAAGAACAGTGTTTCTAGTGTCTGATGTATCTGAGGCAGCAGATTGCTATAGCCAGCAAAACACATGGCCTTGTAGGCTGGCTGTTGAGCCAAGAGGAAGATACGTATAAGAAAGCAGCTATTACTGGGGAAGGGTGGGTGGGAAGGCAGGGGAGATCTTCCTGAGAGCAGCACTCCTAAGACCTCCAGCAATATCCTTTCCCTGACAGCACAGCCGCAAAGCCCAGCTTGCCAGGACTTTCCCTCTTCGCTCCCCAACCACAATCATAGAATCAGAGAATCACAGAATGGTTTGGGTTGGAAGGGACCTTTGAAAACCATCTAGTCCAACCTTCCTGCCTTGGGCAGGGACATCTTTCCCTAAATCAGGTTGCTCAAAGTTCTGTCCAATGTGACCTTGCACACTTCCAGTGAGGGGTCCCTGTAAGTAGTAGGTGATACCTGGCACAGATTCAGTTCTGGCTATGGCTTGGTCTCTTCAGGACTGCAAAGTTTACTTTTTAACTCAGTTTCCTGGTGAAGCGTGAAGGTGTTGGAATTGCTGCAGACTTAAGTTCTCCTACAGATTATGAAAATATCCACCTTAGTAAGTAGCGTGATGCAACAGCAGTGCAGCTACAGAGAGAAACAGATGTTGCTGAGCACCTGATGCCTAGGCTATACGTGTTTGGGGATTTTAATTCAAACTAACTACAGGCTGGTACCAGGGACTGAATGCTCATTTGTGGCTGACACGCATTAAGCTCACTCTTGGAGCCCACCTTTTAGTGAGTTTTATCTGAAAGGAACCCACTCTGTGCACTGTAACATAGTGCAGTAATATGAATCAGTGAGCTGTAAGTGTGGACATGTTTCAAAAGGTCTCTTGATCCAAAGAAAAATGCTAATGGAGGTGTACCCTTAAAGGTAATCCATTAGCAGTGTCTATTTTTTTCACAGACAAAAAAAACCCAACAACATGCCAGTAGTAGACCAAAGAGAAAATTTATAGTCATTTGCTTTCCACCTGGAGAATAAAGGGAAATTTAAACCATGAAAATATGTTCTGAAAACCATGCTAAGCAATTGCATTTTGGTAGCCTAAATGCTTCCTGCGGTAGGGTGATGTTACTCTTTTCTTCATCAGTAGTTTGCAAAAGCTCTCTTAGCCTGAACTCCAAGCATTGGAGTGCTTTTAAACCTTTGAGACTTTTTACCCTGTAGGATTTTGTTGTAGAGTACAAAGACAAAACAGTACTATTCTTTCTTATAAGAAGAAGGCATATTACTGAAACTGTGAAAATCCACTTTTTCAGATAAATGGCTCCATTTTACTGTGCATATGAAAAAAAGTAAAAATCAATATTCTGCATTTATTTTTATCTTTTTTTATTTATATATGTGGAAACCTGTTGAGATTACTTGTTGTTCAGTGGCAGTGTAAACTTAGCAATCACTATTGTCTGAATTCCAATCTGGTATTACCCTTCCATTACCTTCCCATGTCCCGTGTAAAATGAATTAACAGTGAAGTAAGAGGCAGAGTAAAATGAGAATTCTTAAACTGCCTTAATCATAGTAAGAAATGAAAACGATTCGCTATGCCAAGTGGACCTAGACAATCACATAAATTGTTCTGCATCTTAGCAGTTAAGGAAAAAAAATGTCAAAAATAGAGTTGGAAGAGTATTTTAAAAGAATTTTGAAGTATTTTAATGTTTTTAATTAATGCATTCACTGGTACATTTATGTACTCACTGTGATAGGGAGGAAAGCTAAACCAAAAAGCTCAGTCATAAATTCATGCAATGAAGAGCATCAGAAAGAAACTGCATGTCAAATATTTCATAGACATTTAAAAAATGCTATTTTTATCCTAAACAGAGGACAGCTGCAGCATTCCTCAGATAAATAATGTCTTGAAGTATATTACGTTATGGTTAAAATGTGTTTTCAATTAAGAGTTTTGCCTTTTATCTAATTGAATTCTTACCTTTATACTGTTTGTAGTATCTATATACCAATATATTTTCCTCAATTTGTTCTTATGTAATATTTGAATCATTTGAATATATGATATTGAAATATCAAGTAATATGAGATTTTCACAACATACGCAGCTTGAATATAATAACTATTTCCTAGTTTGTGGTCCCTTATTAAGCAGTCCAAATGTGGAGCAGGTTGGCTACACCAGAAGACAGAAGATTATCCAGCTGGGTAGATTCTGAAGAAACTACTGAGTTTGGACTCTCACAGAAGGAGTAAGAAGAAAATAGACAGGAAAATCAAAGAAACACTGATGTCTTAAGGAACCTTAATGCTAATTTTGCATTCATTTTTCAGCCAGACGGCTACTTGGTCTTGAACATATCCTCTGTCCTCATGTCCTTTGAAATCATGTTCGTAAGCATGAAATCTAATGGAGTGATGGTGTCAAGCAAGGGAGGCAGTGTCTCCTCATGTGCAGTAAGATAGTTTACATGCAGCTCAAAGGGGGAAGATATTCTCCCATTCCTCAGTGAAACCTTTATTCTGGTGTTAAAAGTTCAAGAAGCGTAGACAACTTTTGAAACCTGCTGAACTCCATTCAGTTCACGCTCCTTCCTTCTCAACCTTCTACTANTCAGTGAAACCTTTATTCTGGTGTTAAAAGTTCAAGAAGCGTAGCCAACTTTTGAAACCTGTTGAACTCCATTCAGTTCACACTCCTTCCTTCTCAACCTTCTACTAACTTGTTTTGCTTTTAAGCCTGATGGAATTTCAGAGCATTCAGGGTTGGGGTTTTTTTCCTAAAATAAATGAAACTGTAAAGCTGTGGGCAGATTTTATCAGATAGGTGTGTCACCTCGTGACTCTGCCAAATGCTAGAGCTGTAGAATAACGTAGATTGATACCAGTACAGAAATCAGAAGTGGAGGAGGACAGCACATTTTCAGTTTGGTTTAGTTTGTTACACTCATTTTACATTAAAGCCATCAAATTAGAAACAAAGCAAGTGGCTATTGTAAGAACCTTTTCTGATTGCTAAAGACCCTGGTGAATTTTGCAAAACCAAAAAAAGTTTTCCATATATAAGTACCCAACTTCTTATATACTTTTGCCGAACTACAACATAGCAGTGCACCGTGATAGTCTTCCACACACCTCTCTCCTGAGGTTCCCGGGAAAGTTCCTAGATACACAGTTTCACAGCAATGTGAAACTACCTGCACAAAATTAGGCAGCTGTTAATTAATGTGGGATTGCCTTTATTCGAGAAGGTTACCAGGAATTTCCTAACAGGCCGAACTCAAGTTGAAGCAGCACAGAAAAGCAACTGAGATTAGCTGAGGGCATCAAGAAACAAATCTGCTGATTGAGCCTGCTTGTGCTGCAACAGAGACAAACTTATTTTGTTTCCTGCAGAAACATAAGATTACCATCATACAGCGAGAAAATACAAGCCTGTGTTGACAATCTGCCTTATTTCGCTTCAGTGTAACCTGCTGCACATTATCATTTGTAAATTAAAATGACCTGAACCAGAGTCCCTAAATGCAGGCATCCTCCTAAACACTTTTATCAGAGAGGACGGGAGATTAGAGGTTAAGATAGTTCCAGCAGTGTTGGTTCTCACTCAGATACTCAGAGACAATTTTTAATCCACTCCCATTTTTCCTAGAGAGAGATAGGTTATCGCATGTAAGAGCTTTTCCCCTGATTCTTATGCACATTAAGTAACAACACAGTGTTCCCCATCCAAAATTCTGCATGGCAGTGCACAAACTCCAAAGATTCTACACCCTCATCGAGAGGACGCAGAAGGTTATTTTCAGAGTAATACCTCAAAAGAGTATTCAGAACTAACCAGAACTTGTGTCTTTTCAAAGTCCTTGGCCGAAAGAGATAGTGTCTGTATATTTTACACAGATATGAAAAGGAAAGGGAGTTCTAGTATGAGAAGAGAGTCTGCTGAGAGGAAAGGACAGGTTGTTCTCAGCAGGCTTGAATATGAACAAACTCACAGGCAAGCTTTGAACCTTACCTCGTAATTGGTGTTGATATAAGAAGAGTGACTGTGTGCAAGAAGGGAAGATGATGCCCCCATCCCTAAGGCATGCACTTCAAACCTGATTGAGAGAAATTTTTCCCTTGGTACAATCATTTCTACTTTAGTGAAACTCCAGCATAACGAGCATTTTATATGCACTGCAGTGGGACTGGAATACTAATTTCTAAATGGAAAATGATAAACATCTCCCTATATTTAGGCTTGTGGTTGTGAAAGAGAAGGCAGGCATGGCTGGAACTCCAAATAGAAATGTCTCTGCAGAGATGAAGATATTCAATATCCAGTAAAGACACAAGTTCTTTATGATAAATAAATCCCAAACAACAAATTTTTCTGGTATTGGAATATTCATTCACAGAAAGAATCTTTAAAATTAATCGCTTCTGATTTTGCTTTTGGATATTTAAAAAAATATTACATCCCAAAAGGCAGAACATATTTGAATAATAAATTCCTTAATATAACTATATGATTATGTATAAATACTTGCCTTTCACAACAGTGTGCTTGAACTATTGCATCTTTAAAATTGTATTAGCTATCCACATATGCCAAACTTGAAGTGAGATTAATATAAGCGTCTCATTAATTTCTCTTCCTGCATTGGGAAAACGAGCCACGAACAAATTCCAGAAGGTATGAGGGTTAATTTGGATAAGCAGCCAAAGTGTTGGTGTTTGCCTGATTTCTCTCTTGAATCTGAACCATAAGACTCACAAGCCTGAAACTTTGCTTAATTTAGCAAGGTTTTCCTGATTTCTTAGCTCGCACAGAAATGAATGAGAGTTCATGACATCCTTGTGCCCCGGGCAGGGGATGTACAGGCCTTGCAAGACTGGATTTTTTGTCTAAGATGTTTTTATCAGCAAAAGAAGTCACTCTCTACCATGCCAGTGTTCAGGACAGAAAATCACATTGTTAATGAACCTGTTTTTATTTTTGGAGCGGTGGCATCATGAATGACATCTCTTCTGCCTGAGTCTTTTGAAAGCTGCGATCTGGAGGTGCACAAGGAAGAAGAACTGCTAACCTCATCTTTTGGATATTGTACAATGACTGTTCCCCATTGTCTCACAACGTTAATATCACACACCTCAAGTTATTGATAGACATAAGTTTCTCTTCCTTCTCTCAACCAACATAGGCATGCTGACCATGAGACATATTGGTAATTTTATCATGAACATGCTGTCCTTGCTGTCATCTAGTTTGGGGGGGTCACAAGAGGGGTGGGCAGGGCGCAGCAGGAACTGATCCCTTCAGCTTAAGGAGGGAAATTATGACTTTTAGGTTTGGTCCTGAGAGAGAGAAGAAGGGAGACGCTCCCTCTGGGACGCGTGCTAGAGGAAGGGATGACAGGAAGCAGTGTAAGCAAAATGACAAAGGCACAATTCACAAGAGACAGGACTGCAGCACAGCTACAGCATACTGGAGGGAATTGGCAACACGTAGTTCAGGGGCTGGCTGTGGTTTAACCAGGCTCATCTGAACCATCCTCGGTGTTCCTGCAAGAATGATAACTTTTCTCCGTGTTTGTTCCCAGAGACAGTCAAGACTGTTTCCATTATAATGTGCAAGTATGAGCCTTCTAGACAGTGAAATACACTAATAAAGTCACCACTGACAATTTAAAGACACCCAAGTTTTATCAGCTGCAGTAAAAAGACATCTGTCCACCTAAGTCTGTAGGGGTTTTATAGACTATTAGAGAAAATAGGATTGTTTTTAAGATACTCCTTTTTCCTCAGAAGGAGCTCTTCACCATATAGCCACATCCACTGGTGCAGGACAACTGGGAAGCAGTTACTTCTGATTGATTTACCTGAACTTTATAAAAATGATAACAGTTTCTCACTGAAAGAGCTTTACATCTGTCATTGACTTCTGCACTGGTAGCACTGTGCACCCTCACCTCTGTTCTAGGCTTAGTAACTTTTCTAAACATGATGCAAACTGTATTTGACAGAAACCACCACGTTTATTTAAAACCAATAGCAATCCATGCACTTCATGCCCATAGATACGAGGATTGTTAGGACCTAAGTGACAGGGTAAATAAAATTATCCTGTAAAATTCAGTCTTAAATGGATGGTAATTATTCAAGACATCCCAAGGCACTTTGTGGGCAATAAGCAAAAAAGAAAAATATCCTTGCTTCTTAATGCATATATTGAAATTCCAGTATCTTGCCTTAAAACAAATAAGCTAACCAACCAACCAGAGAACAAGTCTGCTGAAAGGCACACACAAATTCCTTTGCTTTCCTATCAGGTTGACAGTAAGTCTTAAATGAAGAAGGCTCATCTTTTTTTGAGAGAAACTAAGTGTTTTCCTGCCAGGTTATACATATAAGGTAGAACATGAATGAACATACACTTTTCATCTCCTTCATGAATTAGGTAGAAAGAAAAGACAGATTGCGCATATGTCCTTCCTTAAAAATAGATTATTTTTACATGAATTTGTTCATGGCTCAAGCCATTTCTCTCACGTCTTCAGCTAAACAGTCCTGTTGTCTCTTCATTCCTTTTGCAAATTAGACTGTCACTAGGTCATGCCTTGCTGTTTAGTTATTTTTAGCCTTCTCATTACACCTGGAAATGTTTGCAGTTAAAGTGCTGCCATCTGGAGTTGTTAATGGCATGCTGGTGGAAGTGTAATCACTGCATGACTTTGTTCTGCACTTCCCCAGGGTGCAGAAAAATGTGATACACATTTAATTTATGTTAGTTTGTGCTTACAGCTGCTCATCATCAAATGTGATAATATATACAATTTGGTGCTCTCCTTCAATATCTCGCCATCAAAAATTACCTTTGCCGTATCAACAGTTGCTACCATCACCAAAATACACCTGTAGACACTAAAAATAGCTTTAAGTGAAATCTGTTTATTTTTTCTAGGAATTACAAATTTAGGAGCCTTTGAAATCAAGATGCAATTATATTCATCTTAGTAGAAGGTTCCTGTAAAGTTTGTATTGCCACTAAGAATGATTTTGGGATTCCAATTTATCTCTGCTTTTCACTCACTTTAAGCTGCAGAAAGGAGATTTTAGCTGCATTATCTGATTTGTCTCTGCTATGTGATAGCAGAGAATGAAGTATTATTGTCTTAGCTATAGCAATTTATAAACCCGGGCCCTAAATTCTGCCTTCCAGCCAGGGGCTGTTTAGGTTTTGCAAAGGAAACTATAATGTAGGTGCTTTGCTGTTTGTGTTTTGTTTGTTGTTGGTTTGAGGTTTTTTTAACAGCAGTATTTTACCAGAGAATCAAAATCATGCTCATATTCAAAACAAACAGAATCCTTTTTCCATTTAAGCAAGTTATTCTGACTCAAAGGAGACTTGGACTCCTGACTGGGGGGGAAAAAAAGTCTGAATTGCAGAAGAGGAAACAAGAAGAGCTTCGATATGCATGTAAATGCATAATTCATAGAAGAAGAAACAACAGATGCAGCATGTGGCCTGTTGTACAGAAGACCTATACTTTAAGGTGTTTAGCAAATCTATCAGTCACAGCTCTCATCATCACTCAGACGTATTCTGCCTAAGTTTCTCACTTTGGGGAAAAATCGTCAGTTCTCACGCAGAGGCTTGGTTTCATCCCACAGACTGTACTTGGCTAAAACATGTACCCCTCGCTTGGGCTCCATCATCACAAGCTCTTTTCTTGCTCATTAAGCACCTCGAAATGCTAGTCAAGCCATAGACAAGACTTGCTCATTTTCAGTTACTGGGGAGGTCTGGAGTGACTTTTCTCTCCTGATAGAGTCTTGTAAAGAGCCCAGAGACAGCAGGATTTGCTTGAGTGTAAATAAATATCTGGTACGGAAACAAATATCTGTTATGGGGAAAGCTGGTGTTTTACAGAACAGAAGGAGCCTTCACATCCCAGATAGGGAGCAGGAGGTTATCTGAGCCGCAGCATTCACACAGATCCTCCTCATACTCGCCCACATTAGTGTTGCCCAAGGAGGGGGCACTCACCAGCCCTCCTGGCACAACAGTATCCCTGATGGGGCTCAGCCCTCCCTTTCAATGCCACAGAGGCATGCAGCTCTCAATTGAAGTTCAGTCTCTACACTTAGGAGGCAATGCCACCTCTAGATTTACCAGTGCTGTCTTTCTCCCCATCCCCCTCACAATTTGGAAGACACTGTGGTGGAAAGGCGAAGGTGAAGAGAAATCTCAGTGCTTCATTCTCAGGGGGAACCATAGAAAGCTGGGCTGAAATTAGACAGTTTTGAAAAGCAGGGCATGTTGTTAGGCAGCCAAGCTGGAAAATTTTGGCCCCTGACTTTTATACTAAATGTACATGTTTGACAAATGACAATTTGAGAATTCTAGTTCATATATTTGACTCACACCTCCTTCAAAAATTCAGACGTCACTTAAATTTCTAAATATTAACCAATCTGAGGAACTGATAGTGGACATATATGGATGAAGGGGTATGTAGTTGCAAATTTCCATAATGTATTACAGAAAAAAGCCTATCATTTGTCACAGTCACACAAAAAGAATTTGGAAAGCTGTCTTTGCAGTATTTTTCCTAAATGAACTTTTAGTATCTCTCAAATCCTCCCTGTTAAAAAGCATGATGATAGTTTAAAAGAGGTATCCCTGAGCTATATTTTCGATATTTGCTCAAATGCTTTAATGTTTTGTTTCTAGCTCTATGTTCCTTACATATTCTTTTTTTTTGGTCTCAGATTGCACCCTATATACAAGCAAACAGAGAATACGCTTGTAGAAACAGAAAAAAAATTACTTTTCTGGCGCAGAGATTGCGTCATTCAGAGTGGTGGGAGGAAAAAGGCTATTCTACAGATGTTAGTGGCCATTGAGATGAAAGTGTTGGAAATACAAGTGGAAATGCAAGTGCTAATGTTAATATTCTGCCAAGAGATGAACAAGGGAACTGATATTTGTATTAGAGGATATGTACATGAGGGGAACGCTGGACGTGTGGAGACAGCCTCTATATTTGGTTCAGTGTTTACATACTCTAGGAAAGCAAAAAAGTAGCAGAGAAACTGGGAGGCTTTTCCCATTACTACAGCAGCAAGTTCTAAAGTAATGGAAAGAACATCTTTGGCTGAACTTCTTTTTCCACATTTGCAAAACACACACCCATAATTCTGCTATCTTTGGATTGCAGCTGCTGTGCTTTGCACTCGAGGCTTAGCCGAAAGAAAAGAAATGAAATGCTTCTTTCTGGGAAAAACGCAGGTACAGCATCTTAACAGGATACGATAGGATAAGAAGGCTGTGTTACAAGACCGGTGGCAAAATTTGGCTTTATAATTTCGATATGAAAAATTCTACTTTGTTTTTACTGTATTCTGAGGTTTGTATTCTTAATGGAGGGAAACATAGTTTCATTTCTGTTCATGATTTTGGGCCAGCTGTAAAATTTGTCATAGGTGAATAGCCGGTGAGATTATTACCCAGTGCGATCCCATCGTTCAGATGATTGTGAGGGCAGTGTGACCACTATGGTTTTATTCAAGATACTTAAATGGATTTTTTTTTT
>RSEF01000001.1:816317-844159 GCA_003993805.1 Himantopus leucocephalus | reverse complement strand
AAATGACAATAAATTGTTATGGGTTTCTCAAACCATAACACGCTGGTAAAAATCTTAAAAAATTTTGCAGACAAGAATGTGGAGTTCCTTACCCTACCTTCTTCATGGCCCACCCTCATTAAGGACAAGCATAGCCATTTCAAACTGAGCATCAGAACTTGCTTGTTGAAATGTCTTATTACATTTTAATTCATTTAATATATGCCATATTGATTTCACTTGGCAGTAATTATTTTTCTAATCAGAATGTTGTTCTGCCAAAAGTCAGATGTTTTACTGGAGTCCATGACAACAGTGTTGCCTTTATCAAACAGATTTGTAATTTAATTAAAACTGATATCAAAGAAATAAGTGAACTGTTTATTATAAAACCATGTTGAATAGCATTCATTAGAGTGAAGGGATTACGGCTTACATTGATTGTTATCAGTCTTTTCATGATTTGTTGAGAACTGATAAAAAGCTAACCAATTTAATGCTACCTAGCGCAGCTTGTTAATTTACAAACATACAGGCAGAACATTAGCTTTTATTGTGTCCCCCATATCTTCTGTAACGCTCCTAGAGCTGCTGAACTTGAGTGGTTTGGAGAGCTCCTCAGCCAGTTCTTTCAGCACTCCTGGCTGCATTGCAAAATTGCAGTGTTCAATTCGAGCAGCGGCTGCTTACCAACAATGCTGCTCACATACACCGCCACATTTCCACGCGCTTGCTCTTCCCTCTGGGTACTGACATTTGAATTTGTGCATTTGCCGACTAGGTGAAGGCCTGCGAGAATGATACAACACTTCTGTTCTTATGAGGGAAACAAAACACAACATATTTCAAAATTTTTCCAATGGAAATAAACTACCAAAATTCAAATCAGTAAACATTTTCTCTCCCTTCTTGAAAGTGCTTGAAGAGTAGCTTTGAAAAGAAAAAACAAACAAACAAACAAACAAACAAACAAACCCAACTCCCCCCAAACCAAAACCCACAGCAAACACAACTGGAGAGAGCAAGTAGCATAGGAGGAGACAGGAAGGTAACAAACAGCAGCTGTGCAGCCCCCCCGGGAAATCCCCCTGATTGAATTGGTATGGCTATTGACCTCCCAGTCAGGGCTGCAAAGGCGGCGCATCCTCTGGGAAACAGAAGCCTTTGCTGTGCTGCCAGCCTGAGACCTTTCTGAGCGCTCTCTCTTAGTCCTCCACAGCAGCTATACACAGCTTCATATTTCACCCTCACGGAGGAGTGTGACACTTGTCTAAAAACTTTCCGAGAATGACGACATGCACATACACACTCCTCTGAGCACGAAAAACACACTGAGGAGTAAATGCAGTAAATATGCCTCCTCTGAACTTCGGATTATGGATCCCGGCCAAGAACTGGAGTTCCCGTCAGCACTGATGAAAGATGCACATTTTACAGCATGAGCAGGACATGAGGTGAGGGGATGCCAAATAAATCATGATATTCACCAGCAAAGGTCAAGGAAACCAAAAATCTAGTAAGAAACAAGCAAACAAATGACCTGAGTATCTTTACTGAATCAATAGAAACTTAGGCATGTTGTTATACTGTACCATTTTAAGGACTTTGATTGATCACCATCTCTCCAGATTAAGAGAGAATAGTAACGCCTGAGAATGGTAACGCAACTTTTAGAAGGCTCCAAGGTACTTTAAACAAAGTATTTAGAGATAATGCTCCAAATCTAAAGTCGAAAACTGAATCATGGTAGACAGGCATTACAAAGTACCCATCACTGTGATCTACATGCATATCTTCTAAAAATCATGTCAAAGTAATAGATGCATAAAAAGAGAGAGCTAACCATAGCTTTTGATGTGCAAACAAAAACACATAGCCTATTTTGCCAGGACGTGGCTAGTCTAAGATGTTCCAGAGCAGAAACCAGTGGCATACGCAGCACAGATATCACATACTTTCATCTGACTGCCATGTTGAAAATGATAGGACCATGCAGCTTCAACATCCAGAATATTCTCAGACCTTTACCCAGATTAAAGCAGAATATTACATTTCCCAAACCTCAAGGTAGCAAGAAAATAGCTATCCATGTCCAAAACTTTCTCTCAGTCAGGTGAGAGTTATTACTGATTACCCCATTTCCTCCAAGGTCCAGGAACAAAAATGTATTCCTCATGTCCCCAAGGTTTTGAGTCACTTTCACAATCATATGGCAAATAAATGTTCTAAGCTAAGGGGCCAGCCTCAGTTCCTACCAAGTAACGATTCAGACTGCTGAGGCAACACAAGAGAAAGAGAGCTTTCTTCATGTCCTCACAATCAGTCTAGTGTTTCAAAACTTCACATTGTAGTGGGTCATGTAAATAACAGGACCTTTACCATTGTCACCCGTGTGGCTTCACCTACGTACCACACACTGACAAAATGGCGCAGTGAGGCTGAAGCTGTGAACAAGGACACTGGAGGATAAATCTATCGAGATGAAAACAAAAACGTCTCCCTGCATTACTGAGAGCCTAATTCTGCCATCGGATCAGTGTTCCCCTCAGTGTTCCCAAAAAACTGACAGGCTTCACTTGCTTTCAAAAGGATCACCTAAATAGGCTTTGTGTCCCAAAACGAGAATTATTTCCTCTGTTGGAAGTAAGAAAAGGGCTGGCCAGCACACCACTCTTTACCCAGCTCCAGCCTCCAAAGGAATTTCACATGACCACCTCCATGAGCACCCAGGGAAGTCCTGCACTTGTCACACGGGCCTGGAAGCCCTGAGCTAAACAAAGCAAGGTCAGACTTTTTCTGCACGGACACTGAAGTCACCTTTTCACAAGAATCAGTCTTGTCACATTTTTTTCTGTGGTCCTCCCTTGCAATGATGCCATATTTCAACTATGACAAGGAACAAAGAAACAGCCTGTCGGCTGGACCAGAATTGCAATTGAATGGCAACCTGTCACACTGGAGATGGGTGTGCGTACGCTAAACTAAGCTCTTCTCCTCCTGGTCAGCCGGCACTGAGGAGAGCGCAGTCCCCAGGAATGACATCCTGTTTTACATCACATGAAACCTCTGCAACCAAAACTGAGGCAGCCGTGGTTGAAGAGCTCGCCGATGTGTTTTGGATCAATGCCATGCCAAAGCAACAGCAGCAGTGCAGGGAGGTGAGAGAGAAGTTGGAAATGTAAACCTGCGGTCAAGACCAGCAGGGATAGGTGGGATTCCAGTGAGTTATTCCAACTCGTGGGTGACTGCATCTGCAAATGAAAGAGGTGACAAAAAGCCTATTGAAGCTCAGTGAAGGTACCATTACAAGAGAGGAATAATAGAAAAATAGTCTTATCTGTGCCCTTCACATTCCCCGCCATTGTCCTTCCAGCTTTGACGCTAGACAAAGGTGTTTCTTTCTCTTTATTCCCAACACATAAACACTGGGTTGAATTCACCTGCAGCTATGTACAGACTAGTGCCTATATTATTAAACCAGATTGGAACCTGCAATTATCAACATTACTGCTGCTTTTGAGTAGTATGGATGTTTTGTTCACCAAATGTGTCCTTTGCATCTTTCAATCCAGCTATGAATATTTAAAATACATCTTTCTCTCTCCTCTGACCATATTACTTTTAAAAATCAATCAAACAAACAAGCAATCAAGTGCTATAAAAACAGATTTGAAAAACTAGTTTTCACTTTATTCTTCCAATAAATACTCCTGTCAATATTGATACTGAATAGTTAACACTACATCATTTTAAGACCTATTGTAGAAATTAATAAGCACAGAGAAAAAAAGAAAACTTCACCTTCTCACTATTTCAGATTGCAGAGGTTGTTGGTTGCTGTTCTCTCATGAGGAGGACTTCAAAAACAACCTGTAGTCACACGTATATTTACTGACTATTCAGATAAAGCCTTGAGTGGATTATCCACTGTGTTAAACTAAAGTGGATATTGTCTCCAGAATATTCTGAGGGGTTTTCGCTGTTGTACAGACATTATTGTGTTAAAAACTTTGTGAAGTAATTTCATGATAAAACATAAAAATAGGAGGAAAAGGGTACGATTTATTTATCTGTAAGGTAATTATCTGCAGACACACAGTGGGTTTGTAGCAGACTGCATTTTTCCTTTTAGTCCCAAAGTCAGATCTCAGGTCCAGTATTCTGCTCTCTTCTAGTAAACACCACAGATTATCAAGGGTACAGTGGAAATCCAAGGGTTCTGCAGAAGTGCATCCAGTGAAATATTGCTGGGCCAGGCAGGGAAGCAGGAGGGAAGCGTAAGCAAGCAAAACCCAGCCTTCCTCCCAAAGCCAGATGCAATTCAACACAGCATCTTTGCCATGATTTTCTTCCAATTTTGTGTACAATGGAGTGAAAAGGAGTTATCACCTTGTGTGGCAGAACCATGCAAGAGGAAGTAATCTTGTATCTGTTTACACTATTTTCATATTTCTACATTTACTATGGCAATTCATTGTGTTTTGTAAGCCTACCACTGTATGATGAATTTTTACTGCGTTTAAGCTTCATGATAAATATAGCACCTAGCGGACCTAATTATTGCAGCCTGTATTCATTACCATAGGAAGCTACATTCCAAAATCATTCAGGGTAGACAGCTCCCCCAGTCCCAGGTCCTTCCTCATTAAGCCACAATTAGTATGATAAATGGGGATGGTTATTTGGTTACTGGCAATAAACGCAATGCTTGCTCATCAGAAAATGGGGAGAAATAATTAAATATTACAAGAAATGGCTTAATAATTAATAATAATACCTCAATCACCTGCAAATAAAACAGAACCCCATGCAGGTGTTCGTTACCAGCTACAGTTCAAAGCCAACATGGCCCTAACCTCAAAATAGCTACCTGCATTAATGTAGTAGGCAGAAGGATGAAATCGTGCTTGTCCTTGACAGGAGTGCTGCAAGGTGCTTGAGACTGAGGATGTACAGTCAAGCTGAAGCTGGAGTTGGTAATCATTCTGGCTAAAGCAGCTGCAGCCTGAGGAGCCTGTAAGTGCACCCTCAATGGCTCCCTAATTCTTAAGTACCATCCAGGCCAGCACCTCCCTGCCCACAGAGTGACCTAAACAGCACTTGAGGCCCCAATTTTTTAATATACATTGAATTAAGGAAGACTATTCTGAGACTCGTGGTCAGCGCTAGGTCAAATGAAAAGAGATTCACTTTTCTGTCAACTTCATTACAAACACAGCATTATATAATCTCATTTAATTGCACCCTTCACCTCTTCAACATCCTCAGCCTTCTGTCTCAAGCCATCTCTCCTCAGAAAACACCTCCCGCTGACTGAAACCGCCTTCCGATAATTAAGCTCGGTATCCTCTTTTCTCCCAGGGGTACACAAGACCATGTCAGTGTCACAGAAATCAAAGGCAACAGGGCTCAGCAGCACCTCAAGAGGGTCATCTAATTCGCCTCTTCATCCCAAAGGCAGGATCAACTTCTTCTAAATTGTTCTTGACAGAAGTTCATTTAATCTGCTCTTAAATCCTCCAGCGGCTCCACAGCTTCCCTCAGCAATCCAGTCTGTGATCAGCCTCCTTTACCATTAGAAAACTTCTCCAAATGCTCAGGCTACATTTCCCTTACTGCAATTTAGCCCATCACTTCTCGTACCAGTCTGTCGAATGTAAAGCAGCATTGAGTTGGGAAATTTTACTTGACTTAATTTACTGCCAGCCAACACAAACCTACAATCTCTGATTCGGGTAGTGAGGAAAAAAAAATAGAAATCACTGTGCAAAAACCTACTTAAACACCTGGCCTTCCCCTTCCTGTTCTCAAGTGCCCTTATTTTTTCCTGTTTTTAAATCTCAGTGCACCAAAATTCCTCCAGCAAGGCAATGGGCACATAGGAGGCTGAAGTAGTGTGAATTACAGTTTCTTTCTAACACTCTATGATTAATGGCTTCCTGCCATACTGCTCCTTAGTTCCCCTTTCCCAATGTGGGTCACCAATGAGCCACAGTCCCTCAGGTGTGTCCTTGCCCCAGCATGTGTCACCCACCACTGTGGTCCCTCAGGTATGTTCAAGCATGCAGGTTTGTTGACTTCTCCAAGGAAACTGGTGCCCACATGTAGACATGCCATTCCCCCTGTAGCCTCACAGCTCTGAGCTGCCTGCAAGCAGGCAGCCACACACTTTGAATGTGAGAATCACAGGCAATTTGGGGAGGAGGGGTTGGCAACGGTGCAATGCAACGTGGCCAGCTTCCCTTCAGCCTGAGGGCCCCCAACTGTAGGACTCTTTAGCCAGCCACTCTGCAGCTGGTCGTCGATACCCACAGACAGGTCCCTGCCTCCCCCCATAGTGGTTTTGGCTTCTTTGTCTGTCTTTCCTTCTGTTCCCAGTGCTGCTCCTGCAGAACAAGCAAAGCGTGGTACTGGTATCGTGCTGCACAGGTGTGGAGATAGCTACATACAGCTCGTCTCCATCCCCACCAGAGCCTTGAGCTGATCGGCTCCTCAGAACTGCTCCTCTTCTCAGTTCTGTTACTTTTGAAGTCGTACTTTCTTCTTTCATATTTCAGTTTCATTACTCCACTGCTGAAAAGTACTTACACATGCGCTTAAGTACTTTCCTTTGCTTAATCAAAGCCTGTGTACTTGTATGCAAACACACTAATTGCAGGCAAAATTGCTGTTATGTAAGCCACTACCCGATGTTTTTCATGGAGTTGGAAATGCACAACAAAGATCTTTGAGCCCATTAAACATTTTAGGAAAAGCTTTTGACTTTAGGTAAGGAAATGTGTCGTGGGGAATTTGAGTACATTATCAACAGTATCATCAGAAGAGAAGAATAATTTATTCCTGACAGTTGTCTTTTACAGCATGTCATTAGAACGATCCCTTTATAGCACCCATTCATATACATGACATCTTAAGTCATACCCATCCATCTTCCTCAGCAGATAAAAGACCATCATCCTTCTAATATCTCATTTTTTCATTTGAAAGGCTGTGTCAAAAATCATTTCACAAGCATTAATACGTCCAGCCTACCAATTTCCTGGAATCTTCAAGCACTTTCTAGGGCCATCTTTTCCTCCTTCCTTTCTGCCCCCACCCCACTCCCCACCTGTCAATCTTGTAAATAAAATAAATAAATGCAAGAATGCAAGACACTTCCTGAATCAAGGATGAAGGGAAATAGACCATTTTTACCAACCCAGATCACTGATAAGCACATGATTTTGTCATCAAGAAGCTTGTCTGAGCAGATGGAACATAAACCTCATCTGTTTGGTTTTCAAAACCCACACATAGAAATAATCTCTGAGTTAGAGAAGACTATCAGCCCATATAAGGACAGCCTCTCTCAGATGCTTGCAACAGGCAACAACAAACCAGTTGTGAGTTGGTGACCAGCCTAGCAGAGGCTCTTTGGTCTGGTGCTATATTAAATTCTCGTCCTAGTTAATTTCTGATCTTGAGTTCTCCTCTGTCCCACCTTAGATCACTACAGTTCATTTTCTGTTCATATCACACTTATCTCTCACTAGAGATAAATATGCACATCCCACATCTTGCTTTCTTCACTTAAAGTAGCCAGCGAAACCTGGGGTACTTCCACCCAGATTTACATCTTTATAACCTGGAACTGTCTTCCTGCAGGTGACCAACTTTTTCCAGACTCAACTCCTTTTATGTTTTTGTGGGACTGCTCAGTAAACAGGTGCGCTTTCCCTCCTTTGAAAGAAAATATTTCTTCATACATGGGTTCTTGACACAACTCCCACTGGTTCATCATCTTCACATGTATAATACACCTGCCTTCGTCAAGGACCACAACAGTGCAACTTACCACTCCATATGCTGCAGGTAGTTAGGGTCTGATCTAACATCAACTGAAAATAATGGTGTGGCATTAAATCAGACTTGCAGGATGTGTTCCCTTCATACAAAGACTATTTCATGTAGTAATTGTGTTCAGTCTATGAAAAACCCCATGTACTGACTCACAAAGTGCTTCTTTACATACTGTAAGGCTCAGTATCCCAGCCGAATGTTAATTGTTTGCATTGCTGGCACTGGATGTCAGCATGCTGTCACTGAAGGAACACATTATTATGATAGGGCTTCTTAGTACAAAGATTACTTATCAACGGAAGACAAAAAAAGTAAAAGAACCCATTCAAGATCTTGTAATATAATTAGCACAGTGAAATAGAGAAGACTTTCAATGCAGAAATCACCTCCTTGTTGGTGGAGGAAAACATTAACATTTTTCTATTCTGCCGCAATATTAAAGAACTGAAGTTTATTCCTCATGCAGCTGAAGGAATCACTTCACAGCTGAGTAGGTATCACCCAGCGAAGAGACAAAGAAGACACACCTGTATGCTTCATTAAAAGCAAACCATCAGATTGGTAGCTTGTTAGATGATGGATAATGAAATGCACGTTTATTTCTCGCTACCTCCTGCTCCAGTAGGAAAATGGCAGTGCAGCCCACAATCCTCTCACTCAGAACATACAAACAATAAAACAAATACATGCAGAACTCACCTCAGTGTGTCTAGCACATGGCATTGAATCTAAACTTTCAGTCATCCCAAAAGCAATGGAAATCCTCCCCCTGAATACACAGGGAAATCCTCTCCCTGTATTTTGTGTATAGAGAAGTCAGATTTTCTAGTAGGCTATCATATATATTTCTGAAGTCCATGATTCAGTGGTGAGTTGGATTTTAAGTATTTAAAACTAGGTAGAACTCCTTGGAGTTATATGGTATGGAGGAGATTTTCTCCCTGTTTTTAATGGCTGCACATAATAGTGCCGCACAGTTGGAAATGTCCCTTTTTCATGCTGGATATATTTAAGGGAATGAGGCTGATATAAGCAGAACCAGGAGGTACAGGATTCTGGATATCTGAAAGTTATCCAACACATATCATAATTGTGCATTTTTATCAAAAAACATAAGATTGAGAGCTCATCCAAAGCAGAGACATTTTCTCTTGTTACTCACATCAGTAGTTGGAGGAAGTAAACCCATCTGTTTGAGCAAATCTATGTCCAAGTAATGCGCGGAGTACAATTTGCTGCTAAAGTTGCTGAAAAGGTCTTTGACTAATCAAAGACCCTGGGTCATTACATATTTTTTACAAGACGACCCTTCCTGCTACCCTCACTATTTTAGCCAAATTCCACTTTGAGTAGACACATTTTCCAGTCTGCATGGTCTCTAGTTTTAATGAGACGCTTTGAGTGGGACTCAGCTAGAGATTAAAACAGAAGAATCTAGGTGTGGCAGGTATCTATGCTCCTGCTGTACTCAATGAAGTCTACAGAGGGACTCACCTCACTGCCCCATAGACTTCTACTCTAGGGAGGACTGAGTCACTCTTGAGGTGCTACCAACCGACGCTGTAGACTATATGTTAACCATGCTGACCAGAGTTTAGACATCTTCCTCACATATACATGTAGGGTTCTTAATCTGTAACTAAATCTCACTATATATTGCTGAGAAAATTCTTTGGCTTCTTTTCTAAAACCTGGCAAACAGTGCTGCTGACATTGAACTTCCACACTACAAACACCCATGCATTTCCAAATTTCAGTTTGAAGTGGAAAAAAAAAAACAAAGCTTTTTTTTTTTTAAGGTTACAGAACCACAGAATCACATAATGGTTGAGGTAGGAAGGGACCTCTGAAGGTTATCTTGTCCAACCCTCTCTGTTCAAGCAGGGCCACCCAAAGCCAGCTGCCAAGAAGCTTGTCCAGACAGCTTTTGATTATCTCCAAGGATGGAGACTCAACAACCTCCCTGAGCAACCTGTGCCAGGTCTTAGTCAACCTCACAGAGAAAGTTTTTTTCTGTGGTTCCACATGCAGACTGAAGTAGGCTACTTTTAATGGCAACTTTTAATGGCAACAAAATTCCTTAAGCAAGTATGTATCAGTGAGCACAATACTGTCATTTGTGATTTAAGATTAAGAACTACAGTCCGGTACTGCGCTGCTACTCTTGCCCTTTGTGACTTCCAGAGTAAGGCTGAGTGCACCCATAAATACCCTCACATCTGTGAAGAGATCTATGAAGAGAATTAAGCAAACCACAGGAAAGACTCATGTCTGTAGGATAAAGGCAGTACTGTTTTATATAACCAGCTTCATGTGTATCTTATCTTAGTATTATTTCTTTTAAACCTAGCAGCCAATAGATTGTCTGAACGTGCAAAGTCATTTAAAAAAGTAGAAAAAAAAATTGAAATCTTCTGATCTCATATTTTTACATAGAAAAAAAATGAAAATAAGGCTAAGCTTCTCCCTCCAGCTTTATGCCTGTGGAGGATGACCATAGCTATATTCATGTCAGTAAGACTCACCAGATAATAGAAGTTAAAAATCTAAACTGTTTTTAAGTTGTGTAACTTTCAAATCTTATATATATAGGTTTTAATTCTATTACACCATAAGAAGATAGAAGACCAGTAATTTAAAAAAACCAAACAACAAAATACCAACAAACAATCATTCAGAGGGCTGATAGAGTGCCTTTAATGGCCTTATAATGTCTGCTAAGCCAATTTAGATATTCAAATAGCAATACCTGTTCCTGGTGCCTAACAGGTACTGCAACAACTACCCTGGGCAGCCCCAGCTATTTACATTTTGATTGTTAAAGGACTTTGATTATTTCCAACCTACTTTAATTAGCTTGCAGAGAGAGGGACAGCACAAGTGACACGGCTTCTATTTGATGTACCATTTCACAAAACCCTGACAGTAGTCAGTGAAAATCAAGCCAGAAAAGGATACGCTGCAATAAATGTTGTACTCTACTGCAAAGCAAATCTTGTCATTTTAAACACCAAAGATGCTGTACATGGTGCAATAGAGAAGGATACACCTGAAAGCAAGAGCCATATTTCTCAGCCAAAACAACACTAGGATACATCTTCAGCACTGTTTTCATGCTCTTGTTATTACTAAGCGACTGACTATGGCCCTGTCACATATACCAAGAAAACAAGATGCTTTGCCAGCACATTTCTAATTTGATGGATCGTGACTTTTATCTCCCAGCAAGGATTTGATCCTTGCATGTCCTTTTTTATAGCTACTACCTAAGGGACTGAGCCATGGCAGTATCTCACATGAACCTCAATGTATTTTCTAGATTACAAAAAATAGTTAAAAAATGCAAGAGGGGGTACCAGTGGCTTCTGGAGTAATGGGAGAGTGTGGCTGAGGGGTGCACAACATGACCCATGACATCCATGATGACTGAACCTTACAACATTTCTACTTCACTGGTGTTTGACTCTCAGTTTTCTTTTGAAATTCATGGTACTTCAGTGCCATGTTTGAAATTTAGCTGTTGCTTGCCAGCGTATCATCTTAATATACTGTTTCTGTAAGTGTGCTACGGTGCTTTCTGGTCCTGCATGTCAGGAAGCAGCAAGAGTGGGCTGCTCCATGGAGAAAAGGGAGCTGGGAGTCAAGCCTGGTGACAAGACCTGCAAAGGCAATGGTATCACCAGCAAGGGCCCAGTCCCATCATGCTGAGTGAGGTGACAGTCCAGACCACCAGGCAAGTCCTTACTAAGCCATCAGGCCTGAGGTCAAGAAATCAGTCCAGAAGTCAGGTCCGGGACCTGGTGTGTGGCCAGGCACAAGCACAGCAGCAACACTACTGCGGTGTATCCCGGGCAGGGACCAATCTCACTCCCAAGCAGCAGTGGGATGCCTCTGCAGAGCTTTCTTCCAACTTTTGCTCGAAGAGCTCGAAGATCAACCACAGCTTCTCAAATATCTTTCTGACCAGAGACCTGGCTTTGAGTGCAGAGGGCCAGACTCCTGGGAGGGGTGTGGGACCGTGCGCCAGGCTCTGACACTGCCGTCGCAGAGGCAAGGGAGGCTTTCCTCACTGCCTGCCGTTGCTTCTATGGAAAATGCTTGACAGCCTGGGTGATTGACATAGCTTCCTTGTTTAAGTCTCTCATCTCTGACTTGGCCTTCATTTGCTCTTTAAAAAAGCTATTGAGTGAATTCCAATTTAGATCATTTGAAATAACAAGATGATTTTAAAAGCAGTCCAAGTACAGGAAATCACTGTTGAAGGCCATAGCTGAACTAGCAATTTCATCTTTAAAACGGATTTATATTCCATCTTCTCAAGACTCCCATTAAAAAAAAAAAAGCCCCAACCCACAAGAGCTGACATCAGGTCAACAGTATAACCTCTTCTTAAGTATCACATTGATGGTACAAGTGTGCTTTCAATGACAGTTTAGCCAATGAAAAATTTGCCTGTTCATATATTGCCATAATTCAAAACCTAACTGAAAGTTGCACAAATATCTCAACACTTCTCATCACTTAGAATAGTATCTTTGTGAGTCAAGGGCATGTAATTTCAAGACAAAATATAAGCACCAAAGCTAGCTTAAGGGACTGGTACAGGCAATAATGAACTCAAAATGACTACTCATAAGATGTAACACTATATCCAGGAAGAAGCGATTTTAACCTCAGTAACTGTAGAGCAACCTCAGTTCACTAACTCACTTGCTTAAATAATTTGCACAAACAATCACTATTCCTTAATTACTAGCACAGCTTTAATAGCAAAGGTGTAAAACTGTGCAGACATCATTAATCTTAAAAGAAAGTTGCTATAGAATATTTACTAGGTTCTCCTTCAGTACTATAAATTCATTCTGCCTGCAAATTGAGTTTGGAAAAACACAGACTGTTAAAGCTGTGATCATTCCAAATTTGTCTGTTGCTTTGAAAGAATTTAAGATGCAAGCTGTGAAAATGGAGAGAGATTTAACAGACTCTTGGTCTGATATAGGGAGGTCAGCTTTGTGATGGTTTTTCGTTGGCCGTCTTGCATACAAATTTAAGAGGGACAAGAAGAGGCTCTGGATCAGTTTTTCACTTTAATTAATGCAGGTGGTACAGCAGTGGTGTTCACAGAAAGAAAACAGTTCACATTTAAGAAAATAGTAGAAAAGCTTGCACAGAAACAGGTGAACTGTCTTGAACTAGACAGCCATTGAGGAGAATCTGAGACAGGGAAAAATATTAGCTTGGAAAGAAGGAGACAAGACTGCAGTAGAGGGAGACATTTACAAGTTGCCAGGGTAAGGATCATTATTGAATTATCGTCTTAGGAATTAGTTCATTGAGAATGGAAAAGTAAAGGGATAGAGGAGGAAGTTCCAGGACATCTCTTGGAAACTTAGCAGGGAATGGGCGGGGAGAGGGAAGGAGAAAGGATTCCTCTGAAGGACATGCCAAAGAAGCAATCAATCACAGAATGAAGAAGAGAAGCAAAGTAACAGTCACAGGTGAAAGCAGCACATGAGTCTTGAAGATCCTTTCTTTCCCCATAGCATTGAAGGAGACTGGTCTCTCAAGAAATCTGAAGTCAAATGCTGATTTTGAGCTTACGTGCATAAGTGAGGCTTTGAGAATGTTTTAAATAGAGCAGACTGAGACACAAAACTTGCTTCTAGTTTTAGTGCAAAACCAAAGTTTGCATGAATTGTTTCATTATAACTCTTTCATATGTTGCTTTTTTCTTCTTTCTACAGCTGTGTAATGTATGATAGTAAGGAAACTGTCCCCATTAGATCTATTCACTGCACAACAATAATACGTACAGTTAATATGAATGAGCTACAAAATAATGAACTGGTAAAATCTATAGAGACAAGAAGTCAATTTTTTTTAATTTGCTGAGGAATAGACTACAGAGGCATTTAACCAATTTCCTGTAGATTCTGTCCTTTTCTCAGCATGTCTGGAAGCACAGACTCTTCCCTGACACCTCAGGGGAGAGAAGCTGCTGAGCATGACTCTGCCTCTACTGCTGCAGCTACACCCACTCCTGTAATCTGTGGCAGCATCAGGGAGCAGCAGTCTCCCTCTTTTTCTCCCTGTGTATATGTGTGTATGCCCATCAGTCCTGAGACTGAGCCATCTCAAACATGTTGCTGCCAGTGGTTAATATAACCTCCATCACCCTGAAATCTGGAGGAGACACCATGAATTCCTCATTACAGCATGTCTGCCTTTGTTGACAGCCCCAGTTGTGGGGTCTCCTCTCATGACAATGCACTTAAGAAACTGTTACTGTTGTTTTGCACCCAATACGTGTATATGTGTATGCAATTCCTATGAACTGCCTTCCTTTCTAGAGATGGTAAGTTATCTGCTTCTGGTGTTTTGCATCCTTAATGATGTTCCCATACAGGAGCTATGTTCATCTCCCCATAAGTGCCAGTCGGGATTGATTTCCTTTCCTTGGCAAATCCCAGTCACTCCCTCTAGAATGATCTCCAAATCTTCCTGTGATCTCTCTCTGGCAGTTGGCTGCAGTCCAGGTCCTTCTGGAAGCTGATGTCTCATTAAGGACACTTCCTTAAGTGTAGGTTTGTGACTAAGCTATGGCAAAAGGGGAAATCATTTTACTTTCTGTTTTCACCCTTTACTTAACAACGTGCTGTATATATAGATTTTCGTCTCCGTATCAGCTCCTGAAGTGTTTTAGTGCTTTCACATTTAGCAGTAATATAAAATAGCAGCTGCTCAGTTCAGTGCTCCAGCAGTATTTCTATTACTTCTAGTGTCTTATCCAGCTATTCTAAAGTTAGTTTGTGTGTCTCAACATTGTGCCGCCGCCTGCCTTTAGACTATAGGCTTCTTAGTGCCTGCTGCATTTGTACAGTCCCTGGCCAAAGATCCTCACCCACAACTGTTCTGAGACCCAGTGGTACCTTCTGCAATAAATCTAAACATGGGTTTTCTCCTGTGCCACACGTCTAAGCATGTCAGGCTTAGAAGTGTTTATTATACTGTCCTAGGAGAGAAATGTAATGTGTCTAGCTACTCCTGAGTTTTGCAGGGTCATTTCCCAAATCCAGGGGGCACATGCACAACACGGCAACTCAAGCAGACACAGCAACCAGTGCTCCAAATTTTGGCTTCACTTCATCTCATTACAAAAAGCAGCTCATGTCCTGCTGTGGAGGAGGTGCAGGATTATGCAGGAGGTCAGACTCCATCGTTCTGCTGATCCCTTCTGTCCTTTACTGTCTAAAAATAAGTTTTCAAAGCTCTTCTTAGGTCTAATGAAGGTTTCATAAGAAATTCTTAAACCAAGATCCATTGCTGAATTCATGCAAGCGGCTGAGTGGACCCACTTGCAAGTCAACGCTCTGATCCAGTAGAGATACACATTCTTATTCACTTTACTAGCAGGTTTTTAAATTGTAAATGTTGATGTTTGATTCTGCACTTCCTGCAATTTCTTTTAAGTGACATTCACAAAGGATGGAGTCAACTAATATTCAGTACTCAGCTGTTGTACAGGAGCTGGTGGTCACAAAAGGTGCAAAGCAATAAATATTTCAGCAAATTTCCTTGTCCTCCTGCACTTCAATGGGGTTATTGGCTGTTGCTCTTGAACACTTGATTGCCAGCAGCAGCACCAGTTTCTTCTTATATCCTCAAGCTAATAATTCATTATATAATAGGAAGCTAGCATAAGAAGATGCAAAATGGGAAAAAAACATTTTGGGAAATATCTAATTTCTGAGGTGACAGAGGCTGAATTAACTTCTTTTTTCTAACCAAAAATCACATATTTCTATTTTCACATTATTTTCATAGATGCTGCTGAATATGCTTACAGCAATTTCCACGTAAAAGAATAACCATGATTTTTGAAGACCCGGCCTGTATTAAAATGCTTGGGCCTAGCAATATCTGGTATCTGAGCAATACAATATTACATAAAATTCTTGGATTTTAATAACATTTTCGGATATGGATCAGTTAATAAACTTTGTTTCACCAACCACCTAACAGATATCCGGCTATGACCGCTTAATGAATGTTTCCCTGAAATGAAATCTGGAACATTTCAGACTATAAGACTGAGGGAGAAAATAATTCTCTGTAAGAAAAATCCCATGTTGCAGACTCAGTTCTACATTGCTGAAGTTCACTTTATTTCCACTGGCAGCACTTTCACCTTTGAAAATCTTCTCATACAGCGTTGTGGCAGCCTTTTATGTTCACAGTGACCACTGCAGGATCTGCTGACAGAAGATGAAGGCCAACTGTTCCCATGCAGTCCAACTTCCATAAGCGCTACGTCCCTCCAGATCTATAGGTTCAGCAGGCACGCAGCCTTTCCTGGGGGAGGGCAGGGCTGAAATGCTCAAAAATTACCAGTTAGGACTAAAAGCCTGAACACACTGAAGTTCTGTCATGCAAAGACGAGTGAGCCCAACTGAAAAAGTTAAGCCCTCTCCCTGCTATGGGGTGCAAAGTACGGAGATGCACCCTTGCGATGAAAGCCGTACAGTCTGCGACAGGCACCTGCTACTCACTGGCCTCATGTGCAGCATATTTACTGTGTCAGGTGCATGAAGCCACCAACCAAGTATCAGCTATGCATTGGCTGAAAGGTGTGCAACATGCCATGAAGATTGTGACACCTTAGGCTACCGTGGTCCCATCTTTCCTTCCAGGAGGGCAGCTGCTGGGAAGAGGGAAGACTGGAGGCCTGTAGCCCACAGCTGTGCTCCACCAGCATCCCGCCCAGGGGAGTGAGCCCCGGCGTGTTAGCTTACATTACAAACCTGACACAGATGTCAGCCAGTTCAACTACGAATCCAAGCTGGACCAGCACACGCTTGCTTTGCAGTCCCGTTGTATAGCCCTGAGCTTAAGCCAATAAATCATCTTCCTCTTTCCTTCCTTAACACTTTTATAGCCCCTGCTACAGACACTGCTTCATAATATTATCTCAAAAAATAATACTTGTGATGATAGTGGAGTTGAATTAGCAGTGAGTGCAACTCTGCGACTGAGTCGACGAACAGTGCATCACTGACTGCAGAGAGGCAGCCACAGCCATGGCAATGTAACATCGAGGATGGTGGTTCCTATGATAAACAACATGCCACTTCCTTGCTCCTTCCACTGAAGCTTTATATAAGAGCACTACTGATCAACTGCAAGTAAATGACATAACAGTTGCCACCCTGCTAATTTATTGGGCTTTATCAAGGAAACAGCAACAGTGCCTGTGGAAGAGCTATTAGCAAATGTGCAAATGGAGTTTGCTTTATTATTGCCAGGGCATCCTAATGCATTGGTAATGGGACAGTGGCAGACAACCCCACTGTTTTTCCAAAATCAATCAGAATAGCTCAGCCAAGCCAATCGTATACATTTCTCTTGAGTTCGCAACCTGGCTTTTGACAGAAAAACATACAGACAGGGAAGCGGGAAAAAAACAGAAGCACAGACACAAAGTTGAAGCTAAGATAGCCTAGTTAGGGATTGGTTTTATTTTTACGGCACAACTGAAAAGATACCCAAAATGACCTTTTCAGTAAGCAGATACCTTTCAATCTTGTCAGCTCAACATGAGTGTTGATATTGCAGCTGCTGGACTGAACTACAAAATGTCAAAAATATCAACCACAGATGAACCCTCGCTGGTATATACGCTTGGGTTGCAGCATCATTTTTGCAAAGAAACAAAACAAAACAAAACAGAGCTTGCTATTTTATCACAGAATCGCATACCAGCTGAGGCAGGAAGGCAGCTCTGGAGATCATTTAGTCCAACCCCCTGCTCAGAGCAGGGTCAGTGACAACAGGTTGCCCAGGGCCATGTCCAATTGCATTTTGAGTATCTTCAAGGATGGAGAGTCTGCAGCCTTTCTGGGCAACCTGTGCCAGTGTTTGATCAGCCTTAGAGTAAACATTTAAGTGGAATTTCCTGTATTTCAAATTGTGCCAGCCCATTGCCTCCTGTCTTGTCACTGGGCACCAGAGTCTGGCTCTGTTGGCTTTACTCCCCCCCATCCCAAACCAATCAGATGTTTATGCAAATGGGCAAGATCCCCCTGAGTCTTCTCTTCTCCAGGCTGAACATTCCCAGCTCTCTCAACCTCTCCTCATATGGCAGATGCTCCAGTCCCTTGATCTTCTTCATGACCCTTCGCTGGACTTGCTCCACTATATTCATGTCTCTCTTGTGCTGGGGAGCCCAGCACTGGACCCAGCACTCCGTATGTGTCTCACCAGTGCTGAGTAGAGGGGAAGGATCACCTCCTTCAACCTGGTGACACCCTGCCTGCTGCAGCCCAAGCTGCTGTTGTCCTTTGCTGCAAGGATACATTGCTCATTCATGTTGAACTTTGTATTGTTCACAAGAAGCCCAGGTTTTTCTGCACAGCTGCTTTCCAGTTGGTCTGCCCCAGCCTGTACTGGTACAAGGGGTTATTCCTCCTCAGGTGTGGGACTTAACATTTACCTTTGATGAATTTTAGGAGATTCTTTCAGGCCTATTTCTCCAGCCTGTCAAGGTTCCCCTAAATGGTGGTACACCCATCTGGTGCATCAGCCACTCCTCTCCATTTTGTATCATCTGGAAATTTGTTGAGGGTGCACTCTGTCCCATCATCCAGGTAATTAATGAAGGTGTGCAACAATACTGACCCCTGGGTAATACTCGTTGTGACTGGGCTTCAGCTGGGCCTCTCATGCCACTGATCACAACCCTTCAAACTCCATCACCTCCATCACCTTCCCACTATCCAGATGATGGTGATGAGACTGAAGTTCTTGGAACTTCTTTCTTGAAAATAGGGGTGACATTTGCTTTCTTCCAGTCCTCAGGAACCTCCCCTGCTTGCCATGACCTTTCAAAGACAACAAAGAGCAGCCTCACAATGACATCAGCCAGTTCCCTCAGCGCTCATGGGCGCAACCTATCAGGTCCCATGTGCCAAAAGAGAATGCAAAACTTGTCATTCCTTGATGAAAACTTGATTAAGTTCAGGAAGGCATCTAGTATGAAAAACTGTTCTTAAATGGGAAACAACACATGAAAACCCAGTCTGGAGGAGAGAGATACTTGGTACTGGGCTGCACACTTATCTTCAGGATGAGGCTCATCTCATCACTTTTGGTCACTACTCACCACAACAATATGTAACAACAAAAACATAACATGTAGGAGAGGGAGAAAGTTTTTCGTCCTTAATGGCCAACATTTCTAGAAGTTGGAAACTACTCAGCCATCTACCTAGGAGTGTAAAAGCAGCATCAGAAAGATGGTTGGGAGAGGAGAACTTTTTCAAATATTCTGGGGCACTATGCTGAGGGTTTTCTTTTATTCCCATACCCCACCCTTTGGGGTTCTCAGATAAGAGTAGCAAACTTTTACATAAGCAAACTATTCAGATGGAAGTCATGTGTGGAAGCCATTCTATAGCCATTCTCACTGTGCAGAGACTATCGCTCTTAAATGTTGACCTTTTAGGTTTTTTTGCATGTTTAAGAGACAAGCAATTTATAGAACAGTTTCACAAGTCTATTTAGTTTAGCTTAACAAGTCTTTTTAGTGTAGCTTTGGGATTGAAACACTTCAAGCACTTCAAGTAAGTATCACATGGCTTTCTGAAGCCTGCTACGGAAATCACGATAAAATGCCTATTGTAGAAGCAGCATAACTAAACACACAAGGAAACCATGATTCATTTGGACTGGGACAATTCAATGCCTTCTGAAGACAAGTATGTACTTCTCCCCGATTCACCATTACCTGAAGTATTTCTCTAAGCAGAAGCAAAGTGTCAAAGTCAAGAAAAATTTTAATAGCTCAGCATATGAATTATATACTTATACTGAGACACAGCTAACTGAAGCTGCCCCTGGAAGGAAGGAGATGAGGAAGGTGAGAAGGAAGGAAGATGAGACTGACAGGTTTGCTTGGGGATTGAATGCTATAACCGACTCGGAGGTCCTTGCTGCACCCATGCACACACATGGGAGAGAGGCAATGAAAGCCCATCAAAATGTCTGCAGTGGAAATGTAATTAGTGTGATCTTAAGTATAAGATGAGAGAAACTTTTACAGCTGTAGTGAAGGCTGGGAAGAGGTGTGGAACTATAAGCAAAACTAGACTCCTACTCTGTTCAGAGAAATGGGATTTTGTAGGTGTTTGAAATAACAGATTTGTAGTGAAGAAAAAGCAGACTCCATATCAATTCCTTCTCCTAATGAAAAAGCTTGTAAGACCCTGAATAACAATTAAACCCTCAGGTCAAGGGTATACCTATCTGGACAGGAGAGAAATTGAAATGTTATTCTTGCTGAGCCAAGGTGGAAAGAAGATATTCATTGAGCTAAATCAAAAAGTTAATCGAAAGTATTCAAACAAAACCTGGCACAAGAGCTAGAGGCTTTACTGGAGGAGTTCGGGAAACCTGAGGATGCCTCCAAAAAAGCTCAACAACCACAGCTGCAATTTCTGCTGGGGAAGAATATTTGAGGCAAGTTTGAAACCTGACCTCTGAATTGCTTTTGGTGTGTTTAGAAGGTTTGATTGTACATTTGCTATTTATAAGAAAGGGACCAATGTAAATGCTCAAACTTTCTGGGCAATCTCTGTAACTTTCTATAAAAAGCCAAGAAAGATCACTTCTAAATATCCATTTTAAGAATCAAGTAGTTTTCAGTAGGTGCCCACAAAGACAGAGTTCAACTATCAATTTACACAACAAATTTTAGTTCTGCTGGTAAAATCCTTGTTATTTCTCACAAAAACAGCCCTCAGAGGATATGGATTAGCTGCATTTTTCTTTGGAAGCCTCTCAATGCCTCAGATTTCATGGGTGATGGATAGTTGTCTATATTTCAGAGGCAGAGCTTCCGTGCAGGAAGGCACCTTTCCGACAAGTCAGAGAATAGCTGTTTGCAACTGTGTGGTTCACAGCGTACTTTCAGCACATATGAAGTCTCTTCAGAACCAAAAGTTATTTTTTATAAATAAGATGAAACCAGAACTGAATTTCAGGATAATCAGGCAAGAACTCCATTTGATTGCAGGAGAGTCATAAATCAGGCAAAGATCTGCCCAGCAGTGTAAGCCACTTGCCAGCAGACAGAGTTATCTGCAATATTCAAGTCTCTGGCAGCAATTTTAACTAATGAATCCACTGTAATTAACTCATTAGCAGTTGTTCCAATGACTTTACCACTCTAAGCCTCTGAGGCTCCAGAAAGCTAGCTATTTTAGAGGCTGTAAATTTTGCTAAAATGCAGCAGACATTTGCACAAGGCTTTCCTCAGTCAACAGAAGCGTGTTCAACTGACTTCCACTTCTTGGAAAAACGTAGCCTTTGCGGCAACCCTTGCTGGCAGAATAGATCCTACAGTGCTATTCCATGGCTACTCAGACTACATAGGAAACCCGGCAATAGACACACATCCTTTTATGTTAAACAGTCAGGCCTTTCTTTACTTTTGGGGCTAAAACAAAACCTCCTACAGCTACAGCTGCGTTGGGGACTATAGCAGCTGGCAGTGATGACTTTGTGTAGCAAAGAACAATAGATGTATAACACACAAAGGTCATTACTGTGACAGAGTGGGACCTGCTCTAACAAGTTATGAATATGTAACACAAAATGGAGTTTGACAGGTGTTTTCTGTTCTCCAGGCTGTAATCCTGCAAGATGTGGAAAATTGTACTCTTAACTGGGTCTTGCAAAACGTACCTAAACCCACTGCTGTGCTACACCAAGCCCCATGTCAGTTGATGCTGTTCCTTGGCCCTGAATGCATGACCCAAAGGCCTCCCTGTGGAGAACTGCAGGCAGGAGCACCTTGTCCAAGTTCACACTGCACACCTTCAGGCACTGAGTCAGGACCGGCCGCTGTGGGGCCAACTATACAGCACCCACTGTTACCATCCCTTAGACCTCACCTGAATTCTCTGTATATGCCATGTACAACCCCAGAATTCTGGCCAGACAACACTAATCTCAATTTATGAGTGAGACACTCAGGTGGGACCAGAGGGAGTCCTTCCAACCTGGGCAGCTCTCAGAGTTCCCTGGCGCTCTTCATCAGGTGGACACCCTTACAGTAAAAACACATTGTGGGAAAAGAGGGACAAAAGCCACTCCACACTGGGAACCAGCTATGCTTTGCATCCTTATCTGTTCAGAAAACATTCTTGCCAGTACGCCCCAAGGACAACACATGCAACTCCCAGCCCTCCCAAGGAGGGGCTCCCTGAAGATCCCCATTCCCATGGGGGGTGCTCTGTTGCAAGTCTCTCTAGCACACATACGTGTGTTATATCACCATCCCTGTCAACTCTGCTTCTACCGGTTGTGCCACAGCCCTCAGCATGGAGGGGCAGGGGGTCACAGAGACACTGTGACATGTTTTCCTGTGTGATTGATTCTAACTCATACAACAGATCTAGAAAAGCATAGCCTTCCCTCAGTACATATGCCTAGTACAGCCCTTTGCACTCTAAGGCAGAGGATCCGGACAGACTTGTTGCTTTGAGGATTACAACACACATTTCAGTACTTAATAAGTTGTTTCTTGTCTCAGATGTTCAAGGCAGAATAATCTGTGTTTTATTTTAAAATATTGAGAGAAACAGAATACATTTTACGAATGATCTGTCATCATCTTCCAGTTTGGCAGATAACACGTGTAGCTGGGTCATGGTTTCAAGAGTTTCATCACAGTTCAGTAGTAGTTAATCATTTTTCAGTGAAAGCTAGGATTCTTAGACACTCACAACACACCAGGCATCAGAACTGCAGGGGGTAGAAAAACACAAAAACAACTAATTCTGAAAGACTTCAGTGAAGATCATGAGAACTTGCAGTCCAGCCAATGCCTGCCCAAGTCTGGGTACAGCTGAAAACAAGCACCCTGAGGTGCTGCTCCATTTCTTTTAAATCTGAACCCTCCTGACACTAAAAGAGAAGTGGGGGAGGAAAGGACAGCTCCGTTATGCAGGCTGGGAGGAACGGGACAGCCCAGTCAGGACACACCTGGGGTGCTGGTCTGCCCTTGTTTAGCTCTGCCGGCTGCAGTAGTGATTACAACTCCTAGTGCACCAAAGATGTGGCTCCTCCATGCTGAGAGGATGTAAGATGTGTCAGGCCAAGCACACTCCCAGACAGTATCCAGGACAGCAGGCAGCTCAGATGCAGCCCAAATGCATTTGGAAGAGCCCGAGGCACCAAATCTCCCATGTTCTGCTGGCAGAGCAGCAGCTGTGTTGGCAGACATTAGCCCTTAAGAAAGACAACCTTCCACCACTCGTGTGGCCCTGGCACTAGCTGACTGTCCGTGTCATGGGAGACAGGACAGATAACCCCAGAACAAAGTAAAAAGCAGCAGCAAGTGACAAGCAAGGCAGGACCTCACTGCAGCTCTGTCCGAGTGTGCCAGACAGGTGAGGATACAGCTCTGAAACAGCGATCTCAAACCTCTGGTGTAGCTGATAGCTGACGTATCTGTCCTCACCTCCTCAGCTTATTTTCATATGCAAATCTGGCCTCATCTTGCATGTTTGATGAATAACCTTTGCTACTGCTGCTGCTGTCCTCTTCAGCATGTACGGACTATGCACTTGCCACAGTCAACTGGTACAAACCTAATCTTTCTCGGACTGCTGCATTCCAGTTTTAAGAGGAGGGAAAGACTAAATTTGAAGCTTAATTATTTAAAATAAATTAGTTTCCTTGCTTGAGAGTTAGGGATGTGATTTAACAAGTCAGGGACTGGCATTTAAAAGTGTAGTGGTGAGTCAGACTGAAATCCAGGCTGTGCCAAAAGGGTGCAGTTGAGAACAGAGTGAAATGCAAATGTAAACTCTCTGGAGCTTTAATCCTGGTTGCAATATTACTGACAAAACTCAGCCCAGAACTGACCCAGATTCATCTTGCCTAGCTTTTTAAACATAGATGTGACACCCCATTTAGAAGCTGCTGTTCTACACATCATCTGTAGTTTACGGAGAAAAATCAAGACTTCTAGGGGCAATCAGCCTGCTTTGAACCCCAGATCTCCACTGCCTGCTAGCACTTCATGTCTCCACTATTCCCTTCCCTTTTAAAAGAAATCTCTGGGCTACATCACCCCTTACATCTGTGAGGTGTAGGAGTCAGACTGCTCACAAAAATCTGCTTTAGAGACCAAAACTTACTAGAACTTACCCTCTCTACTCAACTTCCATAGCTTGCTATCTTGCCTGCTTTGCTATTCTTCTGTAATGACCACTGAGGATTTCTGTGGTTTATGAGCATGCCCCAGCAGGTGCCATTCTGCACACGTAACAGGTATCACTCATATCCATGCTGCTGCATTAAAGCATGGAGTTTATAGAGCTATCTGGAACATAATTCCAGCTGGTTTTGAGCACCCACGGGTACAGGACTCCAAATGAAGCCTCATGAGCCTTGTACTAATACCTCCCAGTTGGAGGTGGCCTCCATGGCCACCAGGGACACTGCTGTGCTGTCCACAAGGACCCCAAGTCCTCTTCTGAAAAGCTGCCCCAGCCTGCACTGCCATATGGTGTTATCCCATCCCAGGTACTGGACTTTGCCATTTTGGCCAGCCTGCTGGGGTGCCTCTGAAAAGCAGTCCTGTCCTCCAGCCTGTCAGCCACCCCTCCAGCCTGGTGTCATCCAGGGAGGGCTCTGGCTCCCTTTACTGTCTTCCAATACATCCTTCCATGCATTTCAAAAGGAAAATAGTCCCACTTCTGCTTCTTTTTGACTTTTTATTAAGCCTGAATGATCCCATATAAAGGGGATTGTTACAAAGTGAAATAAGAAAGTATGTGTGACAGAGACAGATTACTGTGAGACTGCACTGATGAAGCTCAGAAAAAAGAATTGAAGAGGAGGACTCTTTCAGTATTCTTGTGTTTTACGCACACGCAGACAATGCAGGATTCCTATTCGCCTTTAAGGTACATAAATTTTCACTGGTTTTATTTGCTGGAAACAAACCATAATGTTCAGTACCACAGTACAATGCTAAGGATCTGCAAGTTGTATAGTCACTAGATAGATCAATAAAATAAAAAATGCAGTTTAAAATCGACTAAATATAAAATAACTTCTCTGAGGGCAAAGAACCAGAACAGTGTACAAGGTTGATGAAGCGTTGAAGAAAAAGACTCAAAAGTTCTTTCAGTAAAGTTCTCCAAGCATTCAAGCTGTAATAAGTTGGTATTTAAAAATATACATTGTACTATGCTTAGCCTGGAAACAGAGAAAGACGATACCACTAATATAACTAAATAAATAAATAATTTCATTCTACTACCAAAAAGCTGTGCTGATTTGACAATCTTTTCAATAGGAAAAAAATATCATATCCTGGAGTGAATTCAAGGTGAAGAGGGATTAAAGCGATAACATTCAAAAGAAGTGGCATTTGTTTGTATCATCTAAAATAGGTTGGGATTAATGAGACAGAAGAAAATTTCAAGAAAACTTAATGCAAGCTATGGAAGATTTTACGGTGCCCTTTCAGGCTGAAGAGCAATGCTAAAATAGTGCTCTCCGCTTCTGCATTTCTCACCTTTCACTAATTTTCCCCCAAAATTCTCCAAGTTTGTAAGTAGTTACTGTTTCAAAATGACTAGGCTTGCAAAGCAGCTTATTTTTTAAAAGGAGTACTGTCTAGTTCCAGTATCAAAACAGGAAATTAAGATTCTGCAATCACAGATTTCATCTAGAGCTAAGAAAGCATTAGCTGTTCTCATCCTATATACCAGCTTCCCAGCTGGCGAAAATGGAGACCCTCAGAAGGTCTTTAAGAACTGTTGGTTTCTGATTTTTCCCCAGAAAAGACAATAGCCCAATCATTAAAACACACCCACATTACACACAGGAAATTTAACCTCAGGCCCCTTACTGGTATTGAGCATAGCAAAGATTTGAACCCAGGTGTCACAGGGCAGTGCCCTAAGTTGAATAATATACTGATATTAGGAGCAATTTTTAAGTGGCCTGTGAGCTGGGTACAGTAGCGGCGTACCCCCATATCACACAGGTGCTTCGGCAGAACCTGCTGCAGCCACCTGCCTGCAGTCCACAGGGTTAGAAGTGCAGCAGGGTTGGGAACAGGAGACCAGGGTTGGGCTCCAGATTTTGAGGGTAGAGCTCCGTAGGAAGAGATTGGTTTCCTTAGAGTAAATGGGAGAAAGTCACAGGGATGCTGGTTGGAAGGCACCTCTGGTGGTCACCCAGACCACCCTCCTGCCCAAAGCAGGAGTGCTGACAGCACCAGATCAGCTCTGCCATGGTTTTGTCTAGCTCAGTTCTGGACACCCCAAAGGGCAGAGAGTACACCACCGCTGTGGAAAACCTGTCCCAGTGCTGCACCACCCTCCCATTGACATGGCTTCTCCTCACACCTAGTCTGCACCCTCCAGGCCTCAGCGTGGCCATTTATCCCTTGCCATATTATTTGCCACCACCAAGAAGATTTTGGCAGCGCCATCTCTATAACTGCTCTTTAAGTAGGTATACACTACTATATACTATACCCACCCTTCAACTTCACTGATTCTCTCAGCTTCTCACTGTAATTCAGGTGCTTTCGGCCCCTGAGCATCTTGATGACCCATTGCTGGACCCTCTTCTGTATCTAAAGGGCTGCTACTGCTACTGTGAGGCATATCCAAACAAACCGGGAAACCCTACATTAGGTCACTTCAAGGTTTTGCTCCTTTTCTTTCCCTTCCCTCAACTACTTCTTTTGCAAAACAAGCATATTACCACAAAGAGTTTCAATGCTACAAATTAACCTTAACTTATAAAAATTAACATGACCTGCAAGCTGTTCCACCGATCCATGACAAAATACGGGTTTATCCTGTCTACTTGAGGTGCCTAACAAAGACAAATAAAGAAACAAAGAAAGATCTAAGCCTAGGCTAGTCCTCTTTTCTACCTGATAATCGAAAAAAGCACCTGTAAAGAGCAATTAATCTCCCTTATCTGAGCTGACTTAGCATGACAGGCACCACCTTCAGGAGTCGTCTGTTCACTTCATTGCCTATAAACTGAGCCTTGGGGGACTGACTTAGGCTTAGACATCAAACTTAGGGTAGATGACCCCCATGTTACTAGCAATATTTGCATATTGCATAAATATGCAAGCTAAACAGACAAACTTAAGTTCCTCTCCTAAATTCAAACTGGTTCTCTAAAGCAAGCAGGAGCAAAATGCAGTTATGTTTTGACAGAACAACAAATAGTTACAAATCGAAATGCAAAGATGGCATTTAATGGTGCAACTTGCACTACTCTCCAAAGGTAATGTGTAGCCATTACACCTTTTTTAGTACAGTGTAAAATGTACAGTCCATGTTTAATTCAAGAGTTTAAAACGTACAGACTCTGAGAAGTTTAACTGCTTTCTTATCACGGTGGACGCCTTAACTCTATCCTCTTACTTCATGGATATCCCCTGTGAAATTCCTATATATGATTATAAAAGGAACACATGACATCTCCTAATTTTATTCTCAATTACATTGTTATTTTGTATGATTTGTCAAAACTCAAGAAGTGTAGAAATGTAAGCCCTTCTCTGCTAGAAAACCACTCCAAAGCCCAAGCTCTAGTGTTATTCAGACCACAGCAACATCACAGCAGACTTCAGTTATCAGCATCACTGTTTTTTTCAAAGCTGACAGCAATGAGTAAGAGCATTGTGAGGGGTCATGCACATTTCATGAATGTTTTGGCTGGAAGAGGTAGATCAAAAGGCATTTTGGCACGGAAAAAGAGGACCCCTAGGAACAGAAACTATAGGAAAAGGACCTTAGTTAAGAATTTATCTGCCTCCTTGCCCCTGAGTAGAAGCAGGCAGGAAGTGAACTGAAACCCTGGCTTGCCCTCAAGCAGCCAGCAGGTGTGACAGACTGGATGAGACCGAGACAAACGCGAACACACAGAGTGAGCGGGCCTGGAAGGGAAGAGGAAGAGGAAGAGGAAGAGGAAGG
>RSEF01000001.1:788583-816217 GCA_003993805.1 Himantopus leucocephalus | reverse complement strand
CTTCCAACCTTAACAATTCTATGATTCTATGATTCTAATGCAAGTCAGGGGTACTGCACTCAAGCTGGTGATATCATAAGAAAGTTGTTGGAAATATATTTATTTTTTTATTATTCTTACAGTTGTTACCATGAAAGTCTTATACACACAAAAAAGAATTATTTAAATAGTCTTTTCATTTTTTTAAATAAGGGTGAAGGTATACAAAGTAACTTACTATTTTCCATTGTGGCAACATTTCCACAACAGACTTAGATCACATCTACCTTTACATTCCCTAGATCAACCAATCAAGAGGCCAATTTCTCCTCTATCAGAGACAGATCAGGAGTATTGTGACCACTTTCAATAGTAACATCAGTACAAGCATCTGTTCCTTGTTAATACCCCTACCAATTTCACCTTGGTTATTTTGGAGACTTTCCTGTTTCTCACTTGATTTTGCATTAAACCTGATTTTGCATAAACCATTAAACCTGCTGTCCTCAAACCAGGACAGCAAGCAATAATAGTTATGCCCACCCTGTTGCTTAGGAACTACATACTAGATACTAGGTGAACTCAATAACTATTACTGCTGCTGATCTTCATTTCACTGTAGACATTAGTAATTACAGTACATATTGTCATTAGGATTTCAGAAAAAAAACTAAAAACAACTTAAAAACATACAACTCCAAGTAACACAACACTATTTTCTGCTTACAGCTTGTCCAGTCATACTGATGAAATGGGCACAGTGTGTAACAGTGCACACAGTCCAAGATCCCAAAGGGTCCATGCTTCTTCTTCATTTCAGTGACATATCGTGAGAACAAAGTAATTGGGCAGGTAGAGCCCATGGTGTCTGGAGGTATTTCAAGATTTAGTTCAAGAGATCTCAAATCATGTCCTCTGCTACATGTCGCTTCAATACAAATAGAGGAAATTAAGTCTTCATTTTTATTTTTTTCTTCCTTTTAGGTAGCAAAACTGAGTATTCTATATAAAAACCTGGTTATCTTAACCCCTTCCTGTGTTGTTCTCCTAGCCCTCCTGGGATGCAATATTTTGAGAGAATCAGGAAGATGTAGGCACAGAAATGCCATTCACTTGACAGTACCAATTATCCCATGTGCTACTGATCTTAAGTTGCACTAGATGAACGAGTTGGAAGGGATTCAGAGATAGAACATTGCTGTTGTGCTCCTTTGGGTTCTTCAGATCCACTCGTTTTTCATGGGCAGTGTTTTCTCTTAATGGCCTATATAGTATCTACACCTGAAAGAAGTAATACTTTATCCTGTACTACAACACTATTTCTCTTTTCCCCTCTTTGAAGAAGACAACCGGAAATGTTCCTGCTTTAAATGGTGACTGAAAATACAACAAATTCTCAATACTGCTCTAAAGGAAGTTAAACTAACATTTTGCCTTTGAACTGGGATGAAATATTATTGGTCAAACTTTCATTTACTTTGGAGTATATTTAATCTGAAGTTTTCAGGGGGTTTTGGGTCTTTCTCAGCAGCTTTTTCAAGTTTCAGCAATGGAAAAGGTTAGCATGCACAAGCTTAAAAGTGCAGTATTTCTGAGTACACTAAATGAAATGCATCTTTCGCATCTTGCCAGAAAATCAATTATGCCAGAAAGAAAGGAAGCTTGTGTTATACAAGCTCTCAAAGATTTTTCCATGAAAAAATTCATCCCCACAGTCAATAAAGACGTGATATGAAATCACATTGTTACGAAGGTTTTCTCCTCAGAATTTCTGATGAATGTAAATTTTAATTCCACACTGTAAGATAATGCTGAATGCCTAAAACATAAACTATGGTGAAGTAGATTTCAAGTACAAGCACCTATGAAGTATTTAAGAAACAAGACTCCACAAATAATGCCGCTTTACAAGCATCCAACTTGTGTGGTAATAATACAGTATTAATAATAGCATGATGCAGTACCATTTACAGAGAAAGACCAAGAATCCCATTTGTAGACACAAACCAAACAGACCTTTGAGTGAGACACGTATCCTCATGTATTTACAGGAATTAAAAAAAAAACCAAACATAGAATCTTATCTAAAGTAACTATTGGGGGACTATGAAGCATCACTTATATCTTTTACTTGTCAAGTTGTCAAACGTTTTATGAGTGAAGTCTGAGTTTCCTCAGTGATTCTGTGATTCTGTGATTAGTATATAAGCATAGAGCAGTATTTAACTTTGTGGCCATGTAACTGCACTTGCTGCCTGACATGGTTGTTTCTGTTGTGGGATACGTAAAATTCCACGGCACTGGGCTTTGTTAAGATACAATGACATCGTAATCCCTATTCTTTTCTTTATTTAACTCTTATTTTTCAATAGGCTCATACTGTAGCTACATTGATTATAACGAAAATGATTAATGATAGTAATAATACTCATTATGTTGTGCATATATTAACAGCGCAAGCAGCACTTGTGTATAGCACACTGGAAATTCAGCTTGATTTTTATGGGTTTTACTGCACCACAGCACTCCTCTTCCCCCCCTGACAGACGAGGTCTGAGCATTACAGCACAAGTTTGTTTCAGAATAGGCACTAACTTGTATATTGGTTTTACAAATTATGAAGCTTAAGCATTTTCTCTTCACTTCCAGATTTTCACTCCCCTTGACACTGGTCAGCTCCTCAAAGTACTGCCTGACTACGAGACAGAAAAAGAGGCTGAACAGAGACATCCTGCTGGAAATGCAGCACCCCCATGACATACGTCTGCCACAAGTTTCTTCTAGCACATCATTACGGGAGGAGAAGACCAGTAGTCGTAGACCAAGATTGTTATAAAAAAACTAATCTGATTTTACGTAACAATCTTCCAGCTATTCCACGCATTCAGCAGGCCTTGTGCGATGATTTGGGAGCATGCTTTTACGATGTACACAGGAAATATTTTCCCAGGTGTGAATCATGCCATTTCTTCTATGGTTCAATATCCAGAAATCAGCCTCCAGAAGTCAAGAAAGCATTCCAGGATTTTATGTTCCTATGCTGGGGGGGGGACGACGACAAACAGTTGAATGTTTGCACCTTCTGCAAAGGTTTTCCCCACAAGATCAAGTTTGAGAGCTTGTTCTGGTGATGCAGAATAGACTACTGCCATATGTACTGTCATACACGCTCTGCCCCTCCCCAGGCAGCTCAGAGCCTGCGGAGAGGGTTAGGCATGCAAGTGGGGAACAGGAGTTGCTCCAAAAACTGAAAGAAAACAAACCAGCAGGACAAGGCATCAAGCTGAGCAGAGGAGAGCTTCATGTAACAGACTCCTCTAGTCATCAAAAATGTTTCTTTGTAAAGCCAGAGTTTCCCCAAACTACCAATAGCTCTGTGTAAGAAGAAAAAAAAAAACCCAACAAAAAAAACCCCAACAACAACCAATAGCAAAATGTGTGTGGAAAAAGAAAAATCTGCTATCAGCCTTTCATCTAATGATCCTGAATGTTCAGTAGCTTATATGAGGAGTGGCTCTAAATGGACTGATTAAAATCCCTAAATAATGAATAAATGACCATTCTACGAGCACAGATCTGCCTCACATGTGCTACCTCGTATATATGAACGTATTTTCATAAGGAAATTCATAAGGATTCACTTCTGTCACAACAGGGCCTGGGCAAAGAAAGGGAAGAGATGAGGTTTTAATGAAAGAAGTTAGGACTGACTGTTCAGAGCAGTCCTCCTATTCACTTTGCTCGAAACCACACCTGAAGCATACGGCTCTTGTACACACAGGGTAGAGTGAGCTATGCAGGGTGTTTACTGCTGTAGGGCTGTGAAGGACCTTCACTAAGCTACAGCATTTGGCATAGTTGTTGCAGCAACCCTGCACAATGCCTGTGTGTTTCTCAAAGTCCTTTTCCAAGTCTCTGTGTGATTTAACTGAGAGCCAATATTCTATTTCCACAATATTTTAAGTTAACAGCAAAACATTCTGGACATATCTTATTACTCTGCTCGGCTCTTCCCCCAGGGCTTCTCTGCCGCCTCTGACAGCTTCCTGATTGCAGCCTCTCCTCGCCCAGCAATGCCTCAAGTTTCATCATCCAAATTACTGTACTCTAAGTCCCCTGCAGTAACTGTGTTTATTTCCAATATCCCAACAGGAAGACCCCCATCAAGATGAGTCATTCTTATTTCCAAGGATGTTGTGCTGAGGCCACTCAGAGGAAGATGCAGCACCAGCAGCTTTGTATTAGCCTGGTGGGGGGAAAAAAACAGAGCCCTGCTTTCAGCTAGATTTCTTTCCAGCAATACAGATATTTTTTCCAGAAATGATGAAAATTACAAACACTTACTCTAACAAAAGCCCTGTTGGAAACACCAGAGTCCTGAAAACCTCAGGATGTGTGCCATGATGTGTGGAAATGGGAACCAGCTACTTTGAACTTGCTACCATCTGGACAGAAAGCGATGCTTTGCTGTGAACTCCACAGATCTGCTGGGCCTCTGAACTGTTCATTCATGCGTTATTTTTTGGCAGCTTTCACTATTTCCACAGAGTCATTGGCAGCAGCCTCACTAGAGAGCAGGTAAGCCTGACCCTGCAACTTATCTACCACTATTAATCACAAACTGTTTTTTAACTGCTTCATAATAGTGATCATTCAAAGGTTTTTTAGGATGGCGTAACTCTGCTGCAGAATCTCACACATACAAATTCTCAGATGATTCAGGGTTATCCTTGCTTTCAGCTCAGAAGAGCACAAGAAAAGCCTTTCACCATATTACTGCTGTAGCACAGAGAGAGCCAGCTCACACAGACCTTCAAACAATAGAGCTGGAATTGGGTCAAGATGTAGCAGAAGTCTGCAGAGTTTTGGTTTTAAATCAAGGATGGGTTTCCAGCTCTATTTCTGCTAACTTTGAACAAAATCTTTGCATATTACACACAGATAACCCAGGCTAGGCACTGGACTGTAGTATCAAGTGTCATTTACTCTTTGGCTCTGGAGAGGTAGTCAAAAATAAACCAACACCACTGTATATCACCATATCACCCCATGTTCCCAAAATTTTGAACATCAGTGAAGAATTTGTGACTACATACATGCATGCTTAGGTATGATACGATGTGGCTTTCTAGAGCCACTGCAGTTTGTCAGTGATGTATGAAATAAGGGATCACAGCCCACTGCACAGAAAACACAAGCAACGCCACCCAACAAGTAGGCTGAATTTTCAGAGTACTGCTTAAACTCTTGTACAGTTGGTCCTGCGAACAGTGGGACCGCCAGGGTAAGAGAGCACAGGATACAATTTCAGAGATGGTGGGGGAAACATCTTCTGTCAGAGTCTATCTCACATATATAACTTTGAAAGCTGTCATTTTAATTGCAGACATTTGTTCTCTCTAGCTACTTTTCTTTTCCCTGCTGGAATGAAAGTGGTGCCTGACAGGCTGTTTGGAAGATTAGGGATTTCTTTGTTTTTTTGTTCTTAATGTTCTCGCTGAATTTATTTATATCTTGGCTGGTTATTAGAACTTGTTCCATATGGTAATCTGGCAATGCCAAGCCAAGGATTTAAAATTAAAAAACAGGTTCTTTCAGCAAGACTTCTGTGACTTAGAAATTCACTCAAAAGTATTAAGATACAATTTAACCCAGCTTTTCAGGGGAGAAGTGGGGAGGAAAGTAGCCAGAAGGTAAATAGGAGACTATATGAAAGACCAAAGTAGAAATTTTTTTCATGTTGTTGGAAAGTGGCCCAAAATCTCATTGTGTTGAAGACCTTTCATTAAAATCCTACTTCAACAAGAGAAAAGAAGACAGATTTTCTGGATTAGAGGGTTTTGCAGTCTTCTGCTTCTGTAGGAAATGCATCTACGAACCCCTGGGAGGACAGCAAAAAGAAAACAGTCCAGGAAGCAAACAGCTTGGACCCCAACTAGAAGATAGATACACGCCTGTGTAACTGGAACAGAAAATACAAATAAATTATATGTTAGGGTTTTTTAAGCAGAAGTAGAGAAAAGGCTGTTCTGCAATGCCAAGGGGAGAGTGACAAATGAGAAATTAAATACATCCAGGCTACCTTGAAAACTATGCTTTAATGTGTCAGAGGAGGTAGCAATACCACAATGCAGATTTTTGACCCATGCTTCAAAGGCGTCCAGATTAGAGCTGACTGAAAGTTGCAGATTCCCACTGGATGAGGGGCCTTTGGCTAGAAAAAAGAATTTCCTGCTTTGTAACTTGGTTGGATATAGAGTTTGGTTTGCATCCCACCTTCAGCATAAATTTAAAAAGAGGAAACACACAAACAAAACATAACAAAACAGAGAACAGATTTGCAAGTCCCACAGGCTTCTGAACAAGTATGTCACAATATCCCCAGAGTGTTCAGAACAGGACGGTGGCAGCACTGTAAAAGTGTATCACGTAGACAGCATCAGCAAGGGAAAGTTGCATTTTTATTACCAATAAAGTCAAAAGACTGAATTCACAGCAAAAGTACTTTTTCCACAGACAAATGATTAAAAAACTCATTTCAGTGAAGACAACATTCTCTGTTCCTCCAATTCCAAACAATAGAGGCATATAAGAAGGAGAACAGAAGAGACTAATCAGTACAAGCTTTGCCAAATTCTGGCCAAAACTGTGCATGATTCAGTATTATCACTAACAGTAAGGTCAATACGACATTCAAGCAAGACTGATTTCAGCCAATAGGTTTGCTTTTTTGATTTCAGGGTATTTTGTAAATCCAAATAAAAAACCATAGAAAGCAGGTGTGCTACTGATTTTGTTTCCATCTTGGCCATTGTGCAAAATACAGCCAGTAACATAGACAAAAAATACAGGTACTACTGTACTGATAATGTTAAATCAAACTTTGGTTTTCTTTTCCTCCCCTTACACTTAACAAAGAAGGAGTTTTTTACAAAATTAGTCCTAAGGGGAGAGCTGATGAACATTGCACTCAGTTTCAAGGCTTCTGAAAGACATTCAGCTATTGTTTTAGATTGAGTTTTGAACAAAGGTGAGATTTGTGGTCTTTTACAGAACTCTCTGAGAGCCGGTCAGCTTTGGGAGCCCAGGAAACAACCAGAACTGCTCCAGGGAAGGGGGCCTGACACACAGCAATGGGACATCATCTGGCTTGGCTACTGGGTTGCTGCTATCAACGAGACCCAGACAAAGGTCCCCAGATCCACCAGAGAGGTGGGGATCTGCCCTAGTCCCTGGAGACCCCCTCTGAGGTGTGCAGCAAGGGGGTGCAGGTCTCCCCCGCCCAGCACGCAGAGAAAGTGGTGCACCATGCACTGAGGAACAGCATTATGGTGGGTCAGATTGTCCTGTCCCACCACTTGTCTGCACCTACACAATGACAGAGCCCTGGGGCATATTTCCCCAGCAGCCAGTCCACCAAGAGCACGTCCATCACTCTCCAGTGAACCAAAGAGATGACTACAGGGAGGTACAGAAGAGGTACACTGCTCTCAGACAGTGAGAAGCCCTGCTGTAGGAAATGGCACAATCCCAAGTGGTGGTTTAAAACCAGCTCAATACTGCTGAAGAGAAAGCAGACAATACATCGATAAAACCATACTGGACAAGGCCAGCACAGTGACATTTCCCTGACTGCTGGGATTGGTCTCTTACCAGTGCTCAGACTAATTTTATACTCCATATCTGAGGGGAAAAGAAGTCTTCTGCTCTTCCCCTACTCCAGCAAAATCCATGTGATTTTCATGCCACACTAACTCATTCAATAGTTTGTTCTTCAACACATCTCAACTGCAATTAAAGTTACACTGTACTGGTTTTGGCTGGGGTAGAGTTAAGTTTCTTCACAGTAGCTGGTATGAGGCTATGTTTTGGATTTGTGCTGGAAACAGTGTTGATAACACAGGGATGTTTTAGTTATTGCTGAGCAGTGCTTACACAGAGTCAAGGTCTGTTCTGCTTCTCACATCACCCCGCCAGTGAGCAGGCTGGGGGTGCACAAGAAGTTGGGAGGGGACACAGCCAGGACAGCTGACCCCAACTGACCAAAGGGATATTCCGTGCCATATGACATCATGTTCAGTATGTAAAGCTGGGGGAAGAAGAAGGAAGGGGGGAATGTTTGGAGTTACGGCTTTTGTCTTCCCAAGTAACTGTAACGTGATGGAGCCCTGCTTTCCTGGAGCTGGCTGAACACCTGCCCACTGATGGGAAGCAGTGAATTAATGCCTTGTTTTGCTTTGCTTGCGTGTGTGGCTTTTGCTTTACTTATTTAACTGTCTTTATCCCAACACATGAATTTTCCCACTTTTACTCTTCTGGTTCTCTCCCTCATCCCACCAGGGGTGAGTGAATGAATGGCTGTATGGTCCTGGTTGCTGGTTGAGGTTAAACCATGACATACACCAATTACAAGAAAAATTCCTTACTTGTATGAAAACATACCTTTATATTTACAAGTTTTCACTTTAAGGCTGCCCTGCAAACCAAGACACAATGAGTTTAGCAATTACAGGTTTGTTTCTTGCAACAACTGAAGGTGAATGATCTTTTCCTCTTCAGTTTTTCATGCTGAGGCCAAATTGAGAAGAACTCAAGGCAGGTGGGACCACAAACCCCTCTCTTCTCTGTCTTAATCAATGGGAAGGTCAGGGACAAAGGCTATTGCTACATGGAAGGGACTGCAAACTAACTTCTAGTATTTCCTTTCTTTCCCCACATGAAATTTCTTTCTGAGACATACTTTCACACACGTTTTATAAAAATGTAATGGTAAAAGACATTACATGGTAAGGTCATGACAGGGAATAATAGCACATCTGTGAAAATTCAGTTTTTGTGTAAGTATATGCTACATTTTTTAGTTTCTTTCCTGATCCACTGTAGAATTCAGTATCTAACGCTTGCCATCTCATGTAATGATCAGTTTCCCATTTGCCACATCCCTTTACAGTGAATGCAATACTAATAGTGCCCTTATCCTTTCCAATAGAGCTCATTGCAGCAGTAAGAACACTTCAGGCAAAATAGGATTATCATAGCCTACATACACAGCACAGAACATGTAAGGTCAAAAGTTTCCCCTGATTATGGATATCCCAGGTGAGATACCACCCACGTCATTTTTTGAGACTACTTAGCATTCTCTCTGCTATTGCGCTGACAGCAAAATCTTTACACAGTGTAGTTATGGCCATGAGCACTCTGTATTTTCTAGAATCAGATCCCAAGGGCATTAAGTTAGTCTAACAAAAAATGAATGACCAGCTTGAACTGATGAGAGCGTGGTCAGTGGGTGTACTAACATTATACAAGAACTCAGAAGCACCAGCAGAGATTGCCCAGCTCTCCTCACGGGTGCTCTTCTCTCCACAGAAGGAAATCACTCCTCCCTTCCTCTTCCAGTCCCTGGTCTCATTTACACTACCCAGATCCCCCTAAAAGACACACTTTGGTGTCACGGCCACCCCTCCAACTAACCATTCTAAGCACAGTTTACCTACTGCCTGTGCTGCCATGATGCCTAGTTGCATATTGCTGAAAATGGATTTATGTATTTCTATTTCACACTACTGAACAGGGAGGTCTCCTGCCAGCAACAGACACGATGTCAGGATGAGATCTGTAGTATGTATTGTGGAGCTTGCTCAAGCGCCTGCGTGATTCTCCCAAATAGGAGCGCGCAGCTTTTTCCCATCAAATGAGAGAGGATGATGAAGAGGGAATGAAAGCAGCTCCTTCCAACTCCTCTGCACGCAGCCTGTCAAAGCTATGAGCAAGTTGAAGAGCAGTGCTTTCCTTCCTGCCACAGAAACACAGACTGGACCTTTAAGCTTCATGGAGGATCACTGAAGAAAAAAGGAAGAGGCTCAGGTGTAAGCCAGTGTATGAAATGAAAAGTATCCAGGATGAGCAGTGTGGGACACAAAGCAATCACTGCCCATAGCTGTGTGCTATCTGGGGAAAAGGACTGAGAGGAATTCATTTTATTACCCCATGACTTATCTGAGCCAAGGGAAAGACAGACATGCTTCTGACATCGACTTCATTACCAGTGAAACTGCACAGCTCCTACTATGACGTGTTCGCAGCACATCCCTGAGAGACACAACTCTGCCTCTCCACAGCCTGCATACGAATGAATTACAGGAAAAATTATACGCTGCTCAGTCTTGTTCACTACTCCACAGGTAGTGAAACCTTGCTGCCTGGCTTGGAAAGAGAGCTGCAGTGCAGCGCTCCTCTGTATCTGCCCCACCTCCCCTCATTCCTCTGTGGGAAGAACCCTGCCAGCGAGGCATCCAGCCTTCCCAGGAGCCCAGAGGAAACACCAGCAGAAAGCATCTAGATGCCAGTCACAGCCTGCTCCCTGACTACAGCTTTTGTCATGACTCCTCTGCGCTGGAAGGGCTTAGCCTTCCTACGCTGCAGAAACTGGGTGGTGAGGGGGGATGATATAAAGTCATAAATCAGTGGACAAGATGGACACATCAGCTGCTAAAAGCTGTAGCTTCCATATGCTAAAGAAGAAAAAAAAATCAAAAAGAGAAAGCTATTAAGGCAATATCAGCATGTAATCCTGATGACAGAGCATTGCACTGGATGCTGCACACAATTCCTTCCAGGAAGAGAAATAAAGGTTACAGGAGTAGCAATTCCCTTCTGCAGACTGCAGAAAAACCTCAGACTATTTCATTATTCATGGCAGGGTTTAAAAGATAGTGCCTATAGGCCCTGGCACAGCTAGTATATGAACATACACACAAGCACATGCAGCAGACCCAGCCCTTCTGTGCTGTAGTATCAAAACAATGTCTGCATAAGCCTAGAAAACTCTCAGATCCTGTCCCACAGGGGACACTCAGACAAACCATAAAAGTGTGTCTGAACATATTTCTGGCTTCCCACATTTCTATGCTGCTCAGCATTCTTCTTGACTCTACCCCAGAATTGCAAGTCCATGTGTACATTCTCTGGAGACCTGCAAAACACTTTGCCCTCTCAGAGCAAGCAGAAAAAAGCGTGGGTTTAGACTTGTGAAACTATTACAACTTAAAATGCTGAAGCAAAAAAAATGAAAAGGGGCCACTGTCTGGATGGCCCAAACCCCAGGCATGCAAAGGTCACAGCAGTGGAAGACAGGTCTCACTGCAAAATGAAACTCAGTCCTCACCTCATCTTTCAGTTCATTCAAAACCTTCACCGCTTCTCAATCTGTAACGTTTCAAAAAGCCACTCTGTACGTGAGCCACAGTGGCTGTTTCACACAGATACACACGTGTGGGAGAACACGGTGCAGCATGGGGGGCTGCAATCCCAGTGAAAATGAGTAATATTCACAGGGGTTGTGGAGCTGCAGCATGAAGCAGTTCAGCAGCGACCTTACAGATCTCAGTAATACCTAAAGAGCTGCTGTTTTCTCCAGTGAGCACCACTCAGAGAAGTCTGGAGCCAAACATTTGTCTTCAAGGAAAAAACTTTCCTGCATATCATGTCTTGTCTCCAGTGAAAACACCATTACATCATCATTAGCCTGCAGGATTTGGAAAGAATTCCCATAGTAAGAAATATTTTCAGTTTATAACATAGGTATGACCAGGCCTATCTACTGACAAATTTATTTCTCAAATATTTTTCCCTGGTTCCTAGAAGATTTTCAAGCTGTTTGGGAGAGTGATACTCTTACGGTACACAGCTGTGCTGGGTGCCATGCTAACAAGTGAAGAATATACATGATCACAGTGCATTGCACATTTTTTGGTCAGCCTAGAGAGATCACCTGAATGATAGATATGTTGCCACCAGTGCCTGTGACACTGATCAATACCAACAGCCCAGCTGCTGTTAATGCTTTGTAGGCATCCTGGGGCAGGTCTCAAAGTCTACATTTGCTACTCAACAAGGCTCCCATCATCAACCCAGTACTGTCTTCCAGCACTGTTGTCACACTTTCTCCATCAGCACAGATGAGTCTGCCACTCCCCTGATGAGTCTGTACTAGTATTCTTTCCCAAAATACAGACTAACTTACATTGGAAAGGAGGTCATCCGGTCCACACACCACCCTACCATCACCCCTCCCCCCCCGGCTTAACTACTGAACTACTGTCAGTGGGAAAGAATTGCAAATAGAGACAGTCGATTTAAGAAAAAAATGAAGAAAGAGGTGCAGGAAGTATCAACAATTTAAAAATTAACTACCTACCTCTCAGGTTGGCAGAAGCAGGAGATGAGGCACTTGCCTTAACAGCATCAGGACACAGACTCCAGAAAGAAAAGTTGAGTTTGATGCTGTCCTGGTTTCAGCTGGGATAGAGTTAACTTTCTTACTAGCAGCTGTTTTGGATTTGGGATAAGAATTATGTTGATAATACACTAATGTTTTTAGTTGTTGCTAAGCAGTCAAGGTCTTTTCTGCTCCTCATACTGTCGCGCCAACAAGTAGGCCAGGGGTGCACAAAAAGTTGGGAGGGGACACAGCTGGGACAGCTGACCCCAACTGACCAAAGGGATATTCCATGCCATATGACATCATGTTCAGTATGTAAAGCTGGGGGAAGAACAAGGAAAGGGGGACGTTTGGCATTATGGCTTTTGTCTTCCCAAGTAACCGTTATATGTGATGGAGCCCTGCTTTCCTGGAGCTGGCTGAACACCTGCCCACTGATGGGAAGCAGTGAATTAATGCCTTGTTTTGCTTTGCTTGCATGCACAGCTTTTGTTCTACTTATTAAACTGTCTTTATCTCAACCCATGAGTTTTCCTTATTTTTCTGATTCTTCTCCCCATCCCACTGGGGAGGGGGAGAAGTGAGCAAGCAGCTGCGTGGTCCTAGCTGCCGGCTGGAGTTAAAGCCAAGCCAGTGCCAAGCCCTGTGAGACTCCTCCTTTGCTGTAGATGATCCCACAGGACCACTGCTGTTCCCAGCAATGCTGTGGGGCATTCTTGTAGCCTGCTCTGCAAAGGCGAGTGGCAGCTGCTCCTCTCCAGGACTGCCTGGTGTTGAAAATCCTACAAGAAACTTCTTAGCTGCAACTTGTGCACAATCAGGCACTCTGTTGAAACAGTTTTTTGGTTGATTTTGTTCGTTTACTTATAAAAGATAAACACCTTGTAAGAAAGACAGTCAGGCAAAACACAAATCTATGTCCTTTCTCCATTATTAAGAATAATGAAAAGCAAATAAATGCTTTGCTGGGAAAAGTAAATGTTCCAGCAGTCAAACATGATCTTATTCTGGGACTGTGTTTGTACGCTAGTTGAGTCTCACAATGCAGTCTCAGACACCTGCATGTTGTGTGCATCTGTATTTCTCTCTTCTTCCATATTTATGCATAACATATTTAAGATAAGGACAATGCAGTCACAGGAGAAAGCAGAAATTGCTCTTGCAAACACATCAGCAGTCATGGAATTTCAGACCCTAAAGAGAGAGATGATCATTTCAATACCATAAACCAGCACACTTCCCAGTGGCAATGTACTTCTAGCATCACTAAGATACTACATGTTCTTCCCACAGTTATTTTCTTTTGCATCTGTACACCTTGTTTTCTGTAGCCATTTCAGTGTGAATGGAAAGACAGTCAGGTACCAGCTGTACACTGAGAGGGAAACAATCCACAAAAGCCTTGTGTCACTTTCTGGTCTTGTTGCTGCAATTTTAGGAAGAGGAGGTGGCCAGTTTGTTTGATTTATAACAGGCAGGAAAAGACTACAAGTATCAGCTACAGCCTACTAGATTTTCTACAACATCCCAAGACCAGAAGGAAGTGAATAACGCAAAGAAATATACAGAATGTCTTCTTCATTATAGATGGGAGGTGTGCTGAGGTCTATTTGCTGGTCAATAATCAATAACTTGAAGAAGTGGTTGACTAAGACATTTATTTGCAAATTTCACAGAAGTGCCCGGGCTTGTTGCAACGGACAGTCTGATCAACTCAGGCGTTTAAATGTATGACCAAAAGCCCATTCAAGTTGCCTTGAATCTGGTGCAGTTCTGATATTGTACTCCAATCAAAAGTGATTACCAAGAGTTACCTGTACAGCTAGAGAGGGAAAACTTCTATTATGTGTCTTCAGAGGACAGTTACAACCTGATGCAAATATGCCTGCCCTTCTTTCTTTCCCTTTACAAGACCACCCTCTGCAACACTCCTTTTTATCCCCCTGTCATTTTCCAGTGAAAGATGTCCCTAAAGCCTCTTTTCTTTGGTCCAATAATCTCAGAAGCATCTTTATCTTGATCTGAGGGCTGCCTCTCTTTGTGAACTGTTCCAATTTAACATGCCATTAAACTAGTCCATCAGTCCTTGAAGCACATACCCTCTGTGCACACAATTTTATTGTTAGCTGCGCAAAGACGTCACAGCCTCAGCCCAACAGCTAAGGGAAGCTAGCTGACTTTCTTTCTCACCGTAAGCATGTGTTGGCAACACCACTAAATTCTTCACATCATCCATAATATGCATGGTATTAGGGGGTTCTCGGCATAATTTCTAAGTGCAACTTCTCCCAGTAATAGCCTGTCTCTTGAAGATGACTACTACTGCACTATTTGCTTTTTGGATAGGAAATAAACCTACTTGAATCATAAGGAGAAAGAATTAAAACACACTTAAGAAAATTATTTTTGTTTAAGTAGCACCAATTGTCTGAGTTTCCATGCATACATACAGTCTAATACACACGCGCAGTGGGAAGCTTTAGTAAGTTCAAGAAAATAATATCACTATTCCAGAAACTGCAGTAAAGTCCTACGAAGTACAGAATTCCACTGTTTTCTTTCTCTCCTGATTTCAGTCACAGGTCCTATAATACTGATTTTGTCCCTATACTTCCAGATGCTGTAGATGGTGGGTGACTAAGATTTAATTCACAACCATTTATGCTGGCACATGTTGAGACATCTGTAAAGGTAAATTGAGTGCATTCATTTAAGTCTCAAACATCAAAGAAACTAAGATGAACCCTAAGCATATTGCTTTTCAAAAAATAATTTTAAAGCCAGTCTCATATTTTTGATCATTCTGAGCTGGAAATAACTTAAATCATTCTCTCTTCATCTAACCTTCAGTCTTGCTCACTATCCTTCCTATGTGCTGAATGAGAAAGGAGACCCACAGATCAATTACTTAAAGTCTGTTGTAAAATGGCTGCATGCATTTTATAAGTTTCATATTTGTAATGGAGGATGATCAGTACAGATACATATATTGCAGTGGGGATGTAGCAGAAAGATTAATTCTTGGAAATAATTCATCCTGACGGATAAGGTATGTATGTAGATACTGCCAATATATCAAACAGTGTCCTGCAGAGTAAGATAGACAGGGCCATTTGCACACCCATGAGCAATACCTAGCCCTGACCTGGCTGAAGATGCGAAGAAGACACCACATCCAAATAATACCGTAATTGCTGTTTCCAGTCCCATCTTTCTTCAAAGAGATAAGCAAAGCACAGTTCAAATACTGTCTGAGGTTTGAACAGGGTTTTGACCCCTTCCAGCTCAGCTGTTGCTGGTTTCACTTTGTCAAAGATCACTCTTCAAAATGTGCTCTTCTTGTACTGATACAGTCCAGCTCCCATGCTCCCTATAAACCAGGCATGTTTGAGAATCCTTTTAAATTTAGAAATACCACACTGTAAATGTAATTTCAACCAATTTTTTGAAGCCTTATTATTTTTTTCCTTGCGATTCTTAGTGTCTTTGCACTGCCATGCATTTCATGCTGTCCTAACAGATAGGTAGTTAAAAGGAAGGTCAACTGTTAAAAAAAAAAAAAAAAAAAAAAAAAAAAAAAAGGGGGGGGNGGGTGAAAACCATTCAACAAAGTAACTACAAACGGGGCACTGCTGTAGAATTCAGTTTTCGAGACATGGGAGCAAGGAAATAAATCAAATAACTCAGACTGTCCAAGGCAATATGACGGAGCGTGGAATTTTTGGCACGTAACAGTCTCATGATGAATGAAAACACAAACAAAAATCAATGGCTGAGTTGCTCAAAGAACAAATTTTCCCTAGCAGTAAAAAGACTTGAATACTGGCTGCCAGCCTAATTTCATTAGGAAATGCATTCCAATTAATGGAAGCTCTGCAAACAAGAGATAATTACTAAGGCGAGACAGAGGAAAGGCCTTCCAGCCTTCCAGCTTCTCTTCTTCGGTTGCAGCTTGCCCCTCTCTCCTTCCAATTCATTTAAGGTGTGGGTCGTTGGGCTTCTGCAAGTGTATTTCCCAACCTCCCCCTGCCATTCCTGCTGTACAGGACTCTCCTTGCCTGCTCCTGACATTGGCCTCGTCCCACACACACACTATACACTGTGAAGTTTCCCATGCTGGGGAGGGATGTGTTTGTTCTCACATCTCAGTGTCTGAATGCCAGTTGTGCCATTATTCCTGTGCTACTTGTTTATATTCGTTTTGATGCTACATTTCCTGTGCCAAATTAAATACTGGCACAGACAGGTGCCTGAAATCAAAGTTGTGACTGCTTATGCTCCGGTGGATTTTCATGGAAATCATTTCCATGATTTCATTTCCCAGGAAAACAGCAATTATGTAACCTCGGTAGAAACAGATGCCAACAATATTAAACCTTCACAACTGCACTCCTTTCACCCCAAGGGCTTCTTTCAATGGGAGGATGGAAAGTTTCTTAAAACCAAACAAGCAACACAGACCTTTTGTTTTAACAGACGTGCTTCCTTATTCCATCTGCACGTAGGCAGAAACTTGAGACATTTTGCCTCCCTCACGTCATCCCCTTGAACGCCGTGCACTTACAAAGTGGCTTCGCCACATCTCTCTCACAATCAATATTGGCCTTGACCCAGAGGGTATTGGGCAGCCCATCATGATGGCTTGCAAAGTAGCACCTTCTGTGGAGTCCAGCGGCAAGGATGTGCCATCCCCGAAGCCCCATCACTGTGCAACAGAGGATGCTGCTGTCAGGGACAAGGACACTTTGCAGGCTCTGCATCCCCCTTGGGTTTTTTCACCCTGCAGCTCTGCAGAAAAAAAGTTCAGCTACATCCATCCATCCGATAAATAAATCCCAAGTGACTGCAACTCCATTCTCTCGCACTCTCTCTCATGTCCAGCACAAGATGAGTGTCTGCAGTCCCAGCAACTACGATGCCAGCTCACATGGGCCAGCGTCAGTGCCACCACCTAGCTCTGATGTCCAGCTGCGGCAGCCAAGGGCTCAGCACTAACAGTCCTATCCAGTGAGGGTGCCACCAGCATTGGGCTCCCTGCCATCTTCTGGACTGCCACAGGCTAGCTTGGGTACAGAAGCCTAATGGGCAAAGTCTATATAAACCAAACCAACAGCAATAAAAACATAGAGGCAACTCTACTACTTCTGGAGACCTAAATCTCAGTGGGTCACCCACTTAATCGTCTGTTTACGTTTAACATACTTCTTCAAAAACTTTAAGTGTCTGTCTGCAGCCACCACATGGCATTACATACTTACAATACGCAAAAAAGAAAAAGTAAGCAGAGAAAAAGCACTGGGTTTGTGGCAAGGGATAAAAGCCTAATTTATCAATGTTAATGGCTTGAGTCACTGATTAAGAAAAAAAAAAACAGACAAAATCAGACTATATCACAGAAAGCAGTAGTACTACGTTAACTATTGTGAAGCCAGACAATGCCTGCTTCTAAAGGCTGATCAACTCTACGTGTGCTTTAGACATGGCATGGTATTTCCAGCTCTGTAGTTCTGAAGCATTGGGTCAGACATGTAATATATCTTTCTCTCCCATTGTGGCGATATGAGATCGTCATTTTAAAGGTCTTCCCTGGCATGGCTGCCAAGCTGTTTGTCTGAGCTGCAGTGGTATTTTTGGAGACAAAGACTTGGACGCGGTGCGGGACAGGTGGCCTGGCAGCAGTGGTAGGAAGCTATCAAACCGCGCAGCGTACATTTCAAAACACAAACCAGAGGGAGAGGAGATAAATCATTTACTGTATTTAACTTAGCATATTGCTACTTTTTGTGACTCATATAGCCTTGCGGAAGACTCCCTGGCCAGGATAACCCAACTTTGAAGGAAAGACAATGTAAAGTTTACGGTGTGCCGTGCATTTATGAAGTTAGTGTGCATAAACGCATGCAGGCAGTAGTGAAAGCAACAAAATTAAAGATGGGGAGGAACCTGCATCACCCCATCTCCCTTCACTCTCCCTGGGTTTCAAGGACCTTCCTATGCTTCATTGGTCAAAAATAAACCTGAACCATCCCCTGAAGGCCAGCACAAAGAGGCAGTAGCCAGCAAAAACACCAGTACTTTGCGCTCTACCTGAAGTGTCTGTCCATAGCGCTGGCCCTCCCAGGCCAAGCAAACCCCCACCTGCTGGCAGACAGGACACCTTGCCACCATGTCACCAGGTCGCTTGGCCAGGAGCTTGTGCACGCCCACAGCGCAGTCAAGCTGCAGGTGGCCCCGACCAGCAGCCAAGCACGCAGAGGAACCCCTGTACATTCACGGCAGGACCGAGAGAGCGGGAAAGCCGGGACTCGGTGGAAAATGTCTCGCATAGCACCTCTGACCATTTCTTGCCAGGCCCTGAGCATCGCTACCACAGCAACTTGTACGTCCCACACCTGGCCACCCTCCTACTGAAGGTCTCCTCAGAAGCAGGCGGGGAAAAGGCTTCTGACCAGATTAAAAATGTGGCCATGACTGCCCTGCAAAAGGGATCCTTCTGGTTCCAGGATACTTACAGTCTCTGACTCAGCGTGTCACTAGGTATGTACTTGTCGTGTGCCGAGGGCTGTCAGGCACATCTGGCTGGACCACATATGGTGTGATATTCGCAAATCGCAGGCACAGTGCACCTGGTTTTCCCTCCCACCCCAATTCAAGTCAAAAAATTCCCCAGTAGGGGCCTCCCTGGGAAGACTGCACTACATGGCAATTCTTTTGAAGGTAGTCAGTTTTAATCCAGTTACCAAGAACTACACTAATTCTGTGCTCTTCATTTTAAGCTGGATCCCTTGAGAAACAGGATTGAACACTGGCACTTTTGTCTCCATGCTTTTAAACATGCAGGCTGGTTTCAGCCAAATGCAACAAAAGGACAGGGGTCACCAAGCCACCAAAATCCAACACGCTCTACAACAGATGCAGCCAGGCAGACAAGGGAGGCACAAATTGGTGCCCCTGCACAAGAAAAAATAATCCCATTAAAACAACCACAATGTCAGATACTGGAGTGCTCATGGGGCGGAGAGATTTTATTGCAGCCCAGCAGTGCGTAAAGCTTTAGGCAGACCTCATTGCTAGTTAGTCACAGGGTAATGCAAATACAAGACACAACACTATGAAAACAATCTTGTGCAGAACTGCCCCCATCTCACAGAACAATTTATGAAAAAAATTAGGATGTCACACAATACTGCATGCCCTACAGCAACTGAAATTATCTTTACCAGCCAAACTTATGAAAAAAGTCATCAGCTATACTTCGTTAGACATTTTCCCCACATCCTTCACTAATTTATATTGCTTTCCTACATTTACTGATAGTGCTCTCCCTTCCTCTCCCCCACCCATCACGACCTGGCCCAAACCAGACACCAGAATAACCTGCTATCACTTCGAGGGTCATCGCAACAAGTGTGCCCTTGCACTTCTCATCCTTTTATTGCAAAAATATACTGTTCCCATGCCTGGTTCTCTCCGCCATCTGAGTCGGGAGAATGAATCATCAAAAATGCTGTTGTCAAATGCTTTCTATGAATTATGTTCTGCACTGCAGTGGCTTGCTCTGCTCAGGATTCTTTATCTAGATTATTGGTATTTCTCCTCGATCGCTTATAAAAACCATTGAAACAAAGTCTGATTGTCTCCAAAAGGGGGCAGACCATTTTAAGCCATTTTAAGTCTTGTTTTCAATGGGCACAAAAACGAAAGGATAAGCCAGTTTGTTAGGAGACCGATGTGGAAAAGTAACATCACCATAGGTAAGAATGCATTCTGTCCAGAAAACCTTATGATAAGAATGGGAGACACAGAATATTTAGATATTACATAACACAGCAGCATCTAGTCAGTGGGATACCAGTAAACTCCAGGAACATACATGTACTAAAATCCAATTTAAGAAATACCATTCCTATCGGCTATATATCTATTGCTATTTTTCTCATACTCTAGCTTCATTTCAAGGGCAATAAGGACACAGTCTTTAGAATTTGTTGTCATCAGGTACCTGAGGAACAGAAGAGAACCAAGTGTTGCTGATCTTTGGTATACATCTTTATCCTGTTAATATTCTTTAGCAATTACAGGCAATTAAGAATTCTGTGGGGGTTTTAATCTCTCCGACCCTGACTGGGGTGGGAACTGGAGGTGCTGAGTGACCTAACTGGACCAAATCTGTGATTCCTACAAACCATGCAGACACCAAAACAAGATATCCCTGCTCATTATTTTGATGTTGAATAATATAGAAGAACAAGATCGTAAAAAATGCAGAATCTAGAAACTAAAACTAGATAGTTTCAGTCTAGAAACAAGGCATACGGTTTGAACAGTGAGAGCTTATGAAATGAGAGGTCCAGTACAGCAGAACCCAAAGGACATCTGTCAATTAATTCTTCTTCGAAGCTAGTATCCCTTTCTAAAGATTTAAACTTTTTAAAAGATTTTTTTAAGGTTGCATGCCTGTAACAGGCAATTCATCCCACAAATAGAAAGTTATTCCAGTTATTTTCAATCTCATTGATTTTCACCAGAATAAGTAGTAATTGGATTGTTCTCCAAAAGCTTGTATTAGATCCACCATCATTTGCTGCTGGGAGATCAAAGCTAGATGACTTTCTAGCACTACAGAGAGTCAGATGCAAGAAGCCCTGGATCTTTTTCATGCTGAAAGTCAGACTACAGCAATACAGCACCTTCCCTTCTTAGCAACTATGGAAAGTCCTCATCACCACTTTTTCTTATGCTTAACGAGCTATTAAAACTAGGTCTTAATGAACATGGCTTCCTAAGATAATTAATTATTCCTTTAAACAATACCATCTTTAGCTTGTCAGGGAAGAATATGATTACCTACCAAACTCCACAATGCTAATTTTTTTATAACGACACTGAAACAGAGAACATATTATAAGAAAATAATTATACTAGGCCTTAGGAATGCAAAAATTGGAAAAATCAAAAGTCATAACATTTCCAGGGTAATGACTGTAAGGAGAACAGAAAATGGCATAAAGTATATACATTTTCATGTCAAAGCCTGTAATGAGAAAAAGAAATGTGCAAAACTAATCTGCTCCAGAAGTCTGCACTATCTGCTCTTCCATCAATTATCTATTCCAATCATGTAGACAGCAGTTTCTGTCTACAGAACGAATCCACTCTGATAGTTAATCCTGTTGTCTTGTAGTTCTCCCTGGAGACTTGAGGATACAAAGTATTATGTCCCTGCGTAGCACTGCTCAGATATAGTCTAACAATTCCACTCATCAAATCCTTGCCATGTGTGTATCTCCTTGAAGAACATGGAGGATGAAAATCCCATCTCATCCATGTATCGATTTCATTCCAAGCTGATGTAGCACGAGCCCGACTTGCAGATCTCTCTTGCTCTTTTGCAGCTACTTCTACCAACACACTCCCTGCACAGCAGGAGGCTGAACCGACAGCTTTAACTCTTCCTCACACTACCAGCTGCTTAGTGAAATGTTCTAGGTCATGAACATTTGCAAATCAAACATCATAATGGGTTGTCTGAATTACCAGATAATGAGATCACATCCCTTTTTCTGAAAACAACGTACCTCGACTGATCAGGAATTAAAATGCAATAAGTAGGATACAATCTTTCCCACCTGTATAGTACTGTTGGACTACGGAATTCCCTCCACTGTTTAAAGCACCTAGTTTCTAATTCTTCACTGTGTTTTGGGTTTATTTGTAGTCTGGTAAGATCCTCTTTTTTTCTTGCAAAACAAAAAGATCTCTTTTGTGATCTCATCTTTTCTTTCACCTGCCTTTTGTCACACAGACCTTTTGAGTGTGACAGTGGTTGCAATCTCTTTCCATGTTTTGTAGTTTCTTCTTTGAAATTAGCATTCCAGGTTGTAGAAATAAAAAGCACCTCATATACTAACTTCAGAGCTAGTGCAATTTATTCCATCCCTACTAAGCATCTTCTTCATTTGGGCTTTCAATTACACAAAACTTCATCACAAGCAGAACTCCTCAATATGTGGTGTTCAGATCAAACAGTAATCTGCAAAAGATCTTTATTGACAGAGAACACCGCATTTAACATACATGGTATATGAAAGATTTTGTATATAAATAGCTTTTCAGATATAAGTAATATATTTTCAGAAACGTTTTTTTACAGAACTAGTATCTTCTCAGTGTACTACAGATCAATACACTATTTCCTTTAAAAATATACGTATGTAATTTAATATTATAATAATCTTTAAACTTAAAGCCTTTTCAATGCAATGAACTATTTAGCTTGTCATGTCTTATAAAGAAATTTATCTGACAGTGTGATTCCAAAATACAGATTTCAGACTACAGTATTCCTTTGTGCAGAATAGATCTTCATATACTCACAGAAATACCACTTAAAGAGTTTAGGAGACATTAGAAAACATTTTCTACCCAAAGGCAATTGCATTTAAAAGAAAGAAGCAAAGTGTTTTACTGATTCTGATTCAGTTACGTGGAATTACAAAACAGCAGTAGGTTTTTAGTTAGTTAGAGATGGAAAAGGGCCTCTGTCATATCAGGTTGTGCAGAGTAGCTATTTCTTTCTCTCTGTAATTTGTAAGTGGGCAGTAAATTGCAAGAAACTTCTCCCCGTTATCAGTCTATCCTCAATTACCACAATCAACAATCTCACCACTTTGTTTTTTTATATCCTGCTTCTCTTTATCTTTTAAGAAGTAAGGTCTAGGCATCAAGAAAATTCATCCCTTTGTAAGCTTTTCTGCCCTTCGCCACGTAAGACTTTCAGTCCTAGACAACTTCTCCAGGAATTATCTTTTCCTCAGTTAATTATATTCATGTTAATACAACATTTAGCTATAAACATATATATGAACATGCATACACATCGACCCATCTGTATTTACCTCTCTCTGAGCCAGCCTTGAGCTGGCAACATATGCCTCCCCGAACTAAGAGAGTGGGTTGGGGTTAAAGCTATGACAGCCAGCATGTTCTTAGATGTGAATTTGCATCATGGGAAGACACAGTTCAGCCTCTTAAAAAAGCACGCCAAGTGCACTTTATTTAACACACTTCTTCAGACAGAGTGTTTGAGCAGCTGAGGAATAGCTGGAACTGAAGCTCAGATGTGTGGCAGTGTGACCGGCTGAGCTCCCGGGGCTTTGCCCTGACATAGCCTACCTGCCACGCAAGACTTCATCAGCGCAGATATACTGACGGTGGGGCCCACCCATGTCCCATGGCTATCGCAGGCCTATTGTTTTCATTCAGCTGCTTACAATCAGTCATAAGTCTGTCAAGATTCATGAGCACTTCTTAAATACAATTGTGGGAACAGAAGTTCAACTTCCAAGCCATTTTGCTCCATGACAAATAGTGCTGATCTTTAAAGCTTGGAAAAAAAGAATATTTTTATGACCTCATTGCAATTCTTTAGTGCTGTGACCCTGATGTTTGTGGAAAGGGCAAAGTATCACATACTGTTCATCTTGCTAATCCTTCCGGTGCTTGTGTTTAAGAGTCATCCATAAAAAGCTACTGGTCACATGAAATACTCATGCACCTATGGCTGGGTGTTAGACTGCAAGCAGAAAGCTCCGAATTGATACTTCTCTCTTGGCATGTATGTCCACACCATTGGCATGTATTTCTTTTCCACCGAGGCTGGTCATTCAGCAGTCAAATCTGCAGCAGGCACACTGCAGGCAGATGGGGCTGCCAGCCAGGGACAGCCAGCCAGCTTCTCCAAAACCCCTACCCCTCTGCTGCACCCAGGAGCAGGGGAAAAGGGGTGCATCAGAAGGGGAAGTCAGCAGGGTTTACACCACTGCATGGGAATAATATACATTACTGGTACTATGTAGTTACTGCAGCACCACACAGTGCAGATTACATGGTATGCTCCTGTTTCGACATTAAAAAAATACAAGCCTTGCTTGGGTTTGATCAACATTTAACAAAGCAGATGATAACTCTGATCAGTTTTGTTTTTCACAGTATTGGTTGTAAGCTTTAAAATAAATCTCATGTTGTTTTTAACTTCTAAGTCTAAACATAAAATAATATTTCTAAGTTTATACTTGGTGTATGTCTGTGCACATACAATTCAGAGTAATCACTGAAAGACAGAATTATTTTGGCTATTTATTTTTTTTCAGAAAGTATTACACTTTTCTCTGGAACCTTGAAGCAGACAGACTCTTGCCAACTGCAATGTGCCACAGAAACAGGACTTCAAGGTATTAGTCACTGATAGTCAACAGCTTCAATTTCTAGCTATTGGATGAACTGCAAGTGTAAGACAAAATGTGTTTCTCTCTTCAACACAGCAGATGTTTAATCATTTAACTAACAAGGCAAGGTTGTTGAATTACCCTGCTACAACCTTGATTTACATTGTGGCAGGTTGGTGCAGTTATTCAAACAGAGATTAGACTGTCCTTTCTGGGATTCTAATTAAGCTTGGTGTTAATGAAAGGGGATAATATTTAACAGAACAGTTAATAGTACATATTCATTAAATACTACTTCTGTCTTTGGAAAGATACCAGTGATTGTGAAGACCAAACTGATTCAACAACTAGATTTACAAACCTCAGCAAACAAACGTAAGGCTAACCTAAGCCAGTATCTTTCATACAGATGATTTAATAACCAGATTCTTCAGAGCAGAGATGTCAGACAGGTGAACAGAAGTCCTCTCAGATGAGTTTGCAATGTCTACCGTCGGGTAGGTCACGGGAATATAGACACGTACAGAAGGAACCCTCTTGTCTTCTCAGTGAGGAAACTGAAAGTCCTGGCTACGACTGAGACTGTCAGATTCATTCTTTCAGCAAGACAGAGCAAGACAAAAAGAGATAAGGATGGTAATTTGTAGACTGTAACACTCAAAAGTCGGGGATACAAGACTAAGAGGTCATTACACTAAGTCCCGTTGGAACAATAGATAGCCCTTTATCAGAGGCATCTCCAATCCAACTGTGAAACAGGAGGGCACAGCTCAGCACAAACTTGGGGAGTGAGGTGGGGGTCAGGAGCAAAAGAAAGCAACTGAATATTCTTTTTAAGCCTGCCAGGAAATTATCAGCTCTTACAAGAAATTCAGTTGGTGCCAAAAAATTGTGGAGAAAGGATCATTTTAAGGCATAACTTCAAAGAGGAAAAAGAGATACTTCTACCAATGTTACAAACAGCTCCTACGTATAAGTATTGCTGCAACTGCTGGAGAATATAGACTATGTGTGCTGAGGCTGCTATCATAGGTAAACTGAAGACAGGACCTGAACATGAACAAAGGGTAAGCTTTCAATGCAGTAACTGGAATAAAAAAAAATGCAAGCATTTTTATGGTCACAGAAGAAAAGTAAATTTGTTCTTGAGAGCAAGCATGGAGGGTCAGATTTTCTGTTTATAGTTTTATAAATAAAAGAAAATTCTATTTGAAAAAGAACTTATCATCACAGTTTTAAAAAAATATTCTTAGTATATTCCTAAAGCAAGAACTGAAATTTGGTTCTGCATTTGCACTTGGGTACTCCCCAAATTCTGTATTTAGGGGTGTCATCAGCATGGTCCAGTGGGTACAAAAGCAGCTTGGGTTTCACAGATACAAGTCCTGGCTCTGTTTCTAGGTGATCTGGGCATGTCATTTAAAAGTTCTCTGCAAAGCAAGCCAGCTTCATTATTTTCAGTTTTAGTAGGATGGAAGGATAAAATGTTCCAGTGGACAAAGGTCATAGAGAAAAGGTATGTATAATTTGTAACTTTACTAATTTTATACGAAATACCTTGATTCAAATGAATAGCATTTTTCATTGCTGTGTTTTAATTAGCAAAAAGGTGAAAAAAATGCAGGTGAACATTAACTGTTCAAGATGCGAGACTTTTCCATGCATTATTTCCAGAGCCCTGTCAGTAGTGAACAGCATAACCAGAAAATGGACAGATAATCAGGGCGGTACTTAAACATGATGGGCTTTCTACAGATCAAATTTCTAAATTTTACTGATTCTTGAGAACATGGAGCAGAGCAGAACCTGCCTTTATCCATCTGAGATCCCTTGGGCTAACCAAGATGTCTAAGCTGTAACACTGAAGTTGCTTTTGCTTTCTGTCACACACCACTTCAACATTAAGAAATTTCAGTATAATCTCAAGCAATCACCGCTCTGCAGAGAGCCACAAAATTCTCTCAAGGGACAATAATATAAACACAGTCACAGGCAAACCCTCTACCACAGTTTTGGTGAAACCTCTGTCACGAGCAGTCCAGAATTTCATCCCGTTCAAAGTAAAAATTTCATCTTAGCCCCTTACTGCATTTGGCCAATTCTGAAAAGTTGCCTGAGCTGAGCACTACATTCAGCTGCTCTAGTTACAGGCTAAAACCAGCTGCCTCAGAGAACAGAAGGAATATGGAAGTCAAATTCCCGTTCTCTTTGTCCTGGTAATTTAGGAAGTCTCAAGTAATAGGGTAAGAGAGCAACAGGAGAGAGGAATATGGCGTACAGACATCTGCCAGGTTCTACTATATACACAGCACTTTCCCTGCTTCCATTCCTGACAATAAAAACTTTAACATAAAGCCAATTATTTCATATAAATTCTAAGGAGAACAGGAGACTAAATTAAGTTTCATCCATGTTCAGAGTCCTGAATACAGCTTTAAAGTTCTCTGAACAACTAAAACCTTGGAGAGAGAGACCCATGCTTCTCTTGGAAATGTCTGTATTAAGCATAAAAAAGACTGAATTTAGGTAGTATTTCCTATGTGACAGGAACCCTCTTTGAGTTATTTGAAAAACACAAGACTTTCCAGAATCACAGCCTTTTTTAGCAATGATTTCTTTTTAAATAATGTTAGTACTGATATTAATATTCCAATGGTCAGTTTACCTGACTGTTAACAAAGGCAAACTTTGCTTGGGTCCAGTTTTGCCTTCCAGACACTGCATTTTGTTACGCCTTTGCTGGCTACACTGAAGAATGCCTTTATCCACATGATGAACCAGAATTGGTACATAAACGGAGCAAGCGATACTGAGCCACCTCTCTTTGGGAAATCCGGTAGATAGTGACATTGAAGTTCAATTTTTCCTAGTCTTTTATTGTCATTACCCTACTGAACATCCTTTCTCCTTCCTAAAATCAAGTTTATTTGCAGGAACACAATTTGCGTACGCAAAATATTTCTCTACCCTTACTCAGTACTGCCAAGCATGTGTCCAGGAGCCACACAAGGTCACTACAACCTCATTCACGATACACTACAGCTTGCACCCACTTTACTAACACTGACAGATCTCTTTGCATTAGATAGCTTTCCTCTTTCTTAAATTTCCCTTATGTCGTGGTTTAGGCCAAATCGTCCACTGGGGACATGGGGACACGAGATGGGACCAACAGATGCTCCCCTCTACCCCTCTTCAAAGA
>RSEF01000001.1:741147-788483 GCA_003993805.1 Himantopus leucocephalus | reverse complement strand
AGCAAAGTAACTGAACAAAATTGGTCCTGTTTTACCTCAAACCGGGACACATTAGTCCTGTGGAAAACTGATATTGTTACCATCTAGGTCATCCGTAAAAGTGCTAAATAGTTACTGATAATAACCAGTTCTTATAGAATCCAATAGAAAGGCACATACTCAGTGAGGATTCCCCATCTACAGTCATGTTTCATAGCCTGTCTGCCAGCTTTTAGTCCATTTAAGAAACACCGCATTGATTTCATTTCAGTCTAGTTACTTCATCAAAAAATCATGCCTCACAGAAGCGTATTATATAGTACTTCAACACAATGGCATTGATCTAACTGTATTTGTTATCTCTCAAATAAGAGAATAAAGAAAGGAATAAAGAGTCAGGTTGATAAAATCTATTTTCCAAAAATCATGGGTGACTAGTCTTAAAGAATGATAGGAAGCTTAAATGCAGTCCAGTAGGAGAATTTCTTTTACTTTTTCCAGGTCTAGAGCCAAATTTATACGCTTGCAATTATCCAGAAGATTCCTTTCTAAAGCATTGGTGACAAATTCCCAAGTTCTCTACAATTTCTCTGTGTTTCAAAGCATTTTGAAAAATTCAAGCTTCATAACCCACAGATCTCTCCAGTGAATGCTTTAAAAGCTTCTGGGTATTAGTTGTCAGGTCCAGTTGTTTAAATAAGTCTAATAGTAACAGTTCACATAGTAGCACAGCAGCACAGCAAAGGTGGAGGAGGGTGTTACATACTTCATGATCCCCTTCAGCAGAGGTGCAGCAGCCTGTCCCTCACTGACACGAGAAGAAGTAATTCATTCTAAGAATACTTCATTCTAATTCTAATGGACATTTTTCACCTAGCAATGGCCCATTCTTTTGTTTAGACTACTTTTGTTCTTACTATGCTTCTTTAAAATAAAAAGAAAAGGCCAGAAAAAAATATTTCATCCATAATTCTGTTCCTCCTTGAGATCTGTTGTGTGCCTTCATTAATTTCCTGAAGTCCNTACTTTTGTTCTTACTATGCTTCTTTAAAATAAAAAGAAAAGGCAAGAAAAAATATTTCATCCATAATTCTGTTCCTCCTTGAGATTTGTTGTGTGCCTTCATTAATTTCCTGAAGTCTCTAGCTTTTATTTCATAAAACCTTCAAACCCCAACCTTCTTACTTGGGGATTTCCACAGTCATAATTTTTCTTTGTTGGGTTTTCTTTGTCTTTTTGGTCATCAAGTTAAACATTCTTAGAAAGAAAAAAGAAAATCTTTTACCATTTCTTTTGTCTTGAAACTTGTTTTCAGCACTGCGAAATTGGTCATTTTCATAAACCAGTGAGAACAGAGACTTGAGTATGTTTATTACAGGAAAACAGAATAAAATCATGCTCACTTATGCCTAATTAGCTAATCATTAGTGATTTGCATGTCACACAGAGATACGCTGTAGGAGAGGAAAAGCTATGGTATTGCTGACTACAGGTACCATGACACTCAATACAGAACTACACCATCAAGGAAAATCCTTACGTACATCCCCCAGAGTTTCCTTCTCTGCTGTTGAAAAATTCACTCGCAAAATGCTGCTGACCAAAGGCTCATGACATAGATGAGGGCTTCTTGCTGGCCACGCCACTCAGCTCCTCAAAGAGTGGCAGCACAAACCAGATGGAGACCTGGCTCACCCTGCAGCACCCCCTACACAGCAGGTTTCTACAGAACATGGTTTTTAATGGTCCTCCACGTACACCGCAGAGCAATTCTGCCTGCAGCCCCCTGTCCAAGGAAAGTTAAATAGATCCCCGCTAAATCTAGGCATATTTTCTTGGCTCTGGCCAGCTGAGATACACGCTAGATAGCAACATGAACAGCATTTTCAAGATAAGATCCCAAAACACATATTCAAGATCAGGACAAAAAATTCAAAGAATATCATATGCAGACCAAGTTAGAAGAAGATATTCTTAACCAGTATGCGCAAGATTCTCGAGTGGAAGGGCTATATTTATTAGCGGTGGTTTATTACTTATACTATGTCCCAGGACTACTCTTTCTGCCGTGCAAAGATCCAACAAGCTATTTTGCTTTAGCAAAGAAAAGAGTCATTTGCTAGATGTCAGTGGACTGTATTTTCTGTTCTTCTGCAATAGCTATTCTCTGAAGGCTTAAACTGATTGTTCTTTAACCATAATGTCGTTAAAGAAATGCCAGGAAGTTTATTCGTGGTTTATTAATACTGCAGCGGCCCCAAAGCAGCAAGATAATGTCCAGACTTCCAACAAACAGGCTTGCCAACCGTCCCCTTGGCCAGCTTCCAATTAAAGGAAGAACATGACAGCCAAGCTGCAGCTACAATGACTTCAGAAAGTGCCGAAAAAAAGTAGAAATATCCAAGCCACAGAGCCCTACTCCAGTTTTATACAAACCGAAAAAAACCACCCCAAAATGCCACTTGCATTTCATTTGTAACATCACACAAAGTCCAGACTGGGTCTCCAAGAATATTTCTTCCCCAAATGCTTTTTCAGAGTTCAGGTTAGTGTTCTGAGACCAAAAGACAAAGCCACTAACCCACTGCAGTACACTGCTTCATCCTACCATAAGCTTTTTCCTCTGCAAAATATTGATAGTTCTGTCATCTAGGTTTCTCTTATCTTTTTGATAAATGAGGCTACTGCCTTCCTAACTTATTAAGGCATTTATCCTCTCCTTTACATTTGAAACACTGGGAAACATGTATCTGATTTACCTAAAAATACTTCTGAAGCCCTTCACTATAAAACTAATTTGGTGAAGACCAGGTGGACTCAAGTTTGTAGTTTGTGAGATCTCCTAAGATTGCTCTCTGACACAAGAACACCTGCATTTCCTCCTTCAGGGCTGAGCATCAAACAGTTTCCTTTTCAAGGTTAACACTTGGAGAATTACGGTGATCTCTGGAACGTTACAGGATGAAAAAAGGGTTTTGAAGTGTTAGTTTTCCCATGAAAAGTAGCTCAGCTTCTTCTGAAGGCACATTCTATTATTGAGCAGTCACTTTGCTTTCTATGAAAATGAATGACCATACAATACATAAAAGTGCACTATTGTGTTGCTAAATAGATAGAGGCTTATGCCCCAAAGTTCAGGCAGAGATTCCAGAGGCATTGCAAGGCTGTGCCTCACCATGGTTTGGGGAGGCAGGGGACAGGGTGCGGGACTTTGAGCAGCACTGATCTGTCCACTTCTGAGCATTCAGGACCAAGCCTCTCTGGCTGCTCTTGCCACCAGGCAGTGCCCCATCGCTGCTTACACCTCCGTATTCCAGAGATGAAAGCAGAGGCATTTCAGATGTGATTACTTGTCCCAGCTGTCTCAGCACTTCACAAAGGAAGGAAATTCCTTTAATGTAAAAGTTGCCTATAAAAGGGTGGCTACACAGTATTTCTGCTGGATGTACATGATTGTCACTATTTGACATTCAGATACCCTTTTTTCTTTTTCATAATATATGCAATCTTAGGAAGAAGTTTACTGTGGGTCCAAGTCCTGTAAACATGAGATGTTGATTTTTTAGAGCATTCTGAAAAGTGGAACTGCTTAATTTATGTCAGATGACTTAAAACTAAGGATTAGGTATCAGTGTTTCACCTATCATCTTTTTTTCTTCAAAGAAACAAAACTGACTCTATCAGCTGCACAATCACAAGCAAAGCTCTGGGAGCCTGACAGGCAGAAGACACGTTTCATGGTGCACCACTGTTCCTCATCGCCTCGACATCAGAACATTTCTGTAGAGCTGTCACAGGGGGACCTGAGGTAAAGATCCCTAAGATTTATATTTAAACGGGAGTTTGGATGTCAGGACACAGTTATTCTTAGGTCTTCCTAATGAGGTTATGAAGAATTTTGTTTTCAAACACAGGGTTTCTGAGTTGTAAGTCTAATATTCCAGAATTAGAACTGTGAAGAATCTGATGTTTCCTGGACTGTGTTATCTTTGTAATTATTAATATAAATATTCACCTACCAGTGTCTGAAGTTAGCCACGTAAAATCTATATTCAGTTATGTAAGACTGCAGGATGCCAAGTACTGGATGATTTGTAGATATTTGCTATCATCCTGAAAAATTGGTTTATTCAATTAGAAGAGTACTTTAATATTTGGGTTTCATCCCTGCCACCTAGCATTTCACAAATCATATTTTAACACTTATTTCTAAATATTTTTAAGGTTCATTTAAGGTGGCATCTCCCTTTGAATATGTATCCAGTTCTCCTGACATCCAAGATGAAACAGTTGTTCAGTCAATTTATTCCATTTCAAGCTTCGGCTTGACAGAACCAGGGAGAACATCCTAAGAGTGCATCTAGGACTTATAAAGTGGACAACAATCTGGAGAATTAAGATCTGGTTTATTTATTCACCGATGACCGAGGAGACAGCCATAGCAGTCTTTCCATATTCCTCCTATAATGCACGGGGACTTTATTTTTTAAAGAAGTAGTAAATAGCAGTCCTAACCAATGGAATATTACTTCATAGTGCTAAACACCAATTCACGTGGTATGTATTGTGTTTTCTCCATTCTACTCAAGCTGTTATGAAAACAAATAAACCCAAAACATTTGTTGCTGTGCTATGTATAGCTCAGCTCAGAGTCCTTTCCTCTTTTTCATTATTTGTATCTGAAACTGGGAAGCTTTTCTTAAAGCAGTATTGTTTCTCCCTTGGAAAAAAAAGAAAAGCAAGCAAGAGGAGATGAAGTATTTAAAAGCTTCACATCTTACAGAGTGGTACTCTTACAAATATGCTACAATCGGCGCACTCGTCATTTCATGTAGAAAGAACCAGATGATAGTGGAATTCAATCACTGCTAAGAAAGCAGGAGTAGGGCTTACAAGAATGCTTACATCTGTCCCTAATTTGCTTGCACATAAACCCACAGTAATCTGCTTTATTGCCAAAGTCATATAAAGACTTTGGGCACCAAGCAGCATAGGTAATCTCGAACTGGAGACCCTCCAGCCTAATTAGACACAAACGCCCAGAAGGCCTGAGACTGAAATATGGCATGTAGATTTTGAAATGTATGAAGAGACAGAACAGTCTCATTAGCAGCCATCCGAGTGTATGTTTAAGCCTCTGAAGTTTCTTTTTTTGACTGAGGGAAGGAGTAAGCCATGTCTATGCCTGAGGCTAAGTACAAGGAAAAGCATTCCCCTCCTTCTGGAACGGCCCCAATCTCCCAGCTCCTGCCCCAGAATGGTACTCCCAGGCTTTGTGCAATTCCTGGCCACTCTCTCTCCAAAGACATCCCCACAGTCAGCAAGCTGATTTAGTATCAATAATGCTGGGAAAGCCAAAACATTATAAGTCATTGAAAAATAAGATAAAGAAGCAATCCTGTAGAGAGTTTAAAGAGATATTGGTTCATTATTCATTATTTAGTACATACATTTCTTAAGGAAGTTAGTCATGGAGTTTTGCCAGAAGCCATAAAAAGTGCTAATTTCCCTTATTTCAAACCTCTGAATATTTTTTATTTTTCTGGCATCAAACAACTATTGTTGGCTACTTTCTGATTACAAGCTTGTCTCTCTCTGATTACAAGCATGCATCTACTTTGTAGCACCGTGCAAAATTATGAGGGAATTAAAGAAACAGAGAAGTTTGTGACAATTTTAAGGCAGAATGGCTGTGGCAAAAAAGGCAACGCATGACACAGAACTGACCTCCATGTTGCAGATTTCAGGCACACTGGGAGACTATCTATTTTTGGAAACATAACTACACTTAACAAACCAGAGGGTGTGATAGAAATGTTTTTATCAAGTTATCTTCCTCTAAGTTATTTGGGGGAACAATGAAAAGCAACACATTATTTCCTTTTTGAATTGAGTTTTTACATTATCAGGAAATATCAGAGCGGCCACAGAATTATAAACAACTTCTGGTTTTAATAAAATAAAGGGAGATTTGCGCCTCTTTTCTTTTTCTGCAAACACAACACAAAGGAAACACAGGGACACAGCGGAGTCCAGAGATCTTGTGTGCAATAAAAAAGTGTGGATAAAGCCTTCTGTTAATTGACATTCAAGGTCGATTTGTATCTTTGTCTGTGATGCTGTGGCCTATTTGCTATTGTTATATTAGTGCCTGAGGTCACCAATCAGCTCCATTTTCCTGATAAGTTCTACAGGAAGACTATTTGACATTTAACTTCAGCAGCAAGCACTACTGAAGCATTACCATTACAAAACAAATAGGCAAATTTTAAGTGGGTAAAATAATTTCAAGAACTTTTCTTAAAGATTTTTTACTGTTATTAGTTTTTGTAAAGGTGGTTTTTTTAAGAATATATACCAGGACATCCATTGTTCTCTTTTGCCCTTCCCTGTGCTTTAGGTTTGAGATTCAGGGAAAGAAGAAAATAAAGCGGTAGGAAAGGATTTTCTTGGCCACAACACGGCAAACCTTACAGTACTGCCTATCTCCGCCTGACGTCACCCAGCAGTGAATATCAGAGGTGATGCCTGGCGCTGACAGGCCGTTTCCTCTCATGCATCCCGGGGTGTGACCAAGGCATCCCCTCTGGTAGGGGACCCGCAACCCGCCAAGGCAACAGAGCTTTGGACCACGGGCATGGCTGTCTACAGGGGCACACGCAGACAGACATGAGCTCACCGCCCACGCAGGAGCCAGCTCCTGTCCAGGAGCCACATAGCCTCATTACAGCAAACCCTGTGCCCAACCTGATGCGTCTGTGCCCGGCAGAAGCAGCCGAGGTTAACCAGCAGGCATCCATACATACATGCCCGGGACACCGGAGAGAAACCCTGGCCGGCGCTAAGATGGAGCACGCAGACCGGGCACCCTGGCGGGCGGGATGCTGAGTGCGCCTGTGTTGATGACGAAGGGAAGAGGCACCAGCGAGGCCGGTGACCTGCCAGCCTTCACTGAGGATTAGGGTAAACAGGAAGGAAATTAAGAGGGAAGCAGGCAAGCCTTTGCCGGCTGGGGCGGGCGAAAGTGGGGACGCCACCTCGCTGGGCCCAGGCCCACGCAAAAGCAATGTGGGCTCCGGGGTCACACGCAGGGGCGGGTGGCCGGGCGGTGGCCGGGCGGTGGCGGGAGGCAGCGGGCACACGCTGTGCCTGCCATAAAAAGCCACCCAAGCACAGGGAGGCCGGCGACGAAGCCAAGCAGGGCAGTGGAGGCCGGGAGGGGAGAAGCCCCCGGTTGGGCAAAGTGGGGTGGGGGAGGCGGGGGGCATCAAAGGGGGAAGCCCACTGGACTCAGCCCCGGGGAAATGGGACCCTTCTCCGGGCTGCGGAGCTGCACCCTAACTGCCAGTCCTCAGGCCGCGGGCAGGTGAAGCGTGCCTCGGCCCTGGGGAACCCCCCCTTGTATACCTCACCCCGAGCGCTGCCCCAGGTCCCCTCTATCCCCCCGGCCCCGCCACCGGCAGGGCCCCCTTACCTTCCCGCTGCCGGCGGGGGCCGCTCCTCTCCCGGCCCCCCAGCTCCTCCTGCGAGGGGGGCGGCGGGCCTGGCCCGGGGGCTGCCCCGCGGCGGAGGTGGCGGCGGGCCCCCGGCCTCACCCTGCCCGGTCGCCCCCGGTCGGCGAGGAGCCCCCGGAGCCCCCAAACGATGCGGCAGGGCGCGTAGCGGGGAAACCCCGGCTCCCCCGGCGGCCGCGGCGGGCGCCTACCTGTTGCCAGGGAAACCCAGGTGTCTCCTCAGCCGCGGCCTCCCCCGGCGGGCGGCAGCCCGGCCCGCTCCCGCTCCCGCTGCCGCGGCGGGACCCCGGGGGCGGGAGCTGGGGTGGGGAGGCGGCAGAGNTGCTGGCAGCCCCCGGGGTCGGGGGGGGGGAGGGGGGGAGGGAGGGGATCGTGGAAATTTAACAAGCAGCTTCTTCTACACGAGGGTTTGGGGGGGGGGGTGTCTTTGGGCAGATTTCTCCCAGTTTTGGGGCACGATAAATCCCGCTGGTTTATTAAACCGGGGACTGCCTCAAAAAGAGGAATTGCGACTCGGGCAGGAATTGCCAGCCCCTGCGGCCTGCAGCCGAAAGGGCCCGCTGTACCCGGCGTTGGTACCCGGGACCCTGCGAAGCAGCTGGAAAAGCCCTGAGCGGATTTCAGCCCGACATACGGATAACGCGGTCTCACTTTCCGTAGGGATTTGTTTGGTAATAAAGGCTTTCAGAGGACGGAGAGTGGTGGCATTGTATTGACTAAAATTCAGCTGCCGCTCTTCTACCCGTAGCGTAAGGGCACGCCGCTGCCGGGGAAAGATCGCAGGAGGAATTGTGGTGCCACTCAAAAATTGCCTCCGTTCCCTTCAGCTACGCATCTGGTTTCCTTGGACTTAACAACTAATCAATTCCAGGAATGTGACAGAGGCTCTGTATTAAAGTAACGGTGGGGCTCGCTGGGCCTGCCAGCGTCCGCCCACCTTAGCGCCGATCCCCTTGTGCCGGTCCTGGCTGGTTTTTATGAAAGTCTTCTCGTTTGCAGCTTGTTTGCAGCAAAAAGGATGGGTTTCTCAGTCTGGATCCTTGTTGGACTGCTTTATTTACCAAATCCTGTAGTACTCAGGCTGTAAACTAAAACCGTGTCTTACGATAAAACTAAAAATTAATTTGACAATTTCTGGTCATATATTTGTTACAGTGAATTTCCTTTTAAACACTGGAAATTAACTTTTTCTGCCCAAGGAGAAGTTTGAAATTGTTTCGTATATTTCCTGCTTCAAAAAGCAAAAATGAGGCATGACAGTATATATTTTGCAGGTGTTAGTAAGCAAGAAATGTGTGTGATTTTATTGAATCTAATGCATCAAGACCTGCTGACAATAATGACTTACAAATCATCACTCGCACCACTTACAACTAAAGCAGAAAGGCCAGCTCTGCTAAACCGAAAATCTCCACGGAAACACACCAGTTTCCAAGAGAAATTTCATCAGAAGGACCACTTAGATCTGGCTCCAGCTTTTGTTCAAGAGAGACAAACCGGCATAGCCCCCGTGTAGGCCACCAGCCCAGATGCCCAGAAGGGGACATCACTGTCACGTGCCCTTCTGCCAACAGTACTGGGAAGAATCCCGCAGAGTCTGGGCAGCAGCAATTTCTGCCCCACAGACCTTTTAATACTATAAATAATCAACAGACAGTGGGTGGCACTCCCTTATCCCAGCAAAATCACTTCAGGTTTCAGCATGTGTGCTCACTCCCGCATATCGCTGGGTTTGAGTCTCTTCTGAAACTCCAGCCCAATCCTACCCCAACACAAAACCCACTCATAGAGGGACAACCATCGTTTGCTTAGAGGGGAAGAAATGCACTAAAATTAGAAGAGATGAGGACAATTTATCTCCAGATATATCCTCCTGAAGCAGTTGCTATGGTTTTGCACATTCTGAGGTTGTTTTGCCTCATCAACATTAAAAAACTGTCATAAAACATCAAAGCCATCAGCTGAAGAATAGGAAACTCGATACATGTGCGGTATGCTTGCTCCAGGGTTTCTGTGTCAAGATATGCCACAGGTAGTATTTTTCAAAGTGTATTAGATCTTCAGGTCCCCTGCACTCTGACCTGCTAGGCAAGTTCATATATTTTTCCCTTGTTTCAGCAGGACTAAAGGGTTTCTCATGAATGAGAAAGATGTATGCTGTGTGCTGCATGTGCACTGGTAAAGTATCAGTAATTCTGTTTCCCTTGCATTTTTGCATAATTATTTCACACCTCTCACATACACTGTGAGAGCTGAATCTACAGTTTAATAAGTACCCCTGAGAAAGTGAAGTGTCTTTCATTTGGTTTGAGGGCAGTAACAAACCATCTTCTTGGAGAATTCAAGTTACTGTGCCAAAAAAGGGGAGCATTTTATATTGTTGTCACGATTATCTTCCCAAAACATAGGACTGCCTGTCTTCTCTCTTGCAATTTACTATCGGTTGTTGTTTCACAGTGTTAAAAAAAAAAATGCAACAAGGCAGAAAAAAAGAGCTCAAAGTTTTCTCTTAGTTCACTCAAATTGCAATGGGTGCTGTCCATTTGCAGAAATACCTGGCATAGCTTAATTCTGAAGAATACAAAGGACATGAGGAACTTGGGGGATTTTTTAAAAACTTTTTGACTATGACCCTTGTAAAGTTCGTGAAGGTTCAGGTGTCCATGAAATGCCAGAGAAATGGTGCATTTTTAAGGTTCCACTTTGTCACCTTACATGAACTCCCAGTATGAGGCCAGGAGTAAAATGAAGATTAAAAGAGGTATGAAAAGAATTAATGATAGTTTTTTAATACAATAATTTTTTGTGGCTGGTGTTCAGATGACAGGTGACCTTATAAAATCTACCCAATGATAAAGATTTGTACCTGCCATTTTGGCTCAAATATAACAAAAGCACCAAGTCTGAAGTATTTTTAATCAAGGTACCTGCAGAACGTCACAAGATTTAGATATTTTAGTTGTTTATCCCGTACATTCTTTCATCTTTCTCCTGCAAGAAGGATTCAGTTTACTGAGTCGCAGCAAAGAAACCATGCAGAATTTTGTCAGAAGGGCTACGTGCAAAAAACTATGTGCTACTTCACTGGAAACCAATGGCACTGGTCCAGTAACTAACATATGCTATGGCGACGGTAACACCACATGGGAGTGATGGGCTGGGCTGCGGGGTGAAAGGAAATGCTAAGCAAAGTACACGGTAGACAGAGAGAGCTATTCCAGGTTTATCTTCACAGTGCTGTTTTTAAGTTTTTAGATGGAATTTGAATGGCTCACCTCGATACAGCCCTTCTTTCCATAGCTTTAGAAATCAGTGCAGCACAAGCACATGGAAAATACTTCCCAGTTACAGTGTGAAGAAGCTAAGCAGGAGGGACTCACTGCAAGATTATTATCCAAATCGCCATCTGCCCAAGGGAAGGGACAGCATGTAGTTGCACTATTCCTGGAGCAAAGAAAGGACCAGGTAGTTACCAAGTCTTCCTTGCTTTCCACAGAAAGTTATTCCAGCCCACCTCCGGAGGTTTGCTCCTGCACTGGCTTTAGAAGAGACACAGGCAAATTTCTGCATGTGTCTCTGCCTCAAAGCTTCTTTATTGCAATCCCACCAATTTTGGGAAGGGCGTGGATGACACACCAACACAAACAGGACCAGAAATTTGGCAACCTGAAACAGCAGGAGAAAGAGAAAGTAAGACAAGATTACATTTCCCCTTGTACACCTCTGACGTTGTCTTAACCTCCATCCTCTGAAGACAGTCACACACCAGCCCATCATATTTCACATTGCTTACCGTGAAAACAGGTCTTTCAAGTAACAGGGTAGTTAGGATGAATGTCAGACCTGAACTATGGTAAAAGTAGTCTGAATATCTATTCTTTACATAAACAAAGGCTTTGGTAAAAATTACTTGGGCAGTTAACAGTGGAACTAGATGATGAGAGAAAAGTAAACTGCTGCAGCCTCGTCTCTCAAATGAATGATCTATCTACAAAGAACAATTCACAGAGCAAACGCATAAGATGACAGAAAGGAAAGATTGCTCAGTTACTCAGTGCAATCTCTACCATAAGCTCTGTCCCAGACCACAAGTGTAAAGTAACAGAGCACCTAGTTTGAAACGATCCATAAGGCAATTTGTAAACAGATAAAAGGCTAAATGTGTAATTAAAACAGCCATTTGTTAGCTGTTCCCAGGGTAGGTGAAGGGGTAGGGAAAGTCGAGAAAAGGTGGTTTTATTCCTCACTTTGCCTCCTTCAGGCTCTGAGCTGCTTTTGTGCCAGAAGTGGTCAGATCCTAGAGGCTATCCAGTTTGTTACCATGTTAAGAATCTGGCCTAGCAGGCTTAGACAGATAAATTATTCCAGTGAAGCCTCTTCGTCTCCGTCTTGTTCCTCCTCACACTAGCTTGCTTTCATAGGGACAGAGAACTGCTCCTGCGGACCTACGCGAGCAGGATTCCACTTTGCCATGGAGCAGAAACTGGGAGGCAGCCAGTTACACCAGCATTACTCTCATTCCCTGCTGTCAGAGAGGCATGAAGAGCTCATGGGGAAGCTGAGCACTGGGTCTGACACTTACAAAGTAGGAGCAAAGCTAGTTGCAATGCCTACAAGCATAAAACTTTCATTCACAGTTTCTAAATGTTCTGCTTCACAGAAGCCAGAAGCTCCCAGTGGTCCCTCAGGAGCTTACCTGGGATCAGAAAATAATTTTATCTAGCACAGAAGACAGCTCGATGTTACCATGATCAGGTTCGGCAACTTCCCAGAGATGGATAGCCCGTTGGACAATATTACTGTTGTGTTGGATTTGCTGCTGTGCTATATGGATGTATAATTTAAGACAGTGAGACGAAACTTAGCACAGAGCATTCTAGTTATTTTATTCCTAGCTGAACAATTACAGTCAGTCAGTCATTTTATATCTGTATATAGCACTTAATCCATATTGCAATAATTCAGGTCCTGTGTTATACTGCTGCACTGAGCTTCTGCCATGTCAAGTCCCATAGGATACAAGGGCCTGTAAGACCTATTTGAAATCATTTTCCACCCTGGATGCCCGCATATGATGTAGCTTCCAGCACCAGCCAGGTGCCAGGGGAAGAGCAACTGATCTGGAGAAAGGCTGTTCGAGACAGTATTCCTCCCTGTGTCATACCAGCTGCTGAACTTATGCTCTATTGTTATCTGAATCTGCACTTGCAGTTGCTTCCTGGGCAGCCTCTTATTTTAATTGCAATTACTTTCAATAACACTAAGATGGGGGAGGGGACTTAGAGTTAAAGCAGCATATTTTATGTTTGTAGAAATGATTATCATGTTCAGAGAGCAGATTAACAGGGCTCTCATAATGATGGCAAGGAAGGCAGAAGATAGAGCTTTCATTTCCATAAAGCATCAAGCAAACCCTTCTTTACTGCCATCACAATCTGCTGCTGGCTCTAACTATTTATGTTTTATTTTTATGTTTTTATTATGAGTTTGTCCCCTGCTGTCAAGGAGACAGGCTCCTGCTCCTTACCTTTCAGGAATGCGTTAATCCTGGTGATCAGTTAATGTATGGGGAGGGAAGAGAGCGAGGGGAATACAAGCTGCAGCAACCTAGTGCAGTGTAAATCTGGGAACAAACTGAACCAGAGAAGCTGGAATCCAGGAACATCTTAATCCTGACAATTACAAGCAACAAGAACGCAGAGAACCCAAAATTACACTCCTATGTAATAACAGACTTTTTTTTTTTTCTCAAAGTGGATATTTAATTAATGCATCTGAAGTTGGGCTTTCAAAACAACAAAAACCAAGTTGTTGCAGAGTTGATTCTCATTTCTGCTGCTGGCCCCAAAAAGCAGTTGTCATCATGGGCTGTTGGCTGCCTCCTCTCGTGCACAGGGGACAATGATTACAACAGCATGAAAAGCCCGGTGAAGCCACCAAGTGCTTGCACGTGGCGGTCTGCCCAACAGAAAAGCAGTGGGCGAAATAGTCTCTTGATGGGTGATATCGCTGTAAATAAGCTTTAGATTAGCACGAAAAGAAATTCACCTGTTAAAACCTTACTTTTTTTCCTATTTGCTTGGTTGCCAAACTTCCTGTAACTCCACCAGCTGTATGACTAATCATCTCTGTCAGCATTTTTCCCCCTTGTGATGAACCTAAGTAAAGTTACGTTCATCTAACTCATTACAAACCCAAAAGCAGTGAAGTTGAAGACAAAGGGAATCCTAAATTCTGAAATCTCCTATTTCTGGCCAATCTGACTTTTATCTTCTTCTAAGCCCTACTAATGCTTTAGCTTTATAACAGTTTTTAACAACATGAATAGTTTAATCCTTGCCTTGCTGGTTTGTCATAGGGGCATCAGTGATCAAATCAGCTGTTTCAGGAAGTGAATGGATCAGGTACACGAATGAGCTCTAGTAATTGCAATTGAATGTCTCCCCCACTCCACACCTCCTCTCCACAGCCACCATAGCAACCACGTTTGCAAAGGTTCTCAAAAATTCAGTCTTCAGGGAAAAGTAAACCCCTAAAATCCCACTAAAAATCTGAAACAAGAAAACCAGAGAATTCCTGCAGAAGGCACAAGAGGAAACACCATGAAATCTGAACTTCCAACTCACACATCAATTCCAATTTTGCAGCTGACAACCAGTTTTCAGCATCGGTATAGCCTTGTGATGCCTTTAAAAACTAGGAGGGAGGGAGGGCTTTTCAGTGCAGCTCCACTGAAACCTGTGTCTAATGATAATTTAAAGTAATTTATAACCCATAAAGCACTCACGGCAAGGCCAGTATCACAACATCTACTGATATTTATGAGTTTGCAGGGCCCAGTTCTATTAATATGAATAATATGTAGATAATTAATGAGATAAAAGAGTCTTTATTGTTCATCTTTCATTAAAAATACTAAGGGACCGATCTGCAACTTACTGACATCTGGAATTATGGTTTCTGTTATCTGCAGACTTTGCTCCGTTTGCACAGAATGGGTCAAATCATAAGTGGTTTATGGTGCTCTTTAACATACAGCTATGGCATAAATAGACTGAAAAGACAGATGCTAGGCAAGTCAGCAGTTTAACGATTTGACATTCACGGCATTTGCAAAAGTTAGCACAACTTTGGTCCTGAACAAAAGGAAATCAGGAGCTTCTGAGTTCCCACTGAACCAGATGAGCACTGGTGTCTGAAAGGAGAAAGGGCACTGCAGTCAAGTGAGAACCTGCATTATAGCTGAGAGAAGGCCCAGAGGGTAAATAAAAAATTCTCTACTTTCCGAGGCAGTATTTATGCAAAATGGATGTATGTAAAAGTACTTCATTAACATTCTTTTATTGCCTTTCATTTAAGGAAAAATGTAGTGGTTACAGAAAAGCAAGCTTCAAATTTTCTTTAAAAATAAATTATAGTATCAAGCCTAAATTAGTAAATCTGCAAGGGCTCTGTAATGTCCTTCTGAACCTAAATGTGTGTTATAAGAGCTCTTTTATACAGAAAGCACAATATGGATTAGTGCAAGAAATAAGGCAGCTTATTTGGAGTAAGGTAAGGAGTAAGGTAAGCTTCTTTGGAGTAAGGTTCTTAGACCATTCAAAGAGGAGATGCATTTAAAACCAAGTCTATGTATACCAGGTAAATAATAACATCACTAAAGCATCAGGCAAAGCCAATGTGAAGGCCTACTTCCTGCATTTATCTTCTCTCTTTTTAAAAGTACAGCAGCAACACTTTGACTCTATTTCGCTGGCTTGTCATTCCTGATATTGTACATTATCTGGTTCCTCTGCTGGCATTTTGCTTTGGATCTCTCCAGATCCACACCACAGTGGCAGCAGCATTACCCTGATAATATAGTGCTGCAATCCCTACAACTGTGTATCATTAGCAGGAAATCATTTTAATGCTCTTGTAAACACCATCAGAGAGCCAGGAGACTATTTGTATTTGTTTTACTGTCACAGACTAAACTGCCTTATTCCAACCTTGTCCATCAAATTAAGTGTTGGACGGGGTTCAAAGTACTCTAAACCTGCCAACTCCAGGCTCGCTTGAACTTTAATAGAACCAGGCAACCACTTTCTAGTGCAGACACTGAAAGCATATCTGTTACGAATAGGTGTATTGATAAGGTGCCCTTTCTCCATCATACAGAAGACTGCAATCCCCATGTTGGAGGCACGACACATTGCTCCAAAGGCTTTATACTTCACATTGGCAGAACGTTTCAGGTGGCTTATTTTCCCCACATGGAGAAAATGGAGGTGTATAAAATATTGGATAATCTTCTTACATAAAACATCTTCTATTTTTATGTACAAATGCTGAATATATTTAGTCCAAAATCTTCCCCTCTGCGGTAGCTCTTGTTTTTGACACAAGAATGAGAAATCTTGGCAGAGTGTTGAAAGACTTTCTGACCCAGTCATTGGAAGAGACGGTATGATTTTCAGGAAAAGGTCATCCTTTTCTTTTGGAAAGACAAAATATTCAGTTCAGCCCACCGCAGTTAGCTATAAAGCACAAAACTGTCAACCAAAATATGGTTGCTGAGAGGGGTTTTCAAACCTTAGCTGGATGGGTGGAAGAGGAGGCGACCCAGGAACACGGCTAGCCAGGGAACGGGAAGCACCAGGCTACAGAGCCACCAGGCTGAAGTTTCTTCTGCAAAGGGGGGGGTGTACTAGTGGTGGTGGAGCCTCCGGGAGGGTGTACTGCAGAGGAGGTGTACCCCAATCTACGCTTGTAGTTCTACTTTTAGGCGCTGCTGCTGGAAATTGAGAAGGAATCTTCATCTGACCAGTCGAAGGGCAGTTCTATATTAAAAATATTTGCCAGAGCGAATTGCAGTTGCAGGGAACAGGAAGGCACAGAGGTAATTAATGCATTTTCACAGTGCTGAAGAAAACGCCTGTGGGCAGTGTCCAGAAGCAACGCCAGTAACAAGAGAAATTCTGAATGACTGCACACTCAAGCACATTTCTTTCAGCTTTCACGCTTGATCTTTTGTGTTCGATTTCTGTAAACAGCAAAGCGTTCAAAGCTAAGCTTCACTGCTCATGGAAAGCAAGGTGTTAGCTTTCCTCTCAGCTGCAATCAAAATTTGAATTGTATGTTTAATAAATGGGGGTTGTGATGATTAATTGCAAGAGCTAGCAAAAATACCTCCTAAGATTTGCATAGCAATCCTATATGGGAGGAGCTTCAAAGTACAACCATCAAATATTCACAAGTGTTTGTAACCTGTTCACTTGCGTCCAAATGCTCCCTCCTGTACCATGCTGTGCAGGAACCGCCACTAAAATCAGCACGATTCCCCACAGAAAATGTTACTCAACTAGAGTAAAGGTGACAGAATCGAGCCCATGGGAGGGGGGTGAGAAAACCCAGTATTAGTTTGAATAATGAATGTATCTGAGAATATCCTAATCTCCTTATGAAGAGAGAGGCAAAATCTAAATACATTATTCATGATGAATTATTCAGTCAGCTGTGTGTGAATTATCCTGGGAATACTTCGCTGGCTTTTAAAACTTCTCCCCTAAAACAGATAAATCTAGCTTGGGAAAAACATCCCTTTCAGTGGCCAACCACATTTTCAAACTAGTCTGTCAGCCAAAGATAAATTTAAAACATTTTTTTTAGCATTTATTTCTATTGTAGCAACATCTAGGAATCCCAACAATATATTCACATTATTGTAGCAGCATGTAGGAATCCCAATAATAGCTTCTCATTATCTTCAGTGCTGTACAGACAAAGATGTGACTATAGTGCTGTTAGACTCCAATTAAAGTATAAGCGTATCCTAACAATATAAGATTTTATAAGCCTGAATCTAAAACTCCGTAGAGAAGAACTAATGTTTGACTAAGCATACAATTATATATGTATACCTTCAAGACCATCTCCACGAAAAGCAGTGTACTTTCAATGTTGCATCTGCCACATGAAGTGAGACAGAATTGTTTTCTAGGACTCCTTCAGTAAGCCCGATTGCCAAAACTTGAGAAGCTCAAGGGAAGGACACGTCTATGAATAAACAAGATAGCTGGATTTCACTTTCTGAGCTCTGAAATCCCTTGAGTATAATATCCTTGCTAAAACTTTTTTTTCAGAGATGTGTACAGTTAAACTTATTGGGGTGGGAGAGGTTTAATACATGCACACATAAAGAAACAAACGCACTCCAAAGTCATCAGAGAAGACAGATATTGTCAGACCAGGCAAGTTAAGTTTCTCCATTCTTTACTTCCCTCCACTTTTTGCTTTGGTATGACTGTTTGCAGAAAATATTTGTGTCCCTAGCAGAACACAGTAGTGGAACACAGCTTCTCTTTCACTTACTCTGATGCAACAAAAGAGCTATGAGGTGGACTAGTGGGAATGGCAGGTGTTTAAAACTCTTGCAAAAAATACCCAACAGCAAAACCTTAGCACCGNACCCAACAGCAAAACCTTGGCACCACAACATCACAAGAAAAGAAAGAAAATGCACTAAGTCCAATGAAAAGACAAATAGGAAAAAATTCTCTTGGTCTTGTAAGCCAAGACAGAAGAAGGGAAAAGTGTGGATAAGAATTGCCATCACAGCTAGAAAATGGAAAACAGCTATGGCAGATCTTATCTCAAGCTTCAGTGAGAAACTCTGCTCTGTATCTGCAGGGGGGGGCCTTTTGAATAACATTTGTGATTCTTACTTCACTTATATGAGGTCTATTTTGCTTTAAATCCTGTGCTCATTCCTGGTTATTTTCGCTCTCTTAATTAAACCTTCATATCAGACTTTTATTAAGATAGAGGCAAAGCATATACCTTCCTCATTCTCTCAAGGTTATCTTCTGAAATAGGATTGAATTCTTTTAATGGAGAGAGAGAGGGTGGGGAGTACTGCTAAATTTATGGGAAAGTTGTAATTCCACAATTATTTCTAAGAATACAAAAGATTGTTGTATCTCATATCTGGACAATCCAATTAGCTCAACTTCTGGGAATTAAGCAGGCTGCTGATCGTGTTGGGCAACAGACCTGTTTCAATAGAAAACTGTTGTCTTTGCACAGCAGTTTTACTGCGGTGCGGTAGCCGAATCTCCAGCATTAAGCATGGGCTCATCACTGCCCAAAGCAGGAACAGCAACTGGTTCTTGAAAAGCACAGCTGTAACAACTCTCAGCGCAGGGCTGGTCAGTATGCCACACGGGGTCTGCGCAGCGCTTGTCAGCAGGGTGTAGCTTTTAAGCAAGGACATAAAGAGCATTGGAATTAACATTTCACACACATTTAAGGTGGCAAAAAGTCAATATTTGAAGTTTTGAAACCAGCTGGCCCACGCAAAAGTTTCCATCAGCAATGCAATGCAGAAGGTTAGGACCCAGGCGTGTGTAGAAAGCACGTCCATGTCAAGACTAGGATACAGGCGCTGGCTCATCATGTACAGCCCTGGGAAGCCAGTCCAGATCAACTGAGAAGTAGGTCTGTACCTCCTTACCATTGGCTTGTGTTCCTGGTGAGACATAAGGGGAAAGGTGTAAAAGTGGCTACACAGTGCCTGTTCACCGACAGGTATGCAACACAAAAGTCAGTATGGCCATATTTTCATCTGGGTATCCCCAGTTGCTGAATTCACAAATTTGTTTTCTAAACAAGCAATTAGCTAAGCAGAGACTCAGATCCATGAAATATTTAGAAAGTTGTTCCATTTCAGAGTGTGAAAAGAAGTCTTGCTTGTTTGAAATTTTTCACTGAATATATATCTCAAAAGTAAATTGCCCTCCCCTTTTTCCCCTCTTATTTCATCCTTGAATGAGATAGAGTGACTGAGCTTTGGGATTGTGTTTTGGTGGGTGGGGTTTTTTCCCTGTAATTGGTTCACTTCAGTAGTCCTTTCCCCATTTCAGAGTGTTTCCAGCTGCCTGCGTAGCAGAACTACGCAGAGCTGCTCCCTCTCCTCTGCCCTCTGCGAGTGCCTTTCCTGCTAGGGATGGTGCCAGGGCTCTGGGCTCCCCAGGGTACCACATACCCCCACGGCCACCTACCTCAGCCATCAAAACTTAGAGAAGGGAGAAACAGCCAAACAAATCCTTCTGGGGAAAGTTACTGGCTATGCTAGGAGGCCGCCATGCTCAGCATAGGGGCTCTCTTGCAAAGGTGCATCATTCTCTCCATCCTTTTTCAGCTGTGGTTTATGATGGTCACAATATTCCCATTTGCCTCCACAGGCTCACCTGATAGTATTTTAATCAGTAATAACACAAGTGGAAATTATAGAGAAGTAAATCATCAGTCAACAAGAATTAGTTAAATATTTTGTAAAGGACAGGTCCACAGTTTCAGAGTTGTGAATGTTTTTGTGGCCTTCACGTTTTATTTTCCTCTAATTTTCATTCTTAAACTTTGTGTTTATGTCCTTCTAAGGCAAGATGATTACCTTATTCTACAGAAGGCCTTTTTAAGTCCCAGAGCAATACATGCTTTAAAAGAAAAAGAAAGAAAAAGGGGAGTAAAATGGCAAGAATTCAGAGAAGAGCACCAGAAGTAAGAGATATTTGGAAAACAAGACCTATAGCAATATATTAAGAGCCTAGTCGTTCAATCTAAAGGTAATAAAAGAGATGTAACTGCCAGAAATACATAAAGAATGTTAATAAATAAAAATCAATATCAGTTTCTTATGTGACACTCTTCATAAATAGTTCTCGAAAAGCTTTGTATAGGAGGTCACTCTCATTAGATAAGGACAAAGACCAGTTATTTTCAATAGTAAAAAATTTAGAAATTCAATCCAGAGGGTGATACATCTCCTCTAAGGACTTGTTTTCTGAAATCTCTACAGCACTGTAGAAAGCTTTTATTAAAAATAACAATTTTGTTAATTAAGAACAGTAATGGCTTTTTTTCCTAGCACTGCTTTCTGCCTTTTGAGCCCAGATATATTCATATGTACATGTTTGTGTGTATATATATATGTACCTTCCACTCATTTATTAGGAAGCAGCAAGAAAAAGTTGGATGAAAAACAGTTAGGCAAGGAAACAAATTGGCTACTGGCCTCATATGAGGTGCCACAACTATTTCTCTTCCTTGACTATTCTAGCAGCCCTGAGCAGAAGGCAGTCTAATTGCTCATGTCTTCCGTGATGTTAAATATCTTAGAGCATAAAGGGTGATCTCTCATTTCCTCCATAAAATAGTGGACTCTATCACAGAGTTTTTGCAGGGACGTGTGTATCAGAGGATTACTGCCTTTTTGGATTCCTCATCAGGGCGTGATGTTTAAAAGAACTATGAGGAATTAAAAATAACTTCCAGATACAGTAGCAAGAAAAAGTCAGGACTGTAAAACATGATGTTTCCCCATAGCATGCACTCACAAAAAGGTCCCCAAACTCTTTCATTCATCCACTGGAAACTGTTCAGAGTTTGAACCCGCTTGTGCAGCGGTAGGCAATAAAACTCTCACAGGTGAAGAATTACCTCAGCCATTCAGAGCAGTACCCTTCTTATTTATGTCAGCTGGCCCTATCTCTGCTTTAAACCGTTTGCTTGATAGATAGTTCAGCAAATCAGCATGTTACCTCTTAAGTGATTTTATTCACACTAAGTCAGAACTATACTTCAGGATGAAAACAAACCCTAGGGAAGCCACCTGATCCAGCCGGGCACGGCCGGCTCCCACGTTGTTCTTCTGCTGCCGGCCGTCATTGCAGGGCTTGATGCGATCAATACCACATCCCGCCAAATGCCAGCATTTGTCATCTTAATGAAAAGTGCCACATTTCAGAAATTACGACTTTAGAAGGAAATTCGTACAGCAACCAATGAATACTGATCACTGAAAATAAAATTGTGTTACAACCAGTGACTAACTAGCCCAGTGCCCACACACTCCAGGTTTGAAGGAAGCGTTATAATTAGATGATCAGTATTTACTGAGGTGGGCGGTAGCTGTAACAGGCTTCAGTCCTGAAGGTAGCCATGTCCTCCTGGATGTTGCATGAATATCTAGGAAAGTTTGAGCTCTTTGTTAGCTTTTGATCATTTTGGAGTTTGTTGTAGGCTGAACTTACTGTCTCTGCCCTCTGTTTTGCTTTTCCCCTCAAGTTCTTCGATTAAACTGAGCTGCTTTTGCTGCAGCGGAAGTCAATGGGAGTTTCACCTTTGCTTTCATGAGGCTCTGGCCTTGCCAATATAAAGGAATTAGCCTTTTCTGACAAGGGTAGTTAGCTACTAATGGGTGTAAGACAACGGAAAGGCAAAGGTCATGGAAAGGAGGACTTGTATCTCCCATACAAAGATTAGATAAAGCAGAACGGAAAGGGGGAACATGTAGACACTGATAAATGCCAACGCTGCAAAGCCATCAGGTAAAGCTAGATGATGAGTGGGAAAAAGACAGGCTCTGAGATCAAGCAAAAACCTATCAGGCCACCACCACAAGAGACATTACACTGGTATGTGTTGATGGGGTCTGATAGCGATGGGGGTGCTGCTGCCCAAACTTGGATCCTCTGTATCTCCTGGGAGGGGAGAGACTGCCTACATCTTTGACTCTGTTGCTTTTGTGCCACAATATCCACGGACCCTATGTGCTTACACTACTGCCCTATGTACGGTATTTGTCACAACTACAAGCAGCTCTGTCTTCAATGACTCACAGGTCCAACCCAGCTGCATAAAACATAGTTTTCATCCTAGAGTTTCTGTCTGCCACTGGGGTCCACCCTGTTCATCTGATTATTTTGCAGATGTGTCCAAGAAGTGGAAGCAACCCTCAGAAGGGCACCCTTGCATTAGCAGCCTGTCTGCATCCCCATTCTCTCACCACAGAGCCTGCCACGTTTGCTGGGAAGGATGTCCAAAAGGAGAGAGATGATTTACAGAATGGAAAAGGATTTTTTTTATCGATAAACAATGAGTCATTCATATTCCCTCCGAGACAGAAGCAAATCTCAGCAGCAGTAGAAAGGAACATAAATGCCAGTGGAGGAGGGTTGGAGGGAACCTTAACATGCGTGTTTGAGCCTCCAAACATGACCCTTTGGGGCAGTACCTGGCTACCAAGGATTTTAGGTCCCAACCCTTGATCTTGTATTCAAACAAAATTAGGAAATGAGCAAGCACAGCCATAAAAGCAAAAAACAGTGCAGCACAGAATGTGTTTTGTTTGTAGCAATGAAGCTCAGTTTCATATTATACTGAGACATTATTATTTTCTGGTGAGTGTTTTCTGATACATTTTGTAAGAAAATGATGATACTGTTGCAAGTAGATAGCTCACGTTCTTGCTATGCATTTGGACATTTATTGGGGAGTGAAGTCCCTTTTGGGGGGTATTAATTGTCACAGGTGGATACAGATCAGTGAGTTATAAGACCATTTATTTGTTTGATAGACTGTAAAAGCATCAAGTAAACTTTTCCTAGTCTTTTAGTGCTGAGAGATACAAAATGCATAAGACACAAGGCAAAAGGAGAGGGAGCAGTACAAGAAGAGTTTGAGGCAGGGAATATAGAGGGTTTCTTCCCATCCTTAAACTGACCCAAGGTGGTGAGGACTGTGTACGGGTGCTTTGGTCCAGACACTGTCTCTGTTTGGAATGCAAAACGAATCTGTACGTGCCTGCACTTTAATCTGCAGCTCACAATACCAAAAAAACCCCTCCTACTAAGTGGCAGAAGCATTTACTTAGTGGTTTCTCAGACAAATCTTCGCTTTGCTTGATGACAGACCGCCTTGTAACAACAGTCTAGAGATTTGCTTGGTTGACTTATTGATTATTGAAAACAGTGCTATACTGCTGACTTTCCCAGAAGACTGTGCAGCATGTTTGATTTTAACTCTCCCTTGATATTAGTAAGTGCAAATATTCATTTTCAGAATTTAAGCTTATTAGGCACGTATCTACAAAAGAATAATGGTTCATGCGAGACTAAAGTAACTGGGGATTTTGTCAGATGAGATCCAATAAGAAAATTAATGTTATAAGCTGTTTGTCTCCATCTGCCATCAAGCAAAATGAGCTTAAAATATCAGCACAGATTAGCCTGGGACCATTTAGGCAACATATTCTCTATGGAGCAAGGTTCACTTCCTGAAAAAATAGGTATATATATAAACACACACACACACACAGATATTCTTACATCCGTGCAGTTGGATCACTTATACGATGTGCAGATGTGTATTTACAGAATCCAGCCTTAAACGTACCACGGACCCATAGTACTGCTGCCGTGCCAGTGATTAAACTAATGGTTACAAATATGGGGTTTTTTTCTCTTGCTTACTGACTGAGAATTATTTTTAGAGTGAAAAAGGGAATAAAATGATTTGCAAGCTTTTTTTATATGGCTGTTGTGAATGCCCCTTCACGCTAGCAGTGCCTTAGCTATCAGGAGAAAGGGTGAGGGCGCAGAGCTGCCAGGGCGGGAGGCAGGGGGGCAGCGGGGCAGGTCAGGACAGGTCGGGGAAGGGACCTCTCCGCATGGCACCATCCCACCACCCCAGAGGCACTAAACACTGGGGATTGTGACCGCAGCCACGGGGATGGAGCAGCTCCAAGGCCAAGCTGGGGGTCAGGATTGGAGAAGGATGTGGGCAGGCGTAGGCAGAGCTGCAGCGTAGCTTGGGCAGGGACCAGGGGTGAGGGCTGGAGCTGAAATGCAGCTCGAGCCCATGGAGGTATCCCTGTGCCAAGAAGGTTTCCTGCAGCCCTTTCTCCCCCAGCTGTGCCCCCTGAGCCCAGGCAGGGTTACTCTGCTGCATTCTGCGGCACTGACCTTGGGCACGCATCTCAAAACCCTTGTGGGTTGTGTGATTTATCCAGGACCCTATCAGGAAATTACAACATTTTATATATTTTAGAAGGCACTTTTTACTGGGTGTTAAAAAAAAAAAAGATGAACAGTAGTTCATGGTTTTGGTGATCGTGAATGATATTTTTCTTTCTGTTTTTTTCTCGATTGAAAAGGTGATTTCTGGTGTGCTTTTTGCCTGTTTTTTAAAGGAGGCCTTTAAAATCTTCAACTCTTTTATTTCTTTTAACTCCAAATAGTGAACAGTATTGAATTGCTGCCATAAAATACAACTCCCCTAAGGAGACAGACATGATTACAATATTAATATTCCATGTAGCAACAAATATATGAAGTGGTAACTCATTGCTCTGGGAAGAAATACACTCTGATGATTAAAGAAACACATCTGGGAGTGAGGCTGCTGTTCCCACCTCTGTGAGCGACTTGACATACGGCATGCAACAAATCACTCGAGGGTGGGATTTGCAAAAATAGTCTGAATGAGTGGAGACCACAAGTGTGAAATTATACAACCCCATCCTCAGAGTGTATTCAGTAACAAGAATGACCATAAATGTCCTTCATCTGATATTTGTATTCACACTAGCTATGAAAAGCATAACGTAATGGCTCAAACAGAAATAAATATAAAAAAAAACCTTTCTCCTTGAGAACAGGCTTCATGAATGACTATATCACGTTTCATAAATGACAGGATTTTGTGGACAGGTGTCTTAAACATTTTGTCCTTCTTGGCTCTTTGCCCACAGACTTGCATCTGTTTCTCCCATTCTTGGTACACCTTCGCCCACCCTATATAAGCATTCAGCGATCCCTTATTGCAGTCTCAGAGCTATTTACTAAGAGGGATTTTGATTCTGCTCTGCCAGGTTGCTGTTGTGCAGCCAGTGAAAGCACATCTCTCCTTTCTCACCCCACAGCACTATTACCTCAGCCCACCCTCCCACTGTGGCACTGCCCTTTTCCACTCCCGTTGAGCTCCCACAATGCGCCCTGAGATCAGACAAACCCTGACACATCCCCTCTCACCACTACACTGCTCTGGAGGAAGCCTCTAACCTGCTGGGAGTGCAGCTGTAAGCAGCACAGCTGGCGTGCTCGGCACAACGGCAGCACTGCTGAGGCACTCCTTACATTTTAGGTATCTTCTAATGAGCATGTTTCAAAAGACTTTAGATTCAAAACTCAGAGGCACTAAACACCTCTAGCGCCCCTCAACTGAGAGATGTTTGTGCATGACAGCCCTCCATGTCCCATCTCAATTAGTAGACTAAACGTCGCCAGGACTATCTCACATCAGGCTTTTAAATTTGGTGCCCACAAAGGGAACTGCTAAACTGAAATCCCTAGAAGCTATTACAGTGAAGGAAAGAACCTTCTCTCTGTATGCCCCTTGACATAAATATATGAAATATATATGAAATGTTTTTCAAAATGGCTATAAGCCAGGATCCAGGAAGCCTCTGATAAGGCTTTGAGTTGTGTAGTCACACCCTTTGCAGAAAGAAGGTCTATATATGTGTTTTTACCTGTCTAGAGTGACAACTTAAAATCTTAAAAGATTAAAGACTTGAAAAGGACCACCATCTCCTAACAGAGTGGTATCTTAGCTAAAAATACTTACACTTTTCTACCAAAGTTAGGAGTCTGAGTGTTATTCTGTTGACTTCAGAGCTTTCCACCATGTCTGCCACACTAACTAGCAGATTGCTTTGTTGAGAAGAGGGTGAATTCACCTGTTTTCAGTGTTCATAATGCCTAGGAAAAGACCACACAGGCTAAAATTACAGCAAGAAAGATTTGGACTGGATAATAGTGGGAAAACTATTCTAACAGCAGGGCTCGTAAGGCACTGCAATGGTAATTCAGGAGGCTGTGGACCCTTCCTTGCTGGAGATTTTGGAGAAGCGAGTAAACATTTGTCAGGAAGTGCGTAAGTATGTCTGGGAGGGGGCAGACTAAGGATGGCTTCTCAAGGTTCTGGTTGTCTATGATGCTCTGAGACAAAATATGTCTTTAAGTATTAGGCCAAAATAAAAGAGCAATTTTCCTTTTTGGCCAATCCCAGAAGAAAAGCAATATTCTTCTGCTAGGCAGTACTGCACTGAACTCAGCTGTGAAAGCTGTCATAACAACATTCATCCAACCGTGCATACAAAATGCACACTCAGTTACCGTAACCATTGTATGACTAAATATGTGTTTACCTACAGCCATTACTTGCCTAGCCTTGCATTTTTCTGCAGGCATTGAGTGATACATGCAATTACGGTGGCTCCATGCATAATTCAATGCACAAAGACTAGGCCAGGTTCATAATGTTTTTTTCCAAGGAAGCATCAATCTTCTCCTTAGGAAAAGAAAAAAACAGGGAAAGGCTGGTTGATAAAAATAGCAAACAAGCAAGTCAGCACCGGTAGCCTGAGTGTGTCAATTATAATTCATTCCATTTCAGCTGCAACATTCAAAACATATCATGAGCATCACACACCAATGCGTGTATTCCTGCACCAGCTGAGAGTGGATCATACAGCGATATACCATATGCTACCCGGATTTTCAGTCTCCATTCCTTCCTAAAGACATAACAACTTCACCAAATTCTGTGGAGTTAATGTAGATTTACTTTGGCAGAAAAGTAAAGGAGTGTATTGCAGAGATGTCTGTTTCACTCAGAAGTCATTTACTGAGAAATTCTTAGAGAGAAAGGTTTGGATAAAAACAGCATAGAAATCTAAAGATTAAAAGTGCATTGGAAAGAAACAGAGCAACCCATCATAACCAAGCAAGAGATTTTCAATGACTAATGCCATAACTCGATGTTAGTCATGATTTTACCAGGGAGCTTGGGAATGTTTCTGAACAAGAGGCTTGACTCACAAATAAACCTCTTAAAGCGATGTCATATTCATAGGCCAAGATGCATAGCCTGAATTTATTCATGCTAAATGCCAGGCAGTTGGCGAGTTAAAAAAAGAATAAACATTTCCTACTGAGCCATTAAAAACAGGTCTGCTTAGTGCAAATGGAAACATCCTCTATTAATATTTGAATTACAATTTTTTCTAACTTTTTTTAATTAAGCATCTGGATTGCCAAATCATGCCACATTGTGGAGCCTTGAATGGCTGTTTCACTTGCTTGCCCTTCCCATGATGCTTCTGAAAAGGTCATATTTCTATCTTTATTTAAGTGGAAAACTTTCTAGAAAATGGGGGGCTTACTCTGAAACAATTGTTTCTGAATGGTTTTATTGATGTTACAGAATCTTAGCTGAAAGTTTTCATCAGTCTTCTCCAGAGATGATGCATAATCAGCTTAAAAGAAAGAGAACACAGGTAAGACTAAATCACCCTTCCCAGTGTTGTTGGATTTATCAGTTAATGCAAAAGCAAACCATTTTTGATCTCCTCTTGCCCTAAATACGAACTTTTCAGAACTAGTCATAACTCTGCTGTTCCTTATATTTTGTATATATTTTAACTGCCTTTTTGGACTTAATCAAAATACTGATCTGTTGTGAACGAGGACAAATTTCACATTGTCCAGGCATATATCACTTCCTATCCTGCCTTAGAGAAACTCTGGCCCTGATACACCTCTCTGAAATAAAAAAGTAAGAAGCAGAATGGGAGACACTCAGCAGAGGCGATTCAAGCTGACGACAGAAAGGACTGACCTTAAACAGACTCAGACCCACCTGACACCTCATAGGATTTTTCCTTCCCAACGAAGCTNAAAAAGTAAGAAGCAGAATGGGAGACACTCAGCAGAGGCGATTCGAGCTGACGACAGAAAGGACTGACCTTAAACAGACTGAGACCCACCTGACACCTCATAGGATTTTTCCTTCCCAATGAAGCTGTAAGTGTCAAAGTAGGCTGATGGCAACAACAACACAGAGTGACACAGAAGGTCTCCACTCACATGCTCTGGATTTAGTGTTGAGTCCCTCAATGTGTGGTATCGTGTCTTGACATCGTAAACACCGATGATCCAACAGAGCACAGTATTGATAATCTCCTTGTTGGTGCTGCAAATGCCAACAGAAGCTCTGCTGCTTCTACAGCTTGGTCCCAAGGCAGCCACGCTCTTGAACTCATCTTTAAAGGCTGTACTTACAGGAGTGCTTGGCTGAATGGCTCAGGGTGGTATCTGGACTCTTGACCCCTGCAGGTCATCTTCTTCAGCTGGTATTACTTTAAGCCTTCATCTAGCTGAACTTGTTGACTGAATATTGGATGAATATACTTGGGGAGAGGGGCAATGCCACATTTGAGGGGCCTTCAATTCTACATTTGCACTGGAAATTTTATTTTTCCCAAAGCAATGCTGTCTAATTTGGCAAGACTTACTTCAACAACATGCAGGCATTTTCCAGAGATAGCAAAAATTAAGCTTCTGTGTACCTATGCCAGAACAGGAACTATGTAAGTGCGCACTTGAAAGGAATGGTGAGAACGTGTGTGTGTGTAAGTACCTGATGTATTGAATTTATCAGCCATGTTACCAATACATGATCAATGTATTGACTGCATCAGAATTTCCAGCTGTATTTCAACTAGTTTTCAAAATTATTACTTTTGGGGCTAAATTCTTCTCTCCATAAAGGCTTTCTAGAAGGACTTACGGGCTGCAGAGTCTTTAGTACTGTGTTCACCTCTCATTGTCATGTTGCAACATGAACATGGATTTTAATTGCAGACTTTTGTTTAATCAGCTCTATCAAGAAGCAGCTTTGAAAATAGAAGACAGTTATTTTAAGGCATACTGGGTTTTTTTAACTACTGTCCAGTGATGACAGCACAATGAATACCTGTCAGAAATTGATATCCAGTGGCTGTCATTCCTCTACACATCCTACCATTTATCCCAGCCAAGGTTCAAAGTTACCATTTCTCAGCCCCCAGCGGCGAGAGAGGGCAGACCAGATCCCAGCAGCGGTTGGCTGAGGGATATTGAGGACTGAGGAAGCCCGGTGGCAGGAGCCCAGCACACTCACACTAGGTATTTTCTCACAGCAGGGTTGGGAACTGGAAGTTGCCAGCATGGTAGTGAAGGGGAATGTGTGAGGGAACAAAGTTTGCATATGAAGAGTATCAAACAGAGTGATCGCATGATTCTAAGGGGCAAATTAAACCTAAAGGCCACCCTTTCTTACTGTACGTCACGGCATCACAATTCTTGCACAAACATACATGCACATACATAAATACTATATATGCTCGCAAATGCACCCACATGCATGCGCACAGCTAATCTCAAGATCCATAATCAATTTCTGGTAGGGGAAAATGAGCAAAAAAAAATAATTCCAAGGTATGACTAAAACTGTTTAAACCCTCAAGTAAAAAACTCTCGTGAGCATACAGTACTCTTTATATTCCTCATAGCTCTAGTGAATATTTCAATTCAAAAATTATCCACATCATTTATTGCATACATCCCTCACAGTCTGAGCCTGGGCCCACCACACAAGGCACTTTCCTGAAGCTTGAAAGCTGTTTAATCTTCTTTTCTGGCCTGTTTTAGATAACTTCTGAATGGACCTTCTAAGCTTCTTATACTAAAAGGTGATCATAATGCAAGGCCAGATGTTCCCAAGTTCCTTTCAGAGAGTGGACACATGCTGGGCTTGACCAGTTATTGGTAAACACCCATAGATTTCAACCTCTTGTACAAAAGGGTCTGTGTGTACTGGAGCAGATATATATATATATGTAGCAGAAATTTCCTCATGACAATAAGAAATCACTAGGAAATTACCGGGAGGGAGAAAAAGACAAACATTTTTAAACGAATGGTCTGAACCTTTCCCTTTGTGACTGATTGAAATGAGAGTTATGAGGGCTGGATTCAGCCTTTTATTATGAGACACTGAGGTTCTGCGGTATATTTTTTCCTTTCTTTCATTTAGATCTGTGGAAAAAATTGGCATGAAATACAAATAAATGACAAAGCACTGAGAATTAGGCCATTTGTCTGTAAAACCAGATATAATCCCCAAAATAGCAAAACACAGAAAAATGCATCAAAATGTATTAGAGATGACAGGCAATATATTGCACAGGCTATTTATGCAACTATAGATCCCATATCGGTACCAGTGAGTCACAGGAGCCTAACATTAAAAGTAAGATGCATCGTACAGATTAGTATTAATTAAAATAACAATTACTCTTAAGTACAGCATTCTGCTAGATACAGTGACAGATAAAAGACCAGTGAGATGTTCACAATAGTGAGCAAAATAAACATTTCCACCCTGGAGGATGTACATATATACACATATATGTATATATTGCTAGTAGGAAAGAGCTGTGGAAATACATAAATCTCCATGAATACACTATTTTAAATGCTACAATAATACTCCTCATTTCAAAATCTCTCTACTGGGATTCTAAGTTTATTTAAAATCCCCATAGCTGTTGCCTTACACAGATACTATAAGTCTTAAGAGCCAGCATTCAGCCTCTGGATTTACCCAGTTCATCTGGGTTTTCATTCACTGTGTTTCAACCTAATTTTGTCTGGCTTCAGTTACCGCTAAATAACAATTGTCAGGGCACAGCGAGGCCGGGTTGGACAGTGGCATGGTGGTGGCACAGCCTGGGGCAGGGACCTTCCCGAGCCTCCCTGTCCCCCCCCACCTAGAGGTGACCAGCAGAGCCAGGCGGGGGATGACCGTGGGGACAGGGCACCTCTGGGCCCAAGTCAGGGAGGCAAGGGTGGGATCATCAAGGGAGATTAATAGGGATGAGTACAGCTGCAGCATAGCTTAGGCAGGACCCAGCGCAAGGGCTGGAGCTGAAATGTAGCCCCTAAGCCCAAAGGCAAGTCTTCCTGCATCTCCTTCTGGCCTTGTCACTGCTTTCCTGGCAGCAAGACCCCAGATTGCATGGTGGCCCAATAAGAGATGTGACCTCGTACACAGCAGCCAAACCACCAGAGTCAGAGAGGACGTGGCACAGCCTGTGCATGCCGTCGGGGCACCTAATGTTTCCCACTGATAGTCTCCAGGTCTCCAATTTTACCCAGACAATAAAAAACATCAAGAGTGGTAAGACAGGTCTGATGGGTGTGGCCCTCAATCTCAATTTCGGAGGGCCACTGTAGAAAGAAGCCATGCCACAAATTTAACACAGGGACAGTTTTCTTACCAGTGCCTCTCTGGCATCTTTTCATGAAGCGCCATTTGTTTTAGACAGAGATTTACAACACTGCATCCTCTTCACCTTTAAATACATATGTAGGAGGTTGGCATCCTCACACTGATTCTGCACCGAGTTCCTGCTAAAGTACTGACCATGAGACATGAGTCAGACCCACTCTTCTGATCACTTTCATCCAGAAAATCGTGAATGTGCTTCTTCGCAGGTCAAAATCTTGGGTCTTACTGGCATAACTCTGCCGCAATAGCTGTAAACCCGCAGAAAAGCTGTACAGTTAGGAAACGTGGAACTGCTGCATGAGCTGCTTTCATTGGTGAGGATGTGAAAAAAGGTATTTCCTAATGAGGGTTTGAGGGGATTTTTATATCACTTGAGTTTTGTGATAAGATCACCACAGTTTTTGCCTGATGATACATGTAGGCAGGGCTGTAGATCAGAGCACAGACCTGGTGGGGAATGCACATGCCACAAGGCATCTCAGGAGGGTCCATAAAGTCACCTGAACTGAGTCAAGCAGAAGCTTTCAAGAAGCATCTCCATCCCCTATGACCCAAAGTCAGACCATCCACTTGACCTTTGAAGTTTCAGATCAATATAGTAATTGTCTGAGTAATCATGGTATTGTTTGCAGAGGTGGCATTCATTTCCCACGAAAAGATTTCTGCCCTGATAGATTAGAGGTACTCCGGTCTATCTTGGAGCTGAAAGGGTTGTACCCTTTCTGGATAACATTTGTAGCTAGAAGAGAAAAAGGTCATTCATAATTATTTTTCTGGTATACTGCCTTAGCTACTCATTTGATTTATCACGTGTCCTTTCTGACACAACATGAAATAATATGAGAGTTAGATTGTCTTTAGGGAAAACAGGCATCCAGCTCACAGAATACATCAGTTTCAATAACACACTTCAAAGGAATCCAGCTCCTTTCAATATATTCAGGGATTTGTTCACCAGTTTGGGTTGAGCTGCTTGCAAAATAGATAGAAGAAACCTCTTTGTGTGATATAACCAGATGCCATTTGCAGAGCCTGTGACATATGGTCCTTCAGACGTGGAGATAATCACAGAGGATAATTCTTGAGAGCCCGTTAGGATTCCAGAGTAGCTGTCTCTGCCATGTGGTGCTTGCTGATGTCTAAATATGATAAATTCACTAGCTTTATTTTCAAAAACACAGCTGAAAGACTTTTAAAAGGAGTAGCATGAAAGCAAGAAAGTATCAACCCTAACTACTCAATCAAAGTGAGAAATATATTCCTGATTCCATCCAACTTCAAGGCAAATTAATGAACGAAATAGAAATCTGCAGCTGAAACTCACTGATATGAGAATAATCTAATTTTCCACAATGAATGCAATGAGGATTTGAAGGGAGCCTACACAAGCTTTTGTTCAATACAGGGCTTGGGCAGACAGTGGGTACATCTCGGTCTTTAACATCTACCCCCCTCCAAAAAAAAACCCCAAACAAACCTTGAACCCTTGTATTCAGGGTAAGAAGCAAAACTCATGAATCTTATGTTGCTGTCACAAAAAGTATTTCAAAACTATCTCTTAACACAGAGGCTTTAAAGTACTGTCTTCCCCAGCTGTGCATACGGGGTCCAGGCTGGTGTTTGCTCATACACCATTCCCACTCTGATGTTGGCCCTCCAGCATCAACAAAGATAATTCTCTGGGAGGAGAAATCACAGTAGATGGTTGGGAGTGTCTAAAATGCCACCGATGCCTACACTGCACACCTTTACTCTACACAAAAGAGGACCAGAGCTTAAGCATTGAACCCTTCCTAGCTCGTGTGGATCTTCCCACTAGCTCCTACCACCATGCCTGGGAAAGGTAGTGGAGATGCATATGCCAAGGACTGGTCCCAAAGGGACTACATCAGCGTTGGCTTGACACGCTCTCAACAGGCATTGCACCTACAGAGGCCACCACATGCCTTCACACACTGTGCATGCTGTTGGACGCATACAGCCACATTTTGTGCCATGAAACCACTGATCAGCTGGCCTGCAGCACAAACCTTACGGAGGAGATCAGATCTCAGACATTTTGAAATGAAGCACACAGAATAACACCAATAGTTTAAGGCTCACCTGAAGGCCAGAGGCTGTGCAATGCAAATGCAGCCAGTCTGCTTTGGAGGGAACTTGCCTTAAATAGCATGGATCCAAGGCAGTTTGTGCCTCTTAATCCCGAGGCCAGAGTTTAGTTCCCTGCCACGTTAGCGGTATGGGCATAACCTGTAAATCCCTCCACTAGTCTGAGATGCCTAATGAAAAAGGCAGCTCCACAGACCAGGGTTCGTGGAGCTAGGAGTTTCTTCGGACAGCAGTCTACTCCTGAAACAATCCAGGAAGGTATGAAGGCACATGGTGTCATCACTTGAAACACTGATATAAAGATTTTAGTGGGTGTCGCCACAGTAACTGAAGGATGTGAAAGAAAGTCCTACAGATTTCCTGCAAAGTCTGTAGGAAGATGTAGCACCTTGTATTAAGTCAACTGATGAAGCTGTATTTCCTATAATATATTTGCTGTCCTATTAGTTGGTCTTTCTTCTGACACAAGGAATCTTTCTTGGTTTTTTTCTCAGTGCAATGCAAGGCACACTGGATGAAATAGCATTTTTTACTGTGCAGACGGTGAAGGCCCTTCTGGCCCTATACACCCATGAAAGCAGAATGTGTGAAAGTGGTACCAAAGTCTCCCATAGATGTTTTTAAACGGATGCAGTTTGAAAACTGCTTAGTACCTTGATAATACCCGCCTTAGTGGGCTAAATGAGACTAAAATACCCTTGCTGGAGCTAGAATGGGGTCAGCTGTTGGCAAACATGCCTTCTCTCTAGGGCACGCTCCATTTGTAGCACGTGGCTACACGTTTGCTATGGAGAGTAATTGCCCAGCTTAGCTGTGCGGATAGTGTCCAGCAGACCTCTTCACGTCTTTTAGATCCAGCATATCATAGACCTCGCTATTCACTCAAGCAGAAGAGTCCAAGTAAATCAGTTGTGTCTTCAGTCTTTTGTACATGGATTGCCTGAGAGGACAATCTGTTATTTTGTGTGGATTGTGTAAAGCTTCGTGTGCAGGTTCTGGAAACCTGTGCCTGAAGACGTCAGCAGGTAAATGGGGGAGAAAAGATTGTTTCCAATTCACTTGTAAGTTTTTAACTGCTCCATAGCTCATCTATGACGCAAGGGAGCAGCAAATTTGCATTATCAGCCTTGGGAATATGAATTTTGTGCATCCCAGAGTAACAGAATATCCTCTGACTCGAGGAAGAAAAGAATATGAGCTGTTAACTTTTCATATTTGTCATACCTTCCATTTTAAGAAGTGAAAGTACTTCAAGTGCTTTCATTAAACTCATTTAACAACAGAGGAACTAGAACAAAGACATGGGATGTCCATGCTGCAGAAGATGCTGATCACTCTGGATTTGTTTCCTACAAAAATGGCATGGAAAAGTAGAATGTGTGAATGGAAGGAGCAGAAGTTTTGCACAACTGTGATTCGGGTATTTTGGAAGTTTTGGATTAAAATGAAGCATTTCTTGGCGTCGAAAACCAAAGCTTTTCTCTTTGATTCACTAGCCTGAAATGAAACTTTTTGTTTTGATCTGAGCCAACATTAATCTGTGTGTCCACTCCAGCTCCCAAAAAGCATTTTGGGAGTTGTATCCCCTCATCCTCTTGTTCTCCCAGATGGGCACTTTTCCCTGGCCAGACTGTATTTCCCGTGGCCTCTCTGCAGAGCGGTGGCCTAGGAGCATCCCATGATGTATCACACTGACTCAGCCACAAGGAGAAATAGCCATTGTTTTTCATTTTTCATGGGCACAATTTCATCAAAGTCTATTTTCATGTGGCAAATTTCTATTTTGATGAAACCACTGTTTTGCATAGAAAAATATGTGATTTTTTTCTACGGGCTATTAAACATGCCTCAGAAAATAGATCTGAAGAAAGAATGAATGAAGATCTATACCACTGAAGGCAGATTTTTCCCTGTGAAGAAAACAAAAAATAATGTTTGAATTAATTTGGTGGCTAATTTTTGTTCTAAAATGATGGAGGTTTATCATGCACTTATTTGTATATTTAACACTCAAAGACAGAGTAGCGTGGTCTGAATTTAATAAACCTGTATGTTCACATAACACCAATGACTTACTCGATTTTATATGACATGGCTTGTGCTTTTTAGAATTGGTATATATTTATTAAGGTTTGGGAAAAATGTACAGTATGAATATCAGCTCTGTTATGCTTCTTGTTTCTAAGGGGCCAATTCAATTCAATTCAATTCACATATTTTCCAATTTAGACATATGGGAAGAAAAACACTTTTAATACCCATGGCAAAATAAATTATTTAAAACTTCACATTCCTCACAAATTCCAATCCTCTTTTTGTCTAGTAATTGTATACTCATGAATCTCAATTAACATAAAATATTGTGTTATTGATAACTTGCTGTCCAAAAAGTCAACAACAATATTCAGAGCTTCTCTTAATTTGCTCATTTCCCCTAGTTATTGATAATCCTGGTGGATCATAACTGGCCATCTGAGTCGGATGAGATTGATTTTGTTACCCGGTTGGATGACATCCAATTTGAATGAGAGGAAGAACAGGTAGCAAATGATGGAGAATTAGAAACACCAAATGTATTTATTTTTGATAGTCACAGATGATTTCAGTGACTCCCTCCAGCCATTCTGCTATGAGAACAGATCTGATAATGTGACCTCAGAATCACAGCTGGTTTTGTCAGATCTATACACGGGTGTGCCAGGGTAATCCCGTCCTCAGTAAGCTCCTGTGCTTAGGCACTGTGTTAGAGGCTGGAAACTGGAGCTCGTGTTTCCCTGGCAGACTGTTGGAAGAAACCCTGGAGACAATATAGACTTGGCTATAGGTATAGGTATAAGCATAGGTATATATACTGTCCCAGACAAACAAGACTAATGTAGAAATCGAGATTTCCTTCCTCCCAGAGGTGTCTCATGAAAAGAAAGACAAAGAAGATAAAGTCTCCTCCTTACTAGCCACAATGGTTCTCCAGCACTGCGCTGTCAAGGTAAGGGAAGGAAGAGCTTCCTGCTGGGTTTGGAGACACAGAGCTGTAAAGTAAAATAGCAAAGAGCTATTTATATAAAGAGAAAACGTACTTCAGGCTCCCCTCGCCTGTCAGGGTGGATGCCTAGAGGCTCTGGCCACGTGGCTACGTGGGGACTCCTTGGGTCAGAGACTCAGCAAACACATCTTCCCAGCTGGGATGAGCTGCTCCGGGGAGCAGGAGCACATAGCAAGAAGCAGCAGGCTGCAGCCAGCGCCAGCACCCTCTCCTCTGCGCGGTGGGGGATCACATGAAGCAAGGGAGGAATCTCCTCCCTCCAGCTTTAGCAGCTGAATTCCCTCGCCACCACGCTGGGAGCTGGCGAGGAGGACAGCCTGTGCGAGGGCTGTCGTTACTGATGTAAATTAAACAGTTACCACCGCAGGGTGACTCTCTGCTCTTTTCCCTGAGCAGACAGCTGCTCCAGAAAACACATGCTCAGGCTGCTCAGGCTGAAAGGAAGAACCGCAGAGATTTTATTTATAGATGCAATAGGCAGGTGTTCAGCACTTAATGTCTGCCCAGTAAGAGCGGGAATTGTCTCTTTGCCCACAATGACTACGTACTTGATTACTTTCTGTGTACATAATGCATTATATATACTCTACATCTCTCCCTTCCCATTTGGATTCAGTGCATAACCTCCATACAGCTGCGTTGCCCTCTCTCCTGCAGCAAAACATTTACTGATCTTATCAAGACAGAAAGAAAAAGAACCACAGACTGTGGAAAACTAAACTTTAATGGAGGAGTTTGAGCTGCGGTGTGCCTGCTGTGTTTCTGGACGGCGGGAGAGTCTCATGCAATGAACTTGTGTCCGTCACTTCAGTATGAAATATTTCACCAAGGTTTGGAAAGCCATGGATAAAATATTAATTAATTACCACTAAGTTTCACAATACCGTTGTGAAACAGGCACAGTGCAGTTTTGTGCAGCTTGTTTTCCAAAATTGTTGCCTTTTATTTCAGCTACATGATCATAGCACTCTGCATAATTTATACGTCTAAGAGCCTTTTGTAGGGCACGTTGGTAGAAAAGCTCAGAAGTACCACAGAAGCTGGGATCTTGTCGAGATTAACAAGGATTTTTTGGGGTTGGTAAACAAACACAAGAGAAGAAGTTCCTGTTCTTGTGCCATCCATGATTTTGGTAGTGGCAGCTTTGCTGCAATGACTTGTGACAAAGCAATAAGAGAGCAAAACTAAGCTCTCCAAAGATCCAAAAGGAAGCAAAAAGGACACCTTGCTGTTAATGCAAGATGCCAGCCGTAGCATGGCAAAATTTATTTTGAAAGTATATGAAAATGAACTTTAAAATTTGAACTCAGGAGGAAGGCAGATCCTTTTGGGAATGAAGCACTGCGCACCACTCACCAGCAATGCAGAGCACAGGAGTGCAGGCGACTCCCCTACGGACTGCCACTGACAAAACTGAGAAAAGTTTTATCTGCATTTCTTGCTCAGAATAAATATTCTGACATGCCATTTTTACATTAGTGAAATGCATTGGCGGAGTGATGATAATTTAAAAACTTTTGCTCTCTTTGGAAAAACCTCTTTCGTGTTTGGAAAAGTATTCACTAGTGTCGTGGTTTATCCCCAGATGACAACTAGGACCACCAGCTGCTCACTCACCCTCTCCCCTTCCCATCACTCCCCCCCAAGAATGGTGGGGGGAAGAGGGGGAAAAAATAGAGGAAAGGGAGGGAAAAAACTCTCATGGGTTGATATAAAGATAGTTTAATAGAAAGAATAACAGAAAAGGAAAAATAATAATAACAATAATAATAATGACATGGGTCACTCTCACTGCCTGTTGAATTGGTACCATCCCAAGCAGTGATTGTGGAGTTCCGCCCCACCAGCTAACCCCCATTTAAACACTGAGCACGACGGCTAGGGTATGGCATATTTCACTGCCCATTCCATCCTTCTGTCTATGTTTCTATGGGAAGCTGAAAAAAAGTTCTTGAATAGTGTAAACATCACTTAGCAACAACTAAAAGCAATGGGTATTATTGACATTCCTTTCTCAGCAATCACTAGAAAGAAAAATTAACTCTTTCCCAGCTGAAGCCAGGACAACGGGACAGAGTGGAGAATGGTGGTAGGGGTCCTCAAGGGCTACTTGAGAGGCCATTAGTGTCAATAAGACTTTAAGTCCACTGCCTGGGAAGCAGGCCTCAGCTGAGATACCTCAGGAAGCACCACCACAACCCACAAGCAGGTGAGCAGCAGTGGTACACAAGGTGGCCACGGCAGAATTGCTCCAGACGCATGTGTGCAAGGGGGACATTAATTCCACCCGGTCCAGTTACCTAAAAGCTCAGTGCCTATCCCAAGCCAGGTGTCCAGACTCCCTTGACCCGCAGTCCGGAGGGTACCTCTCCTCCTGGGCTGTGGAGGGAGCCTCAGTAACGAGCTTGGGTTGGACCCCCCTCCTTTGCACAGATACAGCTGGGTGAGGGGGATGCGAGGGATGTGCCAGGACTGAGAATAAAGCTCTCAACTCTTTGCTTTCCAGTTCTACAATTAAACTGCTAAAGCATGTTGACAATATGTCTGAATGTCTGTTGGAACATCTATGACAGCAAAACAGCTTATGCCTGCGCCTGGAATTACTTATAATTAGAACGTGTAATTAGGATGTGGACAAACAGCCGGGCTCAAATGCATACAGAGGCCTGTCCCTGCAACAGCAACATTTTCAGAATGACCAAAGAACAATAATGATGTTTTGCAGGCACTGATTTTCGTAGCTTTGTGAGGAAACATATACAATAACCAGCTAAAGAATTCTGGCCTGTTTGCTGTTCTGCACCCCTCAAAGGCAGACTGTAATCAAGACATTTGGAGAAAACCCGTGTGCTGCTTCACTTGTTTGGCAAGGTCTATGCAGCGTCACCCTCTTCTGCGCTGTGCACAGGGCTATGCTGCTCTGATCCCCCCTCCTTGAAAAAGTAATGGCAACCCGAGTAAGCAACGGCCTCCAGAACCGTAGCACAGATCAAGTAAAAGGGGCTCTGGCCCTAGATATCTCGTTGGACATGGGTGCAAAGAGGTGTGCTGGATGCGGTCTTCCACTGCTGTGGCTGCCCAGCAGAGGTCAGCGGGAGTCTGGGGACATTGGCAGAGGACTGCCCCCGAGTCAACACAGCATCTCTCCTTGCCTCTGACTGCCCTCCCTCAATACTCCAGGCCCATGTGCCTTCTCATATGGGCAGAGAGATAGCTGTATGTAAGATCAGAGGCACAGGGCAAGCTGGGATAGAAGACCACATGGAGGACCAAGCCATCTGAGAGACACGCGCCACAGACCGTGATGAGACAGCCCGTTCAGACTCTGCTGGAGCACTGCACCTCGCTGCCATCTGTGCTCTGCCCTGCGGCCCCAAGCATGGACCATGAATCCAAAGGCAGAGCGCTACTGATATCTATCAGGGAGGAGCTTTAAATGGAAGTAAGATGCTTTGCCACTTCTCCTCCCCCTTTTTACTGGTGAGGGAGCAGTTGTCCAGAAAAAGGAAAGTTTCCAAGGAGTTATTCATGAACATGGCACCACCATGGCATCTCCCAGATCCCACCAAGGTGGTGATGCTGGTGGAACAAAACAGATTAGGCAACACGTGAGGCAACTCTTTTGTCCTAACCCTTATGGCACAATTGAAGGGCTGAAAAGCTGGGGGATGAGGACTAAAACTAGATAAATAAATAAATAAATACATATATACATAGATAATTGTCACAATAGCCCTGAGGAAGGAATTCAGTGGATGTTTCTGGCTGGTCTATAATGAGGCTGCTTTTCTGTCGCTGATGGTTTTGCTCTCCGCAGGTTCCCTGCAGAAATGTAGGCAGGTACCAAGCCTGCTCAGCCTACAGGAAAAAACAACTGGTGTCTAGCAAGTACAGCCAAAACCGCAGTCAAAAATAGGCTGGATCTCAGGATTCACTCCAACGGGAAGAGGAGGTCTATCACTTGCAGGCAAACTCCTAGGGAACTGGAAATGCGTCTGAGAAAGCACAGCTTACCTGAGAGACATTCAAGAGAGGGAGCCCCTGATTTTCTCCATGCATTCTGTATCAACAGCTTTGCAGGGAAGCTAAAGCAAGGGGAGAGGAGGAGGAGGAGGAGGAACATCCCCTGCTGTGCAAGAGACCTGAAGCTGCACAAATATTTCCAATCAAAAATCTAAACTGCAGCCCAAAATGTGTTGAGAGACATGTATTTCCCCCTGATTTTTAATTTTCAGAACCAAATTTTCTGATGGAGAGTAAAAATTACCTAAAATCCCTGAGGGCATGTAGGCACCTTTACATTGACAGGAACACAGCGGACGAGCTAATTGTTTAACTTCCACAGTTTTCAGTCAAGGCGGGCTACTTAGTCAGCTCAGAGCTGACTCGGTCCAATGCCCTCCGGTTGCAGAGCTGAGGATTTGTTCCTACTCTGCTTATTTACGTTGCTGTAATTAGTTTTTACGTCGCAACAGACTTGGCCTCTCACCTGCCAGTGTGGCATTTTATCAGTGGCTACTCCAAAGTTCACGTGTGCCATCTCGCCCTCACCTACCACGTTGTCAATTCCCCTAAGTAATTTGGAAGAAGACATATTTTGCCTGTGGTGATCATTTAAGCATTGTACACATCCCTAATAATTTCCCTTACTAATTTAACTAGTAATGAGGTAAAGTTGCTTTTTTCTTTTTAATAAGGGAACTATGACTTTGGCAACATTCCAGTCCTCCTTTGTGGTAGCTGGCTTTAATGATAGTTCATGCACTTTTGCTGACAGATGAACCACTCTTAAGTTCTTTCAAAACTCCTGGATGAATACCATCTGGCCCTAGTGATGAATTGCATTTTTAAATTGTCCCTCATCTTTATTACCTACAAAAAAGAGAAGCTCTAGAGCAGGTATTTCCCCTTCATCCTCTGCAATGAAGATAAATGCAAGGAATTTGTTTCATTTTGCTGCAATTTCCTTATTATTCTCAACTGTTCTTTTTCAAAACAGACAGTGTCATCTGACTGAGACATGGGGTGGAATGCATTTGCTTCTCTCACTGTATAATTTATGCAATTAATAACTTCTTTTACTTTTCCAACCAGCTCTGTGGTTGGCCAGCTATCTTTTGACTGCGTAAGTAGCAAAGAGTAATACTGAACAAATCATTTGATTTTTTCTCCCCATTGATGCTTTTTCTAGCCAATTGTTACTCCTAGGCTGTTGAAACTGCTGCCCCCTTCACAGACTCATAATTCTGAAGTTCTTGGGAAGATTTTCACTGTCTTCCCCCTCCCTCCTAATTACAGCCCTCCATACAGTGCATGTTCCTTCCCACTGACTTTACACAATCTTAGTATTTATTTTTTCTTCCTTTGCTTGCTTAAGAATACTAGTAACTCTTTAAAAACATACAATCTAGCACCTCACAAATGTTTTAGCACACCTTTATAGCAGGAATTTTTAAAAATTACTATTCCAGGGAGTTCACACACCAAAAACTACTGTTGCTTCTCTTGACATAAAAGCTAAGCCTGCGTGTCCCAGGCAATTCATGATATGCTATAGAGACACAGACAAGAAAGACATCCCTGGCCTCAGCCAGCAATGAAAATGTACGTATACACTATGCAGCACCTTTTCAAGAATTAAACACTTACCAGACTCTATCATACTTCACATAGCACAAGATAATCTAATTTATAATAAATCTCTGACAAACTAAACTAATAAGTGTATCTTTAATCTCTGCACAGCCACATTTGGAGAAATGTCACTGTGGGCACAGTAAGAGTAACATGTAATAAATGTTTCACCGGCTCCCACAGGTAATATTTTTGCCAAGGCAGCTGGAGAAACAAGTTTACTGGCCCTCATATTCAAGCTCAGCATCTATTTGGGGAAAACAGCTGAGGACTATGTACAAATTTGCATCACAAAAATAATAAAAATCCTTACTTTCAGTGATATACTTAGCTCAGACAGTATTACTTTATTATTGTTGTTGCTATTACTAATAATGACATCAGTATTACAACGTCCAAAGCATGGTAGGCTTTAAATTTATGTATATATGAAAATAGCTGTTGCTCAGAAGCATGATTGGGTGTAAGAATTGACTGGACCTGGAAACCCCAACCATTGCATCCATTCAAAATTAATTCCAAAAATTTCTTTTATGACAGATTTTTTTTCAAGTGCCGTAGATTGGGATGTCCGTAACACTGGAATGAAAGAAGGTCATAAAAACCAGTATACCCACTAAGAATAGGCACCTAACTGTCATGTTGGCTTCCAGATAAATTGAACTGGCTTTTCGGTACTGAAAGTACTGAACAGCATTATTTCCAATGACTCCAAAGATTTCCCAGGATTTCTGAAAAATCAGGCCACTTAATTGCCTCCCATGGCTCTCATACATCTCTGTCCCCATTCTCACCTACAAGAGGCATTTGAAGGAGGGATAAGTGTCCATGATACCACCCTGTCCTTGGCCTTTCTTTTCTACAGGTGCCCCCCACTCAGGGGAGAAGGGTCCAGGCTTTTTCCTGGCCTGAGCAGACCAATCGCACGTGTACTTGGGCGGCACTCATTGTTAGTATCAGTGAGGCAGGAAAAAGTGCAGACATCAACTCTTCCAGGAGGCCAGCAACATTTCCAGGAGTCTGACTTTGTTAATCTCTTCCATCCTCATCAATGGAAACCAGAGCCGGAGCTGAACCCTGGTGTTTCTGCTGTGGGCTTTTCACAGAACCCAATGCCAAACTCATTCCCAGAGCATCACACTGTCTCTGATAACACACACAGGGAAGATGCCTGAGGAGCCAGGAGGCTGTGGAGTACTCTCGCACTTGCATTTCCACTTGGAGGAAGGACCATGTAGTCAGAAACATATTTCAGCCCTTTCATTGTAGGCACCTAATTTCAGAGGCATTTATCTCAAAAAAATATTGTCCACAGCTCCCGGTAGCCACAAAAAGAAAACCTGTATTGAACAACATTCATCGCTTTCATCTTCAATGCACATATAAACAAGAACGATATATAGCAAGACTGGACTATTTGAGTTTGTCTTGTTGTTGTATTAAAAATATTAATAAGGAAGATATTAGGTTATAGTGTTCCCTTTTCCTGCAATGGTAATTCTGATGGAAAGCAATATGGACAGCTTATACTGTCCCTGGGCAAATATTAAATAAACAAAAGGCTCAAATACAATAAGCATTAATATTTCATGAAGTTGGGAAGAGCATCAAGAAAGCTTTTCTTGGTCACTTTACCTAGCGCTCTCCCAGCGGGATTGAAAAAAAGCATTAATGAGAAGCAGAAAGAAATATCTCAAGCAGCAAAAGTACACACTGAGTATGAAAATGAACTCCTTTTTGGATCTCTCAGAGGAGCAGGGCTGTGCAGGAGACAATATTTCAGATGTCTTAGCAGGATGTTTTGAAAAGTCAGGCAGCCGAGTTCTGTTTTGCTTGTTATTTTATTTGCTGTTGCCCTTTACAGATGCTGTTTGAGAATGGCAACAGCTACTCAGGATGGGACCATTTGGGCCAGCAGATAGCTCTCAAATTGTGGCAACCCAAAAGCACTGTGCAGTACCCGCAATGGTTTGATCATCACCTGAAGAGTTGCAGGAAGCCCCTTACTCTTTCACTGCAGATTGGAAGGGGTCCTGGGAACCTCAGGAGCAGGCTGGACCACCTCAAGCCAGCAATCTCTCATCCTCGTGGGCGTCCGTGGGGGTTTGCATTTCACACCTACCGTGGAAAGTGAGGAAACTTTGCCACCAGTGCTAGGGGAAGGGGAGTCCCAGCTGGCTATGCAGGCATATGTGCTAGAGCTGCAGAGCGAGAGGCTTTTGGAAGCGTGCCATGGCAAGGGTGCACACGGTGTTAATTTGTGTCACCCCACAGGGGATTCGTTTTGCTTGATCTTAGACAATTATAGCACAGACATCTTCATCTGAGCTACTTGTCTAACTCTCTTTATAGTCAAGGAGAAATAGGTGCTCCCAGGGCATAATTCATCTCCTCCTCGGATAGATGCCTGAAACAGAGCAGATGAATCACCCTCTAGAAGCATCTCCAGACTCTCCGTTGTCTCCACAGTCATAAAGGAGGCCAGACAACCAGTTCAAATGTAGACTTCTGCTTTGTGGTCATATAAAATTAAGTGAGACAAGTCTCACCTTTTGTGACTGAATTACATTAGCCTTGTATATGATTCAATGTGAATGTGATGAAGGACACAATCACGTTCATGTAAAACAAAGGAAATAAACTATCATTTTCATCAGCCTACTTTTTATTGAGCTGTGCCACAAATAGTTCCAAGTCCATTTACAAGGAAAATGCCAGATACCCACTCTTCCTCAACAAGTCACAGAATCATGTATAACTTCTTGAAGCATCCCTTTATGCACCCTCTGGCATTTGTGGTTTCCCAGAGCATTGCGTTGTTCCCTCTTTGCAGTTTCTCATGCTCCAGCTTGGAGCTCTGATGTTCAGAGTGCATGTGCTCCTGTAGCCGTTTTTTTTCTTTTTCTTTCTGAAAATCAGTCCTTTAACAGGTGTGGAGGGTCTATTCTAGCCATGGCCATTTATAATTATAATAAAATCACAGTTTTATGGTGACCCTATCTTCTTTAATTATATGTACTCCCTACAGATCTTTCTGATTTCTAGAGCACAAAATGTGCTGCATGCGTCCAAACAGTGGTTGATGACTATTGCCCTATTCCAGTAGCAAGCCACACCATAGAAATGTCTTCAGTCTGCAGCAGAAATTATATTCTGTAGTGCACTTTTATTTTAATTCAGCTCGGCATTGCACAGTGATTCTGTTCCAGGAAAAGGAAGAGTTGGCAATCAATATGTTTAGACTATCTGTAGACTTTACCCATGAGTTAACTACCAATTAATTCAATGTACTTAGCACATTTGTAAAGCCTACAATGGACATGCTACATATTTATTTCTGGTTACAAATTTCTGTTTCTTACCCAAAGCTGATCTTCTAATCTTTTATGTAAATAACCATTTTTTTATTGTTTTGGTAGAACGGAAAAGGGTCTCCCCAGTAGTCTTTATTAAATGTGTTAGATACTGCTAATTGTCTATTAATAACCCAGGGCATTAAAGTCTACAGTATATGTATCCACTCTGATTTCTGTGGCAAAAGCATTTTTTTCATTAATCGTCAAACAGTACTGTGGTTAGCTCCAGACACTGCTCTTCAAACAAGATCATGGCATGGCAGTATAGAGCTGTTATTCTTGTATATCAGGATTTAAGTGGTACAGACCAGAAGTTGCCTACTGCGCTTCAGTGACCAAAGGCACCTGCAATGCGTCACATGAGCTCCAGATGTGTCCCAGCTTTCCTGCATTTTCTAGGCCTCTCTTAATCATTTACCACTGTCGATTTCAAAAAATGAAATGAAAGTTGAGATGCTCTGACATAACATAGTAATTCATAAAACTTTCAGGTAATTCAGAAAGTGATTGCAAGAACACGTTTCCCACGTGCTACTCACATACATCAGCTCCCAGTGAAGACTTTTGTGTTCACCTTTCACCACAGAAACATTTTCAAACTAATTCAATTTCCTCTGTATTTTATACTAGAAATAGAAATTCACTTAGAACAGAGTACTGAATAAGCTTTAATATACTCATTATACCATAACTTGGTCTTTCCTTGATTTTAGCATTTTAAATTCACATTCTCCTGTAAGAACACTTTACCCGAGGAAAGAAAGAAATTTTACAGAAAGTATCTGGAAAGAAAAAAACGAGTTTAATTAAATAGCCATTTGCGGGTCTTTGTGGTTTATATTTGAAGAGCAGATTCTTTCCCAAGCACTAAAAGTGCACGTTGTTACATTAATTTAACTAATAGGCGTTAGTTATGACAGCCTGCCTGGTAAAGGTTCTGAGCCAGTGTCATTCCTATAGATTTATACACTTGGAAATGTGCACTTTAAATGAGAATCTTGCCAGTGTCAAAATTAAATTAAACTGAATTAAATCATGTGCCCGATCACAAAGACCTGAGATTCTTTTCAGAATCAGGTCCAAATTACAACCGTAACTCTAGCCCGACTACTGAAGAAAATTAAAAGGCAGTTCCAACTTCATTATACCCCACTGAAGTTGCCGGCTATACAAACGCAGGGCTAAATCCTTAGCTGAGCATAGTGACGGGTACTGGCGTGCCTCCGGGACAATTACACGCACTCTCACAACCTGAAAAGCTCCCACAGCCATGGTGCCCTGTGGAGAATGGCTTCTCCAGGGACTACGATCATCATGTGGTCAAGCGCTCACAACAAGATGAGCATCTAAGACCAAACTGCAGGTCCACCAAGTCCCCACTCCCAGGGGTCAAACTCCAGACCCGGGAGGATCTAGTAGCGAAATGCTCTCGGGATTTGTCTGTCAATGTTGAGACACAAATATCTTGATGGGTTGGTGTTTACCTTGTCTTAAGTACTATAGTTGATTATACGCTGTCATGCCTTGCCTCAGATGACACCAGACGGAGCAGCCTTCACAGAAAGTGGAGTAAGTGGTGGCTTTGCCTGCTTTAATCCAGTAGTCCGGTGGTTTACAGCACTTAGCCGTGGCACAGCCTTGGTGAGTACACAGTGCTCGCTAGGAAAGGCTTTTCCTCAAAGAGGGAAGATGCTACTGACGTGC
>RSEF01000001.1:711238-741047 GCA_003993805.1 Himantopus leucocephalus | reverse complement strand
TATACCCCTGACTCACTACTGCTAACTGGTTGATGCTGTATTGCCTCAGCGTAAGCCAGCATCCATCAGCCCTGCTGAATTTGAATTCCTGTAGCAGTCAGGAGCCGGAAACTGGTGCCTCTCAAAGATTGTCCTTTTGCATTTGCGTGGCTCCCACCTGTGCTGGCCAAGAGCAGCCCACCTGCTGCTTGCTTGTCCATGCCTGGACAAGCCTACTGCCTACTGGAAACAGCAAGGCATGAGCAAGCAAATGCAATGTCTGCAATACAATGTATACTGGGAATTTTACCAGCAAACCTCCTCTCTCAGCTGTGCCACACAGAATGGCAGACCCTCCTGTTGACAAGCAAATGTCCCAAGAACTCTAAACATGGAGCACAAGCAAACATACTAGTATCACAAAATCAAAAAACTAACACCATCTCCTTACGCATGTTGCAAATGTAGGCTTAGGCCCCAGATCTGTCAGGCTCCCATTAGTCAGAAATGGGACCACAGCAAGAAAATTTTAGGTCTTATTATTGACCATGATTGATCTCAAGCCTTCAATCGATACAGCATTTGTTAAGTGGGGGATGGAAGGTCTGAAGAACATGAATATAAAAGTTACACCATGTAGCATCAGTTCAGCCATGTCTATCTTTGCTGGCTAGACCATACACAGTGCTGCAACAACCACAGACTTGTAAGAAATGGTGTTAAAAGTTAACATGAGTGAGATGAGGGATTACACTTCAGTGAAAAGAAATCCTACCATGTGTATCTCTGCCTTAAAGATATGTGGCTCATCTCAGGGTGAGATTTAGGGACTCTCTCCTCTTACAGCTGGATCACAGTTATCACAACCAATCTACGAACCTGCCAAGTATCTGTCATTAATAAGTCTCAGTGATGAAGGGAACAGTCCTGACCTGCCCCTTTGAGGTCACAACATTAAAAAAAAAGAGGACACAAATGAAAGGAGACACAACGCACAAATCCCCAGATACCACTGAGTTACCACACCCCATCCCCTTCCATCCACGGGGGTTGTTGGCACTGGGTATGGTAGATGTGCTGTGTCGGTGGCAGACCACCTTCTACCAACCCACATCTGCCCCGGGAGTGGAAACGGTGCTCTGCAGCTATTGCAGAGTGTGATTTTGAGAGATACTCAAAATGCACTGGACACCGAACTTGTCCCTAGCTTCCTTCAGCTTCTCAAACCCCACGTAGCTCAGCAGTCTCTCTTGCCTACACAGAAGGCAAAGTACCTATTTCCAACAGATATCTGCTACAATCAGGAGCCAGCTTTGTTCAGCTACTGTGCCCAAAGGCGACCTCTTGTCAGCCAGTCTCAGAAGTCTCTTTGAAGGCTGGATTATTGGCTGCCTATGAGAAGATTGAGGCAGAGCAAGTTTTTCCTTTTCTTTTTATTTTCTTTTAAAGAAATTTTCTTTGTAAGTGGTGCTCAAAGGAATGCCTACTCCTCCACACAATATTCTCTATGGGAGGGGAAAGTATTACAGTTCAGTGTACTGTAGAGAAATATCAATTATTTTAACAGAATGCAACATGTACTACTGTGCTTCCAAAACACATACAACAAATACATATACATATACCACACCTTTATTTGGAAATGAAGTCTAATATTCCAGTTTTCCCAGATGCTGAGGGTTTCCTCGCCCATTTTAGTGAAACCAAGTTATGTCAGTATAGCTATCCTGTCTCACCTTTAATTTTCCTGGATAACTTTGAAAACTGTTTTCCCTGGCAATGCTTCCGTGCACATCTGCATTCAAAACAAGCTCATCTGTGCCCTTCTTCAGGGAAGGGATGGGGTGAAGGGAATGAGGGGTGATACAATAGCTGTCCTGCCAGCACTCAGCAGGGCGACACAAACAAAATCAGCAGCCCACTTAATTCTCTGAAACGAAGAAGCACATTCCTGTGGCAGAGCGCCTTATAAGTACTATCCGGCAGGGATCTCTCCCATCTGTGCACACTAAAGGGCCACAGCTTGAATAACAGAAGTATTACAATGCTGATTGCATGGCGTAAGCTCTCTACCTGTGCAGTACAAGGCAGGATTAAGCCACAGAAGTAGCTGCAGTGACTTGCTAAAGCAATCTGGACTGCTGAGGCAACCCTTGATGATACGGCTGCATCGTCTGTGTAGGAAGTGGGAGCAGCCATGGGGCGTAGCCATGGGCCTCCCACCCGCACCCTAAAATTCCTTACCTGAGACAAACCCCACGTGGTCCAAAATGAAGTCTTGCCATTCACATCAGGACACTGGTTAAACCTCTGCTACTTCTGCCAACAGTAACTGAACCATCATGCAAGCTTCCTTGGTGTCTAATGAATGCTCATTAATCACCGAGTATTTTCTAAGCACAGTTTAGAGTTTTAATAAATGCCAAATAAAGAACTAACAAAGTCATAATCAAGAAAATATGTTCCTTGATTTGGGATCACTGCGGCAGGCAGGCCCAAAGCCAGATAAACAGGGCTCTGTAGTTCCCGACCTTTTCTGTGTTCCTGCATATTCTTCCGCTGGTTGCCATAAGGAGGAAGGCAGACTCACATTCTCACATCTGTGTTATTATAGAAGAAATCTGACTTGTCATTGCTCCCCCAGAGAAAGAAGGGAAATGAGGGGAGAGGGGTTCCCGATCCAATTTAAGACAGTCCAAGACCCTCAGCTCACCCATGCACAACTGTGGGTGTCAGCAAGAGACTTCTTTATTGGAAGGAAGCCACAGGAGGGAGATGATTAAATTAAAGGCACAATGCACATACCTTTTTTAAAAACTCAAATGAAACAGTCCCTTCTCCACCTCAACTTGCAGGTAGTTCCTCCTCTCCCAGTCACCTCCTGCCTACTCCAGCTTGAACCAGGAGTCACTGCTCTCTGGGGAGAAGGCAGTACACCAAATCCAGTACTAACTTGCTCCCTGTCCTGCCTTTCCCACCATGGCTATGTTTTATGGACAAACAGGCTGCAGGCAGAAATGGACCACAACTTCAACAACCTATTACAAGTGCACAGCGAAAAACCCTAAGAAATGTACAATTTAACTTGAGACAAAACATAACCACCACGCACGCCAGGCAGACGAAGGTAATGACAGTAACATTGCCCAATCACAACAGTTGGCTGCTGCATGGGCTGGTGGCATTATAAATGCACGCTAGGAAAAAAACATCAAGCTGAGCTGAAACCATCTGGACCCAGTTAGGCAGCAGCGGCTGGCTGGGGGGTGTGGAGCATGGTTTGAAGGGGGATAATGCGATCACTGGTTTCTTTCTGGATGGCAATTCTCTAAACCACTCTACCCTCCCTTCCCACCAGGAGTCAGTGCCAGCCTATGCTAACTGGGGCAAAGTGCAATAGAAGAAGCAGTCTTTTACTATGCAACCTACACCCTGTCTAGAAAATAAAAGGATAATAACTGGTTCTACCAAATTAATGGGAGAAGGGGAGCACAGGCAAAATGCTGTAGCAGAAGCAGTCACCACCCAGCCAGTGCCCGAGAAGCACTCCCAGCATAGTGACAGGGCTTGACAGCTTTGAGTACATACAATCTGCCGGGTCTTTAGTGATCCTGAAACCTAAGATGAGCTTTCTCCTCACTGTGGACCTCACACGCATATGAGCCTGGCTAAAGAGGAATTGGATTTGTCATTGTGCACTTACGTTGCAGAGTTTTGACAAAGAATCAGGCAAATCACTTAAACTGGATTGCATTCTCCCTAATGGTGGGGGTTTTCACCCTTTATCACACAACACCCCCAGGCCTGACACATGCAGGTGTCACATTCAAAGCCAGCAGCACTGATCCATGGAGCACCTGCTGACAGCTAGATGTTCATAACAGTCATGTATTTGCCACACTGAATTCACGGAGATCTGCGATTTCTTTTCTCCAGCCAGGCTCTGACTTCCTCCCTACGTGCCAATATGCCTGACCACCAGTCCCAGTCTTACCAGGCTCCCATTGAACCTCAATCCCCCTTTCAGTTCTTTGCCTTCGTCTCCTGCCCCATCTCAGCCCGCCGTTCCCATCAGTTGCCATCCTCCCACGCAGTCCAGGCCCTGGTGGGAGCCCTCCTTGCTCCCCTTTCCCAGGCTCTGTTCCCTCGTCCTGAGCTCTCCAAAGCCCTGCACCCACCTGAGGCCTCACAGAAGCCTCATGGGGTCTGAAGCCCCTCTCCTTGCCCAGTGAGTCTCTCTGCCTCCTCTCTTCTTCATCAGACACTCCCGGCACCTGCCCCCGCTCAAGTTGCTGCCTTCCAGTCTCTGGATGGTGTTTTTTCAACCTTTTCTTTTTGCTGAGCTTCTCAGGTATTTTTTCCCTTCCCTTTTCTTCCCCCTTTTTCTGCCCCCAATCTCTTTCCCTCCCTACCTTTCATCATCTTCAGACTCGAGCCAACGAGAGCTCCTTCTGCCCTCCCTGAAGCGGGCACTGGGAGATGGCCCCCCTTATCACACCAGGAGCCTGTCTACAGCCTCCTTTAGGGAAACTGTGGCTTCACAGCAGCTTTACATACCAGACCATGTATTCAGTCGCACAAACTTCCCTTCTTTAGTGTACGAAATCTTATCAACTGATGTGCGTGTCCATTTACCAATTACTCAGTCCAGCCCTGCAATTAGTTGCAGTAGAAAATAGAGAAAAACTTTAGGAGTGTAAAATCGCATTAGCATTTTTTAAACAAAACTGGTTGCTTCAGAAAATTTCATGGTCAACCTGAAAGACTTTCCTTAAATATATGTTGCCAAAAAGAAAACTAACTATATTTTGGGTCAGACCACAAGAATGTCTCCATATTTTGGGGGGTTGGTTATGAAAGCAAAAACTCCGTTAACATTGTTTTCATGAAGCGGACCTTTTCAAGTCATACAGGTGTAACATTTTTTTCAGATGCATGGGTTTATTTTTAAATATGATCTAATGTGTGAAAGGCTGCACCTACATTTTATTCTATGTAGTAGTTAAAATGAAATCAATCCAAAATGTATCACTTGTATAGTATGTGTTTATGTATGACTCTCCCCCCACTATATATCACATCAAGCCTGCAAAGTCTTTAAAATGGATTTTGAAAATGCAGAAGCCTCAGAAAAGAACTGCAAAAATTATTCCAGGGCTGGAGATAACACTGCACCACAAGGCATTTTAAAATCTTGCCAGGAAGAAGACTCAGACGTCACCGGATTACAATATCTAAGGACTTCTGGGGGAAGCTTTTCCAGGTGGGAGAGGACTGTTTAATCTACCAGAGAAAGGTATGTCAAGAAATAATGGTTGGAAGCTGAGACTGATCAGGAATTAGGCACATGGTTTTAATAGTGAAGATATTAACCAGTGGGATAAGTGGGGGGGATGTGCCAGATTCCCTGTTTCTTTATATCAAGACTGGATGCTTTACTGAAGACACGATTTAATCAAACATACATTACTAGGATCACTATAGGAGTATCAAGGTGAGATATGTAGCCCTGTGACTCCCAGTCATCTTAGCAGATTATGTCAAGGTCCCTTCTAAATGCATAACATTCATGTATTTCTTCTTTGTCAGAATTAAATCTGTAGACAGATTTAGTTTCCCAGGGTGTACCTAGACATGTTGAAATGTGGCAAGGATTATGAGATATTCCGCATTTTACAAAACAAGCCATGGGATCTCTAATACCTACAGATGGTCTGACCAGCAGCTTTATACCTTGTTCAGCAGCACTGTATCCTGATATCATGCTGAGGGACAAGTATTACACTGTCTTTGACCAGAATATCATCGACTGAATTCCTAATACCATTTAGTGCAGCACCAGAGACATTCACGGAACAGTTTGATCCAGCAACACAGCTGTTATACTGGGCTTCTCTCTACCTCAGGAGATCTTGACGGAGCCATGGACAAGGTGCCATGGAAGTCATTTTATCCTTTTTATTATTCCACCCATATTTGAGGAAAATGAGATATTCCCCTCTTAAGTGGAGGGCAGAAGGAAAAGAGATACTGAGAGGGAAAATCCTGGGACGGAGATGGATTTTTCATCATCACATCATTGCCACACCTTCATGCCTCATCCAGATTGTCAGCTGCACACCTCACCAAGCACATGGATGTGGCACTTCCACATCAACGCTGTCATTAGATAAGGACAACAGAGGCCACCCCCCCAGCATGGCTCCACAGCAGCTGGCAGAGCCGTTTTGATTTGGCCCTCCAGCCCAATGTTCAGGGGAAGAGAGCTGGCTGACACCTCCAAACTGGAGACAAGGAGAGACCCCCCCCACCTCCAGGGGCTTTCTGCCCCAAAGAGCCTCGGTTCTAAGAAGTTAATAAAGGGGCTGATAAAATTAAAATATATTATTTGTATGGTTTATGCTTCCAGTTCTCCCTGATTGCTCCTGATGTGCAATTCATAAACATTTACCCACTTTTTTTATTGGGCAGATGAGTTACCACCCAAGTTGGTGGCACCATTTTTGTCAGCCATCTTATTTAATAAAAAAATGCTCATTGTTTTAGTAAAGGGTCATTAATTTCTCTGAAAATACAGTTTTCTACATGAGATATTCCCTCCTGTGATTCAATAAGACAGAAATAAACACTCCGTAATTGTCCAGAGACAAACTGCCTTCTAGAAATGAACTTCCCCACAACATTTCATTCAGGCAGTCGATAGTTTAATACTAAACCAATTAAAAGCAATATACAGCTACATGAATAGGATATTAATTTCCTCGTCAGAAGTGGAAATGAGTGGGTGCTTGGATTCCCACAGGGAAGGCAACTCCACCAACCAGCAGCATAATCTACAAAGGCTGCAGCACCAAATGAGGGATTCACCGTGCACAACCGGATCATTACGCTGTGTGGATATTAATGTTACAGCCAAAACCTTATCCACTCTGCAGTAGCCCCAGGTTATATCGAGAAAATAAAGCAAGGTGATCCCCTTACAAAAAAAAAAAAAGAAACCCACACTTTTCCCCTTGTAGCTTATGAGATTGGTATGAATGTGAACATTACTGTACCAAAATCTCTCTCGCTTAAATTGTCATTCCAAATCAATTCCAAGTATAAAAGAAGCACTTCCACTGAACTGATCTGTTCAAAACCCTATTTCCTATTGCAGCCAATAGCAAAAAAGAACATTTCATCCACTTTCAGCAACTTTTTTTGATTGAGGATTAGCCACAGGAAAGTGAGACAACAATATTAGTTATCTGTATGCATTGGGACGGCACATGATGCTACCCATGAAGGGTCAGAAGCAAATTCAGCTGAAGTCAGCTGAAAAAGTTCCTGCAGTGTGAAATGGGACTGGCCCATCTATGGATGCAAGCTGCAGGGGCAGAAGCCATTTCCTATCCACCACTTGTACCCCTGGTGTGGTGGCCCAGCCAAGAAGAGAAGGATGGAGCAGAGTCATTGGCACGTCAGTCCTCCAGCAGATACACTAATGAATACTTCCACACATCGAGAACTAAACTTGCTTTTATGAGCATGAGAAACAGATCTACCGCAGATAAAGCACAAGGAATGATACAAAATACAAGGTAACAAAAGTGAAGAAGCGGTAATACTGATGGGAAACTTTGCCAGAGTTTTATAATTTTAATTGGTTCTTTTAATGCTGCACATTCCAGGCAGCCAAGACTCCTATTTAGATTGTTGTATATCAAAACTGAGCAGGACACCCAGAGAGAGGCTTTAATTTATTTTTAAGTTGCAATCATCTAGCCCTCACAGAACAATTTGTCATATGTCACCAAATAAATAACACTTCAGGGCATTTAAGTTTCTTAAAAACCGCAGCAGCAGCTTTCCCAGGGTTCCTAGATCTCTGCACCCTATTTCAGCGGTCTTCAACAGGTTCAAGGGTTCCCAATGAGTTTTTGTGTAATTTTTATATTCATGTAACATGAAATATTATCAACACACATTGTCAGCTTCAATATGTCAACAAATTACTCTAGCATTAGATGTTCCACCCAAGCAAGATCAGACCAGATGAGGAGTTCAGGAGATTTGTCAAGGGGAAAGAGAGAGAGATTCCACCCAGCCAAGGATCCCCAAGCTTTCCCAGCCCCATCATGTCCCACTTTCCCCCAGAAATCACAGCACAACTCAGTTTTGCCAATAGCAGCAGTACATTATTTAGCTCCTCATGGATTGAATACTAACCTCAATTTTTGCCTTCAAACACCTTGAACCACCTTCCTCCTCCTGGTGAAAGCTCAGCACTGCAGGGTGAAAGGAGGGGCAAAATGGCTTTCATTTCAGCTGTAAAACTAAAAAGTCTCTCCTTTGGCTTCTGGGGAGTTTCCTATCTTCACAGGTCTACCAGCTGTTTCCTTCAATACCCAGTCAAGCAAAAAGGATCATTTATATCATTCATAAGGCCAGCTAAACAGCTCATCACAAACATACCCGCCATTTTCTGTTTTCAAATCATCCCGCAGCATACCACAATATCTGCAGTATAAAGTAGTCGCAACAGCCTCTGTGGAGAATTTTTATCTCTAGCTGATCAGCAAAATATATCCTGCAAGTTTTGAGCATCTTCAACTAAAAGCATTTTGGTTTACAGAATAATCAAACACTATGTTTTTGTTGTGTGACTATGAATGTAATTCATGGCTTTCCTTACAAGCCCTGCTGTGGATCTGGAAAAAGAAATCTATCATCATTTTCAATATTTGCTATGTTTTTCAATTTCCATGAGTTCTGTTGCCAACAAACCACTTTACAAAAACATTTGTATAAACAAGACAAGGAGTAAGTGTGAGTACAGTCAAAGAGAAGTTCCTTAAAAATGTGAATGAATATTCACCCCGTTCCCTTGTAGTTTCCAGACTCCTATCAGTTTAGCACTGTTGTAAGTACTATCCTGAAAGCAGCTTGTTGGCTAGAGATAGATATTGATTCAAACTAGTGCACTTTCACATTGTCATCTTGCTATATTAGCTGGTGAAATCTCGCTCATCACAATGGGGAAGGACAGGAGAGAAAATCCAAAGCAGATAGGAGCATCCTTAAAGGGTTTATCAGTAGGGATTTAATAACCTCTTCCCTCAACATACACACAGATTTTCTAGGTTCATTTTCCCTGTAAGTTTCCACTCCATAGAGCAAATCCAGTCCCATGAAAAGCCAATGTCTAAGCATCTCAATGCAGAAGCCTCTGGAAGTGCCAAGTGCTTTTTAGCTCCCTCCACCATTCTGCAATAGTCCACGTTGTCACCCATCTGCCTGCCATTGAAAATACACCCAGCATCATTTCCCACAACAAAACCATGAAGACAGACAGGGTCTCGCTCAACTATCTTAATTAATGAAAAGCTATTAGCTTGATTGCAGGTTGGTAATTGTTCTAGCCCTGCAGTAAATGCTATTAAAATAATTTTTACAGAACACTTCTAATAACTAGCTATTCTTGTAGTGCAATTGCTTTTAAATCTCATGAGGCTAATGTGTAATACATGACTGTTCCAGTTCACAGCTCTCAGCACTCAGAGGACATATATCAGGCTTCAAGTTGTTAATTTATTATGGTAATCAATACCTTATTCTTTTTAACCACAGAGACAAACTCATTTGCTCTTTTCAGTTTGATATTGGATTATGAATGATTTACATCCATAACTACTGTAAATGCCACATGACACTTAACAGCATCAGCTAGGGATTTGTAATTTGCTTTTCAGTGGGTTTTCAACAGAATTTGTGTGCAAGGTGCCAGATGGCAGAGGTGGAGCATCGGCAGTATTTGATGGTTTGGGACCATTGTTCAAAGGTGATCCCATAGATGACAACATATTCATAACTATTCGCATTTTTTTTTAAAAGCTGATATTAAATCAGTTAGTCATTTCCATTTTACCAGCTAGCATCCATGCATGCTACAAGAGCATCAAGCAACTGTTTGGAACTTAGCAGCCGTATTACATCTATCAACACCTTTCAGTTGTGCAAGAACATAAGTAAATCTGATAAACACGCCTGCTAAATAGATTTGTGTCAGCTAGAAACAGGCTTTTCAGAGTATGACTTCCTGAAGGATTTCCCAGGTGTTTTCCTCAGTTATAAATTACATGTAATCCAAAGTGTAATCCAGAAGGAAAAGAGGATCTGGAAATTTCAGTGTTCTTCTCCCTGTGGTTGTAACTTGATCTCACATCATGTCTTAGGTCTTCCTTAGGCCACAGCCACCAGATCAATGCTTTGCATGTTTAAAGAGCATCCTGAAGACAGACATGAAGGCCCATGAATATAGATTTGTTTACAGGATTGTTTTTTGATGATATTTCAGCTATATTAATTTTTTAATATTTTAAAAGGTTAGAATGACATTTCTCCCTTCAATTATTTCCTTGAGGTTCTCTGTCATTCCTTGGAAGCTTAATTCCTTCTTGTGATTCCTCTTTTATATATAGGTTTTAATTGCTTTTTATTTCCTCGGCACCACAGGTTTCCCCACCCATTCCTTCTAAAAGATAGTTTATTACTAAGTGCCATGGTCACACTTCAATATTTCATCTGGGTGACACTAAACTGAAGTGGCTTAGTTTATAGGCCATGAAATTTTGATGAGTCTTAGTTAATTTTGCATGAAGATCAAGAAGCCGGGGCAGCAAAAGTCATTCATGGAAAGTGCTTTCTCTGTGGAAGAACACTTGTAAGATGAACTTGTTCCTTGATTGAAACTCTTTCTAATTACATTAACCATATTCTCCCTCTAAGCTCCCACCATTACTAAGATTGTTATTTCATTTCCTGAGGCCCGTGCACTTTCTGACTGATGGATCCCATATTATGGCTGTATCTAACTTCAGCATATTTCAGCCTGATGTCTTTAACTAGACCATAGATATTGAAACATATGAACCTTTTATTTTGCTAATAGTCCAAAAGAGAGTGCTTTGGCATAAGATCAGTCAGTACTTGTCTAATGTAAATGGCCCTCATAAAGCACTGATTCAGTCATTTATTTTAAAAATTCTCATTGCTGTTTTGTTTGTGATAAGTATGTACTCAGAGCATTTCCAGAACAACTTGACATACACCAAAATATAAAAGCATTTGTGAGAGTTCAATCAGCCTACACTTGGAACACGAAAAACCTCAAGGGAGCAGACTTTGCCTTATGCCTTAAGAGTGAGCTCTGAGCTCTGTCAGAGCACAGCAAGAAGAGCTTTCTACAGTAAGAGCTGTAGACCACTGACACTTCAAACGCTGAATCCCAGCCTTCAAACCTGAGCTGAAATGTCCCTTATTTCATCTGTTAAATTGGAGAAAAGAGAGGGAGGCCTCCTCTACAAGCACCAATACACTAATCATGTTCAGCATCAAATCACTACACTGAATGATGTCTTAAAGTTATCTGGAAGGGAGGTCTTTCCAAGAAGAATCAATGCAAAAGGTTACTACCTGACTCTTATCACTGAACAGAGATAGCTGCATTTAAAGAAATATGATTCATAAATGTATTTGTACACTTAGCCCTTGAGTTCAGCTACCTACTATTTCCAGGTCTTGCTAAACAGCAGCCTTCTCAAATCCAATAGAAATTCGAAGCCCTTTGCAGCTTGCTCCTTCCCTACTATCACTGCATCAGTAGCTGTATCTTACTACCACCCGGCCCAAGATAGTAATTTTATTTTCCACTTATATTTTCAAGTTAGCGCCTTCTGTGCTTTCTGCTGCTGGTAGGAAAAAAAGCCAACAAAAGACATCACTCATATGCCTCCTTGAAGCCCTCTCTTGCCTGGCGTCTACAAAATATTTCAACATTTGAGCTCTTGGTGTGCTGAGATCACTGCATCATGCTGAGCTACTTTGCCTCCCTGTTTCCCTGTGCTCCTGTGTATGCTATCAGCATTGGTTGTTTCCCGTCTTAGCCTTGGATTGTAAACTCCTTCTTCCAGTTGCAAGATCCTTCTTACAAATTTGTGCAATACCTAGTAGAGTGGGTCTTGGCCTATGACTAAGTGTCAGTAGCAGCATCAGTAATTAAAACTCGAGGGTTTTCACAAGCTTCACTACAAATTAATATTTAACTAAAAATTCATATGGACAATTCAGTGTTCACAACAGAAAAACTATGCTTAGGGAAAAGAGCAAACACACCATGCCACTCTTATTCTGAAGGGCAGATCTTCAGATTACATAGAACAGCATAACAACATTGGTGTCAGTAGAATTATGATGATTGATACCAAGAACAGACCTGTCAGTCTTTGAGTAAAACCTACACAGTGCATAGGCCTTTTTCATAAGGATTTATTGAGCTTAGTATGTTATTAACAGTTTTCACAGGGCTTTCATTTCATAGCTTTTAAACCAGCAAGATCTCAGTAATCCCATGAGGGAAATAAAAAGTCACATGACCAAAGCACCCAGTGCAATTTTTTAAAATGAAGCATTCCTAAACAACCTCACAAGTCAAAGTTACTCATCCTAACTAATCCATTAGGAAATGCAGATGCCAAATCTGTTCTGAACCAATTTGAGCAGTACTCACATAAGTCTACCACCCACATCCTGCTTAGTCAAATCTTCTAAGCTTTCTTCAGTACTAACAATTGGTGTTGTCCAATTTTTTTGAAGATTACTGATGTATGGCTAAATATAGAAAAGACAGCCTAGAAAAAAGAACAGTTGTGAGTCCACATATCAACAGGGAGACTTGCAACTGCCTCTGTCTGTGTCTGGAAACAGCAAACAGTCCCACAGAGAAAGGAGGGCTCCAAACCACGTCAACAGAAAGACCAAAAATCTTCTGTCCTTTCTATGTCCATTACTGCTTCTAGGAATTTATCAACATCCCTAATGATTTGATGAACTTCTACCCATTGCAGAGTGCCGTACAGAACCATCCCAAGGTCAAGAAAGGTGAGAAATACAGCTGCCAGCCAGAGAACACAGAATTTTGCCTTCTCTAACAGCCTTCAAATACACTGGAATGGCAAAGAAAAAAATCGGGTCAAAACCCCATTTGCTTCAGCTTATTTTTTGCAGGGTTTCAAGGAAGCAACAGAGTAACCAAAGCAGGGAATTATCTGCCCCTAGCAGAGCCACCAGGAACCCAGCATGGATTTGTGGTCCATCATATTTAATGCTGTTGAGTGATCCAAAGGAATTAGTATCGATTTTTCTATATATTTGTCCCTTGCCAAGATGCAATCACTTATTAATAATATGTGAATTGCTATTCTAAGAGGTATTGTGTCTCCAAATTTTTTATTTTTTTTTACTTTTCATATGTGTCTCTTTTTTAACATGTTATTATCAGAGTCAAAGTTCTGAGAGCAAGTGTGTACTAAAACTTGCTTAGTGCTTTCTGCAGCAAGGAATTATATCCATACCTACCTAATCAGATAACCTGTGTCTTCACCTTTTCCCAAATCATGGCTTCATTAGCCAATGTGTAGGATTATTTCTGACAGATATGTAAAACCTAATTTGTACGGAATGGTCTGTATGGCACATGAGACTCTGTTTCTACTAAACTCATTTTTTGACCTCCCAGGAACATACTACTTTTCCAGCACCTTCCCTCATACAGTACTAATTTTTTTAAATTAGTTATTTGTTAAGGAAAATACTACTACTGTTGCAGAGATCTTGCGAAGTCTCATTACAGTTAGGCAAAATGCAAAGCTTGTGCATTGACACCAGCTGTCAGCTCAGCACTTAGTGAAAATGTTAAGAGACAGAGCCAAGGATGAATTTGAAAGCGTAATCTCATATATATCATGATGAATCATATCTTGAAACTTCTTACCTTAACTAGCCTGGAAGGGTGATTGCGAGTGAGTTGTAAGCGAGATGTCTCTCCCATTTTAGAAAATAACTACATAGCATACGGCAGATTTATGTACTGGAAGAGTCAAAATTTACTAGCAGCTCTTAAAGATGGTGTGAATATACATTAATTAGTAAAGTTATAGTGGCATCATTGGTAAATTTCTATTTACAGAACTATGGATATAGTAGAGATATAGTACTGTAGGAAGCCACGTAGACATAGGCAAGAAAACCAGATAAAAGCTGTAATGGTGGTCAGGATTTCTGGTTTAAGATCAGAACAATATTTTTCTTCCTAAAAGTTCCAGAGTGAAATCCCAAAGGCACTTTTTTGGTCATAAACATCAGTAATGTTAGGATAACACCATAAAGGTACTAGGATCCAGAGTCGTCATAAAGCATAAGACTTACCTGCAAGCTCCAAATGGCATCAAGGCATGCATATACATGATAGGACCACTTTAGATTTGAATAAAACATACCCTCTGAAATTAACATCACTGGAGAGAGGTAATTGTTCCATGTCCCATACTGCTTGCATCTGTGTTATACCTAGTACTCAATACACTAACACAAGGTTAGCGTATTGGGTTTGCATGGCAAGATTTTGGTAACAGGGGTGCTACAGGAGTGGCTTCTGTGAGAAGCTGCTAGAAGCTTCCCCCATGTGCGATAAAGCCAATGCCAGCCGGCTCCAAGATTGATCCGCTGCTGATCAAGGCCGAGCCTGTCAGCGATGGTGGTAGTGCCTCTGGGCTAACATATTTAAGAAGGGGAAAAAACAACCTGCATGACAGCAACCAAGAGAGAGGAGTGAGAGAAGCAACTCTGCAGACACCAAGGTGAAGAAGGATGGGGAGGAGGTGTTCCAGGTGCAGGAGCAGAGATTCCCCTGCAGTCTGTGAAGAAGACCATGGTGAGGCCGGCTGTCTCCCTGCAGCCCATGGAGGTCCGTGGTAGAGCAGATATTCACCCTGCAGCCCATGGAGGACCCCATGCCAAAGCAAGTGGATGCCCAAAGGAGGCTGTGACCCTGTGGAGCAGGCTCCTGGAAGGAGCTGTGGCCCCATGAAGAACAGCCCATGCTGGAGAAGGTTTTCTGGCAGGACCTGTAGCCCCGTGGGGAACCCACGCTGGAGCAGTCTGTCCCTGAAGCACTGCACCCCATGGAAGGATTCACATCAGAGAAGTTCATGGAGAACTGTCTCCCGTGGGTGGGACCCCATGCTGGAGCACAGGAAGAGTGTAAGTAGTCCTCCCCCTGAGGAGGAAGGAGCGGCAGAAACTGACTGCAACCTCTGTTCCCTGTCCCTCTGAGCCACTCGGGGGGAGGAGGTAGAGAAAATCGGGAGTGAAGTTGAGCCCGGGATGAAGGGAGCGGTGGGGGGAAGGCGTTTTAAGATTCATTTTTTATTTCTCATTACCATACTCTGATTGGATTGGTAATAAAATAAATTAATTTTCCCCAAGTCAAGTCTGTTTTGCCTGTGACAGTAATTGCTGAGTGATCTCCCTGTCCTTATCTTGACCTACGAGCCTTTTGTTATATTTTTTCTCCCCATGTCCAGCTGAGGAAGGGGAGTGATAGAGCGGCTTTGGTGCGCACCTAGCATCTAGCCAGGGTCAACCCACAACAGATAGGGAAAACAAAGCAGCAATATAAACTTTTTTTCAAAAAAAAACCTTTATGACAAACCTTAAGACAAATGTTACATTATAGATGCACAGCCACATTGCAACTGAGGAAGAAGAAAGTATGAAAAGATTCACTATTGATCTTAAATGCAGACCAGATTAAGCTAAAAGGTAGATCAGAAGAAAAAAATAGAGGGCGGATGAGTGTTAGAAGTTTTTGGAAATTATTTGCCCCCTCACCTGTATTCAGCAGCAGAGACAACAAACAACTTCACCTGAAAAGTAAAGGACAATGGATACAGAGAAGACCCATCTGAGGTGCAGTTCTGAAACAGGGCTCAGGGACAGAAATGTCTCTTCGGCTTCCACAAAGAAGTCCTGTGTGACAGATGGAGAAATCTGTAGCTGTGAAGTATATTTGAAGTTTGCATTTTTTAATTTTTTCATATTTTTGTATTGCAACTTTGTTGCCAGTAAATAACCAAGAACTTAGCCCTTGGCTTTACTAATTTTTCTCTGAAAGCATGTCTAGTGCTCAAAGTGACTCAGATGATTCTAAAAAAAAAAAAAAAAAGGTGTTTTTACTTCCATGGAGATAACACATCTAAGCAAAGCTAGCCGAGCAGATAGCTAGGAGCCAAGACAACTTCAGGACTTCCAGGAGTTGGTCTGTTTCCAACCACCTTCCCTTTGCGAGTTGGTATTGTGAAATAGCAGGATGGAAGGAGCAATCTCCCTTGGGGGTATTATCCTAACCTCCCCTTGCAAAGAAGCAGCTGGTAAAAAGACAAGGCATGCTTTCAAGAAATTCCGTATCATCGCTGAGTGTTATAACTATCACCTGGTATTTCTGTGAGTGAGAGGCATCCTGTCCTCATCATATCTTACTCCATATGTCGCCTTTTCAAATCTTTTTAACTTCATGTCAACAAGCTCCTTTCCCACAGTCTCCCTTGCTTTGGATAGAACTGCAAGAGTCTGTACTCCCACCTCTGCTTCCTTACCCCTTTCTGAGGAGGTAAGCAAGGTGATAGGATTGGATGCCTCCAGGGCCGCAGCTCTATCCAGCAGCAGAAAAGCAGTACGTTTTGTTCTCCATCGCAATTCAGAAGAATTCCATGAATAGATTGTACCTGACTTCTTAATAATGTATTTATGAGATACTGAGATAGAAAGCCTTAAAATCTATCATAAAAGAAAGAAAAAAAAACCACCACACGGGCAGGTGCAATAAAGGCAGTAAGAATTCACCCTGTTAAACACCGAGCATCTACAACTTGCCCCCTTCCCTACAAGCTTGGGACAACCAGCATTTTGCCCACTCAGGTTCTGAAAGACTTGGTTGCTCCCGTTAGGTTGGGATATTCAGGTTCTAGGCAGAGCAGAAGTTTGTTGCACAAGGACAAAGACTGACTTGTGTGGGAAATGAAATTTTCTTTCGGTTTGGTTTGATGTACAAGTAGGAGCTCTGAGACCTTCAACCCTTGCAGACATAAGCAAATTAGCCTCCTACTGCAAGATGCAGTTCTGCAGTTGTCATTTTTCCTTTCCCTAAATAAACACCAAGTGGCAGGTACACTTAGAATAAAAGGGGGAAAAGCCTACTGTAATTTAGAAACTGAACAGCTCAAACAGTCCTCCCCGTGGGGAGACAGGATAAGAGCAAGAACAAACTTCCAGTAACAAGTGTTAGTTCAGTGTTAGTAAACAGAGTACATTCCACATACCTCTGGAAAACACTCCGTTATTACATCCTGACACCAGGAAATAAGGTAGGGTAGGGTAAGGTAAGACAGGACAGGAGAAGACAGGATAATTCCCTGCTGAAAAAGCAGATTATTATCTTCCCTTCCAAAGTTTTAGATTATTAACATTATCTGAGACTTGGGAAAGTCTATTAGAAAGCTCACTCAAGTTAAAAAAACATGGGATGAGTAATTTCTTTCAACTACACGTATCTGAAAGATCTTCTCTGGGCTCTCAGATAAATCTGAGGTCATGTTCATTTAAGGATATTAATTACACAGCGCATCTAATAGCCATATTATAAAACTATATTAAAAATGGTGAGGATCTCAGTTCAATATTAAGGGTTAAATTTACAGCTTTCAGAACTGAAAGATAACCATGAGGTTTAAATAAGAACACCAATATAATATTAAGTGTTTCTAATTAGAAAGAAGAATATTTTTTTTTAAAACCTGATTAACAGTTGTTAAATGAACTGTTAAATTAACTAATAAAATTACAAAACTTAGCATAACTTTGAGATTTCTGATTTCAATGCTTTTTTCCATGGCTAAACCAATTCTTTCTACTCTGCCTCATCCATCTGTGCCCCTGCTGGGAAATGTCATTAATGTTTCAGACCCCACTGCGTAGCAATAGTGCTACTTGCTGAACAGAGATAATTGAAACAGGGACAGGTATTTCTAAAAGTATTTTCAGAATTCCTTAGAGGCACAGGTACAAATCTGGTAAATATTATTTAGCTTCCTACAGAAACTGCTGCAGTCGGAGGGGAGATACCAGTGGTGCTGCTGCTCCTTTGTTTCTGGAGTACGACGCAATGCTTTGTTCTGTTTTCTACCAGGTTTCCAAGGCTTAGTCAGAGGCCAAAGCTCCTCTTGTTTGCACCCTGGAAGACACTCACCCTCCTGAAGAAGGAAAGCAATTTTATAAAAAAGAAACATATATTATATATTCAGCTGCTCTTTCTTTCCAAAGAAAGTGTCCGTGATCCTGCTGATGTGTACGAGCTCTCTGGTGTAACAATCCCCTGGCCGGCATCTCTCAAAGTGGTAACTCAATAAGCGGTGTCTGAAAGACAGCAGTTTGGGAGAATGCTGACACCCGGTATCAGAGCAGCTGGCGCGGCCGGGCTCACCGTCCATTTGCCACTGCAAGTTGATCACAGAGCCTCATCCCACCATGGCAAGTGAACCCTAACTGCTTCCAGGTAGGTTACAGTGGGATTTTAGAGCATTTTGAGTGCTTTAGGGTAACTGTCCATGCAAAGTCTTCCCCTGTGGCAAAGGTGGGATACACCTCTATATCCAAAAGAGGTAAGTTAGTTCACAAGGGTCAGAGCACACATGAGGTCCTGCTCACGTGTCAATACCACAAAGGTGACGGGAATTCTATTGAAAAGAGCACAAATGGAAGAGTGGTCTATGGAGAGGAGAGTATTTTCTACCAAGCATCTATTTAGATAGTCAGCACGTGTCATTTTCACAAGGCTCTGAAGAACCAGAAAAAGCAGGTGTAGGAGCTGTGGAGCTTTCCAGAGACTGAAGGAAGACCCTATACACACTGCAGTGTGGATACTTCTTGAGAGCCCCCTCCCGAGAATAGCCAACATGCCCACCTGTGGCCAGCAGGCCTTTATGGCAGACCCTCTTCAACAGGAGATCACTTCAGAGGAACATAGGTGCAGCAGTAGGTGCAATAAAGCTTCCACCTGTCTGAGTCCTAGGTCCATCTCCCTTGTTTATCAGAGACTATATTCCTATTTTGCGGATATACAGCAGCATCCTCAGTCTGTGAGGCATTACAAGCTGCAAATGACTTGCAAGGTATGTTCACACACACGCACTCCAACCACGTAGTACAGCAAGGCACAAATAATTTTTAATTGACTGAAGCAGACGTTGACTGAAGGGGTGAGAAAGTCTGCACTACAGCACGGAGGGCTAGCGAACGGTGCTGCCTGCCTCATGGCAGCACCGGTGAGAGGTCTGCAGAGAAAGCCCCAGTAGGAAGGATGTTTTTTTACACTGCAGGTGGTTTCCAAATGACTAACTCCAAGCCTGGAAACAGCTCAGGCACAGCAGCACTGAGCTGTGAAGCTCGGTTTGTCCTGCTTCACAGCAGCTTCCTGCATAAACAAGCTCTTTCTTTCACACATCTTTTTACTCTTTCCAAATCCCATCACATTGCAATGCAAAGGAGGCTGAGTTCTGGATATTTATTTTTACCAAAACCGTTCTCGTTTCTCCTTAGGTATTTCCACTGAAAATATCCCAGCCGGGTGTAGTGACAGCATCTGAAATGTGATAAGACATCAGAGACATGAAAGAGATCAGCACTTAGCCTACTTGGAGGGGGCGGAGAGGGGGGGGTGGTTTTTTTATCTCTTCCCTGACACCGTGTTGCTGGGTGAAGTGAGAAGCTTTCCGGGCCCTGGAGTGGGGTCCCAGCTTTCAGGAGCCAGAACGGCTGGCTCTCCCTGCAGCCTTGGGCTGTTTGAGGCTGGGGCACCCCACCAAGGGCTCTGGCTGGGGCTGCGCACCCGCGAGCACCAGCCAGGGCACCCTCAGCCCTCTGAACGCCGTGGCCAGCCCCAGCACATGGCGTGGAGGCACAGAGGCAGAGACTTGGAGCTTCCAAGTCTTCCAGCTCCCCTCCTCCTGCCAAGGGCTTGACTTGCCACCGCTCCTCCCAGGCAAGTGACTCGATCTGTAATCAGCCCCCGCTGGAGTGGTGCGGGGTCAAGCGGCTGGAAGGGTATCAGAGAGGGAAGGGAATTGTCTTCAGCTGGGCAGTGGAGATGAGTGGATGTTGGATCCTTTAAACTTAATTTGGGATCTTGGAGGCATCAAAGAATTGCAGTATTTAATTTGTCCAAAGAAGCGATGTACAGCCCTTGGAAAACACAAAGCTACAGAAATGCTTCACTGGATTTCACTTGGATTTAACCCAAAGCTGACATTACTGTGACTAATTCCACTCCTTTCTCCCCTCCCCCCTTCATACCCTCAAACATGGCTAATTTTAGCAAGAAAGTCATGCTCCTTAGTCGCAGCAAGGCTCTCTGAAGTCTTCTTAATGATTGTGCCACTCATGCACTGTGTCAGAGTTAGTCCCAAAGAAAATCACTTGGGTCTGCAAACCTAAATATGATATGACATTATATGCTCCTGGGTTTCCACTTAAAGTGAAGGGCTATATCCCACAGCTGAACCACAGTATTAGTGGACTCCATCACCCTCAACAGCCTGAAGTTTACTTTAGAACCTGAATGTGAGCTAACATCCCTTAAGGTAGACACAGAAGGCAGGATACATTTCTTGGCAGCAAATAGGAGGACTGCATTTCCACAATGAAATGTTTTGGGATTCTCATCCCATCATGTGAACCACATTTTAAAAGAATCACCTTGCTGTTATAGCAGCTTTAGTAACAGTACAGAGCAAAACAAAAAGGGTGTAGTCACCTATTGGGGGGAGGGGGGTTGGCTAGAAAGAGCTCATCAAAGAGCTCATATTTATTCACTCAAAATAAATANTGAGCTCGTCAAATCTTCACTCAAAATATATATGCATTATCTCCACTTATGTGCCCTTTTATTTCACTGCATCGGTGATCTTTAAGCAAAACTGAGAAGTGTCTAGAACNAGAGCTCATCAAAGAGCTCATATTTATTCACTCAAAATAAATATGCATTATCTCCACTTATATGCCCTTTTATTTGACTGCATCGGTGATCTTTAAGCAAAACTGAGAAGTGTCTAGAACGAAAAAAACGATCAAATTGTAAAGAACCATAGGGCTTTCCTATGTATTTGAACTGCAGCTTCTAAAAAGAGGCTAAGGAAGTAAGCTTCACCAAAATTTCAGGTCAAAAATGGCATTGTTTTAAAATTGATATTACATAAAATATGTTCATTTTGATTGGTATTTCCATGCAATATTTTAAAATGAACATTTCAAATTGTAGTTGAAAAGTTTATTATACATTTTCAGTCTCACACAGCTACGCCTGTGATGTTATCCCTAGGCAAAAAGTAAACAGAATAGAATATTTCTACTATTACATTACAATAAATTAACAGGATCAGTACCTATGATTTCAGTATCACTATTGGCAGGTCAAAAAATAGTGAAAATTATTGAAACAAAATACAAGAGAAAGTACAAGATAGGAAAACGCATTTCTGGGCTTTGAAATTAAAATCATAGAAAATCTGCCCCACCCAAAAATTTCTGGAAAGGTGACATTTTGAGGACCCTGGATTTTGTTCTGAAGCCAAACAAAAATGAATTTCAAAACGTGCACGTTTTGTAAATGGATAACACAGCATTTTCCCTGAAAGCAGTAGCTTCTTCTACATCATCAGTGTGAACTGAAGTGAGTTTCAGAGAGCTTGAGGTTTCATAGGTCCATAGGAGAAAGGCAAGTTTTAATCAAGATGACCTCCAACTTAAAGGGAAATTCTGAGACTTTTTGGCAGACTTCAGACACTGTCAGATGGTAAAGGCAGGGGAATCCATATTCTCTTTTTCTGTGACATAATTTGCACTTGTCTTGCAAAACTAGGCTGAAATAGCTTCTCGTCTTATAAGAGGAATTGCCCACACAGAGAAGCAAAAAAAACCCCATTATCTACGGGCAGAAGAATCCCAGAGAGCAGAAATAAAGGGAATAGGCTAGAGATTTCTGTTGTGTCCCCAGAGTAACTAGATCTGAGGGCATCAAAGAGCATGCAGAACTTTTTGAAATACATTTGAACATTGTCTTTGAAATAGGACGAATGTGAAGACATAAAAAGCAATATGAGAACCCCTGAAGTACATCGCTCTTATTCACTGTCTGTATGGGTAGCACATGATGGCCCTGAAACTTTCAAGCTTCAGTGCCTGCCACACAACGCTGAGGAGGCACCAGAGTAACTGACCCTGTTTTTAATGGCCCGTGACAGGGAGCAGCAGCTCAGTCACTTTCCAAATTGGGCCAGTTACTTGCAGGTTTCCCCCGCCTACTCCCGTATGGCTGTAAGTGCTTCAGGTCGGGTGGATCTCCTGCCTTCAGGTCTTATCATCGAGAAGTACTAGAGAGTCAAAGTTGACTGATCTGAATGAAAAGAGGAGAAAGTAAAAACACTGGTGTCTTCTATTTACCAGCCATGTCCAGCGAATGCATTCCCTTCCAGTGAAGGAAGAATCACCTTATCCATTTCAACCTTTTATCTTCTTTTTTTTTAAAAGTTGTGATTCTCTCTGAACTGTTCCCACAGCCTTGACTTGAAGAACATATGGTGCAACCTGACCAGAGTAAACCTTGCTCAGCTGTAACGCTCACAGTGAGATTTCACAAAGTGGCTCTTCCCTCACACATAAAAGCAGCAGAAAATGTCTTTTTCTTTTTCTTTTTTTTAATAGCCAGTATAGGAAGCCAGACCGATTCACCAACAGACCAGGTGAGAGTCGGGGCCTGGGCAGGTGAAGCAGGAAGGCTGCGTGTTTGAGAAAGAAAAGGACAAAGGAAGCCCTGTATCTTTTGCCACTTGCAAACCTTTTCTCAGGCTCAAGTATCTGATCAAACCTCACCCCTAAGCAGAACAACACCAAAAATAAAGACTATGGGCATTCCTGCCATCCTTGCTTAAGTTTAGATACCACCACAAAGAAAAGGCCTTATGCACCTTTGTCATCTGGGGTCGGCTTCTTCAGGGGTAGAGCTGGAGCAAGAGGTTATCTGTGGTGCAGACACCGTGTGAACCGTGAAAGCCCTGACCCAGCAGGCTTTTCCAGCTCCCCTCATTCTTGCCATCCACACTAGCACGAAGCTGGGAATTAAGCTGGCCGTAGCACAAGGTTAACGACAAGAATTGCACCTGTTTACACACAAGCAAGGGCCAGACATAAGCTGGTCTGCGTGGATAAGTGGTTTATAGGGAGAAAAAACTCTAAAACACAGAAAAAAAGAAACTGAAACCAAGTGTGGCCCAAAGTTGTTTTGTTTTAGATCAAATGACACATACACAGTTTTTGAACCACAGAATTTATGTGCTTTCTTAGTGATTAATATTTAAAAAGATTGTTTGGCACTGGACATTCAGTACATGTCTTGCAAGGACTTGGCACAGAGAAGAGGTAAGTAATCAGAAATGTGCCAAAGACTTGTCAAGGAAAAACTTACGCTCAATACTAATCAAGCTCAACTCTGTGCCAGTCCTCCCACTCATCCTTTCATAGGAGAGCTAAGTCTTTCAGCGTGAGTCTGCCCATGCTGCTTCAGAGACAACCAACACCTTTCACAGTCCGTTGACAAAAATGAAAGTTTGGGAGACTGAAAACAGCAAAAAAATACAACTCATCTTCTGCTCTGCCGCAAGGATTGCTGCTGGGCGCAGAGTCCTGTCTGTTCTGCTCAGGGGACTTCCACGAGTAAAAGACTTAATTTGCAAGTCTGCGGCACTAAGAGGTGAATTTCAGCGTATCCCCCACCCAGCATGTTTTGGTCCCCAGTGCCGGTGCTGCTGCAGCTTGACAGCAGTCACCATCTTTTTCTGCTACAGACAAAGTCATGCTAGAGGTTGCAGCAGGGACACCGGACTCATTAGCGTTGTCCCTGTGTGAATAAGAGATGCAGCTGCAGAGCAAAGTCATCTCTTCCCTTGGCACCTCTCACGTGCAGTATCCCCCGGGATACTGCCGGTGCCCGACAGCATTGTGGGACAGGGACTCACAGACGGGTTTTGTCTGGCAGGGTGGTGTGCCCAAGCTGTGTTTTCCTACCCTTTTTAGAGGAAAGCCTCCCACGGGACAGCCACAGCCACCACCTCCCAGAGTCAAGGTCCTCCCTGCTGGCAGGGAGGCAAGCGCCAGCTGAGCTCACACACATCCCTCCTGTGCCCAGCACTCACAAATTGCGCTCGTCACCTCCCTTAATAGGGGAGAAATCAAGCGGCTGTCTACTGTAAAAATATTTCCTCTTCTCTTCCACCTTTCCTCCCAGGGTCTGAGGGTGCGATGCCAATATTAACGAGCACGGCTCACGAAAGCCCTGCAGCCTGGCGTGCGCGCATCGCAGGATGGAGACGGGGAGGTTAATTAGTTTCCCGGGGGGCACGGGAAGTCCTTGTCAGAGCCACCCATGCTGTTAGTACTCCCGCCATTTACGGCAACATGGCAACAACCATTTTCTGGATGACTTGCACCCAGGAATGAAAACCAGGAGGGCTATTCACACCACCTGATTTTTTGCACCTAAATTAGAAGACTAGTCTCCCGAAGTGCCTAAATTAAGTAAGCGCTTTAAATCATCTCTGGAGTAATATCTCTATCTCCAGTGACTTCAGAGAGACCCTAGAGACACAAGTCTCTGCCTGAACACAGATGATTATAGTTAGCTGGTGTGTACCCTCGTTTCCTGTATGGTTTATGTAGCTTGCTTTCGTTTAAGCTTAAAACCAGGATGCATCAACAATCTTCTGAGGATCAAAACCAGTTTACCCATGTGCAATTGCACATGCACAGAAAGTTTCACCGACTTCAGGAGCGTGGTCTGAAAATAATTTTAAAGATAACAAAAAGTTTGTTGATGTCACATGCACTATACTTAAACAGGGTACACATGCATTTAAACATCTGCAGGGTCAGAACTGCATGTGGCTGGGAATCTGAACAAAATTAATTTTTAAAATGTTGCCATTTAAAAAAAATATATATATTTACCACTACACTGAGATAAGAGCTTTTCCAAAAAAATAAAAACAAAGCAGCAGCCGGGTTCTCCCAGAAGACATGTGCTCTCCTACCTGCTCCAGTTAAATAGTATTCCAGAGTTGCACACATCACTCTTAATATTATCAAAGATGCTGCATGAACAGCAAATGCTAAGAAAGTGGGCTACCCTGGCTCCTGTGCCACTGAAACACAGGAGAAAAGACAGCCACAATTTGTGTCACTCCAGCAAACAGCATTAGAAAAAGAAATTTAATCTCCCAGCTTCCAAAGCACATTGCAAACATTACAAGGGAAAAGAGATACATTTTGAGGGTAGTCATTTTCTTTCCTTTTTTTTTTCTCCCGTTGCACTCCCTTTTCTTTCTTTCTCTAGCCCACATTTTGAAATGTTTAAAAAAAATAACACTTCCACATCATTTCTACAATGTTCATTTCCTGCCAGGGAAAGTCAATGTTTCGATCAGCAAACATGATGGTCACAGTGCCAATCATCAGCCCAAAGTCAATTATTTTTTACAAACTGACTAGAGCGGGTCCCTCATCCCGCCCGTGGGAGATAACACACAGCTTGACAGCCAGGAGGCACCCAAGGGAGGCGGGTGGGAAGGGGCCAGCACGGCGGAGGTGCACACCCTTACTATTTGCGTTAGAAAGGCACAGCTCAGAAACAATAGAAAACTTCTGGCTCTAATCCTCAGCTGGAAAAAAATATTAAGGTCGAAAAAAACCCTGAAGGAGCAGCTAACATTTAAATATTGCAGTTGTTCGGGGACATTAGCAGGAAAAGGAAACGTAGCCACTGTTGCTGGCACGGCTGATTTAATCTCTCTCCCTGCTCTTAGCAAGGGTTCACACACGTACTCAGAAGTCCGCACACCAGAGTGACCCTTGCTGCTTCTCTTGCTGAAGTCTGCAGTAGGGAAACACCAATGTACCTCAGAAAACATTTCAGGATCTCTCGATCCAGGACTGGCAGGGGTGAGATGGGATTGCTGAGCTCTGATGATGCTGTTTTGCTTTCTCAGACCACTGGATGGAGAAAGCATGGTCAGGCTACTACAGAGAAAAAGAGTGCTGGCCCCAGCTTGCAATGCTGTAGTGCTTGGTCTCTCCTTCTGCTCCAGCAAGGAAATTCTGCAGGATGCAACGTCATACTCAAAATTGTTCCCTTCCCTTCGTGGCTAGATGAATATCCCAGCAGGTGGCTGTGAGAAGAACGGCCCTCTGTTGGTGGTGGCTTCAGGTGTAAACCATGACCTCAGACACAAATCTTTGTTCAAAGGCAAAGGCGCAACTGTACAGAATTAAAAACTTTTTATCCCAACTTTAATTTCAGCATAACTTTCAGCCTTACGATCTGAGCAATAACTTTGGTCACTTTTAGATTCTCTCTGCTTTTTCCCTCTAAAATAAAAATCTTTGTAAATTATTATTGTTGTTGTTATTAATCACACTTTCTACAGTGGGACCTGCAGCACCAAGGATTAATGAGCATGTAGCCAAGCATTAATGTAGATAAATGGGATCTACCTACCTCTGCTTTGAGCACTTACCTCCTCATGGTCCACACTGGAACAAACCGGTCAGATGATGTATATTTCCATGTAGCCCTACAGCACTAACCTAAAAGCCAACCCTACCAAATACCTAGAGAGTAGCAGGACCCCAGGAAGTTTACAGTCTAGGTAGGTAAGACAGAAACAGGAGAAGGGAAGTGGTGGGGCACAAGAGCAGTGTGTGACACATGGGGGAAGGGAAAGGCATATGAGTTTGGAGAGTGGGACCATTTAGGAGAGAACAGGGAAACACTGGAGAGAGAGAAGGCAAAAAGGGACAGCATGAAGTGGAGGCAATAAGAAGGGCAGGCAGAGAATGAAGATAGGTGACACAACTTCTCAGACAAGCCAACACATCTGCACAGGGCAGAAGATTAGTCACAGCTGCTCTTCCCTGACTCGAGAGCCTCCAGGTCTGTCCCTAACAGCTGGGCACTGTCCCCCTGTGCACCAAGAGATTTCGGTCTCTTGCATTGGTGGCACTATGCTGGCAAAGTGATGTTCCAGACATGGGACCAGATATACCTCCCTAGGGAGCCTTGCCCTTAGCTCCTGGATCTCAGGGCCAGAAGAAGCACTTGGAGCAACTGTGCTCAGCCCATTCATAACGAAGGCCACAGTGTCACCCCATTACCCCTGCACAGAGCCCACTGACCCATCTTTGATTACCATTCAGAAGGCACTCAGGCTGGCTATGAAGATATCAAGGGACAGTGAATCCATCATTCCCTTTGGTCATTGATTCCTCTAGCTAATCCTCTTTACTGAAAAAAAAAAAAATGGGCTTCACATCTGAGTTCCTTATAATCTGTCACCCTCAGAAATATGAAATTGCACTCCTCGAAGCTAAATGTTCAGGATGGTTCTGTGACAAAAAGTCTTGCGAAAAAGATACATTCTCTTGGACAAGCAGCAAGCATTTTGAGATCTGACCAACTAGCCACATCTGGATGAGAACATTAATTTGAATGATATGGGCATATTCTTTTGGGCCAACTCTTCTGCCAACATTGTGCAACTGTATTATGTACCTCACATTCAAAAAGAGATAGTGCTGCTTTGTCACAGAACTTCACAGGGGGAGCTAGGACTGCCCAGCCAGAGTTAAAGATATGTCCTCACACACAAAAAGGCAAGAGGTTTGGTTTAAGCCTTTGCTTTGTAGGAATTTCCAGAGAAAAAGAAAGGATTTTTTTTCCATGTAGAGCCAAGAATGCCATTTTTCTGCCCAGTTGCCTTGTTTCATGGAACGTCGAGTAAATCTGCCCATTTAGTATACATAACAACCAGTATGTGAACTGAAAAGGACTGCTTATTTTGCTTTAAAGGACCATAAATCAAATTTTTTCTTAGACATAAATGTCGTGCAACAAAGCCTATAAGAGTTTAGGCCAGCAGGAATTTCAAGGGAATAATTTTATTTTAAAAAGTCACGGTGCTTGAATATGGCAGCAAGGAAAACTCATGCAAAAATAACTACCCAAACACAGAAAAATGTTTTACTGTTAACTGTTTAGTAAAGATACCTTGGATCATCAAAAGCCAATGGAGTTTTTTAAAAACATTAATACTTTCATTTCAAATATTATAAGAACAACCATATACCTAATGCTTTGCTAAAACTCCTTGGTCTTTGCTTTTCAATAGCCTTGAGATCCCAGGGCAGTTCATCAGTTGGTATAAATAGGTAGTAGCAATTATCTGATAGGTTTTCATCCACTTCCAATCAAAACACTCCTCCCACTGATACATTTCTTTTCCTTAATTTGAATTTTTAAATTCCCTTGTAGCCATCAGACTTGGCGTCTTTCTGCATACCATTAACAGTAACAACAAAACAAAACAAAACAATTCTATGGCAATAATCTAACCTTTTAGACAAGTTTCCTACTGTTCCCAGTACTGGAGGGAGGATCAAAATTAAGCTATCAGTGAAACTCCACAATTCCATAAGGGAGAGACCAGACATAAGCTGCAGACCAGGGCATGCAGGATTTGTCGCTAAGAAAAAAAAGTGCAATGAGTGTGTTTTTCAAATGTATTTCACCGGGGGAGTTTTTAAAAAGAGTTAATGACAGTCAGAACTCAAACCTTATCTCCCTAAAGGGCAACAACTCTTCTACAGAGAAGAAGAGATGCTTTCAGCTTAATCGCAGAGTTAAGTAAATAACTATAATTTTGGCCAGGCAGAAAACCAAAGTTTTGCAAGAATTTGAATTATATTTGAAATTATCTTTGACTTTAAATGAAGATGTCTCTTGAAATAATGCTGGGTATTATCTTCCACCTGGAACTGAAAGTGAAATTGGCTTCTCTACACAGAAGGTCCCCTCCACAGTACAATAAATTGTATTAATCCATTAGCAGAAATGTCAAGCTCAGCTGATAATTATCAACTGGCTTTGCAAAAACACTGGCCATTCCTCATTAAATTTATGTAGGAGATCTAACTAGTGAAGTCCATTCTAATGTGTCTCATGATCTTTCGCTTAACGTAACAATGTTCTTGCAGCGCAAGACTGACTTTGCTGCAAAATGGCCCATGACTTCCAGGCTCCACAGTTTCACCCCAGGCAGAGCGGGCTCGGGGCATCTCATTAGTATGGGCAAAACTGCATTGCACCACCCCTGGGAAGAAGGACGCACCATGAGCTTACTCCTACCAAGGAAAGCCTAGGAGGTAAGAAGGTAAGAAGTAAGAGGAGTAAGAAGACGACCTTGAGGTCTTGCAGATCACAGGGGAGCAACGGTGTTTTGTGTCAATATGGATGCTGCTGGGAGGTAACAGCTTCCCTCGCACACCCACAGGCCCTGTCCACAGCAGCGGGAGCAGCAGTAGCCAGGCTGGCTGGAAGGCAACCCAAAGCCATGGGCATCTTGGCATGCAGAGCGGTCTACTGAAGTCATCAACTTTCTAGCCCTACATCTGGGTTTGGTAGTAAAGCTGGAACAGAGGAAGATGGGTCAGACTCTTCTTCATTTCTGTCATGGCAGAATATCTGCATCTGCAGAAGTGGGTTCAAAGCACCTGAGGTGAGTTCCTGGCTCTGCTGAACACAGAGGTGGATTTCCCAATCGTTCCAGCAGGGCTGGTATTTAGAAAAACTTGCGGCAAAGGGCTGTACAAAATAACACTGGCTTGCTGGAGAAAGAAGGATGAGCAAGGAAGATTGTTTTGGTTTTCTCCAACCCACTCTGCTTTATTCTTAATAGCTAAATTTATGCAAACAACCCAGAGAAATATGTACCAAACAACTCAGATGAAGGGATATTTTTAAAATGAAATGGCATTTAGATAAAATTTTGCCAGTTCTGCTTAAAAAAAAAAAAAAAAA